>JAJOZX010002052.1:67500-728581 GCA_023014485.1 Bathynomus jamesi | reverse complement strand
TCGGCGCTTCTGCCTCTGCCTGTTGCACCAAATCGTTCACAAATTGTCTCTTCTCGTTTCTGGCCCTTCTTTCGACCTCTCAATTCAGTTGTTGCCAATTCTCCCCCAACTCCATCCTGTTTATCACGTCTTTACATTTGTTCATTCTTTCTTTTGCTTTCCTTTCCTTCTACCGCATTCCATGTGTCCTCAGTCATTCATTCTCTTTTCTCCTCCTTTCTGAAATCGATTGTCTCCTCTGCAGATTTCCGTAAGGTCTCAATCTCCCCACTTTCTTTCCACTCTTTTTACTCTAACCTCTTCATTTTCTTCGTGTGTCAAGACTTCCTCATCTTCATCCTGACGAATAGCAAATCTATTTCTCACAGCCAATTTGTATTCCTCTTTGACCCCCGTTCTTGAGAGCCTATTTACGCCAAACCGTCTCCTTCCTCTCTCCTTTGCTTTTGCCAGTCTCAATTTCACCATTATGAGCCTCGGAGACCTTGTTTTGAGTTCTCTCCTCCTTACAGATTAGGTGGTTGCGGGCACTAATCCTTGGCCCCTCCCTCCTGCATAAATTAATTCCCCTCCAAGGGAAGTAATTATTACTAAAATTTAAGCCATTATTTGATGTAAATTTACTGTAATCTGTATTTTTTTTTTTTTTTTTTTAAGTAAAACCAGCAAATTTCTCAGTAATATTCACGACAAAAGTAAAGTAATTTAACTTAACCTGGTTGGAAATATTATCAGTGTACTTACCGGTAAAGATTCGACAAATAGGAATTTCCGCCAAAATTAGTATAAAATAAAGTACTCTCTTTTTTTTTTTTTTTTTTTTCTAGCTATATCTCTATCTATAAATATCAATATACTAGAGTTTGGTGGATGTTCTACCGAATCTTAACCAGTAAAACCACTGAATTCATTACAGTAAATTTTACACTAAAAAATGTTAAAATTGTAGTTATAATTAACTTTTGTGGATGACGAGAACATTTTAGTGAATTTTATTAACTTCACTTACTGTGCTTTATCCCTAATAGTCACTCGGATAATCAGTGGTGGGCACCGTTAACCAAAAAGTTAACTTCGATAACGATAATCCGTTAACCCCAATTTTTAACTCCGATAATTTTACTACAAAGTTAACGGAAGTTAACGATAACTATTTCTTTACTAACATTTAAAAAAATCAAGGAAAAAAGCTTTAAAACCCATAGAAAATGTTTATTTATGCAAAATCCAACAATAAATAGGCATTTAACTATTTTTATCAAGTTTTGCAACTTTTTTTTTTATTTTTAATAAAAAATGTACTGATTACATGTTTTGAAACCCTTGTAACCACTAACCATTAACTAAATTTTAATTACCAGAGAATTATTATGGCGGGAACTGAAAGGTAAAATTAAATTTTAGGGACATTTATTAAAGACTATGACACAATGTGCTGGTTGTCCTTCAGAAAGACCAACTTCTCAAAGTTAGGCCCAACTGCCAGTCTTGACCTCTTGGGCCTCCCCAACCTCCCCTTGCGAGATCTGGAAATAGACTGAAGTTATGGCGGTTTGAATTCATTCGCGGAGCGGTGATCTTCCGTGAATGACTCCTCGCAGTTAACGGACTTTAACAGACTAAATACCGAGTTATCGGAAGTTAACTGGTCCGATAACGATAAATGGAAATTACCTTATTATTTCGTTGGGCCTCGCTTCTGGTTGTAGGGCACGCGGCTCTCTTTCGATGTAGGCGATGGAGTTACGCAACGAGTCTATTCGGCTTTTAATATAGGCATTCACTACACTTGACCCTTTACCGTCACATGTTGCCTCTAGTTAACTTTTCAAATACACGCAATTAGACTTAACCCTACAAAAAAGGTCGGCGTTAAAGGGTTAAATACCTGAAGGAATAGGCCTATCCTTTTGAGTTATTAGTTTTATATTACTTGATATTCACTCAGAACTTATAGGAAGATTAATGACGTTTCCCTTGCCTAAAAGCATCGCTTGGAACTAGACAGCTCTGAGATGAGCTAATATAAATTTCTTTTGTCTTCAATTTTTGCTGACTTTACAAAGTCCCCAGACGTCTGATTTTGGCGTTTTCATTATTTCTTCTCTTGAAGTAATTTTCATGCATCAGCGATGGAAAATTTTGATACGAAATAATACTTTTTCTTCTTGTTATGTGGACCCAGTGCCAACAAATTGGGTTCTATTGTATGGCAATTATTTCCATTCCCAAGAGGCTATGTCGCCAATCCCGAGGCAATTTGTTATTTAATTCAATGAATTAATAATCTGTATTTAATTAAGAAATAAGGTACCATATACGATACCATATTGTAGGCATGTATAGTTTTTCCATAATACATCTATTAGGGTTGAACAACATATTTTCACTGAAAAGAAAAAAAAATTGTAAATTTTTAAGTTCAGTTGTAAAATATTTGGAGCTTTTCCGAGATTTGGACTGTTTCCGATTTTTTTGAAAATAAGATATTTAATGTAGATTTTTACGCCGATTTAAAAAATGAGTTTTTTTTTTTTTAAAATAAGCGGTTTAAAAGTTGTTTCTTATTGCAATTTTGTATTAGGTCAAAAACTATAACAATACAACTGAAAACTAATACAAGAGTTATTTTATTCTTCAGTAATATTGGCTTAGGTCACTAAGTATTTGTGCGAATAGATTTGGACTGTTATTTTTGTCGCCACATGAATTCGCACAAGCAGGTATCAATCATTTGCCGGCGAGTCCCTGACTCTCTCTTATTCAACATAGATTCAACGCCTTGTGTTAGGTTCGGTTAGGTTACGTTATGTTACTTACCTCTCTTAAGTAGATGTTGAAATCTACAACTGTGTTGTGGCCAATGTGCAAAAGATTTTTCTACAGTAACTATAAGTAAACTAGTACACCATGTAACTTTTAAAATAGTAACTACACGTAAACTAGAACAACGTTTAACTTTTAAAATAATTTTTCCAAACAAATACTTACATTTTTTAAATCAGCGTCAAGATCTACATTAAATATCTTATTTTCAAAAAAATAGGAAACAGTCCAAATTTCGGAAAAGGCCCAAATTTTGATTATTCAATTTTTTGAGCAGGAAGGAAGGAACAAAAGCGAATGTCGCAAAAACCCCCTCCCGCAAATAGTAGAAAAAGAGAACCAAAATAAAATACAGTTTTTGAGATGCCTGGACACTGCGTATGAAAGATTGGAGGTCATAGACAGGGGGAAAAGATGGATCGAGGAAAGTTGTTCCAGAGATGACCGGTTGAGTAGATGAGATTGAAAATACCGATTAACCCTTGTGTTGGAGAGTTGGACAGAAAAAGAATGGGAATGCGTCGAAAGTCTGATATTGCGTGGTCTCCTTAAAGGAGGCATGTAGTTAGAGAGTTCAGAAGAGCAATGTCCGTTAAAATAGCGATAGTAAATTGAGAGTGAAGCAACAATGCGTCGAAGAAAGGGATTGAAAACAGTCGGTACGAAGGGGTAGGGGGAATGATCAGACGAAATAATAAGAAATTACTAAGAATGTTACAGAAGGTTCTAATTTCATTACTAAAAAGTAAAATTGTTTTCCTACAACATATCCATCAATATAAACATCAATTTGCATCAGGAAAAAAATGGCTGTTCAACTAAATTGATTGTAAAACATGGTGTACCGTAGGACTCAGTCTTTGGTCCACTTATTTTTATTGTACACGAGATCTGACATGTTTAACTTCATGGTGTTTGTAAATGATACAACAGTTTCTTTCTTGCAAAGATGTTAATACAGCTAAAAGTCCATTTGTGTATTCTAAATACCTTTTATAAATCATAAATTAATTACACTAACTTATTTATATTGTACATTATTTCAACTCTTATTTATATATCACTTAATCATACTTACCTATGAAAGGATGTTATTTTTTAATTAATCTGCTTGGCCAGTAAAACCTAAACCTTAAGGGGCAAATTATATAATAATATCAACATTCCACTCATCAACTGTAGGATGCTAAACTATTGTATTATAGCAAAAATTGTAATGTATTATTTTTATCAATGAAGTTTTGACCGATTGATTTATCCACCATGATCAGTACAACGGTCGGACTCAAATCCGTTCTTATGTAGTTGTTTAACGGTAGTGGCTACTCCAAAACAAACATGAACGTTTGACATTTTTGCAGTTACAGTACCTTGTACTTCATTCTTCTGCATCTAATTGTCAGCACGAGTTTGATACTGTTTGTGTTAACTTCATGGTATGGCCGTATATAGTGACTTTTCAAGCACATCAGTTCACTACTAATTACACTAATTCACCACTAATTACACTAAAAATTAAAAAGGCTTAAAAAAATTCACTTACCATTGTTAAGGGTATCTGTCAGTGTCAGTAGATTCGATGGTACGACCATGGAAATAATAGACGAGACATTCATTCATCAAATGTGGTATAATTGTCTTATTTTCCAAAAATTAGTTTAGGCTTAATCTTAAATTAAGGATAGTCCTTATTTACGGTGTTCTCTTAAAAAAGAACTTGAGTAGGCCTTGGGTACAGCCAATACAATTGTCAGGCATAAGGTGTAACAGTTAGTCTTAGGGTATCCAAGATAGGATCCAAACTGTTTCATACAATTAAAGAAGTATGGTACTACTTTTTTTTTTTTTTTTTAATGTAGGAAGGAAGGGGCCAAAGGCCCATAGAAAAAGAATAGACCCAAAATCAAGGTCCAGTGTTTTCGAGATGCATGGATACTAAGTTCGAAAGATTTGTCAGAAACAAAGGGAAAAATGAATTGAGGAAGATTGTTCCAGAGTTCACCGGATGAGTACATGAAAGATTGAAAATACTGATTAACTCTTGCGTTAAAGAGCTGGACAGAAAAGGAATGTGTGTGTAGAAATTTGGTCCTGCGTGCTGTCTTCAAAGGAGGAGGCATGCAGTTAGAAAGTTCAGAAGATCAGTGTCCGTTGTAATAACGATAGTAAAGAGACAGCGAGGGGCAACATTGCGGCGAAGAGGAATTGAAGACAGTCAGAAAAGGCGGAGAATTGACGAGACGAAAAGCCTTTGATTCCACCCAGTCAAGTACGGCTGAGAGTTGAGCCACCCTATACGAGAGAAGCGTACTCTATACAAGAGCGGACAAGCCCCCTGTACAGAGACAGCAACTGAGTTGGGGTGAAAAACTGCGGAGGCGGTACAGCACACCTAACCTCTTAGAAGATGTTTTGGAAACAGAGTGAATGTGATCTTTCCAGGAAATATCGAGAGAAAAGGAAACGCCAAGAATGTTAAAAGAGGAAGGATTGAGTATTGACTCTAAGGGGATGGACGTGTGGAAGATTGTGACGAGTAGACAGATGAAGGAACCGAGTTTTCGAGGCATTGAAAGCCACAAGGTTTTCTCTGCCTCGATCAGAGGTCAGGTGCCCCATAACCGTCCAACGCTAAGCATGGAGACTGTTGAGAGGGACGCTTTGCGAAGCAGGTGAAGTAGAGTGGAATCATCGGCATTAGAGTGGATAGGACAAGAAATGAGACTCAATAAATCATTGATAAATAAAAGGAAAAGTGGGGGTGACTGGGCAAAACCTTGAGGAACACCACTGGTAATAGGTTTAGAAGAACAGTGGGCATCTATGATCGGAGCTATAGATCGTCCAGAAAGGAAATTAGAGAGAAAGCACAGCACCTAGGCCTACAAAATTGAAAGCGAAGTTTCTATAGGCCCAGGCCTACCCATGATAAAGATAGCTAGCAGCAAACGTCATCTTTTCCATCTACTTGCAGATGTACAATAAAACTATATTTCCAAATGTAATGTACAAGGGCCACTCAATATATTTTGCCCACACCTTTTTTCTTTCTTTCCAAGTTTCCTTTAAGTTCCAGAAATTTTGTACACAAGTAGTTACATACTTTTTTTACAAGTTTTTATTTTTCCACATAGTCTCCATCCTTTTCTACGGCTTTCCTCCACCTCGAAACAAGGGCCTTTATTCCTTACTGGTGAAAGTCCGATAGGTTCCGCTGGAGCCACCTCTTAACCCCCTCAACAACTTCATTGTCACTCTGAAACTTTCTTCCACGAATAGCATCCTTCATTGGCCCAAACAAATGGAAGTCTGAAGGTGCCAGATCCAGGTTGTATGGAGGGTGGGGTAACACAGCCAAGCGCATTTCTGTGAGGACCTCTCTTGTTTGCAAACTGTGTGGTCTTGCGTTATCGTGCAAAAGAAGGACGTCTTCCAGTTTTCTTTCCAACTCGCTTTATACGTCTCTGGAGTCTCTGTATGGTAGCAATATGTCTCCGAGTTGATTGTGTGTCCTTTCTTCATAATGTCCACCAGAATTACCCCTTTCCATGTCACAGAAGATGGTAGCCATAACCTTTCCGCAGAAAGAAGCCATTTTGAACTTTTTCTTTGCGATGGGGAGTCTGTGTCATGACGCTCCATGGATTGGCGTTTTATTTCATGGTTCAAGTGGTGTATCCCAAGTCTCATCCCCAGTCACAATTCGTGAAAGAAAGTCATCCTCCTCTTCTTGTCCTCGTACCGAACCAAAGACTCGGAAGCAATTTCTTTTCTTTGGGCTTTGTGATCTTCAGTCGTTGGCGAGGAACAAACCGTGAACACACTTTTGAGTACCCCCGTTGCTGAATTATCGTATTCCACTTCCTTTCACTAATTCGTAGCTCCAGTGATAACTTCCTTTATGTGATTTGATCGAATGATGCTGTTAGCACGTTGCCAGTGTGTGAGTGTCACAGCGATGCGGGCGCCGCTGCGTGGCTCATCATTGAGGCTGGCTCTCTCTCTCATGATCTCTCACGTTCAGACCAGCGTTCAACTGTGCTTCGATCAACAGCAGCATCTCCGTAAACGTTTTGTAAACGTTTGTGAATATTTCCAACTGTTTCCTTCTCTGCGGTTAAGAACTCGATAACAGCTCTCTGTTTACGACGTACATCACTGTCAGACGCCATTTTCGAAACTGCGTTAACCATCGGTTTTATACGAGGGGGTGGTGGTTCATACTGGAAAAATCCGGTTATGTGAAGTGCAGAAAGTTCAAACTTACGGCCCAAAAGACATTTCAGCCCCATGGCCTATTATTTAGCTAAGAAAAAAGGGTGGGGCAAAATATATTGACTGCCCCTAGTATTAATACACCAAAGACATTCAAAATCCTCAAATTCACATTAAAAGTATTAAATTCTTAAAAAATTACCTAAAAAATGTAACATCCATATCCAATATCCTCCAAAGAAGCGGGGGTTAGTGGTCCCAACCTGGACTACCTTAGCCAGTCAATGAAATGCGGGTGGCCGGCCTGCTGCTTCGTCGTGATGTAAGATACAGAAGACAACCGCCCACCTCTAGGCAGTACTGGGGTTTCAACCCACGACGCAGCGTAGTCTCAAATTGGGCTGCACCGTAATCGATCGTGCCACGAGAAGCTCTCAAAAAATTATCTGCTACGAATTCCCCTCACTAGAAACGATTTTCAGTGGTGTAGCCTGCGCCGATACGGCGGCTAGGTCAGCCATTCGATCAGCCGATGAAATATGTCCAGTCTATTCTTATTTATGCCTATTGTTACGACACCAGAAATAATTTTACGTCTTCGAACGACGGTTCAGAATCGACATGTGGTCGACCCCTCTGCAGCATCCCACCTCGCTTGGAAGATTTGGTGGAGATGGGGTTTCCACTTTCTTTCTGCCCTCCAAGCTAACTATGCATGGCTGGTTAGGGGACTTTGCGCAAAAAATTTGTCCAGTTGGTTCTTCAAATTATTCAAGTTGGTGTGGTGGAGGTTCTTCAGTTCTTTCGACAACGTATTCCAAGGGTATTTTCCAGCTTGGTTTTCATGGACCGATGTCCCACCGCAGCTGGGACAGTGCAGAATAAGGGAGGTTGATTTTCCGCAATTTTTTTAGATATCGACTTTGGACTACTCGAGATAGTCAGGGCTTAATATGATGATAACTGACAAAAAATTTCAGATCCCTAGCTTTAACCGTTTCAAAAATCGTACCGAAAAATACCGCATTTTCGCAATTTTCGGCCGAAAAAAACATTCTATTTTCATAAAAAAATCCTGAAAAAAATTACAATTTTATTGAAAAAAAATTAAAAAAAACATGTACAGAGTCAAAACACACATTTAGATCCCAAGATGATCATAATTTCACTGTAAGAGCCCTTAGAAGCAAAGGAAGGCCTCATCTGGCGGCTTAGGGCTTTGGCCAGAATGTGTTTGTGCCTTCATTCGAGTCCATAAACAGTATGGGAAGCTTCAGATGTCAGCTTCACGGCCCTTTCAACACTGAGAATGTGAAGGCAGATCAGGCAGCTCCAGCTTGGTGCCATTCAGCAATGCTTCTTGAAGCTCCTGGTCAGAAAAGTCTTCTGTGAGAGCAGGTTCACAGATGCCACTTTGAGAAAGGTTGATTAGTTCTGACCAGTGGGTAGCTTCAATGTTGATGGCTGTGATCTTCTTCAGCCTCTTCTTGGCTGGCTTCCCACTTCTGAAAGAATAATAATTAATTTATTTTTTATTCCAGTTTAAGATTTAATCCCTATTAGTCTCAGAATTGCTGATTTAAATTAAACTTAAATTAAAAAAAAAAACACCCGAGTTCTATAAATCCCCATAATCGATTTTTTTTTCAGAAAGGTAAGATTATTTCCATTATCAGAGGGGAAGTCGGGAATTGGGATAAGAAAATGTGAAAAAAAATTCGATTATGGGGATTTATAGAACTCGGGCCTTTTTTTTATTAAATAAATCCCCATAATCAAATTTTTTTTTCACATTTTTAAAATTAATAAATGCTTACCTGATGGACAGAATTTTCTTGAGAGCAGCTTCTCTCACTTCCAAGTCATCAGACTTCATCATGGAGTACAGCTACTGATTGTGGAACTTGCTGTCCCTTTTGATCTCAAACCAACTGACTGCATACACTTCCACAATGAACTTGATGGCCTGGTAAAGCTTATCCTGTAGTTCTGGATGGTAAGCACCTCTGGTCCACAGACACATCAATCTAATTGCCAAAGTCAACCATCTTACATGGTTTAATGGTCCAATTTTCCAGGCAGCAAATCTTGGGTTGACTTTGCCCCTGGAAATTCCAAGCACATGCTCCAAAAGAAGCCTCTGATCGCTACCGAGATCATTCAGTGTCTCCTCAGCAAATTCCATGTCATCCAGGGGGCCACTGAGTTTGGTGAATTCCACTTGTGGCAGATCTTGGTAGTCAATTTCACAGAGTTTTCCCAGCGGACCAGTGAAAGCAGTGGGACTTTTGGTACTGCCATCAAGATGCTTGAAAACAGCTCTGAAAGGAAGCTCATTCTGATGGAGTGAACAGCCAATGGTGTGCAATTTCCGCTCAATTTTATTTTCCAGAGCTGTTACAAGGCCTCCCTCCCAGCCAGTGTTTGTATTTGTGTTGTCAAGGAGGACAGCTTTCAGGGTATGAACGCTGTTAAACTCCTCCAAGACACTAGCAACTTCTTCACCAAGAACAACTCCAGTCGCACCTTTAATTGGGATGACTCTGTGAGTAAGATATGTTCCACTTTCAGTTCCCGGCTCCTTTGTGAAAGTCAAATAGTGCTCTTGTCCCTTTCCTTTCTTCAGCTTAGTCTCCCCATTTTCATCCTTAATTGATTATTAATTTCTATTACCAAGGGGGGGGGGGAGGGGGGAAGGAAGATTACAGGAGGAAAATGCGGATATTTTTCAATTACAAGCATTGAATTTCCTTCCATTTAAAAGGCACCTAATCGCACTAAGTTAGGTCAGTTAAAAGTTAAAAAAATAATAGCATTACCTTCTTACCGGGAGGACAAGTGCAGATTATGTGCTGTGTTTGACAATTTTCTTTCTTGTACTTCACAGCATTGTCATCACAGGGACGAACAGGTAGCTTACAGGTGCAAGCAGAAATGTCAAAAAGTTTATCCAGCTTTTCCTCCAGATTCTGCTCCTGGACTGTAGAAAGAGATTTCCTGTTTATCTCTTTTGCTTTCTTGAAGCACACTTTATTCACCAATTTCACTACATAATATTCCTCATACAGGGGCAGCCGCGGGTTCACTGCCTGCCAGATCTCAATCACATCCTTTGCTATCATTTTAGCAATATCATAGTCTTTCAAGTCCGGGTGGTTGTTTTGGAGGAAATAACTGCACTGAATAACTTGGCGGAGGGTAGGAGGCTCTGTTTTATCCAAAGGGGAAGGTTGGCCACTGAATTTCTTGGCACTATCACTTCGAGTTAGCACTGCAGACTTCCGTTTTTTACCCATTTTTATGAAATATCTGAAAATAAACAATTAAATGAACGCATCATAAAATAACTTAATTTAATACACATTTTATAGGTAAATATCATTAAAAAATACAAAATAATACATTAATAAACATCTATAATGCATTTACAATAAGTTCCAAGCATCGTTTTGTTAAAAAAAACGAATTTTAATTGATTATTTTGATGAAATAATGTCCAATATTTTGTTTGTTTACATTGCGCGAATGTCGCGCGCGCGATTTTACGCGTAAAATTCGGCAATTTTACAACTTAAAAATAATTAACAATCCTCAAAAAATACAATAATTTTCACAAATATGAGTTGGTGCAACGTTTTTTGTACATTAATACCTTTCTATCTAGACTAGTCCAAGATCACAGTTCCAAAATCAACCTACCCGTGTGCAGAATCTACCTCTCCTCTCCTCTCATTCCAGTGTTTGTACGGGGTGTTCAAAAAGAACCCGAAACAAAGGGTTCGGTTACAATGATGTATGTATTCTCCATCGGCCCCAGGGTCGAGACCCAGTGACGGCAGGCAGCACGCAGCAAAACCCAGCTATTCATACTTCCACACAATAAAGAAAGTGGTTGGTAGACAAATGGGTACCCTGGGTAGCCTAGTGGTTAAGACGATGGGCTGTTGGTTGGACGTAGTTCGGATTCCACGTTAAACTGTAGGTCTAAGATGGAATGACAAGCTTAGCATTCGTCAGAATGAACAATTCGGACTGAAGCTAAACTAAGGTAAACCAAGGTTAAGTTTCTTTTTGAACACCTCTTCGTAACCTCATAGCAGTTCCGTGCGTTGGTCTCTTCACACGAAGGTCAAGTTGGTGGCCCCACCTCTAGGACTGGCCTGGTGGAGGAGCGAGTTGCTCTCGCGCTCCACCGAACATACCCAAGTACACCCGGCTCATCTGGTACCGTCCTGAGCCAGGTATCGTCGTCTTTTGACTTCAACTTTGACTCCTGTGACGTTTCTAAGGTCCTTTTGGAAGCTGGTTAAAAAGTTTTTCTTCACTGGTGAAGGTGTTCCTTGTCGGGTCTTTAGTTTGGGAACTACACATTCTGCCTTTCCTATTTTCCATTGTTGTTTGGATGATAATTGGGCTTAGTTTGAGGTTTTGTACCAGTTTTTCCACCATTTTCCATATGTAAATTACGGTGCAGCTCTCTTCTTCTTTCTAGAGAATACATATTTAGTTTACGCAGTCTTTCCCAGTGGTTGAATTCCTTGCAGCCACCAATCTTGGCTGTGAAACTTTTGAATTTCTTCGTTTATTAATTACCTTTTCTATTTGGGGACATCAAGACTGAGCGGTATTCAAGTTTTGGTATAATCAGTGTTTTCAGCAGGGGAATCATTACTTTCTTGTCCCTTCTTTTAAAGGTTCTTAGTATCTGCCCCGCAACTCTCTGCTTTGTTTATCGCTATCTGATTTTGTGTCTCGAATTTCGCATCATCGGTCATCTTGTATTTCAGTTCTAAAGTTTAGAACACATCCCTCGAGTACTTTTACTATGTATATTAATGCGTATCGCTCACGTCCTCTCTCCAGAGAGTAGTTTCAAGGTTTATAGTAGACCAGTACTCATCATCTTTCGTTTCTTGTCTTGGACGTAAAAGTCCTTTATACGGACTTTCCGAGTGCAATGTCTAATTTTCTATATGGGCTTGAGAGTACTGAGCAATACTTATTTATGGAGAGGACTAAACTCTTCTACGTTAACATGTTTGCTTTCCTGCTACGGAAGCTCCTCCAGATAATTCCAATTATTTTTCTAACTTGTAAATTTAGTGTTGTAGTGTTCTCGGAATTCCGCATCCAATGAGATTATTACTTCAAAATTCCTGACTTGTTGGTTTGGTATTATTTGTCTTGTAGTGTTTTGTATCCTCTATTTTGTAGTCCTTTTTCGTTACCATATCTTATAAGCTGAAATTTTTCTTCATTGAATTTCATATTGCCTTCCACCCACTTCAATAATATTTTAATGTAGTTTTGCGAGTTTTCTGCATCATCAACATTTGATATTTGCTCGCGTATCTTTGTTATCCGCGAAACATGATACAACACCGTCATTAATATCTACACCAATGTTTGTGATCTTTATGATGAACAGCGAGGGAGCTAATACTGTACCTCGTGGGACAGAGCTCATGACTTCCGAGATTTCAGACTTAACTCCAATTACTATTACTCGTTGTGTTCTTTGAGTCAGAAAATTAAATACCGAGAACAAAAATATTTCGAGTTTTTTACCAGATGCGAGAAGAAAAAGAATGATATTATAATGTCGTGTTAAGTATTACAACAGCTCGCGAGAGGTCTCCAGGGTTGAGTAATCATTCCCGATTTTTAATTTTTCATCAATTGTTTTGCGCTTTGGATAGCAATTGTATATCATATATTACCAAGTTTGTAATAAATGATAAGGTATTAATCATTTACAAATTTAAATATTAAGAAAGTGCAGTTACCAGTCAATAGAATTGAGCTTTTATCACCACTCATTATTGCGAATCGACTTCAACAAATAAACCACGCAATTTTTCTTATTTATTAAAAAAAGATTTTTTTCCTTAAAAACGTCACATTTACAACTAAAAATTTAAAAAAAAATTAAAATCCTACACTGCCATTTATCTAGTTATTGTTTTTGTTGAGATTTTTATCCAACTGAGGAAATTATTAAAATTAGCCTACAATAGAAGTTTCTCAATCATTAGAAAACTTTAAAAAGATTAAGTCTAACTCTTTCCTACAAAAAAAAATAATAAATAAAATAATATGTATCTCCTCAGCTCTATCAAAAGAACTAAACTAGAGATATTATCAAAAAAGATTAGTTAAAATCATCGTCACTCTCAGAATCCGAAAACATAAATTTGGTCGTTTTCTTCGCTCTTCCGAGAGTTTGTCGTGGCGGTGGAATATCCGAATCCTCTTGAAGGAAATCGTCCATTTTCTTCTTACTTCCTTTGTTCTAAGAAAAACGTAAAAAACAAAACAAAAAATGATACGTTGAAATACTTATTTATTTATAGTAAGCGAGTGGCCTCAAAACACTGTTTGCATTGCTGGAGTAAAATTTGGGTAACGGATGCAGCTAACCCAAATAATCGGCATTAATTATATTTTTCTTTTTGCTTTAGGGAGTAATTAAGAATCTTTTGCCAAATTTGGAATTCCCACTCGAGAACTGTGGATGGCTATGGAAATAATACGAGTGGGAAGTAATTTATAAAACTACATGACTAACCTTTTTGGGCTTAACTTCAAACATGTCATCTTCGGAATCTGATGGGGCAATCTTTCTCTTGGCCACAGCAGTCTTCTTTGGCCCTTTTTTGGATGCTTTGATGACTCCTTGGCCTTGGGCTTTGTGCCATTATTAGTAGCAAGCTTTGAAGCAGCAGCTGCTTTTACTCGCTCAACGAAAGGAATCTCGTTTACACTATCATCCGAGTCGGAAAGCGTGTTTATTTCCTTCTCGGGGATTCTTTCCCTGTGAAATTGGAGTAAATATAATTTTTTTAACAAATTCACAAAGTTCATTACCGTTAAATTATTACTAACTTCTACCAAGGTAAAATCATTGAATGCGAGACTATTTCTGGCCTCTGACATTTCCTAAACTGTCAATATATCACTAATGCTTTGGTTTCTTGTATTACACAGGTCAACAAAAAAAATTTTTTTTTCGTTGCCAAGGAAATTCGTACGAATTTAGGGTATTTTGGGGTTGCTGAATTCCAAAATGAAAGTAGTTTTTCCGATTTGGCTCTAGTTCTTGAGATAATGAATACCCTCAATTAATAGGAAACGTAACCATAACGGGTGCATATGGGAAACTACCGGAACATTCTAGATGGTGAGACCGAATAAAATGCCATTATGTATTTCATGTTACTTTTGTATGATTTGAGACAATTTCAATGCGATTTGTAAGTAGGCTCCGCCTGAACATTAAATTTTTTGCATTTTTACGTGTTTCAATGGGGTACCAATTATCTCATAAATTAGAGCCAATCTAGCAAAACCGATGTCATATTCGGAATCAGCACCACAAAGTTACCCCAAAATCACTCTAATATGATTGGCAATAAAATGAGTGTTGACCAGTGTTATCAATTATTATCGTTTATTATTTCTACACGAATTCTTATTAACTTATAAAGTACCACATCTCATTGCTAAATCATCCAACTGTTTCTGTCCTTTGCAATAATGTTTCATTTACTCATCAGATATGGATAACGAGCAGAATCCGACTCAAGTTCTTACAAAAGTTCTTTTTATTATTTTAATAATTATTGAATGAAACCGCTGTGCTTAATCTGATAATAGTAACGTATATTTGACATTTCATGATGCCTTTCATTGTTATGTCTAAATACACACGCAACATTTCCATATACTGTACTGTTACATTTGCTTTGGGAGGTGCTATCAAATTTAATTAAATGAAAATATCTGTATAAAATATAGCATTTAAAGCATGCGAGTTTGAACTGCAAAAGTCAAAAGTATTTCTGGCTCGTAAAATTTTGAAGTATATTTCTTGAAGTTAACTATAGGGAACATTTAAAATGTATTTCCTTGACACTCGTTTATACATACAAAGTGGCAACATTAATTAAAAACTTTTAAATCGACAATCATAGCATACCTGTACTCGCTGGAGGACTTGAACTCAGAAGTGAATCGAACATTTCTGAAGCTGTGGGCTTCTCTGGAAAGAGTAAAATATTGCACGTGAATTTGTTGAAAGATAAATAACATTTAAAAACGCGGGAAAAACCATTTTCTGTAGGATATCTTCCTTTCTCATTTGTAGAAATCTTCATATCACACACGGACAAAAAATTAGTCACCCCTAATAGCACCGATAGTAGGAAGTTCAAGGTCACACAGAGGGCGCTGATGTAGCATTGGTAAGTGACAAGTAGCGGTGACGTAGCACACAGGATCAGATCTGTTTCGTGGGGTGGTGAAGAACAAAGTGTGTGTTGGATATAGTCTGCAAAATGGGTCGTGAGGCAGACGTTACTCAGTGGCAAAAAGGAGCCATCGTGTTTGGCAGAGCCCACGGACACAAAATGTCTGAAGTAGCCCAATTTGTTGGTGTGTCAACGCGTACTGTCCAGCGAGTTTACAAAGAGTGTAGTTCGCAATCAACTGAAAATCGACGGCGTAACTGTGGCCGGAAAACAATTCTCGACAATAGGGACCGCCGCCATGTTTCTCGTCTAGTAACTGCAAATCGTTTTCAAACCAGAGAACAATTGCTCCAAGAAACCAATGAGGTTCTCCAGCAGGGATGGGGAGTCGGAGTCGGGAGTCGGGAGTCGGAGCTTTTTTGAAGAGTCGGGAGTCGGAGTCGGGAGTCGGTAAAAACGACCGACTCCCGACTCTTTGATTCAATTTCTATATGCCAACAATTTACCAGAATACTACTCTGCCCTAAATAAATATCTTCCTGAACTAATTCTAGATTCACATTTCCACATTTGATTTATTGTTCTGGTAAATCTTAGCAAATGAATTTCATATTTCTATTTTCTATTTCAGGATACTAGGTACCATATAAAAATTAGCAATATATTAATTATTAATTTAATTAGCCCCTATTAGTAATGAGTCGTGGGCCTAGTAGAAAATCAGCAGTCTTTCAATATTTTAAGCTAAATGAGGATGAAAGTATTTTTATTTGTCAAGTAGAAAAGGATGGTAAAGAGTGTAATGCAAAAATTAGTGCTTACACTAGGAAACATGCTAATGCTCCAACTCGAGCCTCAAACTTGAAACGCCATCTACGAAACAAACATCCCAATATTTATAAGGTTGTAGATCAGCATGATAAGGAAATCCAGAAACCTACTTCTAGTCAGGCCAGTACCTCTATTTCAAAAAGCAAACAAGTCTCTGTTACAAAATTTTTCCACAGTGAGAGAATTACAATATCAATGACAAAGAAAAATTTTAAAAAATACCTTATAGATTTAGTTGTAAAGAATGGGGTTGCACTTACATTATTTTCCTCCCCAGCTTTCCGTGGATTAAAGGGAGAAATGGCGGCAAAACTAGGAGTGTCATTAGAGAGACATGATATTCGAAACATGATTTTAAAGGAAGCAGAAAGCCAGAAAACTTTATTGAAAACAATGCTGCAAGGAAAATTCTTCTTTCTTAAGATGGATGCCTGCACGAGACAAAGAATTAATTATATGGCAATAAATGTTCAGTTCATTGATGATGAAGGAAAACTAGTTATACGTACTCTGGCAGTGAAGGACACTGAAGCTCAACATTCAAGCGAATACCTGACCAAGCTAATTGAAACCATCTTGACAGAATATGAAATCACTAAAGAGCAAATATTATCAATTGTTACTGATAATGCTTCAAATATGACAAGTACAGTACAGAAACTTAATGATGGTGAAGTAAAAGGAGATCTTTTTGAAGACAGTAGTGAAGAAGATACGGATGAAACTGCTGACAAACTTGACAGTGTTGACACTGTAGACAATGATTTTGCTGGATTCTCAAATATCCCCCATATGCGATGTGCAGTCCACACATTGCAACTGGCAATTCGTGATGGGTTAAAAGAAAGGAATGCTGCTAATGTAGTAGGTAGGTTACGCAACATAGTAGTGGCTGCAAGAACGCCTAAACTTGATGCAATATTAAAACGTCGATCTGGAAAAGGTGTAGTTATAGATCAAGCTACACGTTGGGGGAGTACCTATGAAATGATTAAGCGCCTTCTTGAATTGAAGCCATACCTTATCGATATGGCAAACCCAGATGTAACAATGACTGATATCCAGTGGCAGCAGGCAAGTCAACTTGAGGCATTACTTAAGTACCCATATGTAGTTACAAAGAAGTTTCAAGCAGCTGAATTGACACCTGGCACATTTTACAAGGAATGGAAAAATATTAATTATAAACTATCTCAAATTGGCGGCATTGTTGCAGATGGTATAAGAATGTCTATGCAGCGTAGAGAAGAAAATTTACTGAATAATGACGTACTATTGGCTGCAGTTTATGTAGATCCTATGCACAGGGTACTTTTAACTGAAGAACAGATTGCTAGAGGAAAGTCAGCTCTGTGTGATGTAGCTGTGCGAATGAAAATGTTAAATGAAACAGATGCCGCAAGTAATTCAGAATTTGAAAGCTGCTCTAGTCCTGCCATTATGCAAAGCTCCCGCTCAAACTCTGAAGAAGAAATGGATTTTGAAAAATATCTCGATAATGAAGAAAAATCAAAAAAAGTTAAGCGATGCCGTTTGAGTCAAGATGATAAACCTATAAAAATAACCCCATTGACCAAATTCAGAGGACTTTAATGCAGCTTTAATAAAAATAGAGAAATTTGATCGTTCATTAAAACTTGATGTGATGAATGCCATACCAAAGTATCCTGAATTAGTGCAAGATGTAGCCAGAACTGTTACTGCATTGCCACCAACACAAGTCAGCGTTGAAAGATTATTTTCAGCTCTTCGGTTAATTAAATCCCACCTACGGGCTAAGTTGAAGGAAGACATAATTGATGCTATACTTTTCTTAAGAACAAATTCTCCTTAGAGAGTTAAATTATTAAGTATGTTTTTTTTAGCCTTTTTTTAATATTTAGCTTCAATATTAGCATATCATAATATATAATGGAAACAAAATATTCTTTACCAACTTTTTTTTATTTAGCTACGGTACCGTATGCAACATTAAAATTTTAAAATTGTTAACCAAATGAGGTTATAAATATTTTATACAAGATCAATTTCTTTTTCTGTTAATTTTTATTTTTGTGTAATACAACATTAAAATTGTATTAAATTACTAAACTGTATTATTATCGTACCTACTTTATTACATTTATTTATACTTATATATTTGAAAGAGTCGGGAGTCGGAGTCGGTTTTTAAAAATACCGACTCGGGAGTCGGGAGTCGGTTGTTTTTGGCCGACTCCCCATCCCTGTTCTCCAGCGACCAATTTCCGAACGGACATTGCGACGAGAACTGCATGCGATGGACATCTGGAGCAGGGTACCACGGAAGAGGCCGCTGTTAACAGCAAGTCACAAATTGGCACGTTATAAATGGGCTCAGAGGCACAAAAACTGGACTGCGGCAGATTAGAAACGTGTAATTTGGTCCGATGAGTCCCGTTTTTGTTTGTTCTCCAATGATGGGAGGCGACGAGTACATCGCAGGTCCAATGAAGCCTTTAATCCTGAATGCGTCGAAGGTGTTGTTCAGGCTGGAGGTGGTTCCGTGATGTTCTGGGGATGTTTTTCGTACCACGAAATGGGCCCTCTCGTTCCAGTGACGATGAATTTGAACCAGCAGGCGTACTTCCGCATACTAAACTCGCCGGATTCGTGCGGTTATCAAGGCCAGAGGCGCCGTCACACGTTATTAGGTACATTCTGAGAGGGGTGACTAATTTTTTGTCCGGTGTGCTTATTTAACATAATTAAATATACAAATTATATAGATACTGTGATGAAAATTATTGTTCTTTTAGAGCAGCAAATACCTTAATACATACAGTTTATTTATCAAACCATGAATGTAGCTATATTTATACATATATACATAATTTATATTTATATACATACATACATACAAACTATTTGTGAAGTTATCTTAAATAAAATGCTCAAAATTTTCAACATGCACAATTTCAAATGCTTGTGGAAAGCAAACCAATGGAGATCCCACGCCAATTTTCATGACCTTGAATTTTGAACTCTGACCTGAGATCAAGGTCAAAGGTGCAATATAAATGCAACTTTTTTTAACGGAATGTACGCACTCTGTGCATAAAATTAAAGTTATTCTGCTGTCTTTTCTAAGCATTTTGACACCAAAATCATTAAAATCCATCCATTAGATCCTGAGTTATGACCTTTCAAAATCACGAGGTTACGCTGCTGACCCCAAATTTTGGGGGGTCATTACTCCCAAACTATTTGACCGAAGTGGCTAAAATTTGGTCACGCTTCATTACTCATCATACCTAACTACCACACCAAAAATCATTAAAATCAGTGAGATGACCTAACATAAGGTGGGTACACTTGACATGGAATGCCTCATGTATAATACACCTTTTTCTTGCGTGGGAGTCTGCGTCATGCCACTCCATGGATTGGCGTTTTGTCTCAGGTTCAAGTGGTGTACCCAAGTCTCATCCCCAGCCACAATTCGTGAAAGAAAGTCATCCCCTTCTGTCTCATATCGAACCAACGACTCGGAAGCAATTTCTTTTCTTTGGGCTTTGTGATCTTCAATCAGTTCGCGAGGAACAAACCGTGAACACACTTTTGAGTATCTCAGTTACTGAATTATCGTATTCACACTTCCTTCACTAATTCGTAGCTCCAGTGATAGCTCCTTGTGTGACACGCCGATTTGATCGAATAATGCTGTTAGCACATTGCAGTGAGAGATGTCACAGCCGATGCCGGGCGACCGCTGCGTGGCTCATCATCGAGGCTGGCTCTCCCTCTCTCTCTCATGATCTCACACGTTTAGACCAGCGTCCAACTGTGCTTCGATCAACAGCAGCATCTCCGTAAACGTTTTGTAGACGTTTGTGAATATTTCCAACTGTTTCCTTCTCTGCGGTTAAGAACTCGATAACAGCTCTCTGTTTACGACGCACATCACTACTGTCAGACGCCATTTTCGAAACTGCGTTAACCATCGGGTTTATACAAGGAGGGGAGGTTCAAAGTGAAAAAATCTGGTTATGTGAAGTGCAGAAAGTTCAAACTTACGGCCCAAAAGACATTTCAGCCCCATGGCCTATTATTTAGCTAAGAAAAAAGGGTGGGGCAAAATATACTGAGTGCCCCTAGTATATTTCCTCCTTTTACCCTCAACCGCTGATGCAATTTCGACATCTCACCATACTGTTCCCTTCTTTTTTGCACGTCTATGCAACCCTATTGATTTTATAAGCATTGGTTATCTCAAAAAGGTGTAACGATATTCCTACTATTTCTTGGATCACAAGGTAAAAGGAATTAACGTGGAAAAACAAAGTAAACACAACTTCTCACACAATGCAAATATTTACCAGAATTAACCTAAGTTTAATAATAATAACAAATGTATTGCAATAAACTAAAGACTCACCAACTTTCTTCGGGGACATATTTTTCTTAGGGGAAGCTCTGTCCCCGAATTCAGAGTCAGTGTCGCTCACCTGAATTTCATTCCGGGGCTTTTTGGATGGTTTTTTAGTTTCAACTCTGACAAAAAAAGATTTGGACGTGAAAATAAGTCTTAATTTTGTGCACGTTTTTATAGTTTATATATTACTCTAGAATGCTGATGACTGACTGAACTGCTTTTGAAGAAAGTAGTAATGATTAAGAACGCTAAAATTTATCCGGAAAAAATGCATAGAAAAAGGAGTTTATAAACCTAATGCGCGATGTTCAAGTGATAAGGAACTTTAATACATTAAATTTCCCAACAGCTGAATAACAAGAAGGATTGACAGATACTGAATTAAACTAAACTAAGCTAAGCTAAGCTTCAGCTTGCCCGCCAAAAAAATCCCAACAAAATGAATGAAATATTAAATAAAGAGAAGGGGGTTCAGTTTTGTGCGTCACCCTATAGATATTAAACTACCACCGATATGATTACGTAAATTAAGTTCTATTGAATCCTTAAACATTCAGAAATACTTCGTTTTCACGTTGTTGGGGGACAAATAAGGAATTTTAATTTTAAATAGTCCTACCTCAGATTTTAAGTAAATAGGTCCAGTAAACTATCGATTACACAATTAATGCCCATAGGTAGAATTATTAAATTTCTGACTATAAATACAATTTGTGCATGAATAAATCTAAACACTTTGTTCACACACACAAAATAAATAAATATAAATAAATAAATATTATATAATATATATATATTTTTTTTTTAAGTTCGGGAAGAACCGATTCGCCTCTATTTAAAAGGGCATATCTCAGCGGAAAAACAAAGAAAAGTGAGAGGAAAGACAGAGGAAAAAGAAAGGGTGGAGGGGACAGTCGAAGTGGAAAAAGACCAAGGATGACAAGGACTGCAGGGTCGAGCCCCATCATCCTTGGGTGCTAGGGCCGGGAGGGCGCACGTGAAACCTCCAGGAACAAGCACGTACAAACGAGCACAAAGAGCACGAGCTTAGAACCCCCTTGCGGGTATATATTATATATATATAATATATATATATTAGGGTGGTCCTTAAAATTCAAAGTTGGGAAGTTTCAGCTCCCACCCCGGAAATCATTCGAATGGTTGAGAAAACTCTCTAGTTGAATTTTTTATTAAATCGGACAACGTTTACCCCTCCCTCATCGACCTTGAACTTTTACCCCCGGAGTTGTTGCCCGGTTGCAGTTGTTGCCGTTGTTGCCCGGTTAGCGATCCTGGGTCTGTAGGGTTCGCTTCCGAGAGTCCGGAAACTGGCAGCGGTGGCGAGCGACGACTTGCAGGAGGAACTGGAGTTGCTCCTCGTCGTGGGTCAGCGTCCGGTTGTACTCTTGGACGAGGGCAACTCCTCGCTCGGCATGGTCGTTGATTACGGCGAGCCCTCCCACACGTGCCGCCGCTGTCTTGAAGTCTTCCCGCTTCGGCCAGGTCTCCGGGTCGACCTCGAGGAAGCCGTCCTCCAGTCGAAGTTTCTCGAAGAAACCTCGTGTGTTGGACGACGCCAGGTCTTCCAACTGAAGCCCGGCGAGTACTCGGTTTGGCAGCGTGGGCCGCTTCGCCGAGGACTCCTCACCGACGGCGATCCCCGGATCGAACAGCGCCAGCGCCACCAGCTCCTCCGACAGGTACCAGAGGTGGTTCTGGAACTTGGTCAGCGCCGCCTTGGCCACCGCAGGGTTGATGTCAGAGTAGGCCAGCAGGTCCTTGAGGAGGGCGAAGTCATTTCGGGGGGCAGTTGCGGCGATCGGAGCCTCCGTCCACGCCTTGGCGTAGACCCGACAGACGAAGATGCAGATGCTCCGGAGGCCACTCTCCTCCCTCGCCGTGAGTTTGAACTGCTGTCGGAACATCCAGACCTTCAAGGCGTAGATTGCCTTCACCATCCAGCGGGCGTGGTGAATCGGCCCGGGAGCTCGGAAACGCACTCCTCGCGGGGGGTGACCGACGAAGAGGAGGGTGAGCTCGAGCAGCTCACGGTAATCGTCGCGCAAGTCCTTGCGCTCGACTATCGCCTTCTCAAACCACTCCATGTCGACAGTGGTGAGCAGAGGAGCGACATCGGGGTGAGCAGCGCCGGACTCGTACTGGCTTCTGTCCAGGAAATCCCAGCGCTCCTGAAAACGCTTGAAGAGGGTCACGTCAGGACCGGACGTGGGGCCCATCATAGCCGTGAACGCCGCACCGAGGAGGAGCTCCAGCACATGATGGCGGCACGCGAAGTAGAGCAAGTCTTTCGCGAGGTGTTGCTCGATGAGGACGCACGCTCCGTTGTTCCGGCCGGTGTTCGAGGCGGTGGTATCGAATGACAAGCCACTCACTTGCTCAGTGAGCTCCCACTCCTCCAACGCGTTGAGGACGGCCTTGGCCATCTCAGAGCCCGTTCCACTCGGCAGCTTCGGGACGCCCAGGAGCTGCACCGCGCCGATACCGGAGACCAAGATGGGAAGCCGATCGACTTGCTCCTTGCTCGTCAAGTCCTGCATGAGCTTGCCGTCCCAGTGAACGACAAGATTGCCGGCCCTCAGCTCTTCCTTGAGCGCCACGTTGAGCCTGGAGCGGTGCCTGCGCCGGTGTCGGCGGATGGAGCTGCGGTTGATATTGAGCTCTGCGACGTCGTGCCCAAGCGACCGGGCAACCTCTGTCAGGACGTAGACAGCTCCTCGGTCGGTCACCTTCGTGCGATCCAGCGACGACGCCACAGCCGCCGAAACGATGTTCGTCGTGCCCCCCTGGAGCGCTTCGGAGCCCGAGGGCTCCCTTCTTCTCCATGGTCGTCGCTCTCCGCTGCGCTTGCGGCACCACTGGAAGAGGACGAAGACCACTCGAGCTCCACTCGGGCCGTAGATGTCGTCGCTTCTTCCTCGGCTCGCTGCCTCCGTCGGTCTTCTTCCCCTTGGCGTTGAGATGCGCGGGCATCGACAGCGGCTAGCGTCGAGTCGACGGACCCCAGCTTGCCGCGCCGACGGGGTTCGCGCTGAGCGAGGAGGAACTCCTTGTCCTCCTCGTTCTTGAGCAGCTCCATGGCGTTAGCGGCAGCGACGTCGAACAGGTTCATCATCCGCTCGCTGAACTCGTCCTCCCGCTTCGCTTGAGCGCCAGCTCGCCCCTTGTTCCTCTTCACATCGTTGAACTCCGTGGAGCTTCTCAATCTTGGTGACGATGTGGTCCTTCCGGCGGAGGGGGATTCGCGCCTTGGACCACACCTCGGTGACGAGCTCGACGACCTGGTTGGCGGCCTCTCGAAGTGACTTCTTCTGGACGTCGATCCTGTAGACCGTCAGGGCCAAGACCTCTTTTTGCGAAGGAAGTTGCGACCCGGCGATCGATTCCTGCGGGGCAATCAGGTAGCGAAGCTTCGCTGCCATGATCCAGGTTATCTACTTAAAGGTTGAAGGAGTTATTCACTATTCAGTTTAAATTATAATCATTAGAATTTACAGTTTTACACACATTAGTTATCCAACCACTGACGGGTAGCTTGACTTATGGTTAAAGGAGTTATTCAGTTTAAATTATAATCATTAGAATTTACAGTTTTACACACATTAGTTATCCAACCACTGACGGGTAGCTTGACTTATGGTTAAAGGAGTTATTCAGTTTAAATTATAATCATTAGAATTTACAGTTTTACACACATTAGTTATCCAACCACTGAAAATCTGGAAAGAATGAAAAAAACAAACATTACAAATTATGTAACATTTACTTGAAAGTCAAAAAATTAGCTTAATGGTAATGCTCAATGAGGGAGGGGTAAACGTTGTCCGATTAAAAAATAAATCACCTAGAGAGTTTTCTCGACCATTCGAACGATTTCCGCGGGTGGGAGCTGAAAAATGTTCAACTTGAAATTTCACCCCCTAAGCAAGGACCACCCTAATATACATACTGTAATATTCTGGGGAAGAACTTCAAAATTAGCCAAATTAATAAAAATAATACATTTTGCACTTACCATTACTACAAGTTACATACTTTGTGAACATTTTCCCTTTAATTATCAGAAAATGATTTAAGAAAGTACTTACGCACTCTCGTTGAAAGTCAAATCTTCAACAACGGCCTCCGGTTCGTCGACACCAACATTGCTATGGAATGACATTTCGCTGTCGTTACTCTCTTCATCGCTGAAATTGTATTTCACTTTCGCTGCTAAAAAAACAATGTTTAAGATTAACAGTTTGGGGAGTAAAAAAAAAAACTGTCTTCAGCTCGTAAGAGATAAAATCACTTTCAATTCATTTGAATCCAGTTTATTATCCTTATCATCCACCATCATACGTTAGAATGAGGAAATTAGGTCCTTAAATCAGATACTGAAATCATTTATTATTCCTTCATCTACCCACATTTATTATACAGGGTGTACATAAAGTCAGGATCTATTTTTGTGAAATAATTATTTTTTCCTATTTTTCTTTTCAGAAGCCCTTAGAATGAATACAGAAGAGCGTGTGGCAATAGTAATTTGGCGAATCGAGGGAAAGAAATACAATGACATCAGAGAAAAGTTTAGAAGGAGATTTCATAAGCCGGGGCCAATAGACGAGACAATACGAAAATTGGTGAACAAATTTAAACGAACGGGATCTGTAAATGATGAAGCAAGATCAGGACGACCGTGTATGTCAGATCTTACCGTGAATGCAGTACGCGGAATTATCACTGAGGAGCCACGTACGTCCGTTCGTGCTGCATCACACAGACTCGGCCTCCCGACGTCATCTGTGCACAAAATTCTTAAAGTTAATTTGCAAAAGAAAAGCTATCATTTGCGGGTTTTACATGATTTACATGAGGAAGATTTCCCTCGACGAAGTGCTGTGTGTGCTGATCTCGTAGAACAAATCGGAAGTGATAATTCAATGGACAACATTCTCTTTAGTGATGAAGCCACTTTCCATACGTGTGGAAAAGTAAATCGCCATAACTGTCGAATTTGGGCAGATGAAAGACCGAATGATTTCGTCCAAAATTGGGAGAGAGAGACACCTAAAGTTAATGTCTGGATGGGTTTAACAAAATCTAAGGTTTATGGTCCTTTTTTCTTTGCTGAAACTACAGTTACGGGGCTTATTTATCTGGACATGTTGCAGCAATTCCTTGAACCTCAGCTGATTGGGGATAGGATTGTTAGTACAGTCGTCTATCAACATGATGGTGCTCCTTGTCACTATGCCAAAATTGTTTAGGATTATCTAAATGGACGTTTTCCAAATCGCTGGATCGGACGCGGAAGCAACAGACCTTGGCCAGCGAGATCACCAGATTTAACCCCTTTAGATTTCTTTGCATGGGGCTTTATCAAATCGCACGTCTATCAGACGAAGATTACGAGTCTTGAAAACTTACGTACACGTATACGAACTGCTGCAGATAACATAACCCCGCAAATGCTCCAGAATGTGTTTAGAAATGCTGCGGAACGATTTGAGCTGTGCAGGGATACTGATGGGCGTCACGTCGACTACTACTCTTAATTATTTAATAAATGTTACCACTTTATCATTTTATGATTGAATTCCATATAATTTCCAAGTGCTTCACAAAAAGAGATCCTGACTTTATGTACACCCTGTACTGTATTCAAACATGAAGTAACTCAAAGAATTATATAAAACAACCTTTCGAAGTCATTCATAAAAAAAAAAAAATGCCTGCGAACTCTCTCAAATAATAGCCTCTCCAATGTTTAAAGAGCTAAATATGTTTAAAGCTTTAAATGATTCGTACAAATCCAACATTGCTGTCAATATGTTCAAATTTATCAATAAAAGTCGGCATACAATCAAAGCGCAATTAACTCTCATCAAATTCATCATCATTATAAAACTAGACTCCCAAGAGACTTCATACATAAACCAAACCATACGAGTACAATGGAAACTGCAGGAAATGCACTTTCATTTTGCAAATCCTAAGGAAGTACTTCATTAGCTCCTAACGATGTATACGTTCACAACTGCCATTATTAGCATCGTAACTGAGTTCCCATTTGATAATTATCTAGAATATGTTAATTTCATTAAACCCTTTTAATTTCATAATTTACCTTAAGGTAAATAATTTAAGTTAAAAAAAATAATTTATTAAGTATAATTTATTTTCTATTAAAAATATATAACACTGGGGAACCAAAAAAAAATTTTTCTTGGTGCCTGAGATTTTAGACATTCTGGATATTTTCATGCCACTGATTCAGAAAATATCAGCCATTTTGTTCTAGCAGCTCTAGTTTTTGAGATATTGCATACGTCATTACCTACTTTATTACCCTTCTGGAACGGTATTATGAGTTGCTCGTAAATCTAAATGCATCTGTATAATTAAATTGTAGCTATGATTTTGCTGATGTTGCTGTTTTGCATGTGTATTGTACATGTACTAACGTGAATTCTTTCCTGTTACAGGTGTTGACATGGCTTCATCACGAAGAAAGTGTTTAAATCATCCAGATGTGTTTTGTTTTATCTGCGGAGAGTACACGTTCATTGAACAGAGAAAAACTATTACTGATTTTGTGAAAAAAGCTTATTTTGCCTATTTCAAAGTACAACTAGGGGACCAAGATAAGCCATGGGCTCCTCATGTTGTGTGTAAAACGTGTACGGAGCATCTGCGGCAATGGACCAACGGAAAGAGGAGGTGCCTGAAATTTGGTATACCAATGGTATGGAGAGAACAGAGAAACCACAGTGATGACTGTTACTTTTGTTTGGTGAATATAAAGGGCATCAATGGACGTAACCGGAGTAAATGGACGTATCCTGACATAGACTCAGCTAGACGGCCTGTTTCACATTCAGATGAGATACCTGTCCCATCATTCAGCCATCTTCCAGAGCTCCCTCAAGATGATGAATCTGCTACTGACAAAGAAAGCATATGTGGGCAAAATGACAATGATTTCGAAGGACCGTCATCAGTTGCAGAAGGTTTTAGTCAACACGAATTAAACGACCTCATAAGGGACTTAAGTCTTTCGAAGAAATCGTTTGAATTGTTAGCTTCCAGGCTGGGAGAAAAAAATTTACTGCTGCCGGGAACCAAAATCACGTTATATCGCGAAAGAGAAAAGGATTTACTGCCCTTCTTCTCAAAAGAGAACGATTTAGTTTTCTGCAACAATGTGCACGGATTGCTGATGAAAATGGGCATATCGGAATACACACCAAGTGAATGGCGGTTATTCATAGATAGCTCCAAACGGAGCCTAAAATGTGTTCTTCTACACAACGGCAACAGATACAGATCAATCCCAATTGGTCACTCAGTCGGTATGAGAGAAGAGCACGGGACAGTCGCCCTAGTCCTAGAAAAGATATCATACCGAGACCACCAATGGGTGATCTGTGTGGATCTGAAGATGGTGAATTTTCTCCTGGGCCAGCAGAGCGGGTACACCAAGTACCCGTGCTTTATATGTCTCTGGGACAGTAGAGCTAAAGATGAACACTGGGTGAGAAGACAGTGGCCTCTGAGAGAAAACATGGTGGTTGGAGAAAAAAATATCATCAAAGAAGCTTTGGTTGACAGAGAAAGGATCATATTGCCACCACTGCACATCAAACTAGGTTTGATGAAACAATTTATAAAGGCTTTGAACAGAGATGGGACGTGTTTTGGCTACATATGTAGAAAATTTCCTGCGCTGAGCATGGAAAAGCTGAAGGCAGGTATTTTCGATGGACTGCAAATCCGGGAACTCATGAAAGACCCGCGTTTCCAAGATTCAATGGACAACATTGAGGCACGTGCGTGGTCATCGTTTAGTATGGTTGTGAAGAATTTCCTTGGGAACTATAAGGCCGATAACTACGGTGAACTAGTGGAGAATATGCTCTCTTCTTTTTGTAAACTTGGCTGTAAAATGAGCATCAAACTGCATTACCTCCACAGTCATTTGGATCGTTTCCCAGATAACCTTGGTGATCTAAGCGAGGAACAGGGTGAACGATTTCACCAAGAACTAAGGACCATGGAAGAACGGTACCGCGGACGATGGGATACTCACATGATGGCAGATTACTGCTGGAGCATCGAACGCGAATGTCCTGGCACATCTCATCGCAAGAAATCTCAGAAACGCGGTTTATGTGAGATGTCTCAATAAAAGAACTTTTTTTGCCGTTCGTGTCTCAAGCTTGTTTGAATTTAAGAAATATTTTTCGTACCTTATGCTTGTTTGATGTTAATACACTATTTTTGCTGACATTCATCATACTTTTGTATTCAATTGACAACAGTGATTGCCAGTCAGCAATTATATAATATTATATACATTATATAGAAATATATATAGATATATATCATATCTTGATAAGCAGAGCTGATGGAGAAAAACTAATGTCATTTTTAAAATCAGCGACCTCAATATACCCAGAAACAGGTCTAACATCTAAGTCACCAAAAGTTGTGTTCCCGTGATAATTGATCACTTTATTTAAAATTGTCTAAAATAATGAAACACTACTTCTGTAAATTTTTATCTTTTGTTTACTATTATTATTATAAATGAAAGTTTAGTGGCAGACCATAGTCCATATGACAAAGATTAATAATACGAACTGACAAGAGAATACAATGACAAATCACATACTAAGGATAGAAATATATACAATTAATGAGAAATACTACAGTAATGTCGAAGTTAAGTGGAGCTACAGACAGACATTTTCATACCATCAATTCCATAGCTTAGAAGACATACGGCAGGACTGATAAATAGTTTAGATAATCGGATTGGTTGATTTTTTAATTCTTTGCATTAGACAAGTGATTCCCAACCTTTTTACTATGGTGGCCCAGTTTGATGGTCATAAATGTTGGTGGCCCACATATATATATATATATACCCCCGCAAGGGGGTTCTAAGCTCGTGCTCTTGAGTGCTCTTTGTGCTCGTTTGTACGTGCTTGTTCCTGGAGGTTTCACGTGCGCCCTCCCGGCCCTAGCACCCAAGGATGATGGGGCTCGACCCTGCAGTCTTTTTCCACTTCGACTGTCCCCTCCACCCTTTCTTTTTCCTCTGTCTTTCCTCTCACTTTTTCTTTGTTTTTCCGCTGAGATATGCCCTTTTAAATAGAGGCGAATCGGTTCTTCCCGAACTTAAAAAAAAAAAAAAAAAAAATATATATATATATATAATATAGTATATATTTGACTTATTTTGAAGCATTACAAACACTAGTTGTGGCCCACTAGAAAATCCACCATAGCCCACCGGTTAGTAACCTATGTATTAGAGTAGACTGTATTGAGCGCGTCTTGTTACCTCCCGGAAACTCAGGACATTGTGGGTAGCAAACATTTGCGAAGCTGAGCATCTCGGGAGGGTAATTTATGTAGGAATCAAAGATTTGTGGTGAAGCAAATTTAGGGTTCTGCCAACTTTTTTATAATTCACCCAGAGTTACTGTCCGTATATATTACTACAGAAAGTACAAAAAAAGAGTGTCTTTAGCTTCACTTGTACAGAACCGGAAGTTCCTTATAGTCATATTTGCTTTAGCACAGAGGCTTCAATATTATTTTCTCATATCTGAGTCATCATTCAAGGAGCTGGTGATAATCTGACCCAAATACACATTAAACAGCAGAGGAGAGAGCAAGGAGCCTTGCCTCACCCCGCAAAATGAACCAAAACGTTCGGATAGTACATTGCCCCACCTAACCGTAAAACATTGGTGGAAATATCAAAATTTCAATAAATTTAACATATACAGTAGGTACATGGGACTTTCCTGTCTTCTAGTTTTTTAAATAGAATATTGTGGTTCACTATCATATGCTTTACTTATATCTAGGACAAGGCTATAAATAGTTGAATTACTGTGTGTATTTAAATATGGTTTCCTTCAATACAGATACACATATCAGTTGATTCGGACCTTTTAAAACCAAACTGATTAGGAGATGTCCATAAGTAATCATTCAATCGGCGTAACAAGAGTTTCTCTTGTAACTTCGAGAAGCAGGAAGCGACAGCGATGATGATAATATTATAATTATAATTATTAGTGCCATTTTCGCTTCTCTTTTGTAATAAATAAACTGAATTCCATTAATTTTGCCTAAAAAGCTCCCAAGCTTCTCACAGCATATTCAGATTAGAATACTGTACAATCTAAAATTGTACAGAAAAATATTGCAAAACTATACGTAACTCGTATCCTTTTGCTGAATAAAGGTTGTTTGTTTGTTAAATACTTACAAGTAGCTCTCCTTCCGCCAGTTCTTTCCCTCGGCAAAACTTCCACGGCCTTCACCTCCTCATCGCTGCTTTCGTTATCATCAGTATCTGAAGTGAGCTTCCGTTTGCCCTTAAAGAATTTTAAGAGAATGTAAAGAATTTGCAAAAACATTCCCATTTTATATCTAGTTTTCCATTGTAACAAGTTCATTTCAACCACTTTTACGCTTGTCAAATTGTAAAATTTATTTGGTTTATTAATTTTTCTTTATGATGTTGCGTGTTAAGATTAATTCAATTCGCAAACAGTTGTTAAAATATGTGCCTATTTTTGGTGCAGAAACAAACAAATTTTCAAAGCATGCATGTCCCGCTTCCACCCAAGTACACATTATATCGATTCAAAGGTGCTGAAGGATTTGATGACCAAAGATATGGAAAACGGTATTGAACAGCAGACTCACAGACAAAGCAACAATAATCTTCCTCGTTTCGCCGAGCAAGGTATGAAAAAGATGCCTTGTATCCTTCCGCCTCTTAATTTACCTTTATCATCATGTATTTTGAGGAAGTCGCAAAGAGCACTATTTAAAATGGTTACTTTAAACAAGATAAACTATACTTAGTAGTTTCAGTAAATTATATTGCTACTGAAATAAATGAAATGACAAAAAATTAGGTTCAAAGTGAGCGAAATGCACTTCATGAATGCTGAATTAGAACGACCTTCTCGCAATGTAGTTTCCTTTCGTCATATTTTTTCTTAGTACATGCAGGCGCGAACGCACATTAAAAAAAAAAAAAAGGTTAAACTGACACTATTTTCATTAAATGTACCATCGTGTTCAAGGTACGACACACTGCGCCAGTTTATCTCCACTATTGGAACCGATGGTACTCTTGATATTCAACACTGAAAGCACCAAGTTCAGAAATACGAAACAAAATGCTTAAATTACTAAAAAAAGAACGTCATCCTCGAAAATCTACGTCCTAAAATAAAAACGATAGCAGAGACCCTCCACAATCGCCATTGAGGTTTAAATTTGCCAAAGTGCAGGAATATTGCACGGTAGACGGGATCCAGCATTTTAGTTACAAAGAAGAAAAGGAGGAATAAACTTCGCTTCCATTTTGAAAGTAAGGAACGTTTTTCGATCTTTCCTTGTGGTCCTAGCAGATGCACACAAAAGACAAGGTAACAGTAGCATTTGTGTTCCTAAGACATTTGAAGTGTGGCAGCCACGTTAATCTAGTGTCGAAAATGACCCTTAAATACTTCGGTTCGAGAACAAATTAAAAGCTCCCCTGCTCCCCACAAGGGTAAGCATGCTACAACGATCTTTTCTGCTGAAAATTTTAGCTATCGCTGCGTGTTCTGCAAGTGTCGCTCAAACGATCAAAGTCGGAAACTCTTACCTTGTAGTGTGATGGTCAGCGCCCTTGCCTTCTATTAAAGAGGTGTTGGGTTCGAATCTTGGTGGGGGCATTTCTGCATAATGATAACCTTGGTTTTGCTTCCGCCCAAACTGTTCATTCTGGCAAAGGACAAGCTTGTTGTCTCATCTTAAGCTTACAGCTTAACGTGGAGTCTGAACCACGACCCACAACGGTCGATCAATAACTACAAAGTCGGTATCACGACCTCACGAACAGCAGCCCAGCGTCTTAACCACTAGGCTACCCATTTATTTATGGAAGAATGAACAGTTGGATGAGCTGAACGCTGCAGCCATCGCCGGGAATTGAACCTGGAGCTGATTGGTTCGTAGTTAGCGATGCTAACACACACCTCGGTGGTGTAGTGGTTAGGATCGCTGACTACGAATCTATCGGCCCCGGGATTGAGACCTGGTGACGGCAGGCGGCGCGCAGCAAAACCAAGCTGCTCATTCTTTCACACAAAAATTGGTTGGTAGATAAATGGGTACCCAAGGTAGCCTAGTCGTTAAGTCGCTGGGCTGCTGATCAGGAGGTAACATCTAGTCCGGGCGAGGACTTTGTAATTTCTGACCGCCCGTGGTGGGGCGTGACGTTCAAAAGGAGAGAGAAGACAGTAATGATTCCCCTGCTGAGAACACTGATCATATCAAAACTTGAACTCTGTTCAGTTTTGACGTCCCCATATAAAAACGAAGAAATTAATAAACTAGAAGAAACTCGGATACATTTCACAGCCAAGATTGATGGCTGCATAGAACTCAACTACTGGGAAAGACTGTGTGAACTAAATCTGTACTCCCTGCAAAGGAGAGAGAGAGGTATACTATAATCTACATATGGAAAATGATCGAAAAACTGGTACCAAACCACAAACTAAACCCAATTACCATCCAAACAACACTAGAAAATAGGAAAGGCACAATGTGTAGTGTTCCCAAATTAAAGGCCTGACAAGGGACCTCCTCAACTCTGAAGGAAAATAGCTTGGTCGTCAGGGGTCCAAGGAATTTCAACCAGCTTCCAAAGGATCTCAGAAACGTTACAGGGGTCAAAGTTGAAGTCTTCAAGAGAAGACTAGATGCCTGGCTCAGGACGGTACCAAATGAGCCGGGTGTACCTGGCTATGTACGGTGGAGAGCGCGAGCAACTCGCTCCTCCACCAAGCCAGGACTAGAGGCGGGGCCACCAGCTTCACCTTCGTGTGAAGAAAAACCGACGCACGGAACCCTAAAACCTTAAAGGTTAACAAGGTATATATATATATACAGGGTGGGCCGTAAGTTTCCATACATAGGAAAAATAAACATTTTTTTATGGACAACCATTTTTATTTATATAATATGCTCTACATGGTTGCCATTGTTTTGAAAACACATTTCAATACGTGTTCCCCACTGTTGATGAACACGCATTAGCACAGTTGACGTTATGCTTGTAATGGCGTTGGTGATACGTTCCTTTAGATGATTTATGTCTCGTATCTTTTCCTGATACACCATGGCCTTCAAGTGCCCCCAAAGATAGAAATCAAGGGGGTGAGATCTGGGGATCTGGGAGGCCACTCCACAGGACCACGCCGACCAATCCAAGCATCCGGAAACTGCTGATCCAAATACCGACGCACGTTTAAATTTTCCTATGTATGGAAACTTACGGCCCACCCTGTATATATATATATATATATATATATATACACACACACACACACACACTGTATATGCCAAAATTCTCAAGTGTCACCGAGAGAAAGCCACGTTTTTTACCTTTTAAGTCCTACTTTGCAAATCCGTCAAACTTTGAGCATTTTTTTTGAGGTAAGGTAGATAACCCAAACATAACCTAAAACAAATCACTGGCTATGTAAAAGCCTGAGGTAGCATGGAGTCATTTGATTTAGTTTTTTTAATTAAAATCCTAACGCAGGTGAAATTCGAAAAAATAATCATGTATATGGTAAAAAACCGCTCTCTCTAATTTAGCACAAGCGAAAGTAATTAAAAATTTGAAAAATATAACCAATACGACACGTAGGACTTACTGGGTAAAAAATTAGCACGGATGAAAAGTAACGCAAAAGTTTGAGCCAAATGGACATTCATGACTATACATGATGTAACAAAAGTCCATTCTCATTGGTAACATAGGGAACAGAATTGATCGTGATGATAACCGACAGCTTATAAAGACGAGTAGAAATGCGTGTGAACGGCTACATGGAATTCAATTTGAGCAAGTTCTGGATTAAATGGCAAGTTGATTGTATTGTTTGTAATGTATAGTTAAAACTATTTTCTCTTTCAATTCTGTTACATCTTATTTCCCTATGAGAACGGACTTTTATCGTTACACTCTATATATAAACTTACTTTTCCTTTAGGTTTTAAACTAAGTTTAGGCTGCTTCAGACCAGCCTCCTTTTTCTTCTTCTTCGCCTCCTTTGTTTCCTTTTCAAGTTGATCAGGAGAAGTTCCTAATCTCGCGATCAAAGACTTTGCAGTGTTGTCATTTACGAGGTGGTCAAATTCATCGGCTTCGACTTGGACGACGGGTTTCTTTCCCTAAAATATGAAGCGAGCGGGAAATTTAGAAGTAGATACATACCGTAAAGAAATAATTATAACGGGTGTGGGAAATGGTAAAAGTATCCAATCCTGTTTTATTTCCGCTCATATTTATAAGCTTCGCGTTAATTCTGATTCCAAAATCAGAGGTTCTACGTAACATTTTACCTAATTAATTTGAACTTATGACCTAATCGAACTCAACTGAAATTTTGGCGGGAGTTCGATATTATTCCGATTGTATTTGAGTCCAGTTAACACTGTTCGATCTAATTCCGGTCCAGCTTTATTCCAGTTTTTTTTTTTTAGTTTGATCTTAATCCGTTCAATCAATTTCCACTTTCCCAATCCAGAACTGAGGAGCCACCAGACCAAGTCCAAATTTTTATTTATATTTGTCAAATTATTAAAATTATTTCACAACATGCACTCAAAATATGTTCTGAGTGTACAAGGTAACGGGTAGACGGCGCAGCTCAATCCGCGGGAGTAGAACCTGGGACCTTTCACGTACCGAGTCTAATTCCTGACCAATGAGCGACGGGAGAGAGACCAATTTACATTACACCTTTTCCTCGCCGGTCTGAGTGGTGGTAATGCATATACTTTAACTCCTACAATTTATTATCAGAATTTTTTTTTGGATACGAACGACTGAAATGAACTTTCGAGTCTACTCTACAATTTCAATTATTTAATCAGAACAGCTTCTTCCAATAAAGGGCGTAAACAACCAAATATAATTTGAATATTCACTCGATGAAACAATCCAGTTACTCTATCAAGCTAGAACCCTTTATTGGGTAGTGAAATTGAATCCCTACAGTGGTTGTGTGTCTGGGAAGTCTGATAATTACAACTACTACAAACTAGTCCAAGGATCTCAGTGTGATGATCTTATTTACAGATATTGACAATAGAAGAGCTGCTGACTTCTGCATCCAAAAATGTTCCCTTCATTCAGTAAAAGTTCACTTCTTAATTCTATGCCCTAATCCTTCATGAAGCTAAATAAGGGTTCCGGCCCTTAATAGGAACTCTTACCTTCTTTCCCTTTTCCTTCAACAGAGCGGCTTTTTCCGCTTTCTTCTTTAGTTCTGCGTCAATCTTCGGAACGATTCTATCGGCTGAAGGGGATGGCAAAACCTCAGATGCCAGCTTCAAAATACAAGTAAATTTTCATTATTTTCACATTATTTTTTTTTACTCTAACCTAAGTGTGAATTTCTTAAAGGTCTCTGGATTGTTTCCTTACTCGCTTTTAGTTCATTCGATTTTTTTTTTTTTTTTTTTTTGGTAAAATGTAAATGCAATAATAAACGTAAATGTAAATGTAATAATGGAAGTAATAAATGTGGAAATAAATATAAATGCAACAGATGTAATAATAAAGGTAATATTATAAATTTATTAGGGTAAAGGTAATAATAATAAATGTTAAAAAAATGTAAATGCAATAATAAATGCAGTAATTATGTCAAAATATTAGAATCTGTATGTATAGAACAAGTAGATAGTTTTAATTTGTGCGAATGTACTTATAAGCGGGACCCTGTAATAAAATGCCCTTCCGGTGTCGGGAGAACGGTATCTAACCTAGGTGCGAATTTCTCAATGGTCTCTGGATTGTTTCCTTCTCGCCTTTTTCATTCGTTTTTCGGTTTATAAGTTCTGTATAATAAACAACAATGTAATAACCAATGTAATAATAAATTTATAATTTTTGTAATAAATAATAATGCAATATTAAATGTAATAAATTTAATAATAAATGTAATTATGTAAAAAAAAAATAGAATCTGTATGTTTAGAACAGGAAGATAGTTTTAAATTTGTGCGAATGTACTTATAAGCGGGTCCCTTTAATGAAAATGCCCTTCCGGTGTCGGGAGAACGGGATCTAAACTAGGTGCGACTTTTTTTAACGGTCGGTCCCTGAACTGTTTTTTCCCTCTTGTTTTGGTTCATTCGTTTTTCTGTATCCACCCGAGGAGGATGCCAGTGGGCATCGAAACTGTTGTGGAAATAAACTCTGTCTATTAGAGTGGGTTTTTATTTCATATTTTGACCTTCACGTAGAAAGAAAAGTTTTTTGCATTTTTTTTACTCCTCTTCAGTTCCATAATTCTACATACTTTAATATAATAATAATAAGAATAATTAAGTGGCTCTTAAGTACGCTCCAAACTGGTTCCACGATTACAATTATTCTAAACAAAATAATTTATCATTAATTAGTTTGTACTTGTGGCCTTGGATTCGGTGACTGCGCGCTGAAGATCAAATTGATCAACTGTTCGATTAATTTATAACGCAAATGTTTAATCTCTACAATAAACAAAGCCTTGAATTTAGTACAAGTCTGCGATTTTAATGCAATATCTTCTGAAAGACATCCTTGACCAGAAAGATCGAACCTGTGGGAGTCGTTGGACTGACTTTTCATACTATCGAAGTAAACGTTCGTGTTAGACCAGCGTTGTCCAACTGGCGGCCCGTAAATGAATAATAAGCCAAATTTCATTTCTGAATTTTCTTCCCTATTTTGTCATTTCTAGTAGGTAGAACAACATTCACCGGGTTCCTAAGTCGTATTAACCAACGGTGTATGAATATAGGCCTACAATTTTACGTTTTTAATAAGTGTAATTAATATTTACTTCATCGCAAAATAATTATGCACACTGACCGCTTGGTTGCAACGTCGTGCATATGGCATGATCATGTTTCAAACGTGTAGAGACAAGATGTGCTCTTATACTGCAATTATTTTAAACACAAAACGCAAACTTTTATACGAATAAAAAGTTATATAAGGGTATATTTTCATCAATAAATTTATTTAATCAGCTTAATAAAATTCACATAATTAATTTAAGTAAAGAATTGTAAGTTATTGAATTATAAATTATATTAAAAACTTGTGCGTGTTCATTTTTTCTGGGAAATCTGGCAACTAACTGCACGCCAACTGACGTCAGTCTAGAGCTCGAATCGGTGTTTTGTACAGTGCTTACAAGAAGTCTCGCGCCTCTGTCTCGTCCCAAGCTAGTCTGTTAGGTATAAAATGGGTGGTCCTTTTGGCAGCGGAGGTGTGTTCGGATTGGTGCACATAATTGCTCTAACCCCATCAATGACATCCACATTATCATTGTGTTGATCACTATCTATTTATATATAGAGACATACTGTATATAGATATATATAGAGTATGCAGGGGATAACGTGTCTCAGTCCCAGCTATGGTAGTTGTCTTACAATTAACAGTCCCAAGTGCAAGTTACGTTAACACCTCCACATAAACTACCCTGGACTAAAATAACATACGTGAAGCCCTTACCCACAAACCATTCAAAGGTGTGATTTAAAAGCTCTCTGTCTCTCTCTCTCTCTCTCTGATCACACCGCATGGCAATGTATCCATATAACGTTAATAATAACCGAAACTCGAGAAAATATATATACTCTGCCTTCCGCTCTACTCCAAATCCTTTTCTCTTAGTGACCTCTTAATACAAACTAATCTATCATATTTTGCGACTTTTTAACCCTGGTAGGATTCAATTCCATTCCTATAGTGTAAGAGATACTTAAATTCATGCGTGTATTATGCCATATGATGTGCGTAATAAATAATCATTTTTAAATAGTTGGAGCGTTCAAGGTTATCTGTAATAATCTATAGACTACCCCTCAAGCCCACTCTCAACACTTAGATTCCCCTAAGACACAGGCGTCTTCAAGTAACATGAATGCGTAGAGATCTAAGGTGTTAGATTCCACATTATATAATTTATGTGCTAGGTTTAAGAACGCTAGCATTGAAGGATGGAAAGAAGGGACAGTAAAAGCGATAATAGATTTAATGAAAGAAGTGGAATGAGGATGGAGGTAAGCGTTGCTATGTCAAAGGAAACGAGGTTGGGTGGGGCTGGATGTCTGGCTATGGTGTCGGAGAATTGACTCAAGTAGATGGACGCTTTACTGGACAGCAATATTGCCAGATACTGGAAGAGGTGCTGCTACCCAGTGTTCGTGCGTATCTGGTTCCAGCGCCGGGACCATTTTACTTAATGGAAGATAACAGTCCCATTCATAGGAGTAACGTTGTGAGAGCGTGGTACGAAGATCACCCAGAGATTATTAATCTAATTCTGCCACCACGTTCTCCTGATATGAATCCGATTGAAAACCTTTGGGCAATAATGATTAACGAATGGGAGCAACGCAATGAAAGAACATTTGAAGCACTTTTAGCTCACACGAGGAATAGTTGGGAGAGCTTACGCCGAACACCAAACATTCCCTACAATCTGGCCTCTTCTATGCCGCAACGATTGCAAGAAATTATTGATGCCGGAGGAAGCTATACGAAATACTGATGTTGAAGCCATGCCGTAAATGTGTATCGAATATATATTTATGTTAATATAGAATTTTATTATATTTTTGTTTGACATCTATAAAAGTATATATTGTGACCATGAAAGAACTTTACTTATCCTTAGTTAGAATCTTTTCTTGCAATGTCTACGCTCGTGGAGATGATAATATATGCATTGTTGAAACAAACTATGAGAAGGTAATAGTTTCAGGAAAAAAATAAAAACTGGCAACATCGAGGCCATCACATGTTTATGGGAATTGTCATATGCTATGCTACCAATAAACTCTTATATACTACTATATACAGTATACTATATTACGTAATAATTACGATGAACAAATCAAATGCAAATTTCTCTGATTCACGGCCCACCAGTCTTGCTTTAGACTAATGACTTTCATAAGATGGAATAGGTTTAACATAGTTCGTTTAATAGGTTAGCACTTAAAACAATGGATAAACTATCTATTAGTGAGACGACCGTGACTTCCTCGAAATGCGAGCGCGTGAGAGGTTCCCTGAGGAATTTGGTCATTAGATTCTTCACGTAGGATATATATATCACAAACAACAATATTGACAAAAATTCCCAACAATTATTTAATATCAATAATTGCATTTGAGCAAATAATTTAGACCTGCGTCAAAATAACTTGGGTATCATGCCATGATTTGTGATATTTGCCGAATTAGTCGTTCTCTATAGTCTACAGTATATATTGAGACGGTATAATGTAATGCCAGCTAATATTATGATGATTAGGATTGCTCCATAACCATCCCAACATCCCGAAACTTGCTACATTCTACTTCTTAATCATTTGTATTTTAAACACTAAAATGTAGCAGAAGTGACGTAATAATGGACGTCATTGATTGTATTAGAGCAGTTATGTGCACCAATCCGCACACACCTCCGCTGCCATAAGGACCGCCCATTTTATACCTAACAGACTAGCTTGGGACGAGACAGAAGCGCGAGACTTCTTGTGAGCACTGTACATTACGTACCTATTTTTACGTGTTAATGAAAGTTGGTTTATAAGTGTATTTGAATAAAATTCTACAATTATTCTAAATTTTTTAAACAAAGGCTTATAGCCCGCCCCAAACAAATGAGAATGTCTGCAGCTAAGAAAAGAAGTATAGAGAGTGAAAATCGTGAATTTCAAGAACGATGGGAGTGTGAGTATTTGTTAACCATGTTTAAAGGAAAACCGTGCTGTTTGATTTGTTCTCAGACTGTAGCTGTTAACAAAGAATATAATCTTAAGAGACATTATACTTCTTTACATAAAACAAAGTATTCGAAATATATAGGAGAATGCAGGATCACCTTAGTAAAGAATTTGAAAAGTCAATTTGCAAAGCAAAGGAATATATTTACATCTGTAGCAAAAACTCGAGAGGCATCTGTAATCGTCTCATATACCGTCTCTAAAAGAATAGCAAAGGCGATGAAACCATTCTCTGATGGAACTTTAATTAAAAATTGTGCTATTGACAATGCAGACGAACTAGCTCAAAAGTTTGTGTGTTTCACTCTCACATCAAACTATAGGTCGCCGTGTGACAGAGATGGACAAACATGTTAATTACAAACTAGAAAAGGTTATTCAGGACTGCTCTTATTTTTCTGTGGCATTAGACGAGTCTACTGATGTGTCTGATACCAGTCAAATGTTAATATTTATTAGAACAGTAGATAACAACTTTAATTGTTCTGAGGAGCTTTTAAAATTGGTTTCATTACATGGAACATATAAAGGAGAAGACATTTATAACCAACTTAAATCCGCTTTAACAGAATATGGTGGCTTCGAAAAATGCACCGCCATTGTAACCGACGGAGCTAAATGTATGACCGGGAAAAATATTGGACTTGCTGGTTTGCTGAAAAGAGATGGAATCAAATCTCAAATGTTACATTGCATTGTACATCAACAAGCATTATGTGGGTCTTCGCTGGGACTATCCAATACAATGGAGAAGGTAGTGAAAATAACGAATTTAATTAGGGACGAAAACCGTTCTCTTACGCATAGAAAATTCAAAACATTTTTAGATGAACTTGATGCCGAGTATGGTGACTTGCTTCTGCACAATCGAATCCGTTGGTTGAATGCCGGAAAATGTCTAGCGAGATTTTTCAAACTTCGGAAAGAACTCTCTCTCTCTCTCTCTCTTTATGGGAAGAAATAAAATGTGATACTGATCTAACAGTCTCAATGATGTCACTTTCCTTAGCTCACTAGCTTTCCTAACTGACATCACGCAGCATTTAAATGCGTTAAATATTGCTCTGCAAGGGAAAGACCAAAATATTTGTAATCTTTATAGTCATGTAGCTGGCTTTCGTAACAAGCTGCTATTGTTAAAATTAAATTTAGAAAGAAAGAGTTTGACTCACTTCGAATCCTGCAAGGAACTTTTTGATGAAATGGCAGAACTTGGTGAAACTATAGATTTTAAAGTATTTTTTTCTCAGGTCGACACTCTTATTAAGAATTTTGATGACAGGTTTAAACAATTTGATGAACTCAAACCATGCATACGTCTGTTTAGCAATCCATTGAATGTTGACATTGAAAGCACAAACCCCATTTATCAAATGGAATTATGTGAACTTCAGGCAGATGAATTTATTAGATCTCGATCAGAGACTGGAGCAGAATTGTTTAAACCTTTTTCCACTGAGAAACACCCAAACATGAGACTTGGGATTAAAAATTATTTCAATGTTTGGAAGTACTTATATATGCGAGATGGCATTTTCTGACATGAAATACATAAAGTCGAAACAAAGGAACAGTATGAATGACTCTACTCTTGAACAATTACTTCGACTTACAACGACAAGCATCGAAGTGGACATGCAACTTTTAGTGGAGTTCAATCGTCCACAGTGCTCTCATTAAACGTAAGGTTTTTTTTTTCAGATTTCAAATATCAACTGTTCTAATATTAACTAAAAAGTTAAAAGGTTTAATAAATTAAGCAGGAGATATTTATATTTACATCATCATCATATATATATATATATTAGTGATGTAGGTCACATCAGCATCCGCGGAACATCCGCACATTTTCTCGCATCCGCACCCGCATCCGCACTTTGGACTGCGGATGTCGTGCGGATGTGGACCGTTGAGATAAAACGTCATTAATAAGCGGAAATTATCAAATTCTACTATATTAATAGAACTAGTTCATTGTGCGCAAAAGTGATGCAAGCGACAAGACGAGAGGCTGTTCTTGTATGAAGTTACTCTCTTGCAACCTACTTAGATCCACGTTACAAAGCTAAGTTATTTTCACCTAGTACATTGGAACGAGTTAAATCATCACTTGGCAAAGCAGTTGAAGAGTTTCAATCTCTTGAATCTGTCGCTTCGCCACCCACCAAAAGAATAAAAGTTTCAGTGACAGAACCAACACCTTCAACAAGCAAATCTATCACAGAATCTGTCTCTCAGTTTCTTGAGTCAAGCAGCAATGACGAGACCTACGCGATGTCAAAAGATGTAGTAAAAATGATCGAGAGCTATCACCAAGAAAAACGCCTGGTTGCATGTGACAATCCTATTAGTTGGTGGAAAAATACGCAGAATATCTATCCATACTTGAGTAAACTTGCAAGCAAACATTTAGCCTGTCCTCCAACAAACGTACCAAGCGAGAGATTATTTAGCAGTGCTGGATTAATATATGATGAAAAGAGAAACAGACTGGCAGCAGAAAAGGCAGAAAAATTAATGTTCCTTAAGCATAACCTTCCTATAATTAAGTTTGAACATTAAACGATGAACATCTTAGTTTACTTTATTTTAATTACTCATTTATAAATATGCCTAATAAAACTTTAAACTTAATATAAATAGTTATCAAGCTAATTAAAGATCTCTTTCTATAAGAGTGGAGGTTGGGGAAAGAGGACGGTGGGGTGCATTTGAGTTGGGTTCACGTCCCGCATCCTGGTAACACAATTATGGTTTCTAATTGTGGCTGAAACTCAACAAAATATAACGAATTTATTTGCAGACGAATTCACTAATTGATTTCTATATTAGTTAGATGCTTGATATTATTTTATATGTTCAGAGAAAAGTACAGCAATTATTGTACAATTAATCAATTATACTACATTATAGCTACAGCTCTCTCTATATAATAACTTATTATATACGTTAAACACAACAAATCTCGAATATATCCTAAAAAATAACGAAAATGTAGACATCCTTATCCTTATCCGTATCCGCGGATGTTGAAATCAAACATCCTCATCCGCATCCGCATCCGCGGATGTGAAAAAAATGACATCCGCTACATCACTAATATATATGCACTAAAATCACAAAATAACACGTGACCTTATTAATCAGCAAACAACCACAGGGAAAAGGAAACACAAAGTCCGAGCGCTTTCGTGATATATTCACGTTATCAAGGAGGAACAGAAAATATTTTCTGTTCCTCCTTGATAATGTGAATATATCACGAAAGCGCTCGGACTTTGTGTTTCCTTATCCCAGTGGTTGTTTGCTGATATATATATAAATATAAATATATATATATATATATATATATATATATATATATTTTTTTTTGTATTGGGGCGTTTACCACCACTTCCCGCTATATGGTAGCGGATATCATGGCGAGGCGGAATACGAGAAAGAGAAACGGAGACGGAGAAAAGGCACTAGAAAAGGGAGAACAGCGGACTACAGGTGAGAAGTCACCTAAAGCTCAGATAGGATGCGAGATTGGGAGAGGAAGAGGAAAAGACGGTCAAGCGAGAAGAGAGGGCTCTCAGCGAGCATAAGGCGTAAACGTTCGGGGAGGGGGAAATCAGAAAGGAACGGGAAGGCGCGACGACGTACTGACGACAGGGTGGGGCATTCCACAAGGATGTGAGAGACGGTGAGGAGCGACTGGCAGGAGGCGCAACGAGGAGCCTCCTGCCGGAACATAAGATAGCCGTGCGTGAGGCGCGTATGGCCGATGCGAAGCCGCGCAAGGACGACCTCTTTGTGTCTGGAGCGGTGGAAAGAGGACACCCAATATGACAGACGGGGCGATGGACCAGAGTTTTCTTTCCGGTGGCATCGTCCCAGGACTGTTGCCACATGCGGTCGTAAAGGACGAAAGCTTGCACATAGTTGAGAGGGGAGCGGGCGGGAGGGGAGGCAGCGAGGCGGCGGACCGGGCTATGCGGTCCGCCGCCTATTACCGGAAACACCAACATGGGCGGGAACCCAGCAGAAGGTGACCCGGATCCGGTGAACGGTGTGCAGGACATGGTACTCCTGTTGAATAAGGGGTACGAGGGGGTCCGGGGAATCATAGCGCTCGAGCGCCTGAAGGGCGCTCAGCGAGTCCGAAAAAATGGTACAGGAGGACCGCGAACAACCCGATACCAGACGGAGGGCTTCCAGAAGGGCAAAGAGCTCCGCGGAAAGATGGAGGCCTGAACCGGCAGGGGGATACCCCGGGAGGTAGGTGACAATGACGGAGAGAAGACGGCGGCCGCGACACCTGCAGGGGAGCGCGAGCCGTCGGTGTAGACGGGAACGGCGTCCGAATGGACGGGAAGATGGGCCAGAAAAGAAGACGGAGGACGGCAGGAAGAGACTCCTTACGCAGGCCAGGAGCGCCTGGCAACGGCAGATAGGGGTGGTCCGCCAGGAGGGCGACAGATCGAAGGAGAACGGCAGAATAGAGGGGTGGGGGGATCCCCAGGGACGAGAAAATCTCGGCCAGAGAGGCAGCGAAATGCCACGTAGCAGGCCGGGGTAGCGCCTGGGAGATCGCGGAGAAGAGTAGGGACATCGGAAGGCGGCAGATGCGAAGGTACACTTCGCCATGAGAAGGCCCCGGCGAAGGGGCAGGGGAGGTGTCCACAGTCCCACCTGAAGGACTAGCGACAGGGGACGAGCGGAAGGCACCCGACGCCAGGCGAAGGCCACGGTGGAGAAGAGGATCCAGCATACGGAGTGCCGAGAGGAGGCGGAGCTGTAGACCACACAGCCGTAGTCGACACGGGATTGCACCAGGGAGGTGTACAGCGCAGCAGAGTACGCCTGTCCGCCCCCAGGTCGTGTGAGACAGATGACCCAAAGGGAGAGGGGTGCGGCGAGATGTTTGCGCAACCGCCTAAGGTGTGGAACCCAACCGAAAATCCGTCGAGGGTCATACCCAGGAATCTAACGGATGGGACGAGGGGAAGAGGAGTGCCGGCAAGGGTAAGGGCGAAGGTAGCGACAGACGGAGGCGCCGAGGACGGAAAAGCATACTGGAAGACTTAGAGGGTGAGAAAGCATAGCCAACCGAGGACGCCAGCGAACCACCGCGTTGATGGCTAGTGGAGCCGACGTTCAGCCAAAGACGGAGGCGGCCAGAGCAATAGATAGCCAGGTCATCGCATAGAGGGAGCTACGAACGGATGTAGGCAGGACCGTAGCGACTGTTCATCACGAGTGAGAAACACAAGACGCTAAGGACACTACCCTGAGGACACCCTCTCCAACGGAAAGCGGTCAGAGAGGGCAGAACCGATGCGGACGCGGAAAGAACGGGCGGACGAAGTTATAAATAAAGGAAGGGAGAAAGCCTACGAAACCCAGGGAGCGTAAGCATCGAAGGACAGCGCTCCGCCGGGTAGTATCGTAGGCCTTCTGGAGGTCGAAAAAGACGGCGAGTACAAATTGACGCCGGGAGAAAGCCTCCTGCACGTCATGGCTAAGGAGAAGGAGGGGGTCGGTGGTAGACCGGAAGCGCCGGAAACCAGCCTGGGTAGCAGGGTACTGGTCACTCGCCTCCAAGGTAAAGGACAGCCGCGAGGCGACCATCGCCTCCATCACCTTGCAGGCACAGCATGTTAGGGAATGGGGCGATAGTTCGACGGAGTGAGGGGTCTTTATCGGGCTTCGGGATGGGGACGACGATGGACTCTCGCCATCGGTCCGGAAATGAACCCTCCAACCAAATCCGGTTATAGAGGTCCAGTAGAAAGCTGAGAGCAGAGGGGTGGAGATGCCGTAAACAAGTCATAGGGGATATTATCGGGGCCGGGGGCGGAGGGCCTCCCGAAGCTCTGTCATGTGAAGAGGTGATTATAGGGTCATTCCCTATGAGGTGGAAATTCCGGTGGGTCGCGGCGGGAGTGGGGGGAATCGGAACTGGAGATGGCTGCAAAGAGCGCCGCGAGTGCGTTCGCGACGGCCTCCGGATCGGACACGAACTCGTCGTCCCCGACCCGAAGCACCGGGGTAAAGGGGGACACGGGTCCCCTCAAAGCTACGCACCTTGCGCCAAACAGTCGAGGGGCAGTCGAGGAGGAGATCCCGGACACGTAACTCCGCCAGGAGGTACGCCGGGCCACTGCCTTCAGGCGCTGGAAAATTCTATCTTGTGCTCCAGCTGGCGGGTCCGGTAGAAGCGGCGGCCGGCACGGCGCCGCTCCTGAACGGCATGGGAGCACTCTGGGGTCCACCATGGGACGCTTCGCGGCCTGGGGGAGCCAGAGGTACGGGGGATGCAAACTGGCGGCAGCCGAGAGGATCTTACTCTCGAGGAAGGCGAGGGTCTCATTGACGGAGGGAAAGGCAGGAATTGATGGCGAGATCGCCGTGCCCCTCGCGTATGAGCCCAGTCTGCTCGGCGACAGCCAGCGCGGGCGGACAGAGGTGGGGGGGGAGGAGACGGGTCGGGGTAAGACACACTGGGAAATGGTCACTGCCGGAAGAATCCGGCAGGACCTCCCAGGTGAACTCCGTCACGATTTCGAGGGAAACCAGGGAAAGGTCGATACAGGTGAAACTGTCATGGGCCGAGTGAAGGCAGGTTGGGGAGCCATCGTTCAAAAGGTGAACTCGAGCTCGTCCATAAGGGAGAGAGGGTCCCGGAGAGAAAGGTGGAGCAAACGTCCCCCCAGGCGGGTCCCGACTGTTGAAGTCCCCGAGAATCAGAAAAGGCGGGGAAGCTGAAGAATTAGGTCACGGAGAGAATCGGGTGGAGGGCGTACGTTAGGGGAGAGGTAAAGGAGAGCAGACGTGAGCTGGCGCCCAAGGAAGGCGCACGGCCACGCTTGCAGGACTGTACGGCGGGAGGGGCGGAAAGGGACGGAGCGGTGCACGAAGACCGCGGCGCCCCCCCTCCCCGCCCCATCGAGAGGCGGGAAGGGCGCCGCAGTAACCGGACACTCGAGGGAGGGAACGGGATCCCAGAATCGTCTCCTGAAGGCAGAAACACGCCGGACACCTGGAGGCCAGGAGAGAGGAGAGACTCTCGAGGCCTACCAGGAGCCCGCGGATGTTCCACTGCAGGAGCGAGGTATAGGGAGGGGTAGAGGTCAGCGTAAAGATGGTTATGGGGTGGGTGGGCCGATCGGGCGGCCCGAGATTAAAGAGGGAATCGGAAAGCCCCGGAGTTCAGCGAGGGACGCCGAACGAGGGCGAAGGCGAGGGTCACCCCGACGAGGGGGCGATGTGAACCGACGCCGGCAAGTCCTCCAGAAGAGGAGTCTCCCGGACGTCCGGGGGAGAGCGATGCAGAGGAAGGGGATGTGAGAGGTATCCAGAATGCCCCTCCCTTCACCGGAGGTGCGGGGGAGGCAGGACTACGAGGGGGAGTGGAAAATAATACCTCACCCAGAGCATTGGCAGGTCAAGGAGAGAGATGAGGCGGGTCAAGCGCGGGGGCGTGCCACGTCCCACCCCGCGACCAGGCGGGCGAGTTTCCCCCTCCAGTGGGTCCATCGACCGGGCCGGAGAGGGGTGTATCTCAGCCCCCACCACGAGGGCCGTCGGGGACACCAGGGGGGAGCGTGGCATAACGGTTGCGCAGTGGGGACGGTGAGGACACCGGGCGTAGGGCGAAGGGGGCGTTTGTGTTTGGGAGAGGAAGGTGATGCGAGGCTTATGGCTTCGAACCTTTCGGGGTCACCACTGGCGCGGCGCTTGCGGCCCCTACCCTCCGTCGTGCGGCCCGCATGGGTGACGGCGGGTCACGATCCGGAATGGGGGTGGCCGAAGGCGCCGGTGGAGAGGGCGTAGAAGGGGCAGGGGGGGTTGCCGACGAAGCATCGGCGTTCGCGGAGGGAGCACGTGGGGACGCGCTGGTAGTACGGGGAGCCGCGGTAGGAGTCCGCTGGGCGGCAGAGGATGGACTGGGAGTAGCGGACACGGTGGGTGGAGGCGCGTTGGGAACCGCCGGTGAGGACGGGGCCCGGGAACGGAGAGCCTCGGCGTACGAGGCACCACGCCGGGCCTCGCAGCCACGCAACCGCTACCGCGCCTCCCGAGCGCTGAGAAACTCTGATGAACAGAGGGCCCGAACCTCCCTTTCAAAGAGGAAGGACGGGCAAGAGCGGGATGAAGCAGGGTGTGGTCCATGGCAGTTGGTGCAGGAAGGCGGAGCAGTACAGGGCAAGGGGTGGGGAGGGCCGCCGCAGCGGACACAACGGGGCCGGCTGACGGCAGGAGCTGCTCACGTGGCCAAACCTATTACACTGAAAACAGCGCGTAGGATCTGGCACGTATGTCGTACTGAGAATTCGCACGCTCGTCTCTCACCAAAGCCCCAGAATACCGAAACGGGGGGCACCAGTGAGTCGAAAGTGAGGAGCAGGCGAGGAGAAGGGGCGGTTGGGGACCGCGATCTGTCGGGAAGCGGTACACCCTCACAACACCCTGGGAGGCGAGGTCAATCTGGAGGTCTTCCACCGGGATGGGTAGAAGACGAGCAGCGTAAATTGTGCCCTGGCACTGATTGAGGCGGGGGTGGGGAGTCACCGTGATCCCGCAGCCCAGGACATCGGGGATAGCGAGCAGAGAGGAGGTTTCGGCAGAGGAACGCGACCTTATCAAAATGGAGCCATCCCTCTGAGGCCGAAGGTCAAAACGCGCCATCCCGTCTTCCCATGGATCGCTCGAAAGAGGCGTTCGTGGTTAGTGGGGAGGGCTTGGAGGAGGGGGGCGGAGGACGAGGAACTTGTCCATCGTCCTAAGGCCGAGTGAAGCCGTCTGGCCAACCACCACCGGAACTTCGAGGGGGCGAGAAGACGAGAAAGGCGGACGGCGACGTCGGGTCCCACGTCCCCCAGGGGCCGAGGGGGCCGGGGGCGATGAGGCCCGACCGGAGTGGGAGGCGACCGGGGCCGCGGGCCTCCCACCTGAGGGCGAAAAAGCAGGTGGGTCCCTATCGGGACGTGGAATATGGGGGGATCCAGGGTCGGGGGGTCCACTGCAGGTCCATCCGCTAATGGCGGGGGTCGGGCAGCGGCGCCACGAGCCTGGGAAGAGGGGAGAGGAGGTGTCGGCAAGAAGAGCAGACGGGTGGGCGAGGGCTGCCGACTGCCCTTACCAGACCCACGGTCCAAAGAGGTAGTCAGAGGGAGGTCAGATGCACAAGCCGGGTCGTCAACGAGGTCCATTAGATTTGTAAGTGTTTCCATAGAAAATTTTTATTGTTGTTTCGCGCCCGGGGCCGCGGGGAACCGATTACCCGGGGCCCAAGGGGACCAAGCGCACGCCGGCGTGGGATGGGTGCCTCGTCCCATGTAGGTACCCCCCGTTTCAAAAGGGGCCCTTGCAGCGTCGAAAGTTCTCCCCCGCCGGCAGCAAAGACCAAGGCCCCCCAGGGTCCCAGGCCTGGGCACCCTACCAGCCAACTTAGTCCGGCCCCGGCCATGGGGGCGAGACCCCCAGCGACCAGCCCCGGCAGCCCACGGGGCGCGCGAAGTGAACAGAGAAAGCAGAAAAAACAGAGGGGGCAAGGAAGAGGGTAAAGAGGGGAAGACAGGAAAGAGGGGGCTGTAGGATAGCAGGGTATGCTAAAAGTCCACTTCGCAACCGGGCGGGGACCCGGCAGGGCCCCCAGCCGCGGCTGACCCCCCTCGCCACATGGAGGCAGGAGCCCGCGGGCGATCCACCCCAGAAAGACCGCCCGCGGGGAGGGGATATATATATATATATATATATTATATATATATATATATATATATATATATATATATATAATGGTATATATGAAAAATTATTTCACGAAGTGACACGTGAAAAGTATTTATGATGAATAAAACCACGAGGAAAAAGAAACACAAAGGGGTGCTCAAGCGCTTTCGTCTAATGACATCCTCAGGAACACTGGAGTGAAAGGACAGATCAAGGCAATATATAGGTTACAAAAATAAACATACATACATACACATTCACATATATACATATACATATATATATATATATATAAATATATATAGTAAGCATAGAAAAAATTGTGGGGGAGCCAACATTTATATGGTCACAGAAGAATAAAGAAATAAAAATAAATATAAATATAAATTGAGAAAAAATTAATTACAAAATAGTGCCTTAGTGATATATATGTCACAGCCTAAATAATCATAAAGAAATAAACAGGCAAATAAAAAAACCCATAAATACATATACATACATATATATATATATATATACATATATATACACATACATATATATATATATATATATATATATATAAAGACACTTTTAGCACTTTGGCCGACCTTCCATATAAATTCAATGGCTTTTTTATGGAACAGGTCACAAAAGAATAAAGAAATAAAAATAAATATAAATAAAATTGGGTGTAAGCAATGTGATTCCTTTTACATAGGTCAGACGGGAAAGGATTTGCAAACGCGTGTAAAACAGCATCAATATTCCGTTAGAACGGGACAGTTGTCCAGTGCCCTTTTTGTCCATTTGTCAGAGTTATCCCATTGTATTGATTGGAATAATGTTTCAGTTTTGTTTCACTCTAGCAACATTGTTAATAGAAATATTCTTGAGTCGGCTATAATTCAACTTACAAATAACCTTAACATGAGTAAAGGTCTGTTTCAACTTGATCCCGTTGCTCTGAATTCCTTCAGAATGGATTTAAACAAAAAGGGCAGGTTGTTAAATCTTTGGTAAAAAATTTGTTTTTGTCTGTTGTTTCCTTACAATTTTATTTTTCAATTTTTTGCTGTATGAGTGTATGTGTATGTATGTATGTGTATGTGCGTATGTGTGTGGTCATTGCAGTTAAATGTGTTTGTATGTATATGTGTGTATATGTATGTATGTATGTGTGTATATGTATGTATGTATGTATGTATGCAGTTAAATATATATATATATATATGTATATGTGTATGTACCTTACCTTACCTTACAACCTCACAAAGGTTCTGCGGGATGATTTCTCATTTCGTGAAGGTCAAGCTTGTATATATAATATATATATTATGTGTGTGTGTGTTTTGTATATATGTGTGTATATGTATATATATATTTGGGTATGCGGGTATATATGTGTACGTGTATTATTTGTAATTTTTTCAAGTTATATTTATTTTTATTTCTTTATTCTTTGCGACCTACCGTTTTCTCAGACAATAATTATAAAAACAAATTTGGTAATTTTTTTTCCCTTATGCATATATATATATATATATATATTCTGTATATATTGCGTTTATATTTCGTATATATACCGTAAATATGTTGTATATATATTTTATTGTTCTTTATATATCATCTAGGGATCATTTTGTTTTCCAATTTATATTTATTTGTACTTTTGTATTCGTTTGTGACTATAATATGCATATGTGGTAATTTTTCCCTTATAAATTGGTGTGCCTCTCTCAAATTTATCTTTCAATTTTTATTTTTTAATAATGTGACATATAATCAATTTGGCAGCATCTATTAAATCGATTGTAAATCCTCCTCTTGAGCTTGAATTGGTAGACTCCACTTACAAACATAAACAAAAATAAACATACATACATACACATTCACATATATATACATATATATATATATACATATATATATATATATATATAAATATATACATATATATAGTAAGCATAGAAAAAAATTGTGGGAGGAGCCAACATTTATATGGTCACAGAAGAATAAAGAAATAAAAATAAATATAAATATAAATTGAGAAAAAATTAATTACAAAATAGTGCCTTAGTGATATATATGTCACAGCCTAAATAATCATAAAGAAATAAACAGGCAAATAAAAAAACCCATAAATACATATACATACATATATATATATATATATACATATATATACACATACATATATATATATATATATATATATATATATATAAAGACACTTTTAGCACTTTGGCCGACCTTCCATATAAATTCAAATGGCTTTTTTATGGAACAGGTCACAAAAGAATAAAGAAATAAAAATAATATAAATAAAAATTGGGTGTAAGCAATGTGATTCCTTTTACATAGGTCAGACGGGAAAGGATTTGCAAACGCGTGTAAAACAGCATCAATATTCCGTTAGAACGGGACAGTTGTCCAGTGCCCTTTTTGTCCATTTGTCAGAGTTATCCCATTGTATTGATTGGAATAATGTTTCAGTTTTGTTTCACTCTAGCAACATTGTTAATAGAAATATTCTTGAGTCGGCTATAATTCAACTTACAAATAACCTTAACATGAGTAAAGGTCTGTTTCAACTTGATCCCGTTGCTCTGAATTCCTTCAGAATGGATTTAAACAAAAAGGGCAGGTTGTTAAATCTTTGGTAAAAAATTTGTTTTTGTCTGTTGTTTCCCTTACAATTTTATTTTTCAATTTTTTGCTGTATGAGTGTATGTGTATGTATGTATGTGTATGTGCGTATGTGTGTGGTCATTGCAGTTAAATGTGTTTGTATGTATATGTGTGTATATGTATGTATGTATGTGTGTATATGTATGTATGTATGTATGTATGCAGTTAAATATATATATATATATATATATGTATATGTGTATGTACCTTACCTTACCTTACAACCTCACAAAGGTTCTGCGGGATGATTTCTCATTTCGTGAAGGTCAAGCTTGTATATATATATATATATATATCTATATATGTGTGTGTGTGTTTGTATATATGTGTGTATATGTATAATATATTTGGGTATGCGGGTATATATGTGTACGTGTATTATTTGTAATTTTTTCAAGTTATATTTATTTTTATTTCTTTATTCTTTTGCGACCTACCGTTTTCTCAGACAATAATTATAAAACAAATTTGGTAATTTTTTTTTTCCCTTATGCATATATATATATATATATATATATATTCTGTATATATTGCGTTTATATTTCGTATATATACCGTAAATATGTTGTATATATATTTTATTGTTCTTTATATATCATCTAGGGATCATTTTGTTTTCCAATTTATATTTATTTGTACTTTTGTATTCGTTTGTGACTATAATATGCATATGTGGTAATTTTTCCCTTATAAATTGGTGTGCCTCTCTCAAAATTTATCTTTCAATTTTATTTTTTAATAATGTGACATATATATCAATTTGGCAGCATCTATTAAATCGATTGTAAATCCTCCCTCTTGAGCTTGAATTGGTAGACTCCACTTACAATATTTATATTTATTTTTATTTCTTTATTCTTTTGTGACCTGTTCCATAAAAAAGCCATTTGAATTTATATGGAAGGTCGGCCAAAGTGCTAAAAGTGTCTTTATATATATATATATATATATATATATATGTATGTGTATATATATGATATATATATATATATATGTATGTATATGTATTTATGGGTTTTTTATTTGCCTGTTTATTTCTTTATGATTATTTAGGCTGTGACATATATCACTAAGGCACTATTTTGTAATTAATTTTTTCTCAATTTATATTTATATTTATTTTTATTTCTTTATTCTTCTGTGACCATATAAATGTTGGCTCCTCCCACATTTTTTTCTATGCTTACTATATATATGTATATATTTATATATATATATATATATATGTATATATATATATATGTATATATATGTGAATGTGTATGTATGTATGTTTATTTTGTAACCTATATATTGCCTTGATCTGTCCTTTCACTCCAGTGTTCCTGAGGATGTCATTAGACGAAAGCGCTTGAGCACCCCTTTGTGTTTCTTTTTCCTTCGTGGTTTTATTCATCATATGGATATATATATATATATATATATATATATATATATATTGTAAAAAAAATTGTGGCACACCATCTAACTCTTATAAACATCTTGGCCCGCGGCTTTATAGAAGTTGGACAGCACTGTGTTAGACGAACAGCCTAGAAATCCAAGACAATCGAAAACAACAATGAAAGCCTACTAGCTAGGTATTCCCACGAGGTCGAAAATCTAAGTTTTAATTACCTATGAAGGTACTTCCAAATCTTTGTTAATTGAGGTTCCATTCACTTTTCTAATACAACTAAAATATCTAATTACAGTAGAAAGTACACAAACATATCAGTTGTTCAACTTTTAAAAATTGAGTAGTAAAGTCGCCAGTTGTTGGCCTAAGTCGTCGTCAGCAAGACGATCCTGTCTGCGGCCGTCCTAAATATCCCCTTTATTAATTTTCATTTTGATCATCATTTACATCTCACCCACATACATTTTAGTATTCCAATAAGATTTCAAACAATAAAGTGTGTGTGTGTGGTGTGTGTGTGTGGTGTGTGTGTGTGTGTGTGTGTGTGTGTGTGTGTGTGTGTGTGTGTAAGCTGAAAGGTCTTATCTCAGGTAACAGGAAACCCAAATTTAAATGTTTTTAAATAAGTTAACTTTGTGTTAGTATACAGTACATCACACTTGCGTGTCGTATCCTATAGGTGTAAATCATTCAAAGCAATCTTTTTATGGGGGAAGAATTTAACAAAATCTAAAAATTATATGTTCAAATTCTAAAAAAATATGAAAATTATGAAAATCCCAGAAGACGAGGAATTCTTATTGGCACAGCGTGAGAAGGGGACGACGATAGGTCATGGCTGGAGTTGATGTTTCTTTGTTCAAGAAGGAGAGAGCCCAAGCAATAAAACGAAAAACTCAGTTTGTGTTCCAGGACAAACAGCTTGCAGAGAAAGCCAATTCGGATGAAGTCGTTGCCTTGGATTCTTCGACTTCATCTTCCGATCCTGATGATACGCATGATTCTGAGAGAGAAGAATCAGTTGGAGAAGTCACTCTATCGGCTCGGAAACGGGGAAGGACAAACATCCTTAGCCCTTCCGTCCTCTCATCGCTCGACCGGACGAAGACGAGTGACCGTCGTACGAGCAGATAATCGCCCCCATCATTCATGTTTCAGGGCTAAATGTCGAGGAATATACCATCAATCGGTCATCTATTCGTCGTTATCGTCAAAATCATCGGGCTGAATTAGCAGCCCAGCTCAAGGCTGAGTTCAACCCCGAGAAGCCGCTGGTGCTTCATTGGGACGGAAAGCTAATGCAGGATCTAATAGGAGATCATAATTGCAATGGACTTACAATCATTGTCTCAGGGTCTGGAATTGAGCAAATCCTATGCATTCCAAAGATGTATTATGAAACTGGTCAAGCAATGGCAGACGCAATGATCGAGGTGGTGTCTGAGTGGGGTGTCAAGGACCGCATTAAAGCCCTCACCTTCGATACAACATCGAGCAACACTGGACGGAAGAAGGGTGCGTGTGTGTTGCTCGAAATGAAGAGACAGAAGTTCTCTACTTGGCGTGCAGACATCACATCCATGAATTTCTTCTTGAAGCAGCATTCAGCATCACGACGGGACCATCGAGTGGGCCCGAGATCCTCCTTTTCAAGGGTTTCAAGACATTCTGGCCATATATCGATGTCACTCATTACAAGCCTAAAGTAGAAGACCCAGTCGTTGCAGCTGCACTTTTGGATTTTTCTGCTGTCAAGAATTTTGTGATCAGTCAACTTGGACGACGCATCAACGTGATGGTTACTGCGAACTCTTGGAGTTGACCCTCGTGTTCGTTGGAGGAGATTTACCGCGTGCAGTATTATTCAGGAAGCCAGGTGCCATCCACCGTGCACGGTTCATGTCAAAATTGACTTAGGCTTTGAAAATCTTCATGTTCAGAGATACTGGCTTCAAGATGACGAAGCAAGAGACGCAGGGTCTTCGGAACTTCTGTCTCTTTCGTGTTTGTTGGAGTGCATGTCAAGTCCTGGTTCCTCTCCCGCCTGTCAACTGCAGCTCCTGCCAGCGATCTGTGTCTGTTGAAACTTCTCGTGTCAATCGACTCCCAGCAGCCAAGGGTGCCTTGAACAAACTGCGCGGGCAGTTCTGGTATCTAAGCGAACAACTGGCGGCACTCGCCTTCTTTGACCGAGACGTCGACGCTTCCGAGAAGAGGTCGATGGTGGAAGCACTCAGTCACGAGGGAGAGGAGGATCCTCCCAAGCGAATCTCTCTGGACCAGGCCAGGATCCACAACATTACACTCCGTGATTTCGTGACGCTTAACACGCAGAAGTTCTTCCAGATTCTTTCACTTCCGGATTCCTTCTTGAAGTGGATCCTGACACTTGGATGATAAATCCCGACTATCTGCAAGCAGAGGATGTCGTCAGAGATCATCGCATTGTGAACGACACCGCAGAACGAGGGGTCGCACTGATACAGGAATACAAGAGTTTGCTGACGAAATACGAGGAGCAGACTCAGTTCACCCTGCAAGTCGTCCAAGAACACCGCAAGCGTTATTCCAATTGCCAAAAAGCCACACTCCTTCAGGGTATTTCCTCATCATCCGCTACCAAGACCAAATAGGACTCGAATGTCCTGAATCGAAATGTGCATAAGTTAGACTGTGAGACCTATATAACACCATTTAGGTACTCTGTTACTCTCTTGCATATGTATAAATACAGAAAAATGTTGCTTTTCCAATGCGCATTCTATATTTTAGCATTGATTAATTGAAAGTTATAATTTTCTAATTATAGGCAGAATAAAGTTAAAAGCGGTTTGACTGAGCACACCCTAAATATTACCCGATTGAAAAAAGATTTGGCGCACATTAATTTCTACCATGAGAGCATCAACTGGAATGGTGGGAGGTACACATTTCAAAACTTCAAAAATAAGGACCACCCTAGTACACCCCTATAATATTTTCTCTCATGAAATGAAGACTATTTGTTGATAATTCTAGAAAAGTGTTTGAACAAATATTAAAGGAAAATACGCCAAAAGAGAAGCAGCACCCATTTTACAAATGGAAAATTCTAGTTGGCTTTGTCCCCTTAGTTAACCACTTGAAGTCGAGTAATTAATTATTTTGCATAATTGTAATTGACCTTTTGAAGCAAAAAGTAATCATAATTGAATCTTTATAAGAATAATTGTAACTGCTCCAAGCCTAATCCATAAAACACTGTTAGCACTACTATACCTTCATACATACCCATCTTCGCGCATAAACACTGAGCTCTCCTTCCAAACACTTCTTAGGGCACCCAGTACCTTTGCCCTTCTTCCACCCTGTGACCCACCTCTGCCTCCATAGTCCCATTCCTTACCACATCCACACCTAAGTACCTGAAACATGCCACTTCTTCCATTTCCTCACCATGCAAACTTACACTCAGTCGCTCACGAACCTCCCTTTTACAGCACCACATAACCTTACTTCCTTCTTTCACACACCCTCCCGAACTCAGTCACCAGTCTCTGTAGCTTTTCCTTCAAGTCCGCCACCAGAGCCGTATCATTCGCATACAACGATTGATTCACTTCCCAAGAACCTCTCCCGTAACATGATTCACTCCAGCTCCCCTCCCCACATGAGCCTTGCATTCACCTCTCACGCATGTAAACACATTAAACAACCATGGAGACATCACACAACCGTGCCGTAGACCCACTTTCATCGGAAACCACTCACCCTCCTCTTTCCTACACGCATACATGCTCTACTCTCCCGGTAAAAACTTTTCACCGCATTCAACAATGACCCATACAGCTGCAGCACTTACCACAACCCCTTTCTGTCAATCCTATCATACGCTTTTTCAAGATCCATGAACGACACATACAAATCATCAAAACGACAAAAGCCTGAAAAAAAAAAATATATATATATATATATATCTCGCTTCCTGCTTCTCGAAACTACTAGAAAAACTCTTGTTACGCCGATTAAATGATTTCCTATGGACATCTCCTAATCAGTTTGGCTTTAAAAGGTCCCACTCAACTGACCTGTGTATCTATGTACTTAAAGAAACAATATTTAAATACATTGACAGTAATTCAACTATTTATAGCGGTTTCCTAGATATAAATAAAGCATATGATAGGGTGAACCACAATATTTTATTTGCAAAACTAGAAGACAGGAAGGTTCTCATGTACATATTAAATTTATTGAAATTTTGGTATTCCCACCAATCTTTCACTGTTAGGTGGGGCAATGTACTATCCGAGTGTTTTGGCTCCTCTTGCGGGGTGAGATAAGGCTCCTTGCTCTCCCCTATACTGTTTAATGTGTATATCGACGGATTAATTGCTTCACTTAATGAGGCAACAGTGGGATGTTGTATAGATAACACAAAGATAAATAACTTAGTTTATGGCGATGATATGGTGTTAAGTCCCTCTGTTAAAGGTCTGGATCGGCTACTAAAAGTCTGCGAAGTGTATTCGCAGAAACATGATATTCTTTTTAATGTTACAAAAACTGAAGTTATGCGATTTCATCCTAAAAGCTATAATCTGCCAGCTGATATAATGTTTAAAATGAATGGTGAAGTAATTGAGGAAGTACAAGAGTTTAAGTATTTGGGTTAAACTATTACAAGCTCCTTGAGTGATGACTCGGATATAAGAAAATCTCGAAGCCTGTGTGCTAAAGCGAATATGACCATAAGGAACTTTCGATTCTGTACAAGTAAAGCTAGAGACACTCTCTTTCGTACTTTCTGCAATAATATATACGGGCAGCAACTGTGGGTGAATTATAAAAAGGGTTCTGGCAGAACTCTAAATTTGCTGTACAACAGGTCTTTTAGACTCTTACAAAATTACCCCCCCGAGATGCTCAGCTTCGCAAATGTTTGCTACCCGCAATGTCCCGAGCTTCCCGGAGGTAACAAGACGTACTCAACACAGTCTAATGCAAAGAATTAAAAAATCAACCAACCCGATCATCCAAGCTATCCATGAGTCCTGCCATTTATCCTCTAAGCTATGGACTTTTTGGTACGAAAACGTCTGTCTGTAGCTCCACTTAACTTCGACGTAACAGTATTATTTCTAATCAATTGTATATATTTCTACCCTTAGTATGGGTCATTCCATGTCAGTTCCACGGCGAAAAAAACGTGACCATCACCGATTTTTTTGAAAATTGGCACACTTATAGATCTCTGCGAAAAACAATGACGATTGTTTCCAAGGTCATACCATATTTCAACATGAAATATCTCGGCTCCTATTGCACTTACAGAGACCATTTAAAAACTATTTTAAAGCTTTTAAGCAGATCTACAACTTTGTTTCTATTCATATTTTACCTCGGTGGTAAAAAAAAAAAAAGTTGATCTTATTTTTGACCTTTGACCTTGTGTAGGTCATTTGATGTCACAACCGATTTTTTTCTCCTTTCACCCAATTTTGGGTACACATGTCTACCTTAACCTAAAACAAGTTTTTTAGTGTTAATTAAGTTAGTATAGACTATAGACGCTACAGCCATTTCAGTGGACCATACCCACCTCCATTTTGACCAAGTACCTTTTTCCACCAAACTTTGGAACTGTTTGAGCTAGAGTGTTGAGAAAAATACCATTAGATTTTTCTTACTGCCATATATAATGTCTGCTAACTTTAAAAAAAATCGGTAATTATCTAACCTAACCTAACCTAACCTAACCCAACCCAGTTATTTGGTCGGAATAATTATCCGGCCCTATTATGATTTTTTTTTTTTTTTGTATTTCAGAGAATTATATAATATAGGTAATTTAAATTACATAATTAATTAATTTATATGGACATTCAAAAGTGTGAAGAATTTCGAACCTGCTTATTTAAACCTTGGAGCAAGGATTTTTTTGGCATCTGTATTTATTCTAGTGATGGGACGATACCAAAATTTTTAACGATTCCGATTCCGATTCCGATACCACTAAAAAGTATCGATTCCGATACGATTCTCGATTCCGATTCCGATTCTCAATATTTTTAAATATAATTCTATACTTGTTTTTCTGGAAATTGTCATATTTTACTCTGGTAAGATTAACTATTTACATTATGAGTATGGTAATATAAATTATAAATTATAATAGATTGGTTTAAAAATCAAAATCACTGTAAGTTGTAACAATTCATTTTAATCTTCTTGATTACACATCATGGATATACATGTTTTAATGTATAGCTACAATACAATAAAAAAAAATTTGTTATCCTCTTTCATTTAAATTTTAAAGTTTACATTACAAAACTGGTTCAATTAAAAGTTAAAGAATCGTTTTAAGAATCGGAAATCATGGTACAATTCTCTCGATTCCGATTCCTGAAAAATGCTCTATTCTTCCGATTCTCGATTCCGATTAATCGTCCCATCACTAATTTATTCCAATCTGTAAATCAAACTGCACATTTTTTTTTGTTGTAGACCTCTGAAACAAGATCAGTAGGTCCCAAATTTTATTTGTGCCAACTAAGCAAAAATAGCTTTTAACAGGGTTGGATACAATGAATAATTATAATTGTATTTTTAATTAATTGATCCTAATTTCCATCAATTGTAATTGATTCAAAATAAAACAAAAATAAAGGTAATTGTAATTGATTTTTGAGCTGTAACTGATGTAATTGATCAATTAATGTCAATTGTTAAAAATTATACCCCTTGATCTGGCAGTCATACATCATCCAATGAAAATAAACCTTTGATAGTTTATTTAGTTACACTTAGATATAGATATATATTTTTATATATAGAATATAGTTATATTTGTGTAATTGTAATTGATTCAGACAAAATTAATTGCAATTGATCTTGAAATTGTTAAGTACAATACTAACTAATTAATTTGAAGAAAAATAAGAAAAATTGTAATCGTTTCCATTTTGTGTAATTGAACCCAACCCTGGCTTTTAAGCTTCATGTTTTTTTTTCTTTTTAGATAAACATAGATTTCAGCAGTTTGAATATGGGCAGGTTCTGTTGTGACGCATTTAAAAAACAAAGGAAAAGTGAAAAAAGGCATTCCGTGCACTAACTAAAAATTTGATTGATCAAAATCCTGAATTGAAACTAACAAATAATCATAAAGCATGTGCAACCTGTCGAAATATACTAGCAAATCGTCCATCCCCAATGCCTGAATGTGAACCACTTGAAAAATCACCATCCACCTCATCAAGTGCCCCATCTGAGCTAGAAACCGTTGGAGATGTAGTTGAAATGCATTATGAGCTTAAGTAAATTCAATGCTTCATTGTCCACACTTGATGAGATCCCAATAAAACCATGTAAACTCTCTGACAGCGCTGGTTACGCAAAGAGAAAGTTGAGGAAAGTAGTAGTTGTTGTGAAAAGAAAGCTTGAACTTGCAACTAAACAACCAATTTCATGCAGTGACTCAGATGATACAGAACTGGAGATTCTTCAACAACTAAAAGAGAAATTTAATCAAGTGACAAGTCGAAGTGAAAAGCTGAATTCTTACTATCCTACCAAAAAGATGGACACAAGTAAAGATCAGATAAGAATTTAAGTGCTCAGATTACATGGCTAGGCAAGCAAAGAGTTTGGTGAGGGAGAAGGGAGTGCTTTCAACTCCTAATCCGCGTTTGGGGAAACGCCTGAGTAGTGAAACTGCTGCCAAAGTAATTGACTTCTATTATTCGCCAGATGTGAGTAGACAAATGCCAGGGTTGAAAGACTATGTTTCTGTAAAAGGAGCTGATGGTAGGCGGGAAAGAAAACAAAAATTGCTAATCTTATGCAACCTAAAAGAAGCATTTGAGCTTTTTAAAACAACCCATCCAACAATTAAAAAAGGATTTTCAAAGTTTGCAGAGCTTCGGCTAAAAGAATGTGTGTTGCCAGGTGCCAGTGGAACACATTCGGTCTGCATTTGCACTAAGCAATGTAACAATATTGGCTTCCATAAAATATATTGTAAATACCTAATAACTGCCTTTTTTAAATATAAAGTTATGTTGATGCCTCTTTTTTCATGGTTTCACCCAGCTAGACAAGAATCAGTTCTAATAACTCAATTGGTAAAAATAAAGGAATAGGTTATTTTAATATACATATTAAAAGGCAAATTGTCTTAAAAATAGCAGACATTATAGATCTTAGTGAGACAAATCTAATGGTACTTTTCTCAACACTCTAGCTCAAACATTTCCAAAGAAACGGCGCTCCAAAGTTTGGTGCAAAAAGGTACTTGGTCAAAATGGAGGTAGTTATTAGGGTGTGTCAATTTTGGGGGTGAAATGACTAAATTGAAAATCATGTGATTTGGTAGAAATTTAATGTAATCATTTGGCATACAAAATAATATCCTTGCTTCAAAAACAATAAAAAATAACTCCTACCTACATCAATTTTAATTAAAAAATTCCATTTTTCTGTAAATTCGTAACAAAATAACAAATGTGCGCAAACATCCTATCAACATTTAAAGTGGCAATAAGATATCATTCAGAGTCTTTATTTGAAAGTAATCAATGCAGTCATGTCCTTTTTGCTGCGGTTCCTTGACATCAGCATTCGGCTTGCTACTTGCGCTTTGATGTAGCCTTCTCGCTAGGGTGACACTTATTTTCGAAAGTTTGAATTTTTATCGGGACGGGCGCGTTTCTGGTTCCATTTTGTCAAAAAATATCGTGTGTAAAATATTTTTGAAATAAAACAATATTTAGAACTGCCTCAATACGGTCAAAGTTTGTATATTTTCTCGAAAAGTAGAAATTTTAGATCATGATGTTCTATGCCTCTAGCAAATAAAATATCACTTCTAGTTTGTTCAAGCTACTAATCTTGACCTAAAACATATAACTGGACTTCATACTTTCAACTCTAGGTCCCCCTCAACTCGAGTATTAGCCCCTCAAGGGGGGGGGGTATCATGGGCGCCCATCTCCCTCTCATTGTTGCCTACTTTGCAGAGGTCATGGTGGACTTGCGGGCGGTTGGGAAGTCACAGCGGTGCTTCTCGACCACTTGTAAGAGGAACTGCCTTTGGTCTTCACTCTTGGTAAGGGCCAGGTTGAAAGACTGCATCAACGCCACCCCGCGCTCCGCGAAGTCATTGACAACTTGAAGGGCCTGGACTCGGCGGGATGCGGCGATGAAGGCTGGGTCCGTCCGCCACTCCTCCGGATCCTTGAGCAGGAAGGCGGTGCTGATGTCCAGAACCTTGAAGAACTCCTTTGATGTAGTCGTTGTGAACTTGGCCAATGTATTGTTGGCGATTGAGGCGGTGGACAGGTCCACATTGATACGCCGCGGGGGATCCTCCGATCCTTCCTCTTCTTCCATCGCTTTAATCATCTCCCGCTTTGTCGCCAAGTCGATACCCTCGTCGAAGATGGCCAGGGTGACGAGGCGCTCGCTCAAGTACCATAGGTGCCTGGCGAAGACTGTCGCCGTCGCCTTGGCCACCGCTGAGTCCGGATAATAGACGAGGGCCTTGAGCAGCGCGAGGTCCGCGGCTGGGGCCGTTGCCGGGAGCGGCGCTTTGTACCAGGCCGTCACGTAGATGGACACGGCGAAGATGGTGAATCGCCGGATTCCAGCCGCTTCGCCTGACGACATCTGAAACTGTTCCCGGAACAGGAACAGTTTGATGGCATAGATGACTTTTGCCATCCAGCGCGCGCGATGGAAGGCGCCGGGACGAGCGAACCGGGCACCCCGCTTGTTCGGACCGCCCAGCACAATTACAGAGAGCTCCAGAAGTTCCCTGTAGTCATCACGTGGATGTTGACCGTCGAGGAGGCGGCTGAATTCGATCAGCAGGTCGTCGCGGGCGTCCTTCAGGTGCTGCGGCATGGTTCCATCCTCGAAGGGCTTCGCTTTGGTTTGATCGATGAAGTCCCACTGGGCGGCGAATCGTTTGAACAGGAGGATGTCAGGACCAGTAGAGGGACCGAGGCACGCCGTGAATGCCTTCTCGCACACCAGTTCGTGGATGTGGTGGCGGCAAGCCAAATGAAGCACTGTCTTCTCGAGTTTCTGCTCAATGATATAGCAAGCTCCTCCTGAGAGTCCTGTGTTTGAGGCGGTGGTGTCAAAAGAGAGGGCACAGATCCGTCCCTTGATGTCCCAATCCTCGAGGGCAGAGAGGACGGCTTCCGCCATGGCGCGGCCGGTGCCGTCGGGGAGGCTGGGCACAGCCAGAAGCTTGTCGACGTTCTCCCCAGACACCAGAACTGGAAGGCGATCTTCAGCAGGGCCTCCGTCAGCCGCTGGTACGATTTTCCCGTCCCAGTGAACGGTCAGCGGCACAGTAGGATGGAAGGCTGCCTTCATTTCCGCTGCTGCCATAGCACGGAACTTTGCTCGGTCGCGGCGGGAGGATTCGCGGTTCAAGACCAGCTCCTCAGGGTCGTGGCCCAAGCTCCTCGCAGCCGCCGACAGCAAAAAAACACCTTCTCGGTCGGTAAGTTTCGTCCGATCCATCGCTGCGGAGAGATCAGGGGTGATCATCTTTTTCGACGCGCGGAATCGCTTGGGTGGTAAAGGGGTCGTAGATGCTTCTGCATTCGACGTGGACGGGCCCGGGAGAGAGAGCTCTTCCTCTTCTCGGCGACGACGCCGTGTCGGTGACCGAGTCGGGCTGCTTGCACCTGAGCTGGAGCTCGATGCCAGTTCGACGAGTTCTTCTCGGCTCTCTCTGTTCGCCCTTTCATCATCTTGCCGGCGGCTCCTTTCCGCTTCCTGTCTCCTCGCACGCTCCTCCTCAGTGTGCAGCGTCATGTCACGTGTGGAGGAGATGCGGCCGCGCCGCACCTCGGCCCTTTGTCCCGTCAGGAACTCCCTGACCTCTTCGATTGTGATCATCGACATCGCCTGTTCGTGTGCGATGTCGAAGAGGCGGTCAAGGGATGAGAGGAACTCGGCCTCGTTCCTGATTTGGGTCACAGTGCGCCGTTTCGAGTTCTTGTTCAGAGCCCGCCACTTCTCGTACATTCGGAGAACCTTGTCCCTTGCGCGTTGGTCTTTCTGCGTAGGAATACGGGACCGCTCCCAGAATTCCTTGACTGCGGTCACTGTCTCAGCGGCTGCTTCCTTGATCGGCTTCTTGACGTCAAGGTGAAGGTGGAAAAAGTACTGAAGCGCCTGCTTTCCCGTAGGCAGCATGCTTCCTGTGATGCTGTGGTCCACGGTCCCCAGGAGATAGACTGCTGTTTTAGATCTTGTTGCCGAAGCCATCACGTCGTTTCAGAACTCACTGAAAAAGAGAATGAAACACTGTTAGTGTTGGCAAAACTCGTCCCAACCCATTTTCTACTTAGAATAACATGTTCTTTCGCCTGTATCAATATTTGGATAAACTCGTGTTACACCCTATATAATACCTCATTTTAGTCTTCTGTACACCAGTGCGGAAGACTAAACCAACGACTCTGACCGTCCGTCTGTCTGTCTGTTATCATTTTTCAACTCAGAAACTACAGCAGCTATCGAAACGAAAACTGACATGATAACAGAACGCCATGAGTACTTTTCGACAAAAAGTATAAACTTTGACCTCGTTGAGGCAGTTCTAATTATTATTTTATTTCAAAAATATTTTACACACAATGTTTTTAGACGGAATGACACCAGAAATGAGCCCGTCCTGATAGAAATTCCCAAAAAATGAAAAACACCCCAAATAAGTGGCACCCTACTTCTCGCCTCTCGTGACTGTAAACTTGACTAGCTGCTTCTGTGACCATTTTCACACATCTCTCCACACTCTGAGTGTGAGAAGGCCACTTTGGCACTTGCATTGGGGCCTCCTTAAGTTGTATTAAATCTTTGTTTGTTATACATGTTGTCAGTGGTGGCTCCAAAACTTCCGAACTCGTTAACTACTTCTGACAATTTCGTGGCATTGACGTTTATCGGAGGTACCTTCCTTGTCTGAACAGAGCAGTTTCCCAGCTGGTCATCATCTAGTGATGTTCCTCTAAGCTTTAGAATGATTTCCAAAGCCTCAGTTCGCTCTTTGGTACATTGGCTGCAGAGTATTGCTTGCAAAACTGCCTCTGGCCTAGCATACCAAGCGGACCTTCTCACCACAGGTAACACGATGTCCACCACTACTTTCCTTTGGGTTCTCAGTAGCTGTAATTGAAACAAGATGAGGTTGGGCCCCTCCATCCACATTGGATTGTTTTACATTGAACCAGTGAGGAAGATAAAACCCAATAATAAATTCAACAATCAACATCAAATTCTGGAGCATTTTGCCCTTCAGTGCATGTTTGGAAACCCAAATCCTGCAGAAACGAATCGCTGTAGTTAACCAACGACTGTGACTTACGGGTCCAATCTCCAAGAGAGCCAAATTTTGAGGCAACTCTCCTGATCTGATTGCTTGAACAATACGATAAGCGTAAGATTCATCCGTGCTGAGGTCTTTGATAACTTCTTCAGACAACACTGGAAGGGGAGGGCCTACTTCGAACTTTGGAAATTTTCTATTTATTTCTAATTCCGTTGCTTCATCTAGCATGTTGCCAAGGGGGCCTGACCACTTCTTGTTGCTCTTTGTAGGACCATCAAGTTCCTGGATGAGACGACGAAGAGGTAGTTCCCGTGTGTGCAAATCATACAATCCAAACAAGCCTTCTTCCAAGTTTTTTCTCTAAATGCGTCATAACACCGCCCTGCCATCCAGTGTTCACCGCAGTTGAGTCTCCACCAACGGCCTGCAGTGAACTGTCAAGTCTTCTTTCTTGAAGCCAACATATTATTTGATCAGCAATTGCCTCTGCATGTTTCTTGGCTTCTACTTCTGCTTCAGGAACAAAGTGAAATAAATAGCGGCCACCAGGTTCGGAACACACAAAGTAGTGTTCTTCTTTGATGAGACCGGGAAACTTTCTGTCCATTCCCTCTACCTCTAGGAGAACTTTTGTGTCATCTCTTCTTCCATCAAACAAAAGGCAAGAGAGACCTTCCTCCTTCAAATCTTTTTCATGATGATCAGATATTTCCTTCATTATTTTTTCTTGTGCTTCTTATCTTATTATAATCTATCACTAAGGATGTATCCTCTTGGCTGATGAGGCCTGCATCTATCCAAGTGGCAGTGGCAATCTCTGCAGTCTCGTAGCCCCGTATGGTGGCGAATACTGGCAAGGGCAATGTTTGAGATGTCTTTAGTGTTGTATTTCATTCTCTTCGGCGAAGGTTCAGATGGCATTTTGGAGCTATCATCTGATGTTGCTTCTTTCTGTTCATCTGAAGAGTTTTCAAAGAAGTGAGAAACCTCTTGATAGAGCTCTTCATCTCTTTGGGTGGCTTCTTCGCTCTTCTTTTTCTTCCCTCTCTCGGATTTTCTCTTTTTTCTTAGCAATAACAATCTGTTTTTTGGTTTCTGAATAATCTGCCGAACCAATCTGTATACTTCCTTGGCCTCCTGCCTTTGTTCTCTGCGCCTTTATGAAAGCCAGCTCCAAAACAGGGATCTTCTCACGAGGACAGCGACAATCAATGTGAGGGTGAGGTTCTCTTCTGCATGAGGGAGAACAATTGGCTTCAGAACAACTCTATGAGACACTGGCAGTTAAAAATGTCAAGAAGAGTATCAAGTGTGTGCAGAAATTTATTTTCCTTTACCAAGTGATGTCTCAACTGCTTTGTGCCACAGCTTTGTTAATTTTAGCTCAATAGTTCTATACTGATTGAGTACAGGTGGTTTGAATAACGCATTAGCTTTTCTCCACTGATGCAGAAGAGGGGGAATCATGTCCCTTATGAGCTCTTTCTCTGTGTAGTTCCTTCTATCCTTTGTATTTTGTTCACGAAGGAGTAACCCTAGTCTCAGCATGTCTCGCACTGTTGGTAGTTCTGATACGGGAAGCGCCTTGCCTGTACCGACTAACAGGCTCAAGTGGCATGACGACTGACCTCTTGTCTTCAATTTTGGCATCTTAGGAATATCTGAAAAGAAAGAAAAACATTTAAGTATTTTATATCAATTACGATGTTTCAAAGTTTAGTCATTCGATGTTCTAAAATTCAAAAAAATATTTCATGGGATTACAACATAATTAGACAGAAGAATATGATAATAAATAATTGTAATAATCAATAATCCATACTTACAGTTAAACTGTAATATTCGTCTAGTAGAATAATTATGAAGTAGGTACAAGAGCAATAACAGCAAACCACCGTCTATTTCCGAAACTTTAAGGTAAAATTGATGTAGGTAAAGGTTATTTTATTTAATTTTGGTTGACCAATTTCAAGTTTTGACATGAAAAGACTATATTTTCACTACCAAAATTGATTTGAAAAAAGTTGACAAAATTGACACACCCTAGTAGGTATGGTCCACTGAAATGGCTGTAGCGTCTATACTAACTTAATCAACACTAAAAATCTTGTTCTAGGTTAAGGTAGACATGTGTACCCAAAATTGGGTGAAAGGAGAAAAAAAATCGGTTGTGACATCAAATGACCTACACAAGGTCAAAGGTAAAAAATAAGATGAACTTTTTTTTTTTACCACTGAGGTAAAATATGAATAGAAACAAAGTTGTAGATCTAATAGTATTTAAATGGTCTCTGTAAGTGCAATATGAGCCGAGATATTTCATGTTGAAATATGGTATGACCTTGGAAATTGGCCTTTTTTTTTACAAAATTCGAATGGCCATATCTCCGGAACCATATGACCTAGTGTTGAAACAAGTGCCATTCTGTTTTCCTCACCGAAATCTATAAGTGTGCCAATTTTAAAAAAAAATCGGTGATGGTCACGTTTTTTCGACCCAAAATTCCGTTGAACTGACATGGAATGACCAGTATATGAACTGTCATTGTATTAATATTTGTCATATGGACTATAGTCTGCCAATAAACTCACTCTCTCGTCCGTTAAAGGACAAAAGTGGCGTTCTGCGGACCTCCGACGCGGACATCGCCAACGTGCTTAATGAGTACTTTGCGGGAGTGTTCACCAGGGAGGACACCCGCATCATCCCCGAGCCAGGCGTGAGGCACGAAGGTGCTGGCCTGGATAGTGTTCGATGTACCGCGACAGTCGTTGCCGATAGAATAGACAAACTGAGCGCGTTTAAGGCTCCTGGGCCAGACCAGTTTCTCCCCAGTGTTGCGGGAGGTGCGCGACCAAGTGGCTCCCCACCTGACCACAGTCTTCAACAAATCGTTGGAGACGGGCCAGGTGCCTGGTGACTGGAGGGAAGCCAACGTGACCCCTATCTTTAAGGGGATCACGAAAGTCCAGGGAACTATCGTCCCATTAGTCTCACTTCAGTTGTAGATAAATTATTAGAGGGAATAATAGCCGATAGGATCGTTGACCATTTGGATTCCTACAAGCTGCTTGGGGACTCCGAACATGGGTCTAGACGGCATAGGTCGTCTCTCACCAACTTGCTCGAGTTTTTCCACGTCATGTTGGGTGAGTATGATAAGAGTAGGGCACTTGATATACTTTATCTCGACTTTCAGAAAGCCTTTGATAAGGTACCTCACCGCCGGCTAATGGCGAAAGTGCGCGCGCTGGGTATCGGTGGGGAAGTAGGTAGGTGGATTGAAAACTGGCTGAAGAATAGGCGGCAGAGGGTTGTAATTAAAGGGGTTAGTTCGGGTTGGCCCTCAGTCATTAGTGGGGTTCCTCAGGGTTCCGTTTGGGGCCACTGTTGTTTATCATTTACATAAATGATGTGAAAAACTGCACTGTTGGAGATTGACCTCAATTAAACCTACCTCAATTTCCCAACCCCTAACGCATGTTAAAATTAATCCAACCTATTAAATTAGGACTCGAGAATCCAGAAATGGTCCGGAGCAAATAGGATGATTAAAGTCACAGATACAATTCCCACAAATAAAACCATAGAAAATTTACTACGGTTCATGTAATAAATTGGGGATATTTGTTAACTGTTAACCGAAAGGTAAAGTGAAAGCATTGACTCACCTCAGTTGGTCAATGGGATGACGTAGCGTCTTGTAGAGTTAATCTTAATATCGTAGTCTTCAGTTAAGCTAATTCAAGTAGGCCTATTCTGGGTACACTAGCCTGTATTGGTTTTTAACTTCAACTTTTGTTTCAGTCACTATTTCTGTAGAGTAGTTCGCAAGCCAACTGCGTAATTGTTCCTCTCTTCATGCGATCAAAAGGAAGAACGAACTGAAGCCAAGGTTCTGCTGTTTGACTTCAGTTTTGTTGGCTGGTTGTTGTCGGTGGGAGATAACCTCACCGAGCACACCCTTCACCACATAGTAATAAATTACTAATGTGGATATGACCCAGTATGATGAACAATTATTCACATACCTTTGTTAACCATAAATTATTGTACATTAAAGAGACTACCAAATCTATTTCCTCTGAGGACCACTTCTGCTCTCTCTCAACCACCCTCCCAATAACCTAAATTTCATAAATGATATCGACGGTGGCATCGTCAGTCGGATCGCCAAATTCGCTGATGACACCAAGCTTGGGGCCAATGTTGGGACGCCCGAAGCGATCGAGGAACTGCGTGCGGACCTAGGTAGGATAGGAGAGTGGTCCGAAAAATGGCAAATGCCGTTTAACTTGGGTAAATGCAAAGTGATGCACATTGGCTATGCCAATCCCAAGTCGGACTACTCAATGTTGGGGAGTAATATCGAGGCGACTGATTTGGAAAAGGACTTGGGTGTGCTAATTAGCAGCGACCTTAAATTTACTAAACAGTGCGTAGAGGTGGGAAAGAAAGCCCAGAAGCTGTTAGGTTATATCAGGAGGCAATTTCAGTTTCGGAAAAAGGAGATTGTGCTCTCTCTGTACAATTCCCTGGTTCGGCCGCACCTGGAATATACTGTGCAGTTCTGGTCGCCCACCCTCAGGAAAGATATTGAGAGGCTGGAGCGAGTGCAGGCGAGGGCCACAAAGTTAATCCCTTCCGTTAGGCATTTGGGCTACAATCGACGGTTACGCGCCCTGAACTTGTTTTCGCTGGAAACTCGGAGGCTGCGCGGTCAACTGATCGAGGTTTTCAAGTTCTTACGCGGGTTCAACGATGTCGATTTTAGAAGCATGTTTAGTTTAAATGATCATCCAACTCGCAACAATGGTTGGAAGTTGGATTTGAAGCAGTTTAGGACTAGTGTGTGTGGGAATTACTTCACGTGACACGTGGAACAGGTTACCTTCAGAAGTTGTGAACAGTTCCTCTGTGGATCATTTTAAGAAAAGGTTAGACCAAATCTTGCACACTATTTGGGGGTGTAAAAAATTTTCCCTGGCACCCGTTGCCATTCGTACCTCCTCGCTATGGGCCGCAAGGCCTTTTGAGGTACTTCTTTTCCTTGTAACTCTCTCTCTCACACACACGAATATTTTCTCTGGTGTTCTTCATAGTTACAACGCCACCCCTACGATATTACAGTAATTGAAAAAACATGGGAGCCCACGAAAGAGCATATTCGACACGTGATGCTGTACGAGTTCCATAAAGGATCTAACGCTAGTGAATCCGCAAAAAAATACTCAGAGTTTATGGAAATGAAGTGAGCGAATGGATGACGATGTGTAGGAGATGGTTTGAGTTCAGAAATGGAGACTTCAGTCTGAAAGATTATCAACGAACAGGACGACCAAATGAGTTAGATGAAGAGTTGCTGAAAGCAACAGTGGAGGAAAACCGAACGGTAACTGTAAGAGAACTTGGCCTGCAACTCGGCGTTAGCCATATGACCATTCATCGTCATTTGAAGCTGTTAGGAAAAGTAGTGAAGGTTGGAAAATGGGTTCCGTATGATTTGTCACAAGCGAATCTTCAACATCGAATCGATATTTACACATCACTGCATTCTCGGCAACTGTAGGCACCGTTTTTGAATCGGATCGTCACTGGGTCTTCTATAACAACATTAAGCGTCGACATCAGTGGCTTAGCCGTGAAACAAAGCCTGAACGTCAGCCAAGGAATGGACCCCATCCAAAGAAAATTTTGCTATGCGTTTGGTGGGATATGCAAGGAATTATTCATTTGAGCTCCTGCCAGATAACCAAACAATCACAGCTGAAGTCTACTGCCAACAACTCCAACGACTGAAGATGACATTACAAGAAAAACGTCCCGCATTAATTAATCGCAGAGATGTTCTATTCCACCAGGATAACGCGCGGCCTCACACTGCTCGAATCACCACTGCCCAATTGGAGGCATTTGGTTCGGAAAAAATGCCTCATCCACTTTATTCTCCGGACATCGCACCTTCAGACTACCATTTATTCAGAAGTCTGCAACACCACCTAGATGGACAAAAGTTGCAACCCAGGGAAGCTATCGAAAAAGAAGTGATCGCTTTTTTTTAAAAAATCGAAACCAAGGGATTTCTTCGAACGTAGCATAAAAAACTTTCCTACAGGTGGGAGAAGGTTATAGAAAAAGAAGGGAATTATATGATGATTAATGATATTATATATATATATATATATATATATATATATATATATATATATATAATATATATATATATATATAATATATACAGGGTGGGCGGAAAGTAGCTCCCTATTTTGGATTGGTAAAAAAATACGTATATTATCCATTTATTTCAGAAGAAATAATATGAAAAGGTAGGCATACATGGTAGGTTTTCTCTAAAATTCAATGTGGGCTCCAACTCTTTCCACCAGCTTCTGGAGCCGCCCAGGAATGGCGTCCACTGACTTTAGCAGGAACTCCGGCGGGATGGAGGACATGACTTCCCGAATTCGGTCCTCCAGTTCTTCCAATGTCCTCGGTTTGGTGCGATAGACTTCTTCCTTTACCCACCCCCAAAGAAAGAAGTCGCACGGTGTCAAGTCGGGGCTCCTGGCTGGCCATTGATGTGGACCACGACGACCCATCCAACGCCCAGGGAAGTGGGCATCCAGCCACTCACGGACAACAAGAGCGAAGTGTCAACCGCCACAATTGCCACTACTGGGCAGGAGAGGATCCCATGGTTACCGCTGAAAAACGGCAGAATCGGTTCAGTGTAACGGTGTGGTGTGGTATGACCTCAGATCAGGTTGTGGGCCCGTTCCTTCTGCGCAACACCATGAATGCTGAGCGGTACCTTGCTATGTTGCGAAACGAGGTCTGGCCGGTTGTCAGCACATGGGAGAACATCGACGATCTGATATTTATGCAAGATGGCGCCCCTCCGCACTTCGCTCTTGTTGTCCGTGAGTGGCTGGATGCCCACTTCCCTGGGCGTTGGATGGGTCGTCGTGGTCCACATCAATGGCCAGCCAGGAGCCCCGACTTGACACCGTGCGACTTCTTTCTTTGGGGGTGGGTAAAGGAAGAAGTCTACCGCACCAAACCGAGGACATTGGAAGAACTGGAGGACCGAATTCGGGAAGTCATGTCCTCCATCCCGCCGGAGTTCCTGCTAAAGTCAGTGGACGCCATTCCTGGGCGGCTCCAGAAGCTGGTGGAAAGAGTTGGAGCCCACATTGAATTTTAGAGAAAACCTACCATGTATGCCTACCTTTTCATATTATTTCTTCTGAAATAAATGGATAATATACGTATTTTTTTACCAATCCAAAATAGGGAGCTACTTTCCGCCCACCCTGTATATATATAAATATATATATATATATATATATATATATATATATATATATATATATATATATATATATATATATAAGAGAACAGCCAAGGGAATCCAACTCATGCCAATGTACACTTACCACCTTATTTCTCTTCTTTCCATGAGTCTTTGCACTTGTATCTTTTTTGTTTGATGAAGCTTCTTCTTCTCTTTCCTGCTGCTCAATTCTATCCAGCTGCAAATGCGACATTTATTGAAGGGGAATATAAATTTATTTATTTACTGAATGGTTAGTGCGTTAAAGGGAATGGCTAACTGAATAATAAATAATGCTTAGACACACTCGATCATTGTCCATTTACCTTCCTTTATTAAATCATTAACGCAAACGTAACTGACGCCTTAAGGTTAGTTTTAGTAAAATATATTATCCTTCAATTACATTCTTTGATAATTAGTAGACAAACTAAATTTTATAACGTGTCCTCAAGTAGAAGTGAAGAACTTTGATAAAGTTCAAAATCAATGAAAATATAATAACCTCAAACGTTTCTAAGACATTCTATCCTTTTGATTCATTATCCAAATGATCCTTTCAAATCCCTGATTAACGCACTTCCTATCTCATTAACCTCTTTCAGGAGCTCATGAAGATCGTCGAACCACAGGTCAGATGGAGACTTCTTCTTCAGACATTCCAACTCGTGAACTTTCTCATCTTTCTTCTTCAGGAGCTCGTCTTTCTTTTCTTTCGTCAGTGCCCACATTGTCATCCCCAACAGATAGTCGTAATTGGCGTCGTCAGCGAGGGTTTCAGCCTCACCAGTCTCTTCTTCTTCCTATGAGAGGAAAACAATGACACACCACAAAAAGAAAACTAATTGCTGTGGCCTACTATTAAACAACAACTGTGACCTTTGAGCCAACTAGAAAGCAGAGAAAACTCAAGCTGCCTTGGCTGATTCGTTCAATACCATCATTCTACTAGAAGTCCTATCTAATAACTCTATTCGGAAAACTTCCAAAGTTTGCAAAATTTCCAACCCAACTCAACCCAATCCAAAACGAAGTAGCTCCTTTACCAAAGCGGCTTCGCTGTTGTTTGCCGTCTTCCACGCTTTCACAGGATCAGAGTCGTAACCTTTGCGCTGCAATTCAGCAATCATTTCTTTCTTTTTCTTGTTTTCAATCGTCAATCGACCGTCACATTTTTCCAGGATGAATCGAGCCTGAATTTGACAGAACAAAATTTAATCTTTCGTAACAACCTCAAAAGTGGATCAAATTCCACTGTGACACATTAGATAGTCAATGAACTTAGGCAAGAACCTCGCGTATTATTTGTGTGTAATGCAATACGAGGATATGATGATAACGGCAATTTGTTAAATGAAACACACCTGGCAGAGGAAGAAAACAGGAAGAAAACACGTTTTTACCTGGTTAGATAACTTCTTAGCTTCAGCTTCAAGCATTCCGACGAGGTAAGTTTTTCTTTTCCCGTAATATCTGAGCCGGAGATCAAAGAACTCTTGAAGGATTTCTAATGCGCTGTTGTACTTTTTCAGACAACCGTTGTGATCAAACAACACCTGTGAATGGCATAAAAAATTCAAATAAATAGTTTGGCCTAAACAATAAATGAGGCATGCACCCTACTCGTATCCTCAATCGCTTTGGAGACATGCCCAACATTCTGGATTTATTTTTCATCACTCATTTTTCTTCCTACTCTGTCAAGCTAACTTTTTCTCCGTTGGGCTCCCCCCGACCACAATCTTTCATCTGTTTCCTGTCCTCCCAAGAGGAGACGCCTTTGGCACTTTGCGCTGCTGATTGGGAGGCCCTCAAGCAATATTTCCTTTATTTACCATGGAATGATTACTGCTTCAGTGGCCGGGGCCCCTCTGAGTGTGTTGAGAGTATCACGGAGGTGATTCTCTCGGGGTTGGAGGCATACACTCCATATCTATTCCTACTACTAATGCAGAAGCCTTAGTTTAACTTTGCTTGCTCTAACGCTATCCGCAACAGAGAGGTGGTTTTCAGAAAGTACCATCGCCATCCAACTCCTGACTCTCGCTCGGCTTATGTTTCTGCCCGGAATCGTGCAAAATCTGTTCTTCGACTCGCCAGAAATTCCTTCATCAGACAAAAATGTGAAAACCTATCTAATTCTAATTCTCGTTCTTTTTGGCACCTAGCCAAGAGCCTATCCAATAACTTTACTACACTACAGACTTTCTACACATTTTCATTCCTTTTCTGCCCAACTCTCTAACGCAAGAGTTAATCGGTATTTTTAATCTTTCATCTACTCAACCGGTAAGGTCTGGAACAATCTTCCTCACTATCTTTCCCCCGGTCTATGACCTCCAATCTTTCAAACACAGTGTGTCCAGACATCTCAAAAACACGACCTTGTTTTTGACTCTCTTCTTCTATGGGGGAGAGGCGTTTTTGTGGGCATTCCCCCTTGGTCCCTCCTTCCTGCATGAAAAAAACTAGTCCATAAAAATGATTTACTATCAAAAGTTTAAATTTTGGTGTAAAACACAAAATATGGAACTCTGCTTTGCAAGGCGTAGTTGCTGCGACGGTATTAACAACAGTTTCTAAAGAGAATGGCTTACTTTTAAGGGAGGGATATTCCTTAAAGGATGGTAATTTCTAACACAAACTTTAATTCCTGAAGAAATTGGAAATTCTATCAGATGTTACGAGGCCATTTTTATCAAAGTATTCTCTAAGTTTTGTAGTTGTATCCAATTTAATTTTATGTGGATGCACCACTTAAAGAATCTCCGATTAGTAATTCAAACTTTGTCTTACCATTGAGAGAGAGACATTGTCGTTTGCAGTTTGAACACTTTATGAGGGCCCTCAAAATCTATTTTGTCCATTATTTCCTCGGGAGCTGTAACCACAAATCTCACAGTTGTGTCAGTGTGGTACTCTCTATAGTCACTGTAACAAATATTTCCATAATCATTATTCCATATTTTAAACCTTACAAGTCACTCGGCCACTGAAAAGGTCAATACGATTCTCTCACCAATACACCTTGCATACAAAAAGTTATGAACTTTATATTATTTTTAACTGACACTTTACATATTACATGGTGTAAATTTCATGCAAATTATTTGAGCATCTGTACATTTTTTGGAAATGGGCTAATTTTAAGAATTCATTTTATATATTAAGGATCTCCGAAGCAAGTGTAGTTTAGTCGCCCTAACAAAAAACGGGACACAAACTACACTAGGTCAAAGTTGGGGGGACGTAAACTACACTAGGATCTTCAGGAGACATTTTCTAAGTGAATCCATCAAATAAAACGTTAAAACTAACGAAAATATTACGACGACCTAACCAATCGTCAAATATATATAATATATATTTGGGGGGAGGGCGTCGAAATTTTGTATTCTTATTCTACACACTGCTCGGAGTTTCCTTTGGGCCCCAAAACAATATATTGTAATTAAACAGCTATGCACCCCCCCCCTTTTTTTTAATTGAAATGAAATTGAAACCAATTCTTTGAATAAAAACCCTGATAAATGACGAAGATTAAAGTAAACAATGATATAAGTAAAGTTAAAATAAGTTTTTTATACATAAGAAATCTTTCTCCGTATATTACTTAAAGAATCAATTGAAGCATACTAAAATCAAAATATTCACCTTAAGAAATTTAAAATTGTAAATTACTGACACCACTGGCCTTTCCATTGGAACACAGGTAGCTTTTTTCTCGACTCCAGTACATTCAAAATAAATTTCTGTCTGTTTTCGTAACCAATTCTATCTTGTGGTGCTTCTGTTACCACATTTACAGCATGTTCTACTCCCTGGCTGTGACAGGGAAAAGGAATAAGCTGAAGTGGTTCATTTCGAACTTTAAGATGATGATCATCATTTGTCAAATTCTGTAAAATAGGTGGAGGGGTGATGGTTTCGTTGTCCCAGTCGATCATGTTAGGATAACGTCTGCTTCAAAGTTCAGTGTTTTTGGCAGCTCAAAATTTATCACATTGGTGCTCCTAGTTCTTGCTCGAATGATGTGCTGAAGAGCCAGCTCTCTGACCTCTCTTCTTGTGTCTGTTATCATTGAGAATAAGATACTCTCTGGGTGGGCAAAATAGGCGTTATTTCTGAGGACACGCTCCATAATCATCCGATGCTTTTTATCTAAGCCTTTAAGCAAGTGCATGATATACCAAATATTAGATGCTCCCTCATTTGCCTTTGGATGAGACTTTATCCAAAACCAGCCTGGAGCGTAAACCAGCATTATAATTTTTACTAGGTCTTGGATGTTTTTGTCTGGATTCTGTGTAGAGACATATAAGCGCAGGATCCTGTTTGCTCATGTTAGCCATCTTGCATGATGGAGGGCACCTGGGCATCTGGTGGCTAATGCTTGTGAGATGCGTCCAGATTGTATGCTAATGCACATTTCATACATATATTTTTGGTCACTGCTGAAACTTTTAACAATATCGGCCGAAACTTCTTTAATGTTGCCCTCTACAGGGGTATAATCAACTATATCCAGTTCGGTCAAATCCTCTTGCAGTTTATTTCCAAGAGAACCTTTGAAGGTGTTTGGTCCCGGACTTTTTCCATCAATTGCTTCAAATACGTGCAATTGATGGAAAAACTTCGGGACCAAACACCTTCAAAGGTTCTCTTGGAAATAAACTCTCAGAGGATTTGACCAAACTGGATATAGTTGATTATACCCGGCCTGTCCAGATATAATTCAATCAATTTTACACTCCAATCCTGCCAGTGTTCACTGGCATGCCATCGCATAGCAAAGCTTTGAGGGATTCTTTGCTATTAGAATCAACTATAAAAGTTATTATTTCATCTGCAATGCAAGCAGTTTTGTTATCTGGAGCTATATGATCCATGTAAACATCACCAGGTTCTTTGACCATTACATAATGTTCTTCGTACTCCATTCCCTTCTTTGTCTTAGTTTGATCTTTTCTACCATCAAATCCGATGCCTTCAATCTGTGTTTTCACTGATTTCACTTTGATTATGTTCCATGCTCTCATCTTCCATAATATGTAAAGGGTCCAGTTTGCTGGTTGAGGCGACATTGATATCTAAGCTTATCTTGGCTCTCTTTCTAATCCTTTAACTCTATCGTGAGTCCTTTTTCTTGCGGAAGTCGTTACTCTGTCGATGGGTCCTAGTTGGTTATTTCTTTGTTTCTGCCCCACAAAAGACTCCCACTCAATCACTGGAACTCTAATATGACATCTGCAATCTGTTCGACTGATTTTTTTATCGTAACAAGTACAAGTGCAGATCACTGGTCTACAGCCAAAATGCTTCGGAAATAATAGTAGTCAATCTTTACTAATTTTGGGTCACTGAATACGAAAATGATGCCTAAAATTGCCAATTGGCTCTATTTATAAAGATATCAGGCAACCCTGCACCCTACTAACTGGACTGCATCTGTCACGTAATATGTAGATGCCTGTGACACATTGACGCATTGACTCTACTGCGCATGCGCGGTTATATTTTTTTATTTTAATAAATTAATGTAAATATATACAATAAAATATTTTACATTTATCTATTACATTATGTATTTGTAAATTTTATTAAAAAATAGATTGGATCATTTTAACGTTGCTTCCCATAATGTTTTTGATATTAATATAAATGGAATACTAACCTAACTTAACCTTATCTAATTTAATTTAATCTAATCTAATCTAATCTAATTTAAAATCATTAAAATGCAATGTAATTACATTAATTTATTAAAATAAAAAAAAATATATAACCGCGCATGCGCAGTAGAGTCAAGGCGTCGATTTGTCACAGGCGTCTACATATTACGCCACAGCATCAGTTCATTCGCGGAAGTCATACAGTGCACCCTTGTCAAACTCTTTTTAGCGTTTGCTTTTGAAACAATTTTTTTCAGCCTAATTTGAACAAAGATGCCTCGTAATTGCGTGAACAGTGTAGATAACTTCTGTTATGTTTGTGGAGAATTGACTTTTGCATCACAAAAGCGTGCTATAACCGCCGTGATTAGGAAAGCCTATCACCTTTATTTTGGCTGTAAGATTGGAGATCAGGACAAGAGCTGGGCCCCACACATATGCTGCAATACTTGTGCAACAAACCTTCACCAGTGGTTGAATCGGAAAAGGAAATCTATGCCTTTTGCAGTGCCAATGGTGTAGAGGGAACCAGCAGATCATGTCAGCGATTGTTACTTCTGCATGGTTCCTCCAGTCAAGAAAGGTATTTGCAAGAAGAAAAAGTCGATTTTACAATAACCGAATATATCCTCTCCTATACGCCCGGTACCTCACAGCGAAGGGCTACCCGTTCCTGAGCCCCCACACTCATTCTCCCTGGAGTCAGAGGATGAGGAGAATGAAGGAACCTGCGAAACTTGTGAGCCTTCAACTTCACAAGACCCTGAATTTGTTTATAACTTGACATCTTCTAAACCACACACGTTAACTCAGAATGAATTAAACGACCTTATCAGAGATTTAGAACTGCCAAAGAGTAAGGCAGAGCTGTTGGGCTCCAAATTGCAGCAGTGGAATCTCCTCGCTGAAAATGTTAGTGTGTGTAAGTTTCGTGACTGTCAAAAAGATTTTGTCCCATTCTTCATAGCATCGAGTGGGATAGTTCTAAAGCGCTTGTTAAAAACAGATATAATAAAAAGAAATATTCTAGAATGTGCATTTATTCATTTTAAAAACAATTTCAATAACAGTGCGAGAATGTATAAAATTGACAATATGTTAAAATTTCTTTTGCCTCTCATTAACCCTTGTTAAGTACGTGCTAATTGTTTTGTTTTTCCTGGACGTTGTATATATTTATGGGCATCTCGCCTTTTATCTTCATTCCCTGATGAGGTGTAGCTCTGAATACACGAAAGGACTTGAAATCTTTTTTCTTTTTCCTTGTGGATTTGCAGCATTCATTCATTTCACGTGTTTATTGTGAAATTCATCCATATATATATATATATATATATATATATATATATATATATATATATATATAATATATAATATATATATATATAAGCAGTTGTCAAGTATACTAAACATATGTTTTTAATTAATTAATCATCATATTTATGATGAATTCAATTAAATGAATATATTAGAGATAATTGTCAAGTTTGTAGCTGAAAATATTGCTTGATAAGACAAGATCAACCTGTTTAAACATGTTTCATCAAGAATGCTCCAGATTATGTTGCAATTGTTTATTTGTCATCATTCAGTGTTCTGCTGTCATAAGTAAAAGGTGTGTAACTGTGTATCACTATACTTCTTTTTTGCTATTATCAGATAATAAACTATGTTATTTATATTTTTCACAATTATTTATACTGATTTTGTTATTAGTGTTTGAAAAAGATTTAATGAATTTAATGAAAAAATTAGAATTTATGCTCTTATACACATATTATGAAGTTTTAAACAATGTTGCTATTTGTCACAAAGAATTTAATTTAGTTCAATGGAAATTTTACCTGACATGTGTTTCATGATCTGTGTTTCTGTGGCGTCACTAGAGGGGTGCGGGGGTTTTTGTGCAGTGTTTGAGCAGAAATTTATTATTTTTTATAAAAATATCCCTGTAGTTAGTTATAACAACAAAAACATTTTTCGTAAGCCCAGCTTACATGTATCAATATACCTACAAGGCTAAAACTCTATGCTAATTTACTTTTTGAACCTTCTAATGCGCTCCGGTCAGAGCTGTCATTATTACCCAATTACAATGACGCTTCGAATCACGTGGTTTCGTCTGCACGCTCTACAAGCACGCGCTGTTGTTTTCGTTGCTGCTGGTGTTTTTATAGTCGCTGATTTTGTCAAATTTTCTGTTGTTTTAGCTACAATATTGTGGTAATTAGTATTTGTGAACCTATATCAATAACTTTTTTGAGAATGAAGTAGTAATTAAAGGAAAAGAAGGAGAAAAATAAAAAAAGGCTTCCGCTCAGTTGTTGCATGCCTCAAATTTATGAGTATATTTCCATATGCATTTGTCTACAACTTCTACATTATTTGGGCCGTTATTGATTATGCAAACCTAATCCATTAATGTATCTCATGTAACGGTAAAGTTTAACGTTAAAATGAACATAATTTTGATGTAGTTCTTAAACGTTTTTACTTCGAATTCTATTGTTTTCTTACCGAATTTTCACTTTAACCACATGAAACTATGTAAATGTAAATACATTTAGGCTGTGCGTATGATATTGTAATTTAAAGGAGTAATTTTAATTTTGCTAGTTGTTTATGTCACTACTATTGCCATTACATTCAGTGATATACGGGAATTACGATTTACGAGTAACATTAGTACAAAAAACATTACTAAGGATTCTGTATGGTCTGGTACGGGAGGAGGTGGGGGGGGGGGGGTAACACCATGAGTTACCGCACTGGTGACACCAACCCTAGTGACGCCACTGTTTCTATTTCCAATAAATACAAATATAAATTTCTACTACAAAAATATTTATTCCTTGTTTTCTCAATTAAAAAATAATAGGAATAATAATTGAGAAAAATACGTTAGATTTAAAATAGACCAGATTAACTTTATGTCTACCAAATTCTTTTTTTTTTTGGTAATTTAAAAAAGTCAAAACAGTGATTTAGCCCTGCTCTAACAAAACCATAACACTACATTAATATTTTGTTTTCTTATTTGCAGATGAATACAAGAAGACCATTCTATTTGCTCGGATCTACAGTAGATGATATTAAAGGCTCAAAGCTGCCCCCATATAGGCAAGCTTTTGGTTATTTTATGCACCTCCACAGAGAGAAAAACATGACAATCCGCGATGCTCTGCGTCAATCTATTCGAGCCACAATAGTTATCTCGGATAAGGCCAATATTCCTACTCAGCAGGAACCTCGTGCCATGAAGAAGTTAGAGAATTTCTTTAACGAATGGACTTGCTTAAAGAAGCATGCTTCCAGAACAAGCCAGAGCCATAAAACCAAGGAGGCTGATTTTGTAGAGCGATTGGAATCGCTTTGACATCGCCCATGGAGACGCTGAGAAGCTGATCAAGAATCGTGAGGACTGGGAGTTCCTTCAACTGCAAAGACAAAAAGGTCGTCCTGGCTCAATCGGTGGTGTGGACACTGTACATCTTCACCGGACAAAAAATGCAGTCAAACGGTTGGAAGCTGAGGCAGAGAGAAAAAGAGTCAGAATCTTTGATGGAGGCGTCTACTAGTCAAGTTGTACTGGCTTCTTCCACATCTTCCAGCAACACTGATGAAAGTGAGAATGAGGAGGAGGAGGAGGAGGAGGAGGAGCCCAAAGGAGCTTCTGCTTTACCAAAATCTAAGCAAAAACGAGGCATGAAAAACATCATGACTATTCAGATGTCTGCTGCCCTGGATCGTACACAAATTTCCTTTAGAAAGGCAACATTTATCCTCGCAGAGGCAGCTAAAAGCTTTGGTTTGGACACTTCAGATTACAACATAAACCAACATTCTATCCATCGCCTTCGAAATAAGAACCGAGCTCGTCATGCTAAAGAACTTAAGGAGCATTTCCATGGAGAATGTTCTATGACAGTCCACTGGGATGGCAAGATGATGGAGGACCTCACCTCGCACAAGCACATTGATCGTCTCCCAGTACTTGTGTCAGGACCTGGTGTTGAACAGCTGCTTGGTGTCCCCAAAATCCCAAACTCAACTGGAGAAGCACAAGCTGAAGCCGTCTTAACTGCCTGAATGAATGGGGAATTACAGAGAGAGTAAAAGCAATTTGTTTCGATACAACAGCTTCAAACACGGGTCAATATAGTGGAGCCTGTGCTCTCATCGAAGCAAAATTGGGACATGATGTTTTGTACTTGCCTTGTAGACACCATGTTTTAGATTTATTGTTGGGAGCTGCATTTGAAGCAACATTGGGATCTACATCAACTGGTCCAGAGATATTGATCTTCAAGCGTTTTCGTGACAATTGGACTTCTGTTGATCAAAGCCAGTTCCAAACAGGTGAGACAGACACGATTACTAAAGAAACAATTATCCAGTCTAAAACTGAACTAATTCAGTTTGCTAGATCCCAGGCACCTATGCTACGGGATGACTATCAAGAACTTTTGGATCTGTCCATCATCTTTCTTGGAGGTGTCCCCAATAAAGGCATCAAGTTTCGTGCACCAGGTGCCATGCATCGAGCTCGCTGGATGTCCAAAGCGCTCTATTCTATCAAGATGTGGCTTTTTCGAAACCAGTTCAAGATGACTAAAACTGAAGAAAGAGGAATTCGAGATCTTTCCCTTTTTTCTGTTCTCATCTATATGAAGGCTTGGACAACATCCTCACTCCCTATTGAAACCCCATTTAATGACTGGCTCCTTATGAGGTCATTGATTAATTATCCTAACAAAAAGATTTCTGATGCAACTAAAAAAAAGCTCTCTAACCACTTATGGTACCTGTCTGAAGAAGCAGTTGGTCTTGCTTTCTTTGATGAACGAATTACTACAGATGTAAAGAAACGCATGGTAAAGGCATTAGAAGATGAGTCCACTGATAGACCACCCAAGCGTCCTCGGATTCCTGAATCGACCTTCTGCTCTGGTGAAGGACTACACCAACTTGTTACAAGAAATACTAGAGAATTCTTTACTAAGCTGAATTTGCCAGAAGGATTTTTGAACAAGGCACCCAGCACTTGGACATCCAACTGTGAATATTTAAGGGCCAGAGCTATTGTTGCAGCTCTATCTGTTGTAAATGACCGGGCAGAACGTGCAGTAATTTTAGTTCAAGAGCTGAATAAGAAATTGACAGTGGGGGAAGAGCAGCTCCAGTTCCTGCTCCAAATTGTTGCAAAACACCGCCAGTCACCCAGTTCCATCAAAAACTGTTCTTCTCAAAAAATAACCATCAATGAGGTCGCACCTTAAAATACACCATATTGTATAATCATTGTATATTAAATAAATGTTGTATAAGGAAATAATGCTAATTAAAGTAATTAAAGTATGTAAATAGCACTGGCATTTTGAATTATCTCTATATAATAAACTAATGGTTTTTTTTTGTAGCAATGCTTCATTGCTGATTGTATATAAAAAAAGAACCAGGAAGGATTTTGGATAGGAGAAAAAGGATTGGGATAAAGAAGGATTGAGGACCAAAGGATGGATTATAACAACATCAAGGATAGGTTAGAAAAGGATCAATGATAAATAAGAAGGCCTATACTTATAAAAACGAATCAAACTAAAAAAAGAAGTAAGGAATTATGTGTATAATGAGCATAATCATATGTCAGGAGCTATTATGCCATGGTCACCATTTTTATTAGCCGGGGGCGACCCCTAAATATGAGCCAATTTATTCAAACTTTCAAGTTTTAGTTTTTATGCTAAATGGAACTATTTTAGGGGGCGCAGATAAAATAATTCAACATTTCAATTTTTGACTACCCAATAAGAGACACCCTAATATATATATATATATCGCCTCGGTGGTGTAGTGGTTAGCGTCGCTGACTACGAATCCATCGGCCCCAGGTTCGAGACCTGACGGCAGCCGGCACGCAGCAAAACCCAGCTGTTCATCCTTCCACACAATAAAAAAATTTGTTGGTAGATAAATGGGTACCCTAGGTGGCCTAGTGGTTAAGATGCTGGGCTGCTGATGGGGCGTGGTTCGGATTCCACATTAAACTGTAGGTCTAAGTGGAGTAAAAAGCTTGACCTTCATCAGAATGAACAATTAGGGAGGAAGCTAACCAAATGTTTATATATATATTAGTGATGTAGGTCACATCCGCATCCGCATAACATCCGCACATTTTCTCGCATCCGCACTTTGGACTGCGGATGTCGTGAGGATGTGGACCGTTGAGATAAAACGTCATTAATAAGCGGAAATTATCAAATTCTACTATATTAATAGAACTAGTTCATTGTGCGCAAAAGTGATGCAAGCGACAAGACGAGAGGCTGTTCTTGTATGAAGTTACTCTCTTGCAACCTACTTAGATCCACGTTACAAAGCTAAGTTATTTTCACCTAGTACATTAGAACGAGTTAAATCATCACTTGGCAAAGCAGTTGAAGAGCTTCAATCTCTCGAATCTGTCGCTTCGCCACCCACCAAAGAATAAAAGTTTCAGTGACAGAACCAACACCTTCAACAAGCAAATCTATCACAGAATCTGTGTCTCAGTTTCTTGAGTCAAGCAGCAATGACGAGACCTACGCGATGTCAAAAGATGTAGTAAAAATGATCGAGAGCTATCACCAAGAAAAACGCCTGGCTGCATGTGACAATCCTATTAGTTGGTGGAAAAATACGCAGAATATCTATCCATACTTGAGTAAACTTGCAAGGAAACATTTAGCCTGTCCTCCAACAAACGTACCAAGCGAGAGATTATTTAGCAGTGCTGGATTAATATATGATGAAAAGAGAAACAGACTGGCAGCAGAAAAGGCAGAAAAGTTAATGTTCCTTAAGCATAACCTTCCTATAATTAAGTTTGAACATTAAACGATGAACATCTTAGTTTACTTTATTTTAATTACTCATTTATAAATATGCCTAATAAAACTTTAAACTTAATATAAATAGTTATCAAGCTAATTAAAGATCTCTTTCTATAAGGGTGGAGGTTGGGGAAAGAGGACGGTGGGGTGCATTTGAGTTGGGTTCATGTCCCGCATCCTGGTAACACAATTATGGTTTCTAATTGTGGCTGAAACTCAACAAAATATAACAAATTTATTTGCAGACGAATTCACTAATTGATTTCTATATTAGTTAGATGCCTGATATTATTTTATATGTTCAGAGAAAAGTACAGCAATTATTGTACAATTATACAATTATACTACATTATAGCTACAGCTCTCTCTATATAATAACTTATTATATACGTTAAACACAACAAATCTCGAATATATCCTAAAAAATAACGAAAATGTAGACATCCGCATCCGCATCCGCATCCGCGGATGTGAAAAAAATGACATCCGCTACATCACTAATATATATATATATATATATGTTAAACACAGACCGTGCATGGAACAAGGAACTCTTCTGGGAAAATTAAATCCACTATAGTCCGAATAAGTAATGGTAACTGACAAATACCATAGTTTTTCTTTTTCATGATTTTAGCCCGACGTGGGCAACGGGTCTCTCGCAAAGAGATCCCATAAATATAGCTTCCCTCACCAGCTATCTGCAAAGCAGACAGGATCCAGCTGGATCCTGTCTGCTTTGCAGATAGCTGGTGAGGGAAGCTATATTTATGGGATCTCTTTGCGAGAGACCCGTTGCCCACGTCGGGCTAAAATCATGAAAAAGAAAAACTATGGTATTTGTCAGTTACCATTACTTATTCGGACTATAGTGGATTTAATTTTCCCAGAAGAGTTCCTTGTTCCATGCACGGTCTGTGTTTAACATATAATTGTCTCAGGGAACCATTCTGAATTTGTGTATATTAAACGGACGTGTTACGTGCCTTGAAAAGTGGACGCTCAATGTCCCGGTTGAGGTTTAAGTTTTGGTTTTTTTTGGCTAAAAATACAATAGTTACCCCCTTTTTCTTTGATTTATTCAACCCGACGTGAATGCAACGAGTCTTTTACTTATATAGAGGTTCTGAATGTAGGGATCTAGGCTTGCTTTAAACCCTAGATCCATGTCCCAAAGCTGGATCCTGTCTGCTTTGCAGATAGCTGGTGAGGGAAGCTATATTTATGGGATCTCTTTGCGAGAGACCCGTTGCCCACGTCGGGCTAAAATCATGAAAAAGAAAAACTATGGTATTTGTCAGTTACCATTACTTATTCGGACTATAGTGGATTTAATTTTCCCAGAAGAGTTCCTTGTTCCATGCACGGTCTGTGTTTAACATATAATTGTCTCAGGGAACCATTCTGAATTTGTGTATATTAAACGGACGTGTTACGTGCCTTGAAAAGTGGACGCTCAATGTCCCGGTTGAGGTTTAAGTTTTGGTTTTTTTTGGCTAAAAATACAATAGTTACCCCCTTTTTCTTTGATTTATTCAACCCGACGTGAATGCAACGAGTCTTTTACTTATATAGAGGTTCTGAATGTAGGGATCTAGGCTTGCTTTAAACCCTAGATCCATGTCCCAAAGCTGGATCCTGTCTGCTTTGCAGATAGCTGGTGAGGGAAGCTATATTTATGGGATCTCTTTGCGAGAGACCCGTTGCCCACGTCGGGCTAAAATCATGAAAAAGAAAAACTATGGTATTTGTCAGTTACCATTACTTATTCGGACTATAGTGGATTTAATTTTCCCAGAAGAGTTCCTTGTTCCATGCACGGTCTGTGTTTAACATATAATTGTCTCAGGGAACCATTCTGAATTTGTGTATATATATATATATGATACACACAGACCGTGCATGGAACAAGGAACTCTTCTGGGCTAATTAAATCCACTATAGTCCGAATAAGTAATGGTAAATGACAAATACCATAGTTTTTCTTTTTCATGATGCAAGCCCGACGTGGGCAACGGGTCTCTCGCAAAGAGGTCCCATAAATATAGCTTCCCTCACCAGCTATCTGCAAAGCAGAAAAGTGGACGCTCAACTCTGCCAGTTGAGATTTAAGTTTTGGTTTTGGCTAAAAATATAATAGTTACCCCTTTTTCTTTGATTTATTCAATCCGACGTGAATGCAATGAGTCTTTTACTTATATTGAGGTTCTAAATGTAGTGGGGCTAGGCTGCTTTAAACCCTAGTACCATGTCCCAAAGCTGGATCCTGTCTGCTTTGCAGATAGCTGGTGAGGGAAGCTATATTTATGGGACCTCTCTGCGAGACCCCCGTTGCCCACGTCGGGCTTGCATCATGAAAAAGAAAAACTATGGTATTTGTCATTTACCATTACTTATTCGGACTATAGTGGATTTAATTAGCCCAGAAGAGTTCCTTGTTCCATGCACGGTCTGTGTGTATCATAAAAAACTCAGGGAACCATTGTGAATTCATTCCCATATATATATTATACAGGGTGTCCGAGAATTATCTGTACAATTTTTGGCTGTTATTAAAAGTCAACCATGAAGTGTAGAAAATCCAGTGTTGTCCCATTTTACAGAGAATCTCTAAGTTTTTTCTGATACCAAGTTTTGACAAGTTTTTTAGAAATTCCAGTGTGTCCGAACATTATCTGTACAATTTCATCTTTTAATAAAATTCTTGATAACACACGTAAATTTCTTAAACAAGATTATTTAGAATCTGTATTTTCAAAAGTTTCTTTTATTAAAGTAACGTTGTTACAAACATTCGATATGTGCACCATTAGTGATTCGCAAAACATCCAATCGATACTCCAAATGTTGCCATGTACGCTGCAGCATATCCACATCAATTCGCTCAATAGCAGCTGTGATTCTTGCTTTTAAATCATCAATGTCTGTCACCCGCGTACATTTTTAAAAAACTTGTCAAAACGTGGTATCAGAAAAAACGTAATGAGATTCTCTGTAAAATGGGACAACACTGGAATTTCTACACTTCATGGTTGATTTTTAATAAAAGCCAAAAATTGTACAGATAATTCTCGGACACCCTGTATATATATATATACAGTGGGGGGGGAAATAAGTATTCGTACACCTGCAAAATTGTTTTTCAATAAACTTACAATCAAACGAATTACTTCAAAGTTGAACAAAAGATGGCTATTGGCATACAATTAATATGTATTAAACGAACGAACCAAAATTACGAATAAATAACTCGACAAATTAAATTTACGAAATTAGGTGGGGAAAAAAGTATTCGTACACTTAGGAAAAGTTACAAATAGAGGACAAATAGAGGTCTCTAGCATCTACACGAGTCTTCTGGAATGTTCCAACACTGTTTGCGACACGTTATGATGACGTCATTTCCTGCAGCTCTCATTCATTGTTCAGTCTTAATGCATGAAGGTTGTCGCCATGGCGAAGACGAAGGAACTCTCTGTTGAACAGGAAAATGAGATAATCAGGCTCCACAATGAAGGGTTGAGCTACAGACACATTTCAAAGAGGTTAAGTATCCCATTCAGTACAATAGGCTCCGTTATTTTGAAATGGAAGAAGACGGGTACTACTCACAACCTTCCTCGAACTGGTGCTCCTCGAAACATTTCTCCCCGAGCTGGGAGAAGGATGGCAAGAAAGTTAAAGAAAACCCTATGACGACTCGCAAGGAGATTCAAGAAGAATTAATGGCTGCAGGAACTTCGGTCACTAAACGGACTATCAGTAATGAACTACACAGGATTAACCTGAAGTCTCGCCGTCCAAGGAAAACACCCCTACTAAAGAAAATGCATAGAGATGCTCGTTTGAAGTTTGCCCGTGAGCATTTAAAAAAGACTAGAGAGTTCTGGAATACCGTACTTTGGTCAGATGAAACGAAAATAGAGTTATTTGGAAGGAACACGGCTTGTCATGTGTGGAGGAAAGATGGATGCGCTCTTGATCCAAAGAACACCATCCCTACTGTAAAGTTCGGAGGCGGAAGCATCATGGTATGGGGGTGCTTTTCATCTAATGGTACTGGAGCAATTCACGTCATAGAGGGAACAATGAATGGAGCACTGTATCGCGATATTTTAGAAGAATATTTGTTCGCCTCTGTCCAACAGTTGGAGCTTGGAGATGAATGGTGCTTCCAACAAGATAACGATCCGAAGCATACTGCCACACTTACTCGGGAGTGGTTCGTTCAGAACAATGTGAGGGTGCTGCAGTGGCCTAGCCAGTCGCCTGATTTGAATCCGATTGAGAACTTGTGGCGAATATTAAAAAAGCAGATTCATTTGAGGAACCCGAGGAACATCGCCGATTTGAAGGTTATTTGCAAAGAAGAGTGGGCTAAAATTCCGACAGAAAGTTGCAAAGCACTAGTAGGAACCTACGGAAAACGTCTACAAGCAGTTATTGCCAACAATGGTTACGCAACTAAATATTAAGTTATGAAAATTAATTTGTACGAATACTTTTTTCCCCACCTAATTTCGTAAATTTAATTTGTCGAGTTTTTATTCGTAATTTTGGTTCGTTCGTTTAATACATATTAATTGTATGCCAATAGCCATCTTTTGTTCAACTTTGAAGTAATTCGTTTGATTGTAAGTTTATTGAAAAACAATTTTGCAGGTGTACGAATACTTATTTCCCCCCACTGTATATATATATATATATATATATATATATATATATATATATATATATATAATATATATATATATATATATATACACACACACACATACAGGGGTTGGACAAAATATGAACACCTTGATAAATGGCGGTTTTTATTCTTAATATGGAGTTGGTCCTCCTTTAGCGGCAATAACAGCTGCAATGCGTCGGGAAATTGATTCATACAGCTTTTGGACAGTGGCTAGAGGAATCCTGAGCCATTCTTCGAGCAAACCCTGCTCCAGTTCCTCCAAAGACGCCGGCGGTGGGAATCGGCTTCTGACCTGCTGTTCCAACTGACACCACAGATGCTCGATAATGTTAAGATCCGGGGATTGTGGAGGCCAATCCAAGCGTTCTACTTCACTAACATGCTCTTCAAACCAGTTTTTAACGACCCCAGCGGTGTGGATTGGTGCATTATCATCCTGGAAGACGGCGCCGCCATTGGGAAACAGCGTTTGGACCATGGGATGGACCTGGTCAGCCAATATTGACAGAGAGACCTGGGCGTTAACCCTACCATGCAGTACTACAGCTGGGCCAAGAGTATTCCACGATATTGCTGCCCAAACCATCACAGATCCGCCTCCATGCTTAACGGTTGGGGTCAGGCAGTCGGGGTCATAAGCATCTTTAGGCTGTCTCCAGACGTAAACTCGACCGGAACATGGAAATAGCGTAAAGGAGGATTCGTCGGAGTAGACTACATTCTTCCACCGGTCCATTGATCAATTCTTATAGTATTACACCATTTTCTGCACCGCTCAATGTTGATGTGCGAAAGGAAGGGTTTGGCAATTGCAGCCCTCCCTGGTATCCAGCTCCATGGAGCTCGCGACGTACAGTTCTGGTCGATACCGGGCTTGCAAGATGCTGGTTAAGCTCTGCAGTCACTTTTGGAGCTGTGGTCTTATGGTTCTTTGTCACAATGCGCTTTAGTACCCGGCGGTCTCGATCACACAGCTTCTTCTTGCGTCCACTATTGCATTTGTCGGTGCTTGTCTTTCCATGGTTTTGGTATGCAGACACGACCATAGAGACAGTTCCTCTGGATACATTGAACATCTGAGCGGTTTTCGTCACCGATGCACCAGCCATCCGCGCTCCGACAATTTGCCCTCTTTGGAAGTCTGACAGGTCTTTCATAACTGCTAATTCATAATTCACTCAGATCTGTAAAAACAACGTGAGGGTTATAACATGACGTATACACACACTGTTACGCATTTAAATAGATTTGCCAGTCATTTGACCGTTTACTTTGTGTCTGAGCAGTCCGTAAAGATAACCGGTGAAATCGGCGGGTGTTCATATTTTTCTAACCCCTGTGTGTGTGTGTGTGTGTGTGTGTGTGTGTGTGTGTGTGTGTGTGTGTGTGTGTGTGTGTGTGTGTGTGTGTGTGTATAAATATATATATATATTGACGACTGGTTAGGTTAAGTCGTAATATTTTCGTTACTTTTAACGTTTTATTTGATTAGGTATACGCGGACAAAGTAGGGGAACAAACTACACTAGGATAATGTAGGGGAACGTAAACTACACTAGGATAATGTAGGAGAACGTAAACTACACTAGGATAATGTAGGGGAACGTAAACTACACTAGGATAATGTAGGGGAACGTAAACTACACAAGGATAATGTAGGGGAACGTAAACTACACTAGGATAATGTAGGGGAACGTAAACTACACTAGGATAATGTAGGGGAACGTAAACTACACTTGCTCCGGATTTCCTACAGTAATTTATATTTTTCGAGGGAATATAAATCTCATGGCCAAAAATTACTAGTACATCAGTATAGGTCTTTTAATATACAAAAGCGAGTATCTACACTTCAAAAAACTCAAAGGATACGTTGTGTTGGAAAACAAGGGTAAAATTTTAAAAAAAAAGTGAAAATAAAATAAAAAGGTACTGAACTCTCGCAAATTAAAAACAGGCGAGAGCCTATTTTACCCATGTAGGGAAGCCTGCTGCAATACTGCATGCTTACTCCTATCAAAGGAAAGTCTAAAGTATCTCAAACTCAAAACCAAAGCTGCATTTTACTACTTCAGACAAAAAAAAGTTTTCTTTATTACTCTTAATGTTAAGAGAATATCTCCGCTACGTAAATAGGATTATAATGACAGGCACTTAGTGAACATTTATCAAGGAAAAGTTATAATTTACATTCTAGAAAAAAACTATATATGAAAGATTTCTCTAGCTAAAATACTAGAAGTACTGTCCGTACAACGACACTTTTTAATTTAGGCCAACTCTACTTTGTTAAAAATACTAAGGCTTCGAAATTGATACAATTACATATAAAGAGAGAATCTTTACAACTATCTCATCACACATACCTAATAAGAGCAGGATTCTTTTCTGTGCCTTGCAGGAGCGATTCCATACACGTTTCTTTGTATGTCTGCGTCCAGGTACGAATCGGCAATTCTGTGATTTCATACTTGATGTGCGTAAGTTTAGCCACTTCACCGGACACCACATAACGCTGGTAGTCGAGTTCTTCAATAGTACCGATGAAGTTCTTAAACCATGGTTTCTGCAACCGAGGAATGAATAAGAACCGCCAAAAGGCTTCTGGTAAAGACCTTAACTTTCAACTCAATATGCAGAGATTTTCCCTGCTGTCGAAACATTGGAATGCATTGCATCAGGGTAAAAATTCAGAATCATTTAATTTTAGAAAAGCTCGACCTAGTCTGGCTTCTGGTGTACGCCATTAATAGGCCCCATTGGAAAGGTAAAAGCCACTGATATAAGATACTAGGGGATTGTGGGAGGGGGGCTTTTTCCCTCGTATTCAAGTGTGGTTATCACATTTACAATAAATTTAATAGGCCCTATTATATACGTATAAGCAGCAGCCTCACATCAACGCATTCTACAATGTTGAAGTCCGACTACTCAATTATATACAAAATGTTTCGGCTTCACATTCGCCACACTGGACAGTGAGTGGACACTTCAATTACATGCAATTAACTTAAGCATTTTCAAGTTCATTTTCTGAGTAATTGGTGTTGCATTAACTTTTGCAGTGGCATATTCATCATCACAATATTAATATGGGGGTATATTGTTTAAAAAGCTGAGCAAAAATGGTCTTTCTTTTGCTCTCTGCACCAGTTATACCCTAAGAAAAAACAAAAGAAAAGAAAAAACACCTAATCACAACTTGTAATCCAAGTTCCAAAACGCAGCACTCGTAGAAACATGCATTTAACAACTGCATTGAAGGATTTGTTTAATACGAATCTTAGGCGACATTTAATGTCTCCGAATGCAATACACGAATATGGTACAGAAATCAGTTCAAAACAAATGCCTTTCTTACCATCGGTAGAGGATCTTCGCCATTTATCATTCTCTTTAAATTCATGGCGATTTCTCTTGGGTTGTAGTTGGGTACTTTCGTACTCCAACCAGTACCAATTCCCTCTGTTCCATTCACCAGAATCATTGGAATTATGGGTATATACCATTCTGGTTCAATTTTTTGGTTATCGTCCTTCAGAAAATTAAGAAGAGATTCATCGTTTATATGGAAAATGTAGCGCGTAAGAGGACTTAGTTGCGTAAAGATGTAACGGGGGCTGGCAGCGTCTTTGCCCCCTTGTAGTCGAGTTCCAAACTGACCAATTGGCTTCAGTAAATTAATATTGTTAGAACCGACATAGTTCTGAGCCAGGTTGATGATGGTTGACATAAGCGATGCTTCACCATGGTGATACGCTGAATGCTCAGCAACAGAACCTGCTAATTGGGCCACTTTGATTTCTCTCTTGTCATTTCGCTTCAAACAGGTGTAAAGTACCTATGTTCATACGAGGCAAAACAAATTAATATAATGTCTAAGTACCTAAATGTTGTTTATAAAAAAGTAAATTAATATAAACACACCATGTGAAAAATATGTGGGGTCACTTTTCTGTTAGAAGCAGTTAGAAGTTTCAATACTTTAACTTAGTGTGTTGTTCCTCCATTTGTTTAAGACAAATTTAGGTTATAAGGCAATATCTAATATACCATACAGAGGATTGACACAAGTAAATAGACAACTTTGTTTTCTTCCCCCTTTTTTTATTATAAACGTTAATAAAGAGCGAATTAATTGGATCACTATATTTAAAATAGTGTTCCTTTCCCCTTTGCATTTATTGACTTTCATAATAAAATAAAAACAATTTGTAAAAAACAAATGTCTATTTACTTATATATATATATATATATACACAGGCCCGGATTTAGCTATAGGCGAACTAGGCGATCGCCTAGGGCCTCGCGCCAAAGGGGGCCTCGCTCAAGCCGTTTTGCGTGTTCTGTTCAAGTGATATTAATGATATAGAACTCTATGAAGAACTTAAAGTACTTTGCAGGTTTATACCTGAGAAAACAGATCTCGGAAATGCCCCCGTTTATATAGTGCAAAAACAACTAAGCGAGATTTATCCTAATGTTTATGTTGCACTTCGAATAGTATTAACCATCCCAGTTACTGTTGCTTCGGCTGAAAGAAGTTTCTCGCGTCTCAAACTTATTAAAACATATTTGCGTTCCACCATGTCTCAAGCGAGATTGCAATCATTAGCTATGTTATCAATAGAAAACGATATAACAAATTCATTAGATTATTCTCAATTAATTGAAGTTTAGCTCGAAGAAAAATAGAAAAGCATTGCTGTAATATTCAAGGAGCATCTGAACCAAATATTAAAGCATTAATATTTAGCCTGATAAGTCGATCGCTCACTATTATAAAAAATGAAATGTCAACATCTCTTATACAGGCTGACCATATTTCCTTGAGACAAAAACGGGACATTGGGATGGCAAAAAAGGGACGGGGTTATGTAATATTCTGTATTCATGAAAAAGTAAGTACATAAACATATTGAGCTTACAATTATTCTTCAGTGACAGAACCCATACAAAAATTTAGGTAGACGTAGTACTGTCCCGTTCAAAACGGTACGTATGGTCAGCCTAATTATACATGACATATGAAAAACGTTTGTATACTATGGAAAGTCATTACCTATAATATTATATAAATCTTAGAAATCATTGTCTTATATTTTCGATACAAATCTTGATTCATATTATAATTTATACTTATTTGTATGGTTTATTTATATTTCTAATACAATTTCCATGCGTGATTATTTTGGTTTGGTTTAATTTTTAAGTGCTGGCATAGTTCTGTCTATGCGGGATTCTAATATTGCTGGTATAGTACCGATAATTAAGTCCATATTTTCATATATATAGGCCTTGGGCCTCGGAATTTCTAGATCTGCCTAGGGCCTCGCAACTTCTAGATCTGGCCCTGCATATATATATATATATATATATATATTATATTATATATATATATATATATATATATATATATATATTACCCTTTAACCTTTTTCATTCGCTTTTAAGGAAGATCTTAATTTTAAATAAAAGATTGAGGGCTTCAAGAAAAATTCATTCAATCTTAACAAGTTTTTACTATTTAAATAAACTCTCGAGAAATTTTTAGACTGAAGAGAAAAGGTAATATAGAGCAACATTAACCTAGTAAGCATTCTACACTCTTAACACGATCATCACCAAATTGGAAGCTGTTGGCCGAATGATAATTACGAAGCTGGATGAAAAAAAAATTTTTTTGAAAAACTGCCGAATGACTTCACAGTGTCAATATGTTAATTTCCAAGGCAGTTCCTGCGACCTTCTCACCTTTCTCTGTCCCGGTTTCAGTCCATCCACGAGTGAAGGAATGGACCTCTCATTATCCAAGTTGGAAAAGAGAACCAACTCTTTGTTCACGAAGTCTGTAAAGTTGATGGAACGAGTGTTTTTCTCGTACAAATAAATGTCTGGAAGGCCCAATTCCTTCCTGCGCTTGCACTCCTCCATCCAAGAAGTAAGCCATTCCTTTCTTTGGTCAATGGCCTTCTTGCTGAAAGCCTAAATTAGAAAAATACCATTACAATACAGACTTCTTTTACGAGTAATGAAACGCTTTTTGATGCAAAACAGAAGGCAAAGGCTATCTTAAGCGGAAGCATCTGATTCAATGCTCGTAAGGGTTAAAAAGGTCAATATAAAGTTCGAGAAAGAGCATGAAAACAAAATATCTCCATTAAGTGAAGGTAATATAATGAAAACAGTAAAATCACACACATTCTACCTCCCTCACCACACCAAAAAAAGAGAACAGTTGTTGTAGTCTCAATTTAGCTATACAAATTTCGAGTAAATTAACAATTCAAATCTGTTAAAACTGAACTTAATACATTTCATAATTCTTTTACTTTAAACTTACATAATAAGGAAACACTTCTGTCCGAGCCTGAGAAAAATTACTAAATTATTTACTTATTACAAAGGGGAAAAAAATATACATTACCATGGTGATAGCGTGGTCATCTTGGTTACCTTCGTGTTTGAACTTTATTCTGTGTCGTACCATGTCTTGGAAATATTCTTTTGCCTCCTTTGAAGTGGAGGTACCCAAACCTGTCATTAATAATTACTCGTTAATAGTGTGATTAAAGTGTTAGTTAATAAATTTACCTTCAGATTAAAATGGAACTGCAAACTACTTCATTAAACTAATCCCCACGTATACAGTGCTTCTCCATGTACTCCATACAGTGTATTTTGTGAAACTACCTTTGTAGTACTTTATCTTGTAGGTGTGCCAGTTGTCTTTGGATTTCTTCCACTCTTCGAATTCGGGAATGGAATAGAAGGGGTATTCCTCTTTGCCCTTCGTCGCCTTCACGATCGGAGTGATGAACTCCTCCAAAAAGTTATGTTTCAGCAATGTGGGCCAATTGTGGTGAATGAAGTTGATGAACAGCCCTTTGATGTGCGACCCATCCTGTAAACATTATTTCTCATTTTTAAAGAGAAGAACTGGCCAAACGTTTACAAGATTTTCGAAGTATTCGTATCTAATTATATAAATGCACATTACATTAACTTTAAAATGGTTCCACACAATTAATTCATTAATTACTAAGAAATACGAACCATTATTATTATTATTGTGTAAAAGATAAATGTTCTGAAAAGCTGTAAAAATGTCCAAAATAAATGGAAATAAACCTTATATTTGAGTTTAAACGGCCCTTATGCTCAGAGAAGAGTGAAAATGAAGAGTAATAACAGTTAGTTGACAACTGAAACCATCCGCACTTCAGTCGCTATATATTACTCGGTGATTCTTTCATTAGTAAAATAGTAAAGCTTAATGTTACACCTCCTTTATCGTCTCTCCGTCAAGTACTTACGTGATCCTGATCAGTCATGATCATCAGTTTTCCGTATCGAAGAGTTTTTAAATCGTCTTCAGAGTCGTATTTCTTCTTGTACTGAAGACCCAAAATCTTTATTACATTGTTGATTTCTTGATTTTCCAAAATTTGACTGTGACTCGCCTCTCTCACATTTAAAAGTTTACCTTTAACCAAGATATTAAGTGAACAAATAGAAAACGTCCCTTTACTAAAATCAGTAATTCTACTCGCATTTCCCAAAAAATTTTAAAGAGGAGAGGCTAAATTACTCATTACACTGCATGCCAATGAATACTTCATTACTTTACAAACTATACCAGTGAGAATACACACCATAAAATTACATGCATAACATCCTCTAGTCTAAGACGAACGTAGTCTTAACCGTAAGACGGCTGAATAATGGACTCTTATTAAACCACAAACCCTAATAACACCCTTAACACCTTCAAAAAAAGTTAACAAAGCGAACATAAAAAAAACCTTTGAGTGGAAAGACTCCATATCTGTCTCTGCCGATGACACCGAGACCCGCTACAGCCAATGACTTGGCTGAGTCTCCCTCCGTCAGGATTAGAGTGCAATCTGAGGAGTATCTTGTCCCAGCATCATTTGCATCTTCCAGTTTAGGAATGCCTTCAAATAAAAGCGCCATTAGTTTGTATGCAAGTTTTAGCATTTCTTACAATATGAAAATAAAATTTCAAATAAACGTCACTATTTATTTATTTTACCCACAATCAACTTGCTGGAGAGTCACCCTGGCCTTAGTTTATCTCCTTACAAGAGTGGTTAGGGCAGAAAACAGTTGCTGGACTTTTTTAGTATGGTACCCAAAAGCATTTTAGCTACTTGAAAATTACCAAAACTTTTAAGTTTGTTTTTAGGGTGGAAAACTCTCCGTTTCTTAACCTTCTCTCCTTTCTTCCAGGGAAGTCCACAGAAAAGAACTCACCCACTCCCTTTACGCTTGGACTCGTGGTTTTTTAATATAAAAAGTTCACTCGTGTCACAACACATATTTCAGTCTTAGAATATTAATTACATTTGAACCTAAAAATTATTCCTTGCCTGAATAAACTACGAAAAATGAAAAACGTTTATTTGATACTATATGCAAAGTGAAACTGTACCCAGGAATATTGAGTAAATAACTGTAGAAACAAGACTTATTTTCTTTCCTAACATTTATTGAATTGTTTTAATACATAAGAATTTACACACTCACTGAAGGAACAAGAGCTTTCATCAAGAGATAAGCTGAAGTTTGCTTTCATCAATCGTGTAGTAATCCGAGTATTTAAAACTGAAGAAATATTAACAAATCAAAAAACTTATATTTATTTGTACCTTTAATTTTATTTTGTTTTTTGCTGGCACACTTGGATTGAAGTTGAGCTTGTTGTTTGAATCTGGCCCATGTCATGACAGCTTCTACAATGCCACATTTAGATACAGCAGTAATGAATTTATCTGAAGGGCTGCACTTAGAGCCAAAGCTCTTGGGCTGAAGCGTCATGTTTTCCTTGGTTTGAGAGTCAAAGGTTGGGTTTACAATGAGTGCGTTTACGAACAGCCACAAATGGTTTTTAATCTGGAAAGAATATGAACAATAACGATTCGGTACTTGAAGTACAATATACTAATTTTTTTTTTTATACCCAAACGCCTCTCCCACTGTAGTGAGATCGTGTCAGGAACAGGCAAGAAGCGCCTCAATCGCTCACATTCACTTCATCAGCTGTCATGACAATAATGCACCTGCCTCAAGGCAACATTATCCACAGCCAAGCCCCGCAGACTACATGGTTTACCCAGACCGCTTCATACACCCTGAAGCGGCACATTGCCAGCCCGTCGCCCCCATATGCCACATCGCTCCACTTTTTTCTCTCCAAAATATGCTCAAATCAAACAAATAAGTGCTTTCAATGTTTTATCAACTGATAAATGGTATTTTGAAGTAACTGTGTAACGTAAATCAATATGGAAGTGAAAACAAACTATAATTCAATACTGAATAAATTCACGCAATCCTTTGCACCATTAACCAAGGAGACTCATACGAAGTTAACCAGGTGGTAACATATAAAGATGCATATACCATCAATTCCAATAGTCAGAATATACTGGGTCACACCTGCCTTGCGGTCTAGTGTATTCTGATGACTGGAACCAAATGATGGTACCACCTACATACTGAAATTGCAAATTTTATTGTATTTAAATCAACTATATTTTATACAGCATTCACCATTTTAAAATGGTCTACCTTACTCCACTATTAAAATATATTGTCAGTCAAACTTCTGAAGCTGCAAAAGTAACAAATATAGCTTGTTTTACTTAGATTGTCGTCATTCGACTTTGATCTCAAAATAATAATATATTAAATTCACCTTTATTCAATTTAACCATTATTTAAAAGGCTTCCAAAATGAGGAGACTGTCAATTTATTACCAGTTTAAAAAAAATATATTTACACAATTTCATTTCCTATTTTTCCATTCAATTAATTTGAAGGAAAATCTAATAATTCACTGTGACAAATTGCAAATTAAGCTGTTGCAAAAACAGTAAATATACCCACCAAAAACAAAACTTTTTTCCGGATCTCATGACTATTTCTGATAAACAAAAAATTGATTAATACCTTCCTACCTGGAATGGTTTAATATTTACTCCGCTTTTATTCTTCTTCTTCAAGCATTCTACCAGATTTTTGACGACCATATCCGAGATGTAATCAACATGCCTTCCACCCTTTTCAAGAAACATAATATAATAAAACAATGAAAATTACATATAAATACATGCCTTCTAAATTTAAACAAATTAAAATTGTTACTGTTAAGCATTCTGACCCAACCAAAGGGAAATTCTGATAAAATAATGATTCTGCATAGTTCATTTCATAAAATAAAGCCTCTCTCTCATTAATTACTCATTCAATGAGTAACAATGCACGTGATAGGAGCTGCTTCAATTATTGTAAGTAAACAGTTTATGATCCCTAATGTAAGCTTTTATACCCTTCATATCAAACATTTCAAACATACATCTCAAACACCTCGGTCCAATTGCTCTTGCAGCCCTCACAAACATATTCAATTACTCCTGGCTTCACAATATCATACCCTCTACCTTAGGGTGCATCAAACGCCCTTAGGTTCTTGGATTTTAATGTCTATTCTCTCAAATGTTACACTTGTTGCTAGAAGTGTGTATGCCAAAAATTAATTAAATAGGAGGTGGTCCTGGGAGGCCACCGGTAACTTTTATATTTTCGCGGCAATTTTCGGGGGCCGCTCTATGTAAAAATATCTATTTTTTTTATTTACCAACCAGTTGACTACTTACATTGTTTCTTTTAATATAGAGTTGCTAAGGGGTGATTTACATAACATTTGAGAGAATAGACATTAAAATCCAAGAACCTAAGGGCGTTTGATGCACCCTAAAGGGGTGATTTACATAAAACATGTACCATAAACGAAACTTCACTTATAGTCTAATAATATCCTTTATTGTCTTTCAGAAACAATGGAAGCTGTAACAATGGAAGCTAAGAAGACCAGATTAGCAAGTGCCATTTTGGTCTTGGCAATGCTCTTACAGAAGGAGATGGTACATTGACAGGAGTCCGCCTCCCAACTTGCCGGCAGGTTCTTCGATGCGTGATGTGGCACATCCAGAAAGAAATATGTGAAGGCAAACAAACACAGCCACTCAAATGGAAATCTGCCAGCATAGTCCTTATCCAGCTGAAAACATTCTACACTAAAGCAAATATTCCTATGCTTTCAGACCATCAATGCTGCAAACTAATACTTGACCTTCTTAATGACGATAACAAATTGCGTCAAATACTGTTTCTCGCAGAGAATCTCCAAACACTTTGGCTAAGTTGCAATCCATGAATGAACGTCTTGATAAGACCTTTGGTGTATGGACAAAAGATGCAATGACAAACATTAAGAATGAGGAAGATAGAGCATTTTTAGAGTCAATGAAATCTGACAGAGTAGCCTCATTTGGTAGTGTTGACAAGAAGAAAGCTGATAAAGATCGTAGAAAAGAAAAACGCATCTTAGCGGAAGCTTCAAGACGAGAACGTCATGAATCATCCAGTGTACAAGAGATGAAAAGTTCTGTATGCTCTGATGATAGTGCCTCTGCAGATAGCTTGGAAGAAACTGAAGAGAGGCGATTCCAGAGCTTCAAAGGAAGTGTAGTCACCACAGATCAACATATGCAGGTACGTCTGCCTTTATTCCTCATGATATTCTGAAAAGGCCTTCAGTCGTGTCTGTTGCTACTCGACTAAACATAACTCCTGTTCAACAGGCTGTGCTCACCGAAGCTGTAATTCAAGAGGCAGGAGGTGATCCACGTCGTGTGGCCAAGTTGTATTCAACTGCTGATAAGGCTCGACGATCAATAACAAGTGCTATCGCCAAAGATATTCGAGAAAATTGGATCGCCCCAACAGCTGCAACACTTCACTGGGATGGCAAGCAGATGCATACGCTCACAAACAAGAATGGCAAGGAAGAAAGATTGCCAGTGTTGGTTGGGAATGCCACTGATGTAAAGCTACTGGGAGTGGCTAGATATCCTCGTGGAAGTGATATGTCATCAGGTGACATCATTGCCGAGCACACTTACACGTTTCTACATTCATGGAAGTGCAAACAGTCAGTTGTCAACTTATGTTTTGACACAACAGCATCAAACACTGGACACGTTACAGCTGCCTGTGTTACCATTCAATCAAAACTGGACCGTGCTCTTCTGTGGTGTGCATGTCGCCATCATGTTGGAGAGGTAATCCTGGATCATGTGTTTGACGCTCTCAAAATTGAGACATCAAAGTCTCCAGAAGCATCTTTGTTCCAAAGATTCCAGAAGAATTGGGAACGCATATCGCATGCAAAGGATGAAAGTTTAACCAAAATTGACATTTCAATGTACAATGACGATGCACAACAACTGCTTTTATCCTGCAAAAACAAGGTTTTAAGCACAATCCGCACAAGCGCTTCATACTGTAGGGAAGACTACAAGGAAATGGCACAACTCTGCCAGGTAGTCCTCGATGATGATGTCACAAAACAAGGAACACTCCACAGACCTGGGGCCATGCATAAAGCAAGGTGGATGTCAAAGATTCTTTATTCCATCAAAATATGCCTACTTGAAGAGCAAATTTCTGTACTACCTCGAGGAACTGTAACAACACAACATCAACAGGAAAAACTGAAGGAGTTTGTTGTTTTTGTTGTTTATATTTATTGTGATTGGTGGCTCATATGTCAGTCTGCTTCAAATGCCCCATGGTTTGATTTGTGCTTATACAAGACTGCTCAACTATAAAGCTGTCAACTCAATCATTTCAGTCAGCGCTGTGAAAGCCTTTGATAGACATTTGTGGTATTTAACCCCAGAACTGGTTGTTTTGGCACTGTTCAGCAATGCAGTACCTCAAAAGGAGCGTCGTGCCCTTGCAGATGTGTTACTGGCCATACAACCAGATGAAATGCCAAGCACTCCAAAACACCGCTACGGTTCTGGATATGGCAAACCATCATTTCCAAAAATTACAGAAGCGACAACCCTGGCTGATCTTGTGAACGAGGACTCGTGGTTTACAGTGAACCTTCTTCACCTGGATATGACCTTCCTAACAGAGGATGTTGACAATTGGCAGAACAATGACCACTTCAAGGCAGCCAAGTCCATTGTGGATGGGTTAAATGTTGTGAATGACCCTGCGGAGAGAGCAGTAAAGCTCACAACTGATTTTGTCTCAGCTGCAAGAGGAGAAGACCACTTCCAAAATCTTCTTCAAGTGGTTGAATGTGACCGCAAAGCGAGGCCAAATTTGCGGAAACGAGCAAAGTTGGAGTAGTGACATTGGCGTTGTGTTTTATACATTTTCAACTTTCAATTAATGTAAGTATAGTAATACCGAATATTTGTATATTAGTATTATAAGTAATACCGAATATTTGCCGAATATTCGGTGCATCACTACTAAATATATAAAAGTGGCCGGTGGCCACCCAGGACCACCTCCGATTTGATTTATTTTTTGCATACATACTTCTACCAACAAGTGTAACATTTGAGGGAATAGACATTAAAATCCAACAACTTTTTGAAAATCATGGGGCGTTTAATGCACCCTACTCTACCTGGAAGCTGGCACACATCATCCCGATACTGAAACCCAATAAACCCCCCAACCTACCTGCTTCATACCTGCCAATCTCCCTTCTCTCAACCATTTCCAAAGTCCTCGAAAAACTGATATTAAGACGCATACAACCACACATTACATTTTCACAAACCCAACACGGCTTCAGGTCCGCCCACTCCACCACAACGCTTTTTACAAACCTAACCCAACACATCTTAGATGGCTTCAACCAACTATCCCCCCCTGCCCGCACAGTCCTTGTTGCCATCGACATCAACAAAGCTTTCGACACTGTCCCACGCCACATTCTTGCACAAAAGATTATTATTGATCTCGACATCCCCACCAATGACAAGAAATGGCTTACTAATCTCATTGCAGGCCGACTTGGCAAAGTCATACACAAACAACACTCATCCAAAACCTACAGACTATACAATGGCGTCCCACAGGGCTTCATACTCTCTCCAATCCTCTTCAACCTTTTCATGCACGACCTCCCACAACCTCTCTCCCCCCGTGTCCACGTCTCCTCCTATGCAGATGACCTGACCATAACAGCACACCACCATAACCGTAACACCGCCACACGCCTGATCCAGCAGTACATTACCAATCTGGAACTCTGGCTGACTAACAATAGGATGTCAGCATCCCCTCAAAAATCCTCCATCACCCTCCTAACCTCAGACCGCCACGAATCCCAAGCACACCCGAGAGTCACCCTCATGGGACATCCCCTACCTCTAAACAAAACCCCAACAATCCTCGGCCTCACCCTAGATACACACGTCTCCTTTTCCCCTCACATATCAAACATTTGCTCCAAAGCAACAAAAAAACTCGACGCTCTCAGAACACTCACCTCCACAACATTCGGTCAGCAGAAGGAATCCCTTAGTATCCTATACAAACAGTTTGTACGTACTACCCTAACTTACGCTGCCCCCGCCTGGTCCCCGTCCATCTCCCACACAAACCAGAAAAGATACAGACCACACAAAACAGAGGTCTCAAGCATTACTGGCTGCCTCCGAACCACACCCATCCCACATCTACATGCAGATACGAAAATACTCCCCATCGAACACCACATGAACATGACAGGGACTCAATTCTTCTCCAGAGCACTGGCCCCAGACCACCCCTGTCACCATCTCACATTACACAATCCCCCACCCCGCAACAAAAAACGTACTCCTGCTGCTCACTATTCGCAGCTACTGAACAATATCCCCCCTCCTCCCCTAAACATCAACCCCCCATTAAACATCTCCACACAGAATTTACCCGGAAATACCTACTCGACCAACCACACAACACTGTCCTTCACGATACTCCCCCTGTAGTCCATCAGAGCGAACAAACCCTCCCAAGGAAAACAAGTGTTACTCTGGCCAGGCTCCGTTCAGGCCACCACACCTCCCTCCAACAATACAGACACAGACTCCACCTAGCTGACACCCCCACCTGTCAATGCTACCTCCACCCTGAGGACACAGAACACCTACTCTTACACTGCCACACTCTCTCTCAACAAAGACACAACTCCAACATTACCTCTCTACGAGACCTATGGACCCGTCCCACGGTGGTCGCGGGATACCCGAGTGCCGCCGGGTTCGCATAAGAGAACCCGGGGGCTACGAAGTAAGTAAGTATCAAACATTTCCTCTTTGAAATCCACTTACTTTCAAATGACTTACCTTTGTGGTGGCAATACTGTTGACAAAAGACATTTGCTGGAACCCTTTATCAGAGAGGGCCACGGCGATCTCCCACCGATCATTCACTGCTTCATAGGCGCATTTTATCTGGTTCCCTGCATCATCTTCCTTATCTTTGAGGAAGACTTCCACGTACTCCTTAAACCCTTTGACCTACAGTAGTCAAGGACAAATTTTAAAACAGTTTTAACATTGTTTTTAAGTCTTCTCTTTGCATCAAACTTTATGGATTATTTACTCCATGAATCAATCTTCTATAAACCTCCATTTTAGTGAATGACAATTAAGCGACATTGAGTCGGATAATAGTTGGATGGGAGACGTCAGCTGTGCCTAAATTATGTAGCGACCGGTGGATCGGATCCCACGTAAAGCTGTAGGTCACTTCAGTCATATGACCTTAAATGATGCAAAGGAGGTTAAACAAATCAATCATTACATTAGTGAATGACAAATAACAAAAAATGGTAAAAATCAATATGCAACATGAATACTTTAAACAGTTTTCTTTATAAAGATGAATAAACAGTTTAACTTACAGGAACTTTTTTCCCATTCAAAAATACTTTCACTCCACGAGATGCAGCTGTAATATCATATGCTCTCCTGCTCATGATGCTCACAATATCATCATCCAAAGATTCCATTTGGAATTTGGACAAGTCAGGAGAGAAGGTAATCTTAGTGGACTCCGAGCCATTATAATCCTTGATTCTAGGTTCAGATGCCTTACTCATATTGTTGGCCCAAGCCTACAATGAGAAAAGTGCATAAATAACATGTAAAAGTCACATAAACCCTGTACACAACCTATCATTGCAACCATGTTGAAGTCAGTGGTGGCTTCAACATTGCCAGAAGAGAAAGTTTTGTATGGGCCTACCCTTAAATAATTTGAAACCATCAAAAGGGATAGGCTACATACTCCTACATCAAACCATACAAAGGGCTTTGATAATTTAAATACAGGGTGAGTCAAAAGTAGCGCCCGATTTCTGTCAGTTGATTGTTTGTTTGCCATTTGTATTACAGTGTACAAGAAGGTAGAAATAAATGAATGACATGTTTATCTAACCATTTATTCGGGGGAAAATTATTACGGAACTGTACCAAGCTGTTTTACTTGCAATTTTCAAAGTGCCCTCCCTCGTGATCGATGCACAATTGCAGCCGAAAAAACAGAAATCGGGCGCTACTTTTGACTCACCCTGTATATCAATAAAATATTAACATATTACAACTATATATATATATATATATAAGGGCCACTCAATATATTTTGCCCCCACCTACTTTTTTTTCTTTTCAAGTTTCCTTGTAAGTCCAGAAATTTTGTACACTAGTAGTTGTGTATCTTTTTTTACAAGTTTTTATTTTTCCACAGTCTCCTCCATCGTTTTCTACGGCTTTCCTCCACCTCCAAACAAGGGCCTTTATTCCTTGCTGGTAAAATTCAGCTGGGTTCCACTGGAGCCAGGGTTGTGGAGTCGGTCCAAAATTTTCCGACTCCGACTCCACCACACATTGTAAAAAATCTAAAAATCCGACTCCGACTCCTCACATTTTAAATATACGACTCCGACTCCACACATTGTAAAAAATCTAAAAATCCGACTCCGACTCCTCACATTTTAAATATACAACTCCGACTCCTCTAGTGTTTCACTCTATAATTATCATAATAATAAGACATTTCATCACCACCACACTAAGTGTGAAATTTTATATTTTATATTTAAATAAATATTAATTGTATATTCTGAAAATGTAAAAAAAAAATATTAAAAAAAACTTAATCTAGGGGCTATCGATGAATAAGGTTTATTGACCAAAAAAACTAAATAACCTAAATGTTAGTATTTAGGATTTAGAAATTAAGGGTGACACAGGACACAGAAATTGGAGTCGGAGTCGGAAGTTTTTTACCGACTCCGACTCCGCCCTGAAACGTGCGACTCCACGACTCCGAAACCCTGACTGGAGCCACATCTTAACCTCCTCAACAACCTCACTGTCACTCTGAAACTTTCTTCCACGAATAGCATCTTCATTGGCCCAAACAAATGGAAGTCTGGAGGTGCCAGATCCAGGCTGTATGGAGGGTGGGGTAACACAGTCAAGTGCATTTTTGTGATGGCCTCTCTTGTTTGCAAACTGTTGTGCAGTGTTGCATTATCATGCAAAAGAAGGACATCTTCCAGTTTTCTCTCCAGTCAAACTCGCTTTACATGTCTCTGGAGTCTCTGTAGGGTAGCAATATATGCCTCTGAGTTGATTGTTTGTCCTTTCTTCATAATGTCCACCAGAATCACCCTTTTCATGTCCCAGAAGATGATGGCCATAACCTTTCCTGCAGAGGGAGCCATTTTGAACTTTTTCTTGTGTGGGGAGTCTGTGTCATGCCACTCCATGGATTGGCGTTTTGTTTCAGGTTCAAAGTGGTGTACCCAAGTCTCATTCCCAGTCACAATTCGTGAAAGGAAGTCATCCCCTTCTGTCTCATATCGAACCAATGACTCAAAAGCAATTCCTTTTCTTTGGGCTTTGTGATCTTTAGTCAGTTCGCTAGGAACAAACTGTGAACACACTTTTGAGTATCCCAGTTGCTGAATTATTATCGTATTCACACTTCCTGCACTAATTCCTAGCTCCAGTGATAGTTCCTTGTATGTGATGCACCGATTTGATCGAATGATGCTGTTAGCACGTTGCACAGTATAAGATGTCACAGCCAATGCCAGGTGACTGCTGCATGGCTCATCATCGAGGCTGGCTCTCCCTCTCTCCGATGATCTCTCACGTTCAGACCAGCATCCAACTGTGCTTTGATCAACAGCAGCATCTCCGTAAACGTTTTGTAGACGTTTGTGAATATTTCCAACTGTTTCCTTGTCTGCAGTTAAGAACTCAACAGCAGCTCTCTGTTTACAATGCACAACACTGTCAGACACCATTTTGGAAACTGTGTTAACCATCAGTTTTATACAAGGAGGGGAGATTCAAACTAGAAAAATCCAGTTATGTGAAGTGCAGAAACTTCAAACTTACAGCCCAAAAGACAATTCAGCCCCATGGCCTATTATTTAGCTAAGAAAAAAGGTTTGGGCAAAATATATCGAGTGCCCCTAGTGTGTATGTATGTATGTGTGTGTATATATATATATATATATATAAGAACGACGCTTGTGCCTTGGAGGTGTAGTGGTTGGTGTCGCTGACTACGAAACCATCGGCCCCGGGTTCGAGACCCAACAGCAGCTGGCGCACAGCAAAACCTAGCTGTTCATCCTTCCACACAATAAAGAAAGTGGTTAGTAGATAAATGGGTACCCTAGGTGGCCTAGTGGTTAAGATGCTGGGATGCTGATGGGGTGTGATTCAGATTCCACGTTAAACTGTAGGTCTAAGGTGGAGTGAAAAGTTTGACCATCAGAATGAGCAATTCGGGCAGAAGCTAACCAAAGGTGTGTAGAAGAAACATCCGCGCAAGATGGGGAGAGAGAATGAGCAAATGAAAAACAAGGCACCTCCCAGGAATCAAACCCGGGATCATCCAATTGCCAGTCAGATATGCTAACCACTGCACCAAGGTCCCCAATCAGTCAACTCGTAATTCTCTCTCAGGGAATTTGATTCCACTCGTATGTAGGAGAATTACGAGCTGTGACTGATCGGGGACCTTGGTGCAGTGGTTAGCATATCTGACTGGCAATTGGATGATCCCGGGTTTGATTCCTGGGAGGTGCCTCATTTTTCATTTGCTCATTCTCTCTCCCCATCTTATGCAGACGTTTCTTCTACACAAGCGTCGTTCTTTACATTAAGTATACTGTGTGTTGTTTGCAGTTAAAAAAATAAATAAATAAATAAATAAATATATATATATATATATATATATATATATATATATATATATATATATATATATACACTGTATACAACAAAAGAAATTTCAAAGAATATTTAGGCCTACCTGTTTGAAGCTTCTTCTGAATTCATTACAGTTTGTTTCAACAACAAACTTTGTGCTAAAAATGTTACACAGCTTCGCACCAAAACCATTCCTTCCTCCAGTGACTTTCTCTTCCTCATCATTGTAATTGGAAGAAGTGAGGAGGTGACCAAAGATCATTGTTGGTACGTACATGTTCTCTCCTTTATGCATCGACACTGGGATTCCCTTTCCATTGTTCCACACAGAAATCATATTCTCCTCCCTGTAAAGAATTAATAGCGTCTTGCATTACAGTCAAATACAAAATAAATACTTACATAAAGGGTCTACCATACAACCAATTCCATTCAATATTTTGGCTTAGCAATGAGATCAAAATTTTTTTATAGGCCTATTCTACTCAACATGGGTAATTCAACAGATCAATGAATACAGCCTATGATATCATATACAGCTTAGTTCTGTATTGTAAAAGAGGGAATTTTACTTTGATAATTACTGGTCAATAAATTTTGCACAACTATTTCTCTTTAATGAACAGCAGGTTTATCTTCCTTACTGATTAATCTCTATTTTGATCGTGTCCATCTTTGGATCTCTCTGTTTGTGGTCAGCAGCATTGACCAAAATTTCATCAAATATTTTGTACAGCCCTGGAACATAGGTGACCTCCTTCTGAACAAGAGTTTCTCTCTCTTTGTCATACACCCACATTATCTCCATGTTTGTTTCAACAGAACCTAATGAAGAGAAAAGATGCTACAAAAATTACATGTTTACTAAAGTTGACAATACTAAACAGTAGTTTTTCAGTACCTATATATAAATTTTTTATAACTTCCATAAGCCATATCAAACAAAAGAAAACTAAATTCTCGAACCAATGCAATCATTATTATACACCTTTTACACAATTCTATCTTCCATTCTTATCTCTAATGACTTAGGCCTACACTGCACACCTTTCCCAAACATCCTCATTTCTTATTAAGTCAATCCATTTTACACCATTCATGCTTCTTAAACTATTCACCTCCACTGCTCAAACTTTTGACAGTGAACAATCATGCAAAATAAGCATCTTGCATACATACATCAGTGTTTGTATCAATATAGCTTATGTAAATCCTTTGCTGTATTTACATTCAACCACTCCCTTACCTATCAAGACTTTTATAGCACCCATGACTCGCTTTTCCTGCTTCATCCTACATTCAGCTTCACTTCATTCCACCATGCAGCTGCCACTCTCTTCACTTTATTTCCTATACACCCAACATATATCAGACGCTTTCTTCACTAAGCATTCAGTATAAACATTCCACAATTTTGTACATCCCAGAATTTTGTACATCCCTTTGCTCATCTATCTTTCCAAGGACTTGCTCTAATCTTCTTCTATACTCTGTTGCTACTTCATTCAAATTTGGCCTTTTACCTTTTATTCTCTCTGTCCATTCTCTTGTCCTTTGATAGTTGTGATTAATCTTTCCTTGTGAACAGACGTGTTTTATCTAGTGTCCAGTGTTACCATTTGAATAAGTGGCTTTCGTTGAAGTGTTTTAAAAAAAAATAGTGTTTGGTGCATTCTTAACTAAATTACTTCATGTTACTAATCATTCATTAACGAATATATTTCATTTATTGACTTTATTCATTACTATATTATTTGATTAAACCAAGGCTAGTGCACGTGGCTTGCCTTGTTTGTTTCCCGAATCTATTACTAATCAAGGTTTCATAAGGTTGAAATTCCCTTGGTTTGCCTTTTTTGTTTTTTCAAATCTATCAGAAAACGTGCTTTCATAAGGTTCATTTTCCTTTCCTTCAGGGATCAAGTAGAGTGTGGTCACCCACCGTGGGAAAAAGGAAAAATGGAAAGAAAACAGTCAGTTGAATAACAGACATGTAAGTTTTAGTAATACTTTTTCATTTACAGAGCTTTCATCAGTAGCTTAATTATATATAAATTCAGTATAAATTTGTGTTATAAGAACTTGTTTCTGCATGTCAGGAACATTTTTGTGGGTTTGTGGAGGTGATGGCACAATGAGCACATGGTAGACCTACATTGTAATTTATTAATTTCCAAATGCTCATTTTTTGTTTTTTAACTAATTAAGAGCATGACACCCCCATCAAGTACTTGCAGTCTCTGTGAAGGGAAATTCGCCACTTACGCATTTACAATGGCTAATAATAATGAACAGTTAGTTTGCAGGTGGTGTTCAAGCATGGAAGTCCTGAGGAACAAGTTAGAACATGAGAGGGAGACCAGAGTGAGGCTTGAAGAAAGCATGATGCTCCTGACAGCAAAATTAGAATCCCTTGAGACAACAGTTACGATCCCTCCTGCCTCAGTTTCTAATAATAATAATATAAATAGTACTAATAGCCCTCTCTCTTCCCCTAGTTCCCACCCCTTCATTCGAGTGTGTAATGGAGCCCCATTGAGGAAACCTAAGACTTGTCTACCAGTAATAAACTAAGTTTTCTGTTTTAGGTTTCAAAGATGCTGATGAACCAGAAATATGACTCATTGGCAATTCCATTGTTCGAGGGCAGCTTGAGGAATTCTGTGGGAGAAACCCTCGTCGTAGGCTCCATTACTGCTACCCTGGTGCAAGGGTGGAGGATATAACTAGTAGTGTTGACCATTTTACAGACGGTACCTCTGAGGACACAACATATGTTATTCATGTCGGTACTAATAACATTTTAAATTCTAGATTGGAAGAACTCCTGGCTAGGTACAGGGACTTTAGTACTAGAGTGACTAAAGGAAAAAACTAATATGATTGTTTTAACAGGTATATTTCCTCAAATTATCCAATGTAGCAATTTCTACAGCAAGGCGACCTATATCAACAATAACCTAAAGTCTCTCTGCCAACAGGAAGGAGAGCATTTTGCGAATTTTTGGAACAGTTTCTACAGCAGGTGGGACTTGATCTTAATGACATTGGAGCTGCGCGCTTAGGAAGACTATTTCATAATACTGTGTCTTCTTTTCAGGCTGCCATAACTCAAACAGACCCGGGGTAATTTCTACAAATTTCCCCTACATTAGGGTGCATCAAATTTCCCATGATTTTTCAAAAAGTTTTATTTCAATCTGTCCCTATGATTACTGTGTTCCAATGCCTGAAATAGCACATATGGCCAAATTTCAAAGATTTATGTGGTCATCTAGGGGGTCCACATCATTGATGCAATATTTAGTATTGGAGTTAAATTGACCAAAAAATTAAACATTTTATATCCCGGTTTCCGTGTTTGCAAAAGTATCAGAACCAGTAAAAATGTATTAAATAATCAAAACAGGGATTAGAACTTAGCTTCACCCCACGCTCAGCACAATCATTTACGACGTTAACTGCCGAGATGTGTACAGCAAGCAAACAAAGTTGACAAACTCGCGCAGTTTGGGTTGTTGTGCTTCCGTGGTAATGGTTCCAGAGGGAAGAGAGCTGGTCTGCTCCTCCAGCAGCACCATCTTAATGGAGTAGAGAAACTTGGCCATCCACGTAGCCTTGTGTACAGCACCAGGACGTCGAAATGAAAACTCTCTTCTTGTCCCATCCAAGTAGAGCAAACAAAGATCAGAAAATTCTTTGTAGTCATCACATTGATGCTTCACAACAGACTGCGCGCATGAAATCGCTCTGGCCCTATAGTCATGGATTATGGTTTGTACATCATCTGAATAAGAGGTACCATCCAAAAATTAAGTGCCTGATTATTGTTGTGTTGAACTGTGTCTAAATGCTTTCGGAACTGACAGAATATGGTAACTTCTAGTGACATTGGTGGTTCTATTTTCAGATCATTGAAGACTTGTGTAAGGATTACCTCGCCAACGTGATGCCGGCAAGCTGACCACAGTAAAGCTCGACCTATGTCCTGGTGCAGGCTAACACATGCAGCACTCACATGACCAGTGTTACTAGCTGTTGTGTCAAAAGTCATGTTCACTACTGAGTCAACACAATTCCATGATCGGAGAAGCTCCATGGTGAGATTAGCAATGCTTTGACCAGCTGGCTGATCTGTATTTGGCTTGTAGGAAGGCACACCAAGAAGTTTGATGTCATAGGAATTGCCAATTGCTACGGTGAGCCTCTCTTCAGCTTTAGTTTGGTATGACAGAGTTGACATCAGTTTAGAATCCCAGTGAAGAGACAGGAACTGTGGTGGAACCCAGGACTCTTTGACCGATGATGCAAGCTCTTCACCAACCTTACGTCTTGCTCTGTCGGCGATAGAATATGAGTGTGAAACATTTTTTGTGTCACCTCCTAATTCCTTAATGATGGCTTTGGTAAATGCTGCCTGTTGGGCCAGTGTGATCTTCGTGCGTGTAGACAGGGAAACCATCCTATGGGATTTGAGTATGTCATGACTTATAAAAGCAGTTTGTTCCTGAACGAGTTGCTTGGCGAGATTTTTGTGTTTTTGGTTTGTAATCCTCTATATCACCCTCTTCATCCTCAACATCACTGTTGCTTTCCTCACTGTTCTCAATCTGAACTTTGCTTGTAGATGCTTGGGCTTTATGAGCTTTAAGCTGTTGTTCTGCTTGCATCATTTCCTTTTCCTGCTTTCTTTGGTCTTTTGATGCGAGCTTCTTGTCATGGCTTCCAAACGATGCGACTCTGCCTGATTTCATTGACCGCAAGAACTCCAGATCTTCAGGATCTTTTATGAGTTGCTCAGCATTCCTTGGCCAAAACTGTAATGTTTCTTGTAACTCCTTTTCGATCCCCTTAAGCTTCGCAACTGCACCAGGCGAAGAACGCCAATCCACTGGAAGTTCCCTAAGTTTTGCATTTTTTGCAGATAGTGCTATAATTTTTTCAACAGCTTTCCTCTCGGTAATCATGGCAATGTTGCCTTTCTGATAAAATGGAATAACTTTTTGCAAGACAAATTTAGCATTGTTCCATTTTGTACGGTTAAACGGTAGACCTTCTTGCTGATGAAACATGTAGCATCGCAACACTTGCTCACATGTTGGCAGCCTAGATCCTGTTATCTCTGCATCTGCATCGCTGATTCCAGCACCAAGACCATAAATGGCAGCAGTTTGACGAGTTTTAACAGCATATTTATCATTTGTGCTACCTGAACTGGCCATAATGCACGACAGGTGTAAAGAGAACACAAAATTTATTAACGTAAACACTTGCACATAAACATTTAACATAAACACACAAAAATCACATTTATCATAAACACTTGCATATCAGATTATACAATGCAGTTCCTTTTAGAATATTCTATAACTTTCCACCACTTCCTAGAGGTTTCTATCACTTTCTAGAGGTACTATCACTTTATAGAAGTTTCTATCACTTTTTAGAAGTGTATATATGACCTTTAGAAATATCACTTACATGTTCTTGGGCTGATTTTTGTAGTGAACAAAATCTTTAAACTTCTACTATTTGGATCTCAAATCACAGAATGACTGTGGGGTTGGTGTGCATATAGGAAGTCTGTGTGGACCCCATAAATGGCATTCAAATCCAAAAATAATTCACATAGTAGGTTTTCTTAACCATTGGAACATTTCTAACTTAGGGACAAAGTGAAACTTTGTCATTGGTGATTTTGATGCACCCTACCCTACATTCACGAAGGTGTCGTAATTACAAACAATTTGAAGGTTCTATCCTTAATGCTCGTAGCCTATGAAATAAAATAAACTAATTTTTTTCTTTAATTGCTTGTAATGACTGATTTAATTGTGATAAATGAATCGTGGCTTAGCACTGAAACATGTGACTTTCTAGGGGAGTACCAAATTAGAGGTTATAGACTTTTTGTTAAAAACAGAATAGGTAGGTACACGGAAGGTAATAGTTTAGTTAATTTTCTTTAGTAGCTTTCTTATTCAAAAGGTTGGGAAACCTACAAGGTTGGACAGTATTTTAGATTTAGTAATAACTATGGATGATAGGCTAATCACAGATCTTCAAGTGATAGAACCATTAAGCAATAGTGATCACAATAGGGTAGAGTTTGTCCTCTCAGTCAGTCACTCAAAACCAGCTAACTCGACTAAAATTCCAGACTTCCAGCATGCAGACTTTGGTAAATTTCGAAATAAATTGGCACACATCAATTGGGAAAATGTAATGGGGATCCCCAACGCAAAACTAATGTGGGAATCGTTTGAAAGAGTATTTAGGACTATAAATGAGCAATGTGTACCGTACAAAATTAAGCGTGCGAAAGTAAACAACAAGCCCTTGTGGTTTACTTCTAGAGTAGGAGACATTATAAAGAGTAAGGATAGGGCTTATAGGCTACATAAGGGTGATAAAGACAATTTGTGGTTACGAAACTACATATCTCTAAAGCATGAAGCAAAAAGTGTAATAAAAAAATCCAAGCGCAATTTTGAAATCTCCATAGCTCGTGATGGTAAAGAAAACCCCAAGCAATTCTTTCAATATGTCAAAAATAGAAATCCAGTAAAAAGTGTCTTGGGGACGTTGAAAAATATTAACGGAAAGCTAGTTTCTGAAAACAAGGAAATGGCTACCTTGTTAAATGAATTTTTTAAGTCAGTTTTTACTATAGAAGCTGTAACAAATATCCCTACAGTCATAGACATAATGCCTTTTGATAATGGTAATATTTTGGATAATATTGTGGTTAGTGAAGGGGAAGTAATGTGCTATATTGCTAAAATGAAAATGCCTAAATTACTGGGACCGGATTCCATATATCCCATACAACTAAAAGAATTAAAAGATAGCATTGTTGTGCCACTAACAACGATTTATAATGCATCTATTTCTGAGGGGACCGTACCAGATAATTTCGTTAGCAAACGTAACACCTATCTTTAAGAAAAGTGATAAAGGTGCGGCAGGAAATTATAGGCCAATCAGTTTAACATCTTTTGTAGGTAAGCTACTGGAATCAATAATTAGGGATTGTATAGTCAAACACTTAGAATTGCATAACTTAGTTAGAAATACGCAGCACAGTTTTAGGTGAAACAAATCTTGCTTAACTAATCTTTTAGAATTTTTTCAAAGCATGGTTGACATTACGAGTCATCGGGTGGTTGATGTAGTGTATTTAGATTTTCAAAAAGTGTTTGACACTGTACCACACAAAAGACTCATTGAAAAAACTAAGGCTCATGGAATCAGGGGTGTAGTAATAAATTGGATAGAAGAGTGGTTGCGAGGTAGGAAACAGAGGGTGGTCGTTGATGGAGCAGAGTCATGTTGGGCTAATGTAGCAAGTGGCATTCCTCGGGGTTCTGTATTGGGCCCCTTGCTTTTTCTTATATATATATTAACGATTTAGATGTTGGCCTAGTCAGTACAGTTTCAAAGTTTGCGGATGACACGAAGCTGGGTGGTAAGGCAATTAATAATGAAGATAGAGGTAAAATCCAGGAAGATCTGACTAAAATCATTGATTGGTCAGTCACATGGCAAATGAGATTAACGTTGATAAGTGCAAAATTTTACATATAAGTTCGCGTAATGGTAATTTTGCGTATAGTATGTCAGGGAAGGAGTTAACAAGCATAGAGCAGGAAAAAGATTTGAGAGTTATAGTCACTGGTGATTTAAAAGTAGTGAAACAAAGTACAGCAGCAGTCAATAAAGCGAACAAAGTGTTAGGTTTTATAGCTCGGAATTTTGAGTACAAATCGTGCGATATTATAGTTCCTCTTTATAAATCATTAGTTAGACCCCATTTGGAGTACGCGATCCAATTTTGGAATCCGCATATGCAAAAAGATATAGACAAACTCAAAAGAGTTCAAAGACAAGCAACTAAGATGATTCCATCACTTAGGTCAAAGTCGTACGAGGATAGGCTTAGAGAGTTGAAATTGACTACACTCGAGACTAGAAGGCTAAGGGGTGATCTAATCTAGGTTTTCAAAATTATGAATGGGTTCGATAACGTAGATAGAGATAACTTTTTCAAAATATCTCAATATAATAGGACTAGAAATAATGGGTGTAAGTTGACAAGTAGAAGGTTTGAGAAAGCAGTTGCCAAAAACTTTTTTATGCACAGAATAGTAAATAGGTGGAATAGTTTGCTGGTAGAAGTAATTAGTAGCACATCTATAAACATGTTGAAAAATCAATTAGACGCATATGTTGATAGACTGGGTATAGTTTAAGGTAGTAAAATTAAGGCTTTGTGGTTCGGAACCCACGTAAAATTGTAAGTCCCCTCCACCACCATGGAGGACATGCACAATATACAATTACGAACACAGTTAGGTAGACCAGCCATGAGTGGATCCTAGGGTCTTTGTTGGTCTGAAATATTATATCAAACCCCAAACCACTAAACTTTGAATAATATAATCATATGGTCTGACAAACTTCCACTGAACAGCTTCTGTATCACATACATCCCTTGTCATATCTTTACTAACACAATCTATCATACTCTTATTTCTCTGTATATATCATGTATGCTTTTAGATGTTCCTGTGTGGGAAATATATACAGTGGACCCCTGATTTGAGTACGCATCGATTTGAGTACGCTCATCCATAGGCTCCTATTGACTCGACTTGAGTAGAGTAGAGTAGAAAACTCGATTTGAGTACGCCAGCTGAGGGAGTCTGGTTCTGGATCAGATGATGGGGAGGAAATTGAGGATGAATCGGAGAGTCTCACTGTTGCTAAGGCTAAGGAAGCCATTGAATACTGGTCTAAGCTTAAACCTATTGTCAACTTGCACCCTGATGTGGAAATCAGTGAACCTGTTTTATGCTTGTTTGAGGACAAGGTCATGAGCTACTTTAAGTCATTCATAGCAAACAGGCAGAAGCAACAGAAAATTGATGCTTATTTCAAGCCCTCAAGTCCCCAACCCTCTACCTCTTCCATGTCATTGGCTGTGGGCTTAAGAACGCCTAGCCCTGATGAGTTACCAGACATCATCATGGAAGGAGACTCTCCCTCCAAGCAATAATTCCTCCCCTCCATTCCTCATCTGGAACTTCCAGCACATCAAGCAAGACTCCTACAGGATTATTCTATTTTGTCTATATTGTATGGTATGTATTTTGTATTCTATTCTGTCTATTTTTAATACAATTACTAAATTTCGTAGGCCAATTTCTATAGAAAAAGTAGGGATGGGGTGAAATTTTTGGGTTTTGGAACGAATTAATTAATTCCCATAGGTTATTAAGTTCGATTTGAGTATGCCATGCTGGAACGGATTACGTACTCAAATCAGGGGTCCACTGGATTTATTTGTCACACACACAAGCATTCTATTCTGCTGCCACTGTTATTCAGTAAAGGCACACCATGCTTCCTAGTCACTCCAAGTTCAAGGCCAACTCCCACTTCTTTCTCTACACATTTCCTCACTTCCAACCATATCACTTACTTCGAACACTCCAGAAAAGGCCTCTCTCTCCTACACATCTATCATCACATAGCACACAGGCCATAATCACTATTAAACTTAACATACAAACACTTATCACTTCCATTCACACTACAAATTTTATAAATAAATGAATTAGACTACAGCTAAAGTAATAAGCCTTGACAATCAATACAAGCAGCAAGTTCTAACTACAAACCAGGTGGGGAGTCGGGAGTCTGGGCTTTTTTGAAGAGTCGGGAGTCGGTAAAAATGACCAACTCCCGACTCTTTGATTCAATTTCTATATGCCAACAATTTACCAGAATACTACTCTGCCCTAAATAAATATCTTCCTGAACTAATTCTAGATTCACATTTCCACATTTGATTTATTGTTCTGGTAAATCTTAGCAAATGAATTTCATATTTCTATTTTAGGATACTAGGTACCATATAAAAATTAGCAATATATTAATTATTAATTTAATTAGCCCCTATTAGTAATGAGTCGTGGGCCTAGTAGAAAATCAGCAGTCTTTCAATATTTTAAGCTAAATGAGGATGAAAGTATTTTTATTTGTCAAGAAAAGGATGGTAAAGAGTATAATGCAAAAATTAGTGCTTACACTGGGAAACATGCTAATGCTCCAACTAGAGCCTCAAACTTGAAATGCCACCATCTACGAAACAAACATCCCAATATTTATAAGGTTGTAGATCAGCATGATAAGGAAAGAGTCGGGAGTCAGTTTTTAAAAATACCGACTCAGCAGTCGGGAGTCGGTTGTTTTTGGCCGACTCCCCATCCCTGCTACAAACAGTCAAGCAGGTTTGAGAACTACACTACAAATGCTTTTATCAAATGTAGAAATGAGAATGGTTTATTAATGTTCTCATATGTTTTACCTCTTGCCACTCCAGAAATGATAAAATCCTGTTAAACAAGCACTTATTGAAAAAATTAAAAAAATCATAGCCATCACCTTCAATGCTATAAAACAAGAACACACATTCCTCACTTTCTTTCAATAAAATGCAAAAATTATGATAATGAATCAATATATAACACTAGTATGCATCAATTTTGCTGTCAAGGGTTTTGTAAGCGATTCTTAGTTTTTTTCCTGCTGATTTCGAATCTGCAATCCGTTTTTCTCAATCAGCTCAGGTTATCCAGCTATGGCCTCATAAGTAAAATAGAATTTTTCGTGATTTTGTCAAAGCGGAATTGGAACAGTAACATCTATCATCACTTGTTTCACTTGTATAATATCTTTTTTTACTTTTCAGGCATATAGATAAAATATTTCATAATGAATAGAGCATGTAAAAATGATCCCAATAGATTCTGCTACATATGTGGGACGGTTACCATGCCAAATAACCAGTCCCAAATCACTAAATTTGTGAAGACAATGTATAGAGCATACTTTGGAATTAAGCTAGGGGACCAGGACAAAAATTTTGCCCCTCATATGTGCTGCAAGACATGCATTGAAAATTTGAGAAGATGGAGCAAAGGCAGAGCGAAATCTTTGCCTTTTGGAATTCCCATGATTTGGAGAGAAGGAAAGGATCACGTGACAGATTGCTATTTCTGCATGACAAACCTCCAAGGTGGGCTTATAAATTTATTTTTCTTAAATATTTTGAAATCCTCATATGAAACTTGACATAATAATTTTCACCATAATGTAATATTCACCATATATAGCATAATATTCACCATAATGGTAATCATACATTTACATATACATATTGTTATAGAAAATACATTTACACATATATATTGTTATACAAGTTACATTTACAATGATTGTATATTTTCGTTCTTTTTCATTCATATTGTCCCTGAAGGGACAATATGAATGAAAAAGAAAGAAAATATACAGACTCCATCGACCTATTTCATATCTTACAGACTGCAGCCTTCCCTCACGAGCCACCACTGTCTGAATGCTTCTTCTATTTCATATGAAAGTTTTATATCCATGTTTCTATTTTCAGGAGTTAACAAGAAGAATAAACACATTGTTGTATACCCTGACATTCCTTCTGCTATGAGACCTGTACCCCATGGTCCTGGAATTCCAATGCCCGACCCACCTCAAACCCTGGACTTCGATGATTCTGATGATGAATCAATGACCAGTCCCAGTCGTATATACCTCAAAATACCGCTTCAAATGAGCCGAGGCCTCTCAACCAGGCCAAACTTAATGATCTTACCAGGGATTTAGGACTTTCCAAATTAGCTGCCGAGATCTTGGGCTCACGACTTCGAGAGGACAACTTGCTGGCTCCAGGAACAACATTCTCCTGGTATAGGAAACGAGAGGAAGAATTCCGCAAATTTTTTGCAGTGCACAAAAATACCTCTTCCTTAGTGTACTGCTGCAATGTTGAGGGGCTAATCGAATCCTTGGGCCTGCCATATAACGCATCAGAATGGAGGCTATTTATAGACTCGTCTAAACAAAGTTTGAAAGCAGTACTTCTCAACATTGGGAATAGTGTTGCATCAGTCCCTGTAGCACATTCCGTACAACTTACTGAGAGCTACGATAACATGAAAATTTTACTGGATGCTCTCGTATACGACCAACATAACTGGAGGATCTGTGGAGATTTGAAGGTAACACTAATATCATAAGTAAACTATTGCTATTGACTATGTTGTTTTTCCAAAGGTTATTTGAGAGCGTATAAGAACACTTAACTTCCCCACAGAAGTGATACAGTCCAATGCATAGATTTTTTTATCTGATAGAACAAATTCTCTAAATTCTTTAAATATTTTCATTTTTTTCAGATTGTGGCATTTGTATTGGGAATGCAAGGGGGATACACGAAATACCCATGTTTCCTCTGCAAATGGGATAGCCGAGCGGATGAGAAGCACTATGCACAGCATGAATGGGCATCCAGAGAGAATTTTGAACCTGGGTTGCATAATGTCGTTTCAGTGCCCCTTGTACCACCAACAAAAATTTTGCTCCCACCACTTCATATTAAGCTGGGCTTGATGAAAAATTTCATCAAATCAATGAATAAGGAGGGTTCAGCATTCTGATATCTCGAGAGTAAATTTCCTCATATATCTGATGCTAAACTAAATGCTGGGGTTTTTGATGGTCCTCAAATTCGAACTTTGATCAAGGATACTCAGTTCAAAAACGCAATGACTCCAACTGAGAAGAATGCCTGGCAGGCATTCAAATCAGTTGTCACTGATTTTCTTGGCAAGCGTATAAGTCCAGAATACGAGTTCAGTGTCAAAAACTTGATGGAAGCTTTCAAAGCTCATGGGTCGCGCATGTCCATAAAAATGCACTTTTTGTGGTCCCACTTGGACTATTTTCCTGAAAATTGCGGGGATTATAGTGAGGAACAGGGTGAACGATTTCACCAAGATATCAAAATAATGGAAGAGAGGTACCAGGGAAACTGGGATATCAATATGCTGGCGGACTATTGCTGGTGTTTGAAGCGAGACGTGCCCGAAGAAAAAAACAGACGGAAAGCCAAAAAAACTTCATTCCTTCCTCAAACTTTTTTCCATATTCATTGTATGAATAAAAGTATTTATTCACACAATGTTTTCATTTTTCATGAGTGTTCTTATAATATTACTCGTATCTACAGTGTTTAAGCTAAAAAAATCAATAAATTTGGGGATAAAATTGGACTTATAATAAATGGCCAATAGAGAAAAAACCTGACCTGATTGAGGAAAACCAATGTCATTTTCAAATTCAGCATGGTCGAATTATATAATATGAGTTGAAAAAACCCTCACAGCAGACAAAAAAATTTCATATGCATACCAGTTATCTTACAGAAAATGCAACTAGAAAAGTATACCCTAAAAAATAAAATCAACAATATGACAAAATACTATAAAGCCAAACAGATATTACAGTTCACTCTGACCTTTGGTCAGCTCACAAAAATGTGATAAGAATAAGAACAGGGTGTCTACAAATCTTATAACATGAAAAATTGTCACTTTTTATAACTTTTTCCAACTTTTGCTTTATATATATATATACAGTCCCGGATTTAGCTATAGGCGAACTAGGCGATCGCCTAGGGCCTCGCGCCAAAGGGGGCCTCGCTCAAGCCATTTTGCGTGTTCTGTTCAAGTGATATTAATGATTTAGAACTCTATGAAGAACTTGTACTTTGCAGGTTTATACCTGAGAAAACAGATCTCGGAAATGCCCTTGTTTATATAGTGCAAAAACAACTAAGCGAGATTTATCCTAATGTTTATGTTGCACTTCGAATAGTATTAACCATCCCAGTTACTGTTGCTTCGGCTGAAGGAAGTTTCTCGCGTCTCAAACTTATTAAAACATATTTGCGTTCCACCATGTCTCAAGCGAGATTGCAATCATTAGCTATGTTATCAATAGAAAATGATATAACAAATTCATTAGATTATTCTCAATTAATTGAAGAGTTTAGCTCGAAGAAAAGTAGAAAAGCATTGCTGTAATATTCAAGGAGCATCTGAACCAAATATTAAAGCATTAATATTTAGCCTGATAAGTCAATCGCTCACTATTATAAAAAATGAAATGTCAACATCTCTTATACATCACATATGAAAAACGTTTGTATACTATGGAAAGTCATTACCTATAATATTATATAAATCTTAGAAATCATTGTCTTATATTTTTGATACAAATCTTGATTCATATTATAATTTATACTTATTTGTATGGTTTATTTATATTTCTTATACAATTTCCCTGCGTGATTATTTTGGTTTGGTTTAATTTTTAAGTGCTGGCATAGTTCTGTCTATGCAGGATTCTAATATTGCTGGTATAGTACCGATAATTAAGTCCATATTTTCATATATATAGGCCTAGGGCCTCGCAATTTCTAGATCTGCCTTGGGCCTCGCAACTTCTAGATCCGGCCCTGTGTGTGTATATATATATATATATATATATATATATATATATATATATATATATATATATATATATAGTAAATACTCGATGAGTTGGACTTCAATGAGTCAGACTCATCCTCTGTCAAGTGCTATTATTCTTTTGTTTATTTTACAAAGTGAAGTGTTTTTTTAATACTATATTGTACGAAAAGGTAAACAATAAAATTGTGTGTGTTTCACGCTCAAAATAATTCCAGCAATGGTAAGTGAAACAAAGTTTCATTGTTTTTTAATGTTTATTTTGAACATTGTATTAGACTCTCACTAATCAAACTTAAAATGTTAGACAGTATTTATCTCTCTTTAGGGGTAAATAGGGGGGGGGGGGGGGGTAATTAAGGTAATTTACGATGAGTCAGACTGGCTAGAGCCCTATATAGTCCGACTTATCAAGTATTTACTGTATATATCTAAAAAGCAAAAATGATGGACAATTGACATCTGCGGACAAATAATAAACAATTTTAGTATACATTTATTTATTAATATTTAATCATTTTTGTCATCATTCCATTTTTGTCAAATCAAAAGTGCCAGGATCAAAATTCAGGGGGTCTAGATAGTTGACTTTTGTCCAGGATTAAACTTTAAAACTGATTTTGGGTGGTTGCATACAAAACTGACTACTACTACTGGCCAATTTATACAAATTGTATATGCATGCAACCAAAATTTGAACCCAGTGACCTATCTCAGGTTCTGGACATGATAGAAAGGCAATTTAAAAACTGTTTATGATGTATTTTTTTTTACCTCTGAAGCAGCTTAAAACATTTGCAGAGGGCTGCAGGCTCAATAATACATTAAAAAATCCATATTTCATCATTTTTGCTAAAAAAAATGCAATTTTTCAGCCCTTTTTCTCCAAATATTTTTTGTTTATTTGAAATTATATTTTAAGAGTTTTCTTTTCAAATTGAATTTATAGAATTGATAAATACATGTATTTCGATAACTTTGTTACCAAAAAATACTGCATAGTAAGATGTTAAAATGCAGTGAGAGAGTTAAAATTCTTGATGGAGGTCACAGATTTTCAAGCACAGACTCATTCCCCCAACAGAAAGCTTCCTCTTGGTAAAGATGTCACCCAACTTGTAATGGCAGAAGAGAACTGGACAAACAGACAAGCAGTTGATATGGTTGCACCAAGTCTGACTGAACACTGGATTTGGTGCAATGTCTATCCAATTTCACACCCCAGTGTCACCAGCAAGATTCAGGATCTAGTCAAAGAATTTTTGAGGTAAGACTCAAATTTTCAGTCCCTTATAAAAAGATTTAAAATATGTCATACTTTTGTAAATTTTGTAGTTACATTTATTTGTTTGTGACAGTAATTTTATTAACAATCATGTGATTCAGTGATTTGCAAATCATAAGAATGATCAGTAATAAATTCTGTTTTGACTAGAACTTAATTTAGGGTTTATAATTGAAATTCGCATTCACAACATTAAAGTTCTGATAATTTTGTAGGTTTGATAGATATCCAAAAAAGAAACGTGGTGACAAGTTCCAGAGTGATCTTTCTTCCTTCACTGAAAAAACTTCAAGTTGTTTGAAATCATCTGCACATGAGGACTCAAATCAGAGAAGAGATTTGGAATATTTGTATCAACTCAAAATAACAGAAAATGACTATGCTTTCCATGAGGACCAAAAAACAGCTAGAAATAGGATGATGCGTTGGTTTTACGGAATGCCTATCATCAGCATATAAATTTAAAAACTTTTCATTAATGGCCACCAAAAATCTGGGTTTCTTGAAATGATTATGTGCTACAAATAAAATTTTATTTTTGCATCTTTGGTAAACTATCTTGTATCATAATCATATTGTATTTTATTATCCCCAGGGAAGAGCTCAGAAGTTTTCCAAGTTGTCCCATCAAGCTCAGCAGCAATACATGACAGTGATCTTCACAGTCTCTCAAGTCAGGGCAGCCTGGAATCACATGATGAAACAGCTGGTGTCAGTGAACAAAGGAATCCAGGACAGAACAAAATAGGAAGAGTCGACCAAACCTCACTCGGCAGTGTGACATGTATACTGTATAGTTTAAAATATGAGTATGCTCTGAACACTCTTATTGCTCTGTTGACAATACCTTTGAAAAAATTATTTATAATCCATGTAATGTTGCTAATAGTCAGAGTCCAAATCTTGGGCATTGCTGTCCAATGAACATCTTGTTAGAATATAAACTTCATATAAAATAAGTCTTTTACCAGGTATCAAGTAAGTGACAGAGCCAGAGCAGCAGTTGCATCAGCAGTTTTAGAGGATTATGGAATTATCACTACTGCTGATAAGATGAATGTAACTGACAGGTAACAGTCCAATTATCTTTTACATTAGTATCTGATTCAAATCAAGTACATGTATTTCACAAAAAGGCATACGTTTCAAACAAGTGTTGAAATTTAAATATTGTTAGCCAAAACCTATGGAGCTTGCTTAAATAACCGTCTTTAAAATTGAGTAAATTTGCACTATAAACTTTGCAGGAACAAGCTGAGAAGAGAATGTGAAAAATATTGTAAAGCCATAAGAAAAGAGGAGGGTAAATTGTTTGAATTGGTGGATGCATGGCCGTAACTACCTATGAGGTCACCGAGGTCCGGACCTCGGTAATTATTTCCTAAAAAAAAAAAGAGAGAGAGAGACTGAACCGTTCTCTGTGTATGAAACGCATATTACCACTTTTCTTTTGAAAAGAGGGAGTGTCGAGCATTGTGTGTTTTGTGTTTAGTGTATAGCTTGGGTTGTGTTTGTAGATGTCATTTTGGTCTGAATTTTGCTCATCCCGCCGCGCTCGAAAAAAATCTGGACCTCACTAATTTCTAAACCCTAGTTACGGCCCTGGGTGGATGCTATTTATGTGGATGGTCACAAAGATGCAACAATGGTGACAGTTGAAGTAAATGGCAAATATTACAGAAGAACTGAGCTAGAAGAGCACTATGTAATTGTAGGAGAACCTGGTAGGATTTAAAAATTTTATCTTTAGTTTGCATTTTGTAACAGATATTACTCAAAATATTAAGATGAATTTTGGATATAGAAATTGGAAAACAGATATAAACCCTGATATATCTAAAAAATTCTCCAATTTCTGAATACTATTTCAGGTGATTTCTACCTCTCACATGTGACTCCAAGTAATGGCAAGGGGGTCAACTATTGCAACAGAGATATACAAGGCCCTCAAAGACACTGAATTACAAACCAAACTTGCCATGTGATAGGATCTGATGGAACTAATACAATGACCAGTTCAAATGGTGGAGCTATCAGATGCCTGGACACCTTTGCAGTGGCACATTTGCCTACTACACTGTAATGAGCTCCCCCTTCTTCACATCTTTGTTACTCTGGATGGAACAACAAAGAGCCCAGACTCATTTTCAGGGAAGATAGGGGATGAACTTCGTGTTAGTGTATTTCAGTGGGATGTGATTTCATTCAAGCCAATTAGGAATTCAAAACTTCCAGTTATTCCTAATGAAGTACTGGAGGACCTCAGCACTGATCAGTATTATGCTTCCAGAATCTGTATGGCTGTTACGCTTGGCTCTGTTGATCCTGATCTTGAGCTCCTTGAAGTTGGACCAATCTGTCATTCAAGGTGGTTGACACTGCCATGTAGAATCCTCAGATTTTATACATCTCAAAGGAAGCCTTCCAAAGTTCTGGCCACACTTGCAGAGTTTTGTATCTTGGTCTATTTTCCAAGTTGGTTCCAGATCAAGAAGAGGTATCAATGCACAGATGGTGCTAAGAACTTTTATAGTATGCTCCAAAGGATCCTGAAATTTCCTCACAAGGAAGCCACAGAGATAGCCCTAAAAACCTTCCATTGAAATGTATACTATGCTCACCCTGAGAACATATTAATTGCCATGCTTGCTGATTCAGACCCACAAATCCACAACATTGCAGTTAACAAGGTACTTCTGGTCAGAGGGAATGAATCAGTTGAAACAGTGATAGACAATGACTTTGAAGGTTGTGACCTGATAATTGATTCAGATGAGGATATTGAAGTCTCAGAGTTACAGTCTGACTTGAGTGTTGTGAGAGATGGTAATGTCAGGAGATTCATGGTGCCTAAAATCAATAACAAAGCCCGAGGGTATCTCAAAATGATAAACTATGATCAACTTAAATTCACCTGACATTTATGAGCCCCTAATCATTGCATTTCTAACCAATGAAGAACTCATAAACATAAGAAAGGAAGCACTGAAACTCAATCAGCCTTGTCATAATGAGGCTGTAGTGAGGCACATTAAACTTGTAGCAGAGGCTTCCTCAACTGTGGTAGGATTTGAACGTCGTGATGGCATTTTCTTTTTACAGGTGATCTTGTACACGCATAGAGTTTCTGGGCTGGTGTGTTTCGTCTACTGCATTCACCGCTAGGAGCGCTGTAGTAGCTGTTCAGATAAGGTGGCATCTGTGACAGAGAAGGCACAATGTGTTGTGTGGCTTGCAGGAACAAAATCTCCTGTCAGTGTTCAGCGAAGGTTCAGAACAAAGTATGGAAAGAATCCACTGATGTGACGTTGTGGTGGGATTCGGATTAACCTAATGGCTGCACCACGAATAAGAATTTTTCTTTTTTTTAAGACCTCCACGAAACCAGGCTGCTTACCTTGAAGGGTTGTTGGATCCAGGCTCGCCGCCCAGACCTCCGATTCCACAACTGCTGGCTCATGCCACCAACAGTTTCTCACTTGTTTCACAGGTCTTGCCAGAATAGCTTCCTTCTGTTAGTGTTTCAATGTCTCCGGCATCCCCTTCCTAACAGAACTTAAAGTTCCCTTGGTCCAATAACGGTCTTCAGCCTCTCAGACAAATCCAGCCTGAATTTAGTTTCCTCCGTTATGTTCTTTATTTTCTCTTGTCAAATTACACACTTAAACTATTTTTTTTTTATTTACATTTCCACACATGCGGCAATTGGTTCCCCCCACTTCTCAAAACTCTAGTTTTGACACACACGCCGACACTTTTAAACCTCAGAAGTGTCTCTTTTACTAAATTTGTTTATTATTCTTTTTTTTTTTTTTGCTAAAATGTTAACATTAAACAAGTACTTTATTATCCATTTACTAACAGGGTTCAACAAGCGACCATCCAACTCTCACTCTTTTTCCCATACTAATTTAATAAAACTGTTTTATTCCTCATTCCTTATTTGCAAGTTTACCATTTCTTTATATATAACTTATTGCTTATTCTTTTCGTTCGTTCGCTAAAATGTTTTAACAAACATACTACATACTTATTCTTTATTTATTAACTTCTTACTATTCATTGTTTAAAATGTTTTTTGTTTACTTATTTAATAATTATTCATTCTTTACTATTTATATGTATTCAAGACTTATTGGTTGTACTTTTCTTTTGTTAAAATATTAACATTTACATATTAACATATAACACTTATTTTTTTTTTTTTTTTTTTTTTTGGCTAGAAAGAAAGAGAAAACCATTAAAATCCTATCTATAACAAGTATTTCATTCAAAAATCAAAGAAATTTAATATATAAATAATAATAATCAAGGCCAGGGGAAAAAGGCTGAGAACTAAAAGGGGAAAGGGTTCACCCTCCGCATCCCCCCCCCCCCCAAGCTCCTTTCCACCTGTCTTGCCATATAGCCCACACACCTACTATATTACCCTAATATGGTTCTCTCTTCCTTTCCTTACAATCTTTATACCAAAATATTTATTAACAAATTATTTACATATACCCTTTTTTTTTTTTTTTTTTTTTTTTTTTTTTTTTACAAAAACTAATTTTCAATTTTATTTTCAATTTTATTTTCAATTTTATTTTCAATTTTATTTTCAATTTTATTTTCAATTTTATTTTCAATTTTATTTTCAATTTTATTTTCAATTTTTGTTTTAATTTTTTATTTATTTATTTTTCAAAAAATAATTGTTTTCAATTTAAATCATTTAATCATTCCATACATGGCTATCATAAGAATAACATATTTACAAATTTACTTTGTAAATCATTCATTTATTTATTTAAATTATAATTCAGTTATTTAATAATCTTTATATTTAACAAATACAGTAAACATTCAAACATTCAATATTTAGGACTAACAGCTGGCTAACAATTACTTTCTCTTTAATAATTTACGTTATACTAAAAAAATATACCTATAATTTAATTTTTTAATATTTATTTACAATAGTTATTTACAATACCAGGAATGAGGTTGAAACCTGCAAAGCGGCAAATCACCAGAGGCAGGGATCAGCAGGTTTGGGAACTCACCCTGGCACCTTCCTCCTTCAAGCACAGCCCAGCTTCTGGCCTCAAAATGTAGGCTGCCACCTGGTTGAATTTCCAACCACTCACTCTTTCACACATCATACTACTACTATTTTTTTTTCCTACAGAACACCACACCAATACTTTATACTACATTACCATCACCACTCCCTAAACACTGTTGCACTTTATCATTCTAACCCATCTACTTCTAATATCTTCTCTAATACTACTTGTTAATTCTACATCTAAGCTTTTATTCAACACGTTTTCTTCTATTTCAAGCAATAACATTCTCACTTCCTCACAAAAATCAATCGCATTCATTCTCTTCCTCATTCTTTCATTTATACTTCCTTCACCTCTATCTACTCCCCATTCATCCCTCACACTTTCCATTAAGGTCACAATACTTTGCTCAGTTACACTCCTTTCTCTCTCACATACATTTTCCCTTTCACTCTCAAGAATTGTAAATCCCACACTCTTAATGCCCCCTCCCTGACACAATCTTTCTATTTCTGAGTGAAGAAGATTTCCCTTCTCCTCCTCTTCTCCTCCACCCTCAGAAAATCCCAGAAAAGAAAGGCCCTCAAGGTCTGAGACCCCAAAACCCTCAAACGAGAATTCCCTGGATGGACCAGGCTGGCATCATGAACCACCAAAGTCCCAACATCCCATTCTAACTCTGCCTCACCTGCGGCTGTTCCAGAGTCCAACTGGGAATCCTTCAGCTCATATACTTCACCTATCTGCCTGGCTTTCTCACCTTTCATTCCTTTTCTTCTCACCTTTTTCTTCTTTTTTGCCCGCTTTGACACAATCAAGAACTCCAGATCTGCATCCATCCATTCACCCTGGATTCCAATCATGTTCTTGGTTTCTAGCGCTTTCTTTTGTTCCATCCTCTCACACATATCATACATTGGATGACATACGATGTACTCCGGAGGTATTTGCCATTTGCGCAACTGCCGATGATGTGCTCTTACTTCTTCACACTACTCATTCTCTTGCTCCCTCTCAATCACATACGTTACCCCATTCTCCCATACCCTTTTCACCACAAATGGACCCTCAAACTTTTGTGCCAACTTATACTCATTCCTTCTTCCAGCCTCATGCACCTCTTTCAAAACAAGCTCACCAACACCAAATGACCAAAAATGCACACCAGCCCCTCTCCATCTATCACACGTATTCTCATTTAATCGTATATCCTTTTGCACAAACCTTCCAAATGTAGACACATACCTTCTTGGCGAAGTTTGAATGGCTGAGTGGTATGTTGAATTGTAGCACCAGGCAACTCTTGCCAACTCAGCATCCCACTCAGCCCCTTCCTCAGTACATACACGCAACATTTCACTTATCGTTTTCGCTGTTCGCTCAGCCAAACCATTCGAAGCAGACATATACGGAGTTATTCTAACATGCTCTATCCCATTCTCACTCAACATTCTCTCAAAACTAGCACCCCTAAACTCAGGCCCATTATCTGTTAAACACTTACGCGGTAGGGTGTGTCAATTTGGGAGGTGAAAATTAATTTTTGCCAATTCCTTCACTGAGGGGTTTTAAAAATATGTTTTTGGATGCGAAGAATTCAAATCTGCTATTATTTTTGTGATTGCTCAACACTTAGCTTGGTAAATCTACGTTTGATTAAAAAGCACATAAATTGCTCTCGGAAAACAACATTTATTAATTTTAGCTTCTCAAAATGTCAGGTAATGCTATAAAAATTTTAGTTTCTCTGCATAAAACATATCCTAGCAATCATAAAACATATCCTTGTAATCATAAAACAACATTAGAAAGTAATGACATCAGTAAAAAAAAATATTTAAACAACAAGTTTCATCAAGTCTTGCTTTGATTCGTTCTTGGACATCAGCCGCCGACTTGCTTCTTGGCCTCTGATATAGCCCTCACATTTCTCATGTGTATACACCCTGCCTGCTGCCTCTGTGACTTGTTTCACACACCTCTCTATTGACTGAGCATGACAGGGCCACTGTGGAACTTGCATAGGCTTGTCAAAGAACTTCTTTACTTCCACTGTAGTCAGTTTACATGTCAAAGGAGGTTCAAATACCCCGTCAGACCAGTCTGTCAGCTCCAACACAGAAGAAGCACTGGGGTTGATGGAAGGTGTCTTCCTGGGACGTACAGAAAGATCTCCAAGTGTGTCATCATCTCCACCCCTCATGTCAACAATCTTTTGGACACCAGCTCTCCTCTCCTCACTGTCATCTGAGCACAAGTGTGTCTGGATTATCATTTCGCTGAATGCATACCATGCTGAGCGCTTGATAGTTGGCAAAACAGCATCCACTACAGCCTTCTTTTGCAGCCTAACTAGCCGCAGCTGAAACAAGATGTGGCGTGGGCCTTCTACCCAAGTGTGTTTTACTTTGATGTTGAACCAATAGGGGTAGTACACACCAACAATGTATTCCACTATCAGTCTTAAGTTGTTGAGGGTTTTGCCTTTAAGGCCATGTTTTGAAACCCATATGTGACAAAGCCTGTTTGCTGTTGTCAACCACCTTGAATGGCTCACTGGACCAATTTCAAGAAGGGACAGATCTGTGGGAAGTTCTCCTGTCCTTATGGCCTGTGTGATCCTATACCCGTACGCTTGATCAGTAGAGAGATCCTTTATGACATTGTCACTCAGTGAAGTAAGAGGCTCTCCAATTGAGAATTTGGTGAATGAAGGATCAATTTCAAGTTCGGTTGCAATGTCTAGCATCTTGCCAATGTTACCTGTCCACTTGTTGTTAGACAAGGTCTTCCCATCCAGTGCTGTGATCAAGTGTCGCAGGGGTAGCTCGTTAGTGTGGAGGGCACAAACCAACCAGATCAGCTTACGGCAAAGCTTGACCTCTACCCAATGCATGGAACCACCCTCCCAGCCAGTGTTAACATTTGTAGAATCACCTCCAATGGCCTGCAGGCTTTTATCAATGCCCTTCTTCTTCATGAAATCTACAAGATTATCAGCAATAACTTCAGCAGGGTTTTTTCTCGTTGAGCCTTTCTCAGGAGTGAAGTGGTAGAGATATCTTCCACCTGGCTCACTGCACACAGAATAATGCTCTTCTTTGATGATGCTGGGGAACTGACGATCTGAATTGTCTGCTTTCAGCATAACTTTAGTTGTATCTTGACGGCCGTCAAAGAAGATGCAGTCAATTTCACCCTTCTTACAAAGATCATCAAATTCCTGATCCAGGGATCTCATAACTTTTTCTTGGGCCCTCTTGACTTTATTGTGATCAACTACAAGTCTCTTGTCTTCTTCAGTGATCAAGCCAGCATCCATAAAGGCAGCAGTGGTGATGGCAGCTGTGGCACACAGGCCAACACCATATCTGATGCTATGCATAGCAACATTAGGTATTTCTAATGTGTTGTACTCTGGCTTTTTATTGGAATTTGAAGACGTGCTTGGTATTTCTAATGTCACTTCATAACTTCCATCCTTTCCATCTTCAGCATCAGCTATTTGTTCTTCATTTTCATCATCAGAGAAAATTATTTCATTTGATGGCATTGAAACATCCTGCTTACTTGTCTGCTTATATTCAGCAAGCCTTCTTCTTTCGTCTTCTTGCCGCTTCTGCTTTTTGACTTGTCTGTTGTGCTCAGGTTGATCTGGCAAGCCAATCTGATGTGGTCCAATAGAACCAGACTTGTCTCTCTGACCTTTAATGAAAGCAAGTTCCTTCACAGGGATCTTCATCTCCCTAGGGCATGTGAGTTTCGTTTTTGCAACCAGCATCTGCAAGGCAGCCAAATTCAGAGCAGAGAACAATTTTACACTTGCAACTGAGGATGTCAAAAAACTTGTCAAGTTTTGCAATGAAAGCCTCTTTGACACGTAGCTTTCCTCTCCCAAGAGATATGTTTTTGGCCTGCTCCCAGCTCTCTTGGATCTTGTTTAAGATTGTGACTCGTGAATTTACAATGGGGGCTACAAAAGAAGTTTGCTCGTTCCCACTTTTCAAGCACTTTAGGGTAAATGTCCTTTGCAAGACTGGCTGCTGGGTAGTTTCTCACATCCTCACCACTTTGTTCTCTTAGCAGTAGCTCATATTTCAGAACGTCTCGCAGAGTTGGGAGTTCAGAGGGCAACAACTCTACCAGTTCCAATTAGGTTGCTCATGTGTGTGAATGTCCCCAGTCTTGTCCTCCTTTTAGAAGCCATTGTAGGTCAATTCCCACTGGTTAGGATGGTAGCACTGATGGACAAGTAATCTTCAGCACACTGATGAATATGTTTCAACCTGTGAAATAAGCAAAAACAGCAGTCCATTATATATACAGCATATATAATTATTATAATAATAATTATTATATAATTCCACAAAAAAGTCAAAAAAGTCACTATTTTTATGTAGCTTCTTACCAAGCAAAACTAAATTATATTAAATTAACAAAAATATCTTTAGAATTCCTAAGTCATGCTGCAACTTTTTAGCACCCCTCATATTTGGAATTTGAAAGTTGAAAAATTTGACACACCCTACTTACGCGGCGTTCCAAGCATCATTGGCAACATACTCTCTCTCATCACTCTCGCAACATGCTCACTTGTTTTATTCTCTAACGCGCAGCAACATACACAAACTTACTCTTGTGATTGACCCCTACTAATATTCCAACTTTCCCTCTACTCATTCTCGGCATACTCACAATATCAACCACCACAAGCTCCCAGGGTTCTTTCACTTCAATCTTTCGCAATGGGGGGCAGCTATACTGGGACTGGTATTTTCGCTTTTGGCAACTCTCACAAGTAGTTGCCACTTCTGCAACAACCAGTCCCAGCCTAGGGTGGAAAACCATTCCTTTCATCAATTCCCATAACTTGTTTTTTCCCACATGCCCATACATCCTATGTGTAATAATCACCAATCCTACCATACCCTCAAATGTCATCACTGGCACACACACTGTCTCACCCACCTTATTTACCCTCATATAATATAGCACTCCCATCCATACAGCCAACTTTTTCGCATACCTTTTATACTCTTCTACCTCTTTTGACCACTCTCTCACATTTGTACCATTATACACATATTCTCTCAACTTGCATATCACCTCATCTCCCTCTTGCATATCTAAAATATCTTCATCTCTCAACACTTCACACTGGTCTTCCACCTCTAACTCAATTGCTCCCACTAACACAGCATCTATACCTGTGCTCAGAAACATTCCCATACTGACCACATGCTCTCCTTCTCTCATTACTGAGCCCTGACCAACATCCACACTCAAGTTCATATTCTCAAGGAAATCAATTCCCAGTAGAAAATCCCAAGGCATTGATTCCCTTTTCGGGACTATGAACTTGTGCTCCCATACCTCTTTACATGCACCTAATCCCACCCTCAACTGCACAGCTTCATGTGACGTGACTGTTCCCCCTCCTATACCACGTATTCTCACACCCACTCTTTCTTGGGATACAGGCACATTCTCTTCATCTAAATCACACAACACTTGCTCATTCACCAGACTGATTTGGGCACCTGTATCCACAAGACCCCTGTAGAGCTCAATAGGACCTTCTGGAACCCTTACAGGTACCACAGAAGGGCTGAGCTCTACCTCATCCACACAGTCACGTATCATCCATGGCCCCTCTAACATACCTACTTCCATACAACCCTCTCCCTCTGACACTCTCTGTGCAGCTCTAACTTCATCCAAAACCCTTTCCAAATTTTCACCTGGCACTATGCTTTTATACCTCTTCCTTTCACTCACCCAATTGTAATGTACACCACTAATACACTGCAAATGCAAAATCAGGACTCCTTTCTCCTTGATCCTTTCATCTTTATACACAATCGGACAATCATTACCATAATGCACACACACTTCAACACTAAACAATGAGCTGACCACCATGAGGACCTCTTGAAAAGGAAAAGGAAAAATACCCGGGCTCCCCATGGCTTTCAGCTCACATACATAATTGCGGACCTTACAAACACCCATCCTTTCTGGTTTCTTAATCGCTTCATTCATAACCAAGGTCCGCAATTCATTCACACTCCCTGGTATTCTCATTTTTAACCCATACCATACACTTTCAAACAAACTGTTGCCACCCCCCCCTACTTTCATGCAACTTCACTATTCCCACTGGCAAATACTCAGGGTCAACCACCTCTTTCTCACACCTTTCATTCACCCCAGGTATTCTTGACATAAGGTCAGCCATACAATTCCTCTCCCCTGGCACATACTCAATCTTATAATCAAACTCACTCAACTCAAGCAAAGTTCTAGCAATTCTTCCATCCACAACTTTCATTCTCTCCATATATACCAAGGGCTGATGATCAGTCTTTAAAATAAATTTCATTCCATACAAAAATGACTTGAAAGCCTTCACACAAAACCTCATTGCCACAAGTTCTCTCTCAATTGTACTGTACTTTCGCTCTGCCTTACTGAATGCTTTAGATACATACCCAATTACTCTCCTTCCTCTCCCTGCAGCTGGCACAAGCACCCGCCCATACAAAATCCACTCGCATCTGTATACAATTCTAGCAAACTCGTTCCTTCACTCAGGTCCGGATAAGCCAGCTCCACATCTTTCGCTGCTTCCACTCTCAATTGCTCAAACGCTTCATTCATCTTCTCCATCCACACCAACTGAGTACTACCTTTCATTCCAGTCACTTCAGTCAGCGGTTTCGAAATCCCAGAGCAGACCGCTATAAATTTCCTCTGAAACTCTACAAGTCCCAGAAAAGACTTAAGTTCACAAACTGTCCGAGGTTTCGGGAACTCCCTGACTTTTTCCATATACTCCCCACTCTTTCGTATACCACTCAAACTCACCTTGTGCCCCAAAAATGCCACACTTTCCCTGAACCACTCACACTTACTTGGTTTCACTTGTAGTCCAACTTCATCCAACACTTGCAGTACCTCTCTCATTATCTTCAGGTGCTCCTCAAACGTCTGTCATAATCAAAATGTCATCTACAAAACAGATGACATTTTCCCTTGCAAACTTACCAAGAACACGATTCATTGCTCTCTGAAATGCAGCAGGTGCAGCTGTAAGTCCGAATGAGAGAGCATGGAACATATAATGATTCCTGGCTGTGGAGAAAGCAGTTATGGGACGAGACTCTGGCTCAACCGGCATCCAGTAATATCCCCTCAACAGGTCCAATTTACTAAACACCCTCCTTCCATGCAAAGAGTATACACTTTCATTTATCAAGCACATCGGAAACCTGTCTTTCACTGTCCTTTCATTCACCATTCGATAGTCCACACACAAGCGAAGACTTCCATCAGGTTTCCGCACAGGCACTATTCTACGGACTTGTGCTCTGTTCAATCACTCCCATTCTCTCTAATTCCTCACACTGTTCTTCTATCTCATTCATTACTGGTGGGGAGAACCGTCTTGGCCTTTGGTAGATCAGAGTCTCATCCGTTAACTGGATCCTGAAGGGAGGTAGTTTTGTTAAACGGAGATCATCATCTCCTCGGGCCAATATGCTCCTTTTCTCCCCTGCCAACTGCCACACCTGCATTCACTCACTCTCACTCAACTGTTTGCCAACAATCACCTCCTTTCTGATTTGTTCAGTCGTCCATTCATCCCCACATTCTTGCCCTTGTTCATCCATTTGTATTCCATTTTCTCCCTCCTCACATAATTCCTCAATCACTGTATACGCTCTCCCTATCACATCCCCCTCATTTATTCTTTCGCCGTGCACCCCCATCTTTCCTAGCTTGCACACAAATCCATGGGTTACTCTCATCAATTATACCATCATACACATGCCCAACTCTTTTCACTTTATATGATGCATCCATACCATTCATAAAAATCATGCTTCCCTGCCTTTTTTTTCTATCATCACTCACTGGCCATTCAACATGCACCAATGCTGGGGTTCCCTTTTCCAGATTTACACTCTCAGATGCTCTCACCTCATACCCTTTTATTACCCTCATCCAATCCGATTCACTTCTCCCCACATAGAATTCACACTTACCCAACTCATTCTTCCACTCAATCATACGTCTAGCAGGGATCACCAATCGATTCTTTTTCAAAAACTCATACCCCAGAATCATGTCATACTTTTCACTCTCCTTATCAACCACATAAAGCACACATTCTTCCATTTCACACCCCATCACTTTCACTTTAATCTGCACCTCTCCCAGCACTCGTACTGGGATGTTCTCAACCCCTTTAATTTCCCAGTTACTCCCCAATTCACTCTTCCTAATTCATTCTCTTTACACAAACATCCAATTCCTTGCTTACTTATTAAATTAGGTTAGGGTTGCACCGATTAATCGGTTGACAATCGGTAATCGGCCATATGCCGATTAATCGGTCATCGGCTTCTCTCTTTTTTTTGCCGATTAATCGGTTTTCATACTCGGCCATCTTTGTTTATTACATTACAGAAATTGCATCCCTGGTTTAAGAATTTCAGTTATCCTAGACATGGAATGAACTTAGATAATATTTTGCTTGTTTTTTATTAAATATTTTCTACCAATTTGCATTGTTTGGAGAATAATAGGCAGAGTATTATTGAATTAATTTACTCCATTATCACTCCATTTATTAAAACAAAAATTATTGTACCTTACTGAACAAAAGAATCCATTTAAGCTTTCCTGTTGCAAAACAAAAGTGGCCTTAACCTACTCTCTAACGATAAACAAAATTTGAGATGGAAACATTGCATAAGGTGCATTTGCAAATAATTGTTATTATTTTTATCTACTTTAAAGTATTTCCATGCAATGCTTGGTGCCATAAGGGCTTTATGTTATTTAAATTTGTAACAAAAATATAAAATTTCTTGGCAACTTTCATTAAAATGCTTAATTTAATCTGTAAAAGAAATTAAAGAATTAGAATATGTAAATAGTTCTAAAAATATTAGATTAATATTAGATAAAAAAATATTAGATATTAGGCCTACGTTTTATATTGTGTGCTCCTATTTACCAGTATAATAGGTATAAGCGGCATAATTCAGTAACCATATAGTGCTATAAACTTATACAGTATATAAAAAGAATTATCGGCTGATTATTTTAGGCCGATTAATCGGTAATCGGCTAATTTGCTTATCGGTACAACCCTAAATTAGGTGAACATCCTGTATCCACTAATGCCCTCCATACACTCCCTCCCCATTCAACAGGAATAACCATACACTCTGCCTTTTTCTCACTCGCTCTCATGTCCTTATTCACTTGACACCATCCTGCTAATGCCTCAAATACACATTCATCACTCAGAGAAGCAGGGACCCCAACCCCAACGCAAAGCCCCTGCCCTATGCGTTTCCCGTACTGGGACCAGCCTCACCATTTCCAGTGACAGCACCCCCTTGAGGGCCCTGCCTCTGAGGTTGAGGAGCTGGCATGGCTGACACTGGCCAATTTCCTGCATGACACACAGGACTCCCTCCCGCTGGTGCTGGAGCACCCTGCTGTCGGGATTGACAGAACCGGGCAATATGCCCAGTTCCCACATGCCCTACATTCATACGCCATGTGTCCCATCTGCACACATGCAAAACACGCCCCCACTCTTCTTCTACAGGTCTCTATACTATGTTCCCCTCTACCGCAATATGCACACTAGGGTTATGACATTTTTATAACCTCATGTTCCTGTATCATAAATTGATGAACTTTTGCCCCCTGACAATGAAAATAACAGTTTTTTCGATATATTTTGAAAAAACTTCACCCCAAAATAAAAAAAAAAAAACTAATAAAATAAATAGAAATTTGCATGTTTATTTCACAATTATTATACATAAACATATATTATATTATACATTATACCTATACAATACATATTAATTATACAAATACAAAATTATACATTTACTCTATTATTGTTTTAATTGTTTTACTTATTGCTTAAAATAAACTTGTGATTAAGGTTATCTTTATTTTTACAGTTTACGTAAAGTTCTTGCATCACCTTAAATTGGCACGTTCCGCACATTGGTTGCTCCTTGGTATAGCTATTGCAGATGGGTCTCTGTTCCAGTGATTTTCCAGAGTATTTAGTGCTTTTCGGTATTGTTGCAAGATATTGGACAATTTATGATAATCATCTTTCTTATACATCTGATTGCTGAACCAATAGTCTGCCCAGTCGTAGGAAATAAATCTGCAAATCTTATGCAGAGATTCTCTTCGTGTTGGTAGAACTATATAGGTTAGGATTGCTAATATTGCTCTTGAATTCCATCTGGCATTGCTGATGTTTGGTATTTTTCGAAAATGTACCTTTGGAAATCTGCCATTTTCTTCAAGAAACCGAAAAACACATGTTAGATGAAACAGAAACTTCATGTCATCACGCCATCCTGAACTTTCACAAATCTCTTCCTTGCCATTTTCAAAATTTGCTTTAAGTTCGTCATATTTCTTCATGATGTCTGAAACAAAAGGGTAATCAATGTTTGGTGATGTTTTATTACCTCCAAGTTCGTCATCCATCACCACACGAAGTATTCGGTCCAGTACGTGATGCTGGCAGCCAATGAATTGTGGCTTATCAAGCCCCTTTTCTGCAAACAATCTTTGTAGTCTGACTATAACTCCATTCAATTTTCCTGTATTGACACTTGTTGTATCTGCTACCATCATTTTTATGCTGCTCCATAAGTTATGCTCATCCAGAAGAGCCCGTATTCCATCAGAGATAGTTTCAGCTTTGCCATTTGCCAAACACAACACACCTAACTTGACTTCTCTGTTTTCATTTTTCAGAACCACCACCTGATATTCCTTAGCATCAATATATTTACCATCAAAATGCAATGACCAATCTTCTAGTTGCAGCGTTTCTTTCATTTCTTCTTTCAGTCGAACTGCTTCTCTGAACGTTGATTTGTAAATACCTGATTGAGATGGTGTTGGTATATTGATTCCTTCATTTGACAGCTGTTTGCAGACTTTTGCAGCTTTGCTTGTTGATAATTTTGAAGATATTACTAAATTGGTTGCAATTGCAGTTTTGCTATAATGTCTACGCATTGGCTTTCTTGCGAAGATTCACAGTCATCTTCATGGTCACTAGGTTCTGTTTCACTCGTTATTGCATCACTATCTAACACATCGATGGACTCGATGGCAGAAGAATTGGACGCCACGCAAGTACTGGAGGTTTTCCTTATTTGTTTTGATGGATGGATAGTTTCTTTGCCTGCTAGTTTCTCAGTCACATATCCCACTTCACCTTTGTTCTCCTTTTGCAGATCGTAAAACTTTTTGTCCTCACTGCATAGCCATTGTCCATCTAATTTTGTGATATCAAATAGTTCATCCAGTATTGAATACTTGCCACGCCGTACACATTCATCATATGTCTTCAAGACTTTCTCGATCTTGCTTTGAACAACTTGATTAGACACATGTGGGAAATTAAATTTATCCCATAATTGAACGACTTCATTACAAATCACCTTTGCCCAGTCTTTTCTACTTTTTACATTGTTGCCTAGAACATGACTCCAGATTCCTGGGAGCATTGCTCCAGTAAATTTGACCATGAGAAAAAGTAAATTTGGGTTTGGGTTTTGTTCATCCACTAGACATTATGCAATTTTTTTGCGTATACGTTCTTGTACAAACCAATTTTTTTAAATTACAAATTTAGTTATTTTAAGTTTAGTTGGTAATTCCATATTTAACAATTATTTTTATTTTTTGTTAAGCTTCAATGTTTTGATGATAAAAATTTTATTAAAACGTATATTTTTTTAATATAAAATTATCAGGATTGGACTATGTTCCATTGATCTCGGCCAGGTTTGATAAATTGGCCAGATAATTACTTGTGCAGTTTTAAGTAATCCACCATGACTCTAGAATTGAAAAGTTTAGTTAAGTTTAAACTTACTTTTACTTACTTTAACTTACCTACTTTTACTTACTCTTCCTTACTTTTATTAAGTTTAAAGCACTTACTTTTACTTACTTTCATTGTACTATATTTACTTACTTTTACTCACTTTTACCATACTATATTTACTAACTTTTACTTATTTTGTATTTTTTCATGTAGTCAATAATCAATAATGGATCCTAATATTGATGAAGTTGGAGAGAAAAGTGAGGGTGTTAAAAGGGGTTACTTTTGTGGTCAATGCAAGAACAAATATTCAAAGAAGCAAAACTGGGAGGAACATTTTAATTCCAAAAAAATATTTGTTACAATACAAGAGGTCCCAGAGTTTGGGCCCACAGCTTAGATATTGCAGTAAAGAAATACCAGGATGAAGTGCAGCAAAGAGATACGGCAAAGCAGTCATTTAGTTTGTTCACAAAATGTGCTAGTGCTAGACCTCAGAAAAATGAACCAACTTCATCAACTGCTAATCTAGAAAAATGAAACTTTTTCACTAGATGTTTCACAGACTGAAGAAAGTGCTTCTCCTCCACCTAAGAAACAAAAGGTAAGTGAGGAATCTGCGCATCAGACTAACAAAACTGCTTTAGAGGAATTTGAAAATTCCCAAATCCAGAATACATTGAATGCAATTTTGCGCCTAACAAAAGAAACTCACCAAGCTGTTGTGATTAATAAAGAGAAGAGTCAAAATATGCCTTCAAGTTCAAGTGTTGCATCCAAATCTAATAAAGCAAAAAGCAACAAATTTGACATTTCCATAGCCCATTTAAGCAAGTGTAAATCAATACAAGAAATCCTGAACAATGATTTGATCAAATCTACATTCAAATTAGTGGAAAAGAAGGATCTAGGGCATGCTGATGATTCATTTTCAGTACCAAGTGATATAATGGAAAACATTGCAAATAGTGACACTAATATGCCTGATGTAGATATAGCTGTTGAGGATGAAGATGATGATAATCAAGAAGATATTGATGATGCTTCTGATGATAAAATGTTTACATTATATTGCATAGCTTGCACAGACCCCAAAGCATGTGCTTCAGACAAACATTCTAACATAAAAGGTTACTTCAATGTTAAAGATTTAACCTATGTATGCAAACAAGGAGAAAATCAAGAGAGATGGTTTAGAAATCTGAAAACCCACCTGAAGAGACATTTAATTAAACTTCAGCATCATCAAAGAGCTGCTGTTTATGAAGTGATGAAAACATCTTCTCGGAACACTACTAAACACATAGAAGACTTATGTGGCAACATCTTATACTACATAATGAAAACAAACACTGCATGGGCTCTATATCCAGTACTTCTAGCTGTATTACATAGGTCAGGTTGTGAGGTTGGAAATTTGAATCATAGCACACATGCGTGCGAGACAATTTGTGAGCTATTAGATAATCAACTTAAAGAACAAACTGTAAAGTGGTTCTTAGAACAAACTTCAGTAACAATAACAGCTGACATTGGAACAATTTGGGATTAAGCATGCTAGTTGTATTAGTTATGAGTGAAGAAGATAAGACTGTAAAACTTGCTGGGATAAATTTAGTACGCAGCAAATCAGGAGTTTATTTGGCCAATGAAATTTTTGATGTGTTGAAGTCTCCTAATCACTTGAAACTATCTGAAGAAGCAATTAAATCCAAGGTATCTGGAATGGTTGGAGATGGGGCTTTTTGTAAGGACAACGAGCCATTTAAAAACGAAATGAAAAAGTTGTTTGGAGAAAATTTCAAATTTCGATGGGACTTAATGCATCTTGTGAACAGAGCCCACATTGATGCATTGAAGAAAATTTGTAAACTAAGTGAGCTTTTAGACTTTATTCAGAATCACTCTTCAAATCTGAGATCAGGCCTTGACTATACCAATATGGTTCTTGACAATATCATTGGTTTTAAGAGACCAAAACTCAAATCTGATACTCGCATGGTTAATTACGAATTTGATCAATTTGACAGACTTGTGGAAAATTGTGTTTTTTGATCATCCACAAGAGAAAGAAATTAGTGCCAAGTTCTATGTATTGATTTCCTATGTAACAAAGATTATGTTGCAAGTAGCTCAAAAAACCACAGTTAGTGCAGAATTTGTAGAAAAATATTTTATAAAGGAGGGAAAACTGTTATGTTAAGAGTGATGGAAACAATTTCCAAATTAGCTAATGGAGGAAATGCAAATGATGTAGTTTCTGAATTTAAGCACGATACCACAGGGCAGCAAAAGGAACTAACACTGAGGATTACATCCTAAATGAAGTTTACAAATACATCAAGAAACGTTCTGATTACTACCAGGTTGCTGAAGTTGCTAGACCATCCAGAACCAGATCTGAAAGTAGTTTTACAAAAGACTGTGATAAATTGGCTGACAGAATATATAGAACAGCTGTGGAAAGGAATCACAGAGAGATTAAAGCATTTTGATAAAGATGGATCAACTGCCTGGAGTGAAGCACCAGCTGAAGGGACATTCTCCATTCTTGGTTACATTGTTGAACACAAAGGATCCATTAAGCCATCTCATTTGACTAAGCTGTTCAGAATTGTGAAGGAGGGTCCAGCTCCAGGCACTAGATCTGCTGTAATGATCACACAGAAAGCCATTGATCAGTGGCCAAGCATACATGGCGGTAAATTCACAACAAATGCCTACATGCAAGGTCTAACATCCTCCACTGTTGCTGCTGCAATGAATAAATAAACTTAAGGTGAGTTATAAACTGTACATTATTGTATTATTGTTTAGCTAAAACAATTTGTAATTGGTATGTCGTCAATTCAAGAGTTTACTATCATTAACCTATCTAGTGGTGTAAGGGGAAAAAAAGTAAATTCAGAGCTGTGCTCCAGTAAATTTTTTCAAATCTGGAGTCATGGCCTAGAAACAGGTATCTTCCAGCAATATGTATTTGGAGAGGCAAGCGGCTTCGTTCGAAAAGAGGTGACATTTCTGATGAGACGTTTCTTCTTTTGTGAGTTCTGAAACTGCACCAGATTCTTCGTCCAAGTTTCTTTGCCCTTTTCACATTCAATAGCACTTCTCTTATGCGACATTGTAAGATAGATAACCTGAGATAAATAAATTCACTTGGAACAAGTACTTTCCGTTAATGATAAATTGTACGTGATATGTGTTCTGTTCACCAGCACTGTCTGAGGAGCGAATGCGCGAGACCCTCATCCTGCAACACTTATATAGAGGCCAGAGAGGGCGTGGCTTAAGGCAGACACGTGTATTTCTGGAATATTCTGGAATATTCAAGAAAATACTAGGTAACCAATCTAGAATGGTGCAATGCAGCTGTCTCGAATATACTAATATACTATATTTGCTTTCGGGATGACATTTTTTTTTAATTCTGAAGAATTAGGCCCTTTTTTATTGTTTTCAAGCAAAATTTCATCGATTGATGATACAGGAAACAATATTTATGACAAAAAATTAAAAAGTCATAACCCTAATGCACACCCTCTCACATTCCCCATATTCCCTCCATTCACTGGCCCTCTTTGCTCATTCATTCATTCTTGACTGGCCTTGAAGCCCTTGCCTTCTATACGTTTGCCCCAGCATTGGACCATTCATTCTGGGACCCGATGTGGGAGGAGGCCCTGGTTGTTGCATGGCGAACCTCCATACACCCTTGTGAATTCATTCACAAAGTTAGCCAGCATTTCCATTGGGTTTTGGGCCATGGATGCTTGGCTAACTGGAGGGTGACCTGGCCTAGTATTTCTTAATGCTTCCGCATAACTAGGAAACACAGGTACTTGTTCCTCTCTCATCGCTGTCCCCATTCGCACATCTGCTTCCCTATTACGCCCAATCCCACTCTCATATACTCAGCCCTCTAACAATTCCAAGATTTCATGCCACTTCAAACGTGTCCCTCTCACTCTTACACACTCTTTCCTCTTAACATTCAAAAACTCTCTCACACTCTCAGGCACTGTCTCAATCAACTTTCTTACCAACCTTGTATTCTCATCTATCCCATCATCTCCAAATTTCTTTCTCGCCAAAGTTTCAAGTCTATATGCATACAAATCAATACTCTCCCCCTTCTGCATCCTTGCTCTCTCAAAATCATCCTTCTTTCGATATTTCACACCCCCTCTTATTCTTAACACTTGCTCTACCAATCTCTCCCTTAGCACCTCATACTTCACAGGCACTCCTGAATTTACAACAACATTGTAAAACTCTAGCAACCTACCTTCCAAACAGTTACCCATCTCTTTCACCCAATACTCAGGAGCATCTGGATACTTGCTCTTACAATAACGTTCATACTCTTTCAAAAACTCTTGTACATCTCTCCCACTATAAACATTAAATTTTGCAACCTTCGGAATCTCCCTAATTAAGATTCCTTATGCACTCTTACACCCAGGGCCGGTGCTAGGAAGTGCGGGGCCCAATTAGAAAATTGTTAGCACCTAGCAGGGCCCTCTACCCGTTGTCGTTTCAAAGTTGGAGTGACAAGAAATTTCGCTAGAGCACCTCTTTGTTTTTCATTTTCAGCTGCCTTAGCCTTGGCCAGTGCTCGTTTCTGATTGCCGCTCAAATACTTTCACCCTTTGTCTCTATCTCTGCTTGTGCTTGCCATGATGACGATGATGTAAGGGTTTTTTCAATTACTTTTCTTTTAAAAAAGCTAAACGGCGACGATAAACTGAAATTACAAAACAAAAAACAAAATCATTCACAATAAAGACTCCCTGGCACTGAAAAATAATAAAGATGTGCATGTATGCATCTAATGATTAAAGCAAAAGATTTCATGATTTTTAAAAGCCTGGGAGTAAGAAGAAAAGCGCAGGGGGCAAAAGAACAAGCTCTAGTAAATAGAAATGTAAATGCTCTATGATAATGAGGCAAAAACTAGTTAATTTAATATGTAGGATCTACTTACCACCACATTTCTCTGTTACATGCAGGCTTAAGGCACTTCAAGTTTGCAGTTTGGACATATAAACAATTTGGACATATTTAACAAACAACACAACTTTACATTCCAAGCTTTATGTTATATAATCTCATTAACAGCGCTCTTTCTGTGTTGAGGGTTTGAATATCATCCGCAAATTACCTTTTTTTTAAAAAAGCTAAACGGCGACGATAAACTGAAATTACAAAACAAATAAACAAACGATTAGCAATAAAACATTGAAACATAGATATACGAGGACGGACTGAATAGTTTCACTACCTTCACAGTAACAAGAAACTTCGTGCACACTGGACACTCATTAATTCATCATAGCGTCCCCCACTCGAGCATGTGCGCGGGGTCCCCTCAGGGGCACAGGGCCCAATTTGAACAAATCGATCTAATCGGCTTAAAACCGGCCCTGCTTACACCCTCACTCGTATCACTCTCAGTTTCAGTCTCATACACGCTGTCCTCAATGCTGGAATAGAGGGAGTCATCTGCGCTAATGCAGCGTTGAACCTTCTGAGAAGCCCTCTCACCAGATGCCCTCTGAGCCCCTCTTAGCCTGCCCTCCCATCCTCTTACCTTTCTCCCTCAAGCTTCTTCTTACCCTCCTAAGGGGTGGAATGCACCATCACCTTGTAAGGTCTTCTTTCCCCTCACTCACACTTTCACTCCCTTCTCCTTCCAGGCCCCCTACTGCTACATCCTTTAGACATGCCCCTTTCTTACTACCAACACCCTTACTACAGGGTGTCAGGAAATGATTCCCCCCCCCTGTAGAGCAAAAACTAGGAGATAGATAAAAACCGGCAAGACCACTTGAAAGAGCGTTAAAATCTGAATAAAAACCATTATATTCTATTCCTGTGATTTTAATTCTTACCATTTTTTTCCCCACAGAAACCATGGCATCATCTATTTTGAATGATTCAGAGAAAAAGCGAGTTCTTGACCGCATTCGAGCTGTCACATTTCGTGAAGCAAAGGAAGCTGGTGCAACTTTCATAACTCGACACTGGGTGGCTGAGAAATTAAAAAGATCAGAAGACTTTGTCAAAAGGAATTGGAATAAGAATCCTGAAGATGGTGAAACAGAATTTCGAGGAGGAAGACCGGAGAAATTATCTCAAGAATCGAAAGACATTGTGCTTGCTGCATCACGGCGCCGAAAGAAGAGCTGCTCTGAGGTAGCGAGAGAGATACTTATCCGTCGTGGTAAGATAGTCAATCTGCAACTTGTGCATTAATTTTGAGTTTGCCAAGGCTTGAGTGCTTGGCATGAAATAGCTAAGCCACGGAAGAGTGATCTTAATATTGAAGATCAGCTATGGTTTTGTGATTATCTTGAGGAATGGACGGAAGATGATTTCCTTCACTTGGTTGTCAGCAATGAATTCTTCGTTTATGTCTCCAGAAAACCAAATTTTCAGAATGATCGGATTTGGGCAACAACAACTGATGAAGTCCCAGACGACCAGAAGTATCGAGAAATAGTAAAAAATCCAGCATGTGTGGGTGTTTTCATTGTTCTCTATTCGGAAGATCATCTGGGTTATCAAACAAAGAGGAACCAGTTAGGATGGGCCTTATTTTCGAAATATAATTTTAGCCCAACATGTAATTCCATTTTTGAAAGACCCCCGAGTGTGTTTTGGATGTTGAACAGGCAACCTTTCTTCACGACAAAGCCCCCTGTATGAAAGCACTTGCGACTCAACAACTGCTTAAGGACAATAACATTGATTTTTTCGGAAATAATGAATGGCCTGGCAATTCTCCTGATCTTAATGTCTGTGAACATGTCGGATCGGGTGGAGTCCTTAATGCTGGAACAACCCATTCAGAATCGGTATTCAACAGAAATTATGACTGCAAAGATCAACGAAGTCCTTGAAGAAATGAGTCATGATACCAATCTCTTTGAGACACTTCTGGGATCATACCCCCGTCGATTAATGGCTGTCAGAGCTGCAAATGGGGGCAACACCCAATATTAAAACAAGTGTTTTTTATTCAAAATTAAACGTTCTTTCACGTGGTTTTCTTTTTTTCTATTCCTTACAGTTTCTTCTGTACAGGGGGGGGGGGGGGGATCATTTCCTGACAACCTTTATTTTCCCCTTCAAGACCTCCATTGCCTTTAACCCACTCCGCACGCACTTCATTCGTCAGCCAGACTCCGCACGCACTTCATTCGTCAGCCAGACTCCGCACGCACTTCATTCGTCAGCCAGACTCCGCACGCACTTCATTCGTCAGCCAGACTCTGTACTGAACAGACGCATTTCCTGAGCTCTCTGATATTGCATCTACTATTGTATATTGCTCAGAATTTTGCTTTTGGATAGTTTTGAATTTTATATACTTGCCTTTAAATTTACGTTGTTATAGTTAAGTAATTGAATATTAGTGGTTTTTAGCGATTTAGAAGTTTTGATAGCTTGCTGGCTTAATTTAACTTATACCTGTGATGGTTTAAACTAATTTTTAACTGCGCGATGCCATCACAGAAAGCATAGTGTGTTAGGTGTAGGGTGAACCAGTGGTATTTTAAGGAATATAATGGTGGTCCAGTGGCGATTACGGAGATATCAGTTTGTTTCTTTTGCGAGTTCATGGAGGAATTAGTTGACATAAAACGCAGTGTACCTCTAATGCCTCCTCCATCTCCCTCAACCTCCTTTCTAACTCCTCCTTGGTAGGCATCTCTAAAGATGCTACCCTACTTCACTTCTACTCTACTACTACTACACCCAACCTACAACTACCCTTTCACTCTTCTTCTATACAACCCAACTAGGAAACAACCCACTTTTCTGAGTGGAAGTCCCTGTTCGGGCACCACTTACTTTATGTGGTGGGATTCGGATTAACCTAACGGCCGCACCACGAATAATAATTTTTCTTTTGTTTAAGACCTCCACGAAACCAGGCTGCTTACCTTGAAGGGTTGTTGGATCCAGGCTCGCCGCCCAGACCTCCGATTCCACGACTGCTGGCTCGTGCCACCAACAGTTTCTCACTTGTTTCACAGGTCTTGCCAGAATAGCTTCCTTCTGTTAGTGTTTCAATATCTCCGGCATCCCCTTACTAACAGAACTTAAAGTTCCCTTGGTCCAATAACGGTCTTCAGCCTCTCAGACAAATCCAGCCTGAATTTAGTTTCCTCTGTTATGTTCTTTATTTTCTCTTGTCAAATTACACACAAACTTTTTTTTTATTTACATTTCCACACATGCAGCAACTGGTTCCCCCCCCTTCTCAAAACTCAAGTTTTGACACACACGCCGACACTTTTAAACCTCAGAAGCGTCTCTTTTACTAAATTTGTTTATTCTTCTTTTTTTTTTTTTTTGTTTGCTAAAATGTTAACATTAAACAAGTACTTTATTATCCATTTACTAACAGGGTTTAACAAGCGACCGTCCAACTCTCACTCTTTTTCCCATACTAATTTAATAAAACTGTTTTATTCCTCATTCCTTGTTTACAAGTTTACCATTTCTTTATATATAACATTGTTTATTCTTTTCGTTCGTTCGCTAAAATGTTTTAACAAACATATTACATACTTATTCTTTATTTATTAACTTCTTACTATTCATTGTTTAAAATGTTTTTTGTTTACTTATGTAAAAAGTGAACAATGAACAACAGTTTTATGTTCGAATGTCCATTTTTACATAAGAACCAAAATCGCTTAACGCGAGTTTGGATAATAATTTTACTTGTAGCTTCCTATTTTTGTTCATGTCACAACCCTACGATCTACCCTTTCTCTGGTTTAGTCGTATCCATCATCCATTTTCCATTTGTTATAAAAGTTATTATAATTAATTATGAATTGTCTTGCATCTCACCCTTGACCCTAGATTATGCATACACATTGCATGTAACAGGATTGGAACCCGTAGTTGTACTTCTTAGTCATTACTACCCACTCTTTGCCTCTAATTCATCTTTTCTAATGACTTAAACACTGACGTCATAAAATAACTTTATTCTCTTTACGTTCTCCATACGTACAAATTCAATAACTATGACATCACATTTTCCCGTCATTAATTTCCCTTCATCATATCTCTAGTATTCAATGTAGGAAAATTTATATATCATCATAATAAAAACTGTACACCCTATAGAAGTCATTATTTATGTTATGTAGTATAAATATAACTATTTACTCGTGTCAATCATGAAATGCAAAAAAAACTTTCGCAGTTCATTCGGGAATGCGAAAAAACGTTCTCGTATTATTTTTTTCATTTTTATTTGACCTCCCGAGATGAACTCAAAAATGCTGAGATTAAATTATCGAAATTCCGCTCATCACAGCATAATTTGAACGCTTCTAAGATAAAAAAGGTCTCCTTTCGCGCTGATTCGAATTTATAACATTATAGCATATTATTTCGTAAAATAAATTATCCCGTAAGTGCCATGTACTTTGTATTATATTTCTAACATCTTAATTGTTTATTAATATGAAACACTGTAAAAACAAGACAAAGTTATAGTAACTGTTTAATTGTAATTAACTGTAATACTTTAAAGGAACAATAACTTGTAATGTACTTCAGTGAAACTAATTAAATGTAATGATTTAATTTATAATGTAAGAATATACTTTAATGGAATTGTAATTAAAACAATAATAAGTGAATATGAATTAATTGGTAGTTGTAATCGTAATTGTAATGAACCAAAATTAATACGTACTCAGTCATGTACTCAAAATTGTGCTTATGTGCTAATACGAAATAATATCGCCTCCATAAATGTCGAATCAGCGATACTACTGTTCTTTTTATTTTTTATTTTTAGTTGAAATCATGTGTTTAAAAAGGGGGGAAACTTAACCTTCGATTGTCTCCCCCAAACATTAGACTATATTATGCATGTACCATCTTCATTTAAGGCACTTCTAGAGCAATCTTCTCATTAGACTTCTTCAGATTAGATCTTCAGATTAGCACTTCATCATTTGTACTTGATATTAGCACCTCATTGGGGGGGGGGGGCAGAGGCCCCTTGCCTCCTTAAGTATTTTTAGATTCCGGCCTGAGCCATGGTCGAAAGAGGTCGAACCTCTACCCCTTATAATTCAGAGTACCAACTGTAATTTTTAAGAAGTAAACCACACTTTAAGAAGTTTTTATCTTTTTCCTTCGAGCCGTGCTCGCTTCAGAACTTAGTCAGAAAAGTCGATAATTATAAAAAGAGAAGAATTAATAAGCAGAAAGAAAAGAATTAACAGAGTGTCGACCCCCTAAGGCGACCGAAAAGAATTATAGAAAAGTATAAAGAAGCATCTGTTGCAGCCTCCTAACTAGAACCCCCTTCGAATCCGAACCGACAAAGGGCCATAAAGGGGGGGGGGGGGGGTTAACAGCTGGCGACCTTGCCAGGATAAAAATCAAGACGACTCCATAGGGACATAGAAGAAGATATGGGGTCTAGCATTGTGGAGACCCTTTACCAGGATCTTAAGAAGATTATTTTAACCAGAAGAAGATTTTAAGAAGAGGCCACTCTTTGGCCAAGATAGAAATTACCCTGCATCAGGATAAAACCAGTCGACCGGCGTGTCACGACTTCTAGTTCGTAACATCCACCCTTGAACCGGTGTGTCACGACTCCAAGTTCTTCACGCCTAGTTTTCACCCAGGAACAAGTAGCCAGCAAGACGTCTTCAGGACACGTCTCAAGGATTTCCCCATAGAAAATTTTGTTAAGTACATTTTGTTTTTTAAGAAATTTATAAACATTTGAAAAATCAGTATTATTAACAGTTAATATTTACTATGGAGCCAGAATTTAACACAAAACACAGTGAACATTTCAGACACCAGTGATACATTTTTTTTTAGTGAAATAGAAATTGCAACGCAGAGTTAATTGCAACGCAGAGTTAATTGCAACGCAGAGTTAATTGCAACGCAGAGTTAATTGCAACGCAGAGTTAATTGCAACGCAGAGTTAATTGCAACGCAGAGTTAATTGCAACGCACAGTTAATTGCAACACAGTTAATTGCAACACAGTTAATTGCAACAGTTATTTTCACTGTTATATTCAGTATAGAATAATTTTATTTTATGTACCAAACATAATACCAGAGTGAAATATTGTTTACATTTTTTTTATTTTTTGTTTGCAAATTTTTCTTCAATTACTGAATTGAATTGACTTGCAAATTAAGAGAGAATTTCAGTTATTTTCACTGTTATATTCAGTATAGAATAATTTTATTTTATGTACCTTCCCATACATTAGAGTGAAATGTTGTTTACCTTTTTTTTATTTTTTGTTTGCAAATTTTTTTTCAATTACTGAATTGAATTGACTTGCAAATTAAGAGAGAGAGAGTTTACAGAGAGTTTATAATTTCTGTTTGCAAATTTTTTTTCAATTACTAAATTGAATTGACTTGCAAATTAAGAGAGAGAGAGTTTATAGTTATAGAGTTACTTGAAGCAGTTTCAAGTTCCATTTTCCATTTTCAGACAGTTTCAGTTGGTTGTAACCAAAAGGGACAACCAAACCCCATAGATTTAGAGAGATTTTTGAAGTCATTTTTGAAGTCAGTTTTTGAAGTCAGAAGGTTGCACCAAGAGGGTCAACCAAGAGAGAGGTTAATCGTCTCCACTTGAATAGAGGTCAAGTGCAGTCATTTTCCATTTTAAGTTTCAGAATACTTGATAAGAGGTCAAGTGCAGTCATTTTCCATTTTAAGTTTCAGAATACTTGATAAGAGGTCAAGTGCAGTCATTTTCCATTTTAAGTTTCAGAATACTTGATAAGAGGTCAAGTGCAGTCATTTTCCATTTTAAGTTTCAGAATACTTGATAAGAGGTCAAGTGCAGTCATTTTCCATTTTAAGTTTCAGAATACTTGATAAGAGGTCAAGTGCAGTCATTTTCCATTTTAAGTTTCAGAATACTTGATAAGAGGTCAAGTGCAGTCATTTTCCATTTTAAGTTTCAGAATACTTGATAAGAGGTCAAGTGCAGTCATTTTCCATTTTAAGTTTCAGAATACTTGATAAGAGGTCAAGTGCAGTCATTTTCCATTTTAAGTTTCAGAATACTTGATAAGAGGTCAAGTGCAGTCATTTTCCATTTTAAGTTTCAGAATACTTGATAAGAGGTCAAGTGCAGTCATTTTCCATTTTAAGTTTCAGAATACTTGATAAGAGGTCAAGTGCAGTCATTTTCCATTTTAAGTTTCAGAATACTTGATAAGAGGTCAAGTGCAGTCATTTTCCATTTTAAGTTTCAGAATACTTGATAAGAGGTCAAGTGCAGTCATTTTCCATTTTAAGTTTCAGAATACTTGATAAGAGGTCAAGTGCAGTCATTTTCCATTTTAAGTTTCAGAATACTTGATAAGAGGTCAAGTGCAGTCATTTTCCATTTTAAGTTTCAGAATACTTGATAAGAGGTCAAGTGCAGTCATTTTCCATTTTAAGTTTCAGAATACTTGATAAGAGGTCAAGTGCAGTCATTTTCCATTTTAAGTTTCAGAATACTTGATAAGAGGTCAAGTGCAGTCATTTTCCATTTTAAGTTTCAGAATACTTGATAAGAGGTCAAGTGCAGTCATTTTCCATTTTAAGTTTCAGAATACTTGATAAGAGGTCAAGTGCAGTCATTTTCCATTTTAAGTTTCAGAATACTTGATAAGAGGTCAAGTGCAGTCATTTTCCATTTTAAGTTTCAGAATACTTGATAAGAGGTCAAGTGCAGTCATTTTCCATTTTAAGTTTCAGAATACTTGATAAGAGGTCAAGTGCAGTCATTTTCCATTTTAAGTTTCAGAATACTTGATAAGAGGTCAAGTGCAGTCATTTTCCATTTTAAGTTTCAGAATACTTGATAAGAGGTCAAGTGCAGTCATTTTCCATTTTAAGTTTCAGAATACTTGATAAGAGGTCAAGTGCAGTCATTTTCCATTTTAAGTTTCAGAATACTTGATAAGAGGTCAAGTGCAGTCATTTTCCATTTTAAGTTTCAGAATACTTGATAAGAGGTCAAGTCAGAGATTTATTCCAAGTCAGAGATTTATTCCAAGTCAGAGATTTATTCCAAGTCAGAGATTTATTCCAAGTCAGAGATTTATTCCAAGTCAGAGATTTATTCCAAGTCAGAGATTTATTCCAAGTCAGAGATTTATTCCAAGTCAGAGATTTATTCCAAGTCAGAGATTTATTCCAAGTCAGAGATTTATTCCAAGTCAGAGATTTATTCCAAGTCAGAGATTTATTCCAAGTCAGAGATTTATTCCAAGTCAGAGATTTATTCCAAGTCAGAGATTTATTCCAAGTCAGAGATTTATTCCAAGTCAGAGATTTATTCCAAGTCAGAGATTTATTCCAAGTCAGAGATTTATTCCAAGTCAGAGATTTATTCCAAGTCAGAGATTTATTCCAAGTCAGAGATTTATTCCAAGTCAGAGATTTATTCCAAGTCAGAGATTTATTCCAAGTCATTTTTATTTCAAGTCCCAAGTTAGTTTTCAATGCAGTCAATTGAATTCAACTTTTCCTTTGTAATTTAAGAAAATGTAATTTAAGAATTTAATTCAACCTTTTTTTGTGTTTGTGAGAAGAAAATTGACCTATCTGTCTTTTCTTTTCATGCCATGGTTATGTATATAGAGATATAGTTATGTAATTCATTAATTGTAACCAAAATAGTTTTACAATTGTTTGTAACAATTTTGGTAATTATTGTAATGTATACGTGATAATAATAGTTGTGTAACAATTAATCGATCATGTACCTAATTTATCCTGCTCTGTACGATCGGGAAATTTACCTGTATGACCGCACATATCCTAAATTTCAGTCATTTAATTTTTAATAAAACTTCTACGCAATAAAACAGATGTATTTGTCTATATGCAAACAAGTTTCAGACTAAAATATCAAATAATTCAAATTCTATCAACATTCAACGAAAAAGTATAATTTTTCTACTTAACAGGCAAAAAATTATTAAACCTTTTTAATATTTTTTTTATTATATAAAAATAATTTTTAATATAAAATTCAATTGAAATTATTAAAAGAAAAGATTGTTCGAAATGCTTCCCTTTCATTTCAATAACTTTTTTATTCTTGATCGAAATTTATCTATGATTCGATTTACTTTTATTTTTTTAGAATATTATAAAATTGTATTTAGCTCGTGGAAATGCATAATTAATTCATATTTTTAATTTGTATTTTTTGTATTTTTCTTTTGCTCAATTAATCATGAGTAACTGTCCTTAAATTGTTATTGTACCATTTGTAAAGTATCAAACGAAAATTATAGTCAAATTGACATACTACTACAGTATATGATTGTGAATTTCAGTAGTCGAATTTAATCTGTGTCTCGAAATTATAAACATAAATACACATTTGACCACAGGTCTATACATCATCCACTACGTAATTCGATTTGTACCTACAACAGTCAATAAAAATGCATGCACACTATATATATACTATATATATATACAAACCTGATACTAAAATCATTAAATATCAAAAAAAAACTATTTCATTACGTAAGTGCAACTTATGCTATTTAGTCTTAATCATTTTTTGCTTACTATATATAAATTCTCGCTCATGCATTTATACAGTTAATTTAACAATCTGTCTCGAAATTATCAGCTACACACTTTATACCTAGTACACAAAAATACACACTAGACCACAGGTCTATACATCATCCATTACGTAATTCTATTTTTACCTACACTAGTCAATAAAAATTAGCTTATAGATTGTACGATTTATATTTTTCCCTCTTACCTATTCATTATGAATATAATTTATCCCACAGAAGAAAAAAATAAAAAATTTTACAAAATTTTAACCATATCATTGTTTGTCTAACTTAATTGGTTGTCTAAATTAATGTATTAATCCTATTAAATGTTTGTCTAAACTAAAGTATTAATCTTTGAATTCCTTTATATTATATAATAACTCACTTGTTCTGTATAAAACTTGTAATGTAAAGAAAAATTAGTCACCTAACTTGAATTAGTTAGGATGTTATTTTCTCATTTGCATTGTATTAATGGTACCCTATTAAATTATTGTATAAATATCATTTTAAAAGGGGAGTAATGTAAAAAGTGAACAATGAACAATAGTTTTATGTTCGAATGTCCATTTTTACATAAGAACCAAAATCGCTTAACGCGAGTTTGGATAATAATTTTACTTGTAGCTTCCTATTTTTGTTCATGTCACAACCCTACGATCTACCCTTTCTATGGTTTAGTCGTATCCATCATCCATTTTTTATAAAAGTTACAATTAATTAATTATGAATTGTCTTGCATCTCACCCTCGACCCTAGATTATGCATACACATTGCATGTAACAGGATTGGAACCCGTAGTTGTACTTCTTAGTCATTACTACCCACACTTTGCCTCTAATTCATCTTTTCTAATAATGACTTAAACACTATGACGTCATAAAATAACTTTATTCTCTTTACGTTCTCCATACGTACAAATTCAATAACTATGACATCACATTTTCCCGTCATTAATTTCCCTTCATCATATCTCTAGTATTCAATGTAGGAAAATTTATATATCATCATAATAAAAACTGTACACCCTATAGAAGTCATTATGTTATGTAGTATAAATATAACTATTTACTCGTGTCAATCATGAAATGCAAAAAAAACTTTCGCAGTTCGTTCAGGAACGCGAAAAAATGTTCTCGTATTATTTTTTTCATTTTTATATTTTTATTTGACCTCCCGAGATGAACTCAAAAATGCTGAGATTAAATTATCGAAATTCCGCTCATCACAGCATAATTTGAACGCTTCTAAGATAAAAAAGGTCTCCTTTCGCTCTGATTCGAATTTATAACATTATAGCATATTATTTCGTAAAATAAATTATCCCGTAAGTGCCATGTACTTTGTATTATATTTCTAACATCTTAATTGTTTATTAATATGAAACATTGTAAAAACAAGACAAAGTTATAGTAACTGTTTAATTGTAATTAACTATAATACTTTAAAGGAACAATAACTTGTAATGTACTTCAGTGAAACTAATTAAATGTAATGATTTAATTTATAATGTAAGAATATACTTTAATGGAATTGTAATTAAAACAATAATAAGTGAATATGAATTAATTGGTAGTTGTAATCGTAATTGTAATGAACCAAAATTAATACATACTCAGTCATGTACTCAAAATTGTGCTTATGTGCTAATACAAAATAATATCACCTCCATAAATGTTGAATCAGCGATACTACTGTTCTTTTTTATTTTTTATTTTTTATTCTTTTTAGTTGAAATCATGTGTTTAAAAATGGGGGAAACTTAACCTTCGATTGTCTCCCCCAAACATTAGACTATATTATGCATGTACCATCTTCATTTAAGGCACTTCTAGAGCAATCTTCTCATTAGACTTCTTCAGATTAGCACTTCATCATTTGTACTTGATATTAGCACCTCATTGGGGGGGTGGGGGGCAGAGGCCCCTTGCCTCCTTAACTTAAGTATTTTTAGATTCTGGCCTGAGCCATGGTCGAAAGAGGTCGAACCTCTACCCCTTGTAATTCAGAGTACCAACTGTAATTTTTAAGAAGTAAACCACACTTTAAGAAGTTTTTATCTTTTTCCTTCGAGCCGTGCTCGCTTCAGAACTTAGTCAGAAAAGTCGATAATTATAAAAAGAGAAGAATTAATAAGCAGAAAGAAAAGAATTAACAGTGTGTCGACCCCCTAAGGTGACTGAAAAGAATTATAGAAAAGTATAAAGAAGAAGCATCCATTGCAGCCTCCTAACTAGAACCCCCTTCGAATCCGAACCGACAAAGGGCCATAAAGGGGGGGGGGGTTAACACTTACTTAATAATTATTCATTCTTTACTATTTATATGTATTTAAGACTTATTGGTTATACTTTTCTTTTATTAAAATATTAACATAACATACTTTTTTTTTCTTTTTTTTTTGGCTGGAAAGAAAGAGAGAACCATTAAAATCCTATCTATAACAAGTATTTCATTCAAAAATCAAAGAAATTTAATATATAAGTAATAATAATCAAGGCCAGGAGGAAAGGGCTGAACTAAAAGGGGAAAGGGTTCACCCTCCACAACGTTAATTAAGTCATGGATGAAAAAATTCTTGGAAACTGGAAACGTAGAAAAGGGAAAAAGCGGTGTAGACCATCAGTTTCCGATTGGACAGTGGAAAACATTCAAACTGCCATCTTCCAACAAGATGGGGCACCCCCTCATTGGGCGCATGTTGTTCGTGAAACTCTCAACGCAACATTTCCAAATCAATGGACTGGCAGGGACGGTCCAATCCCATGGCCCCCAAGATCACCAGACATTAACCCAGCTGAATTTCTTTCTCTGGGGTCATGTCAAAGATTTGGTTTATGCAACAGTTGGTCCAGATATCAGGACATTGCGAGAACGCATTACGGATGCAAATGCAACAGTTAACCCACAAATGTTGGAAAATGTGTGGTGTGAGTGTGAATACCATTGAGACATTTTACGTGCCACTAGGGGTGCACATGTGGAAGCTTATTAAGTTCATTAACTATGTATCAAAACTTTGTATGTTTATCTACTTATGATTAAAACTGTTTGAATACGAGTGTTTATTTATAAGTTATAGCATGCTTTAATCAGGGTAATCATTTATGGACACACTATATTTTCAGTAGAAAATTGTACATATTTACCACAAATTGTTTAAAACATTTGCAAAAAAAAAAAAAAGGCTGAAAATTGTAATTTTTGGCAAAAAATAATATAAATATGGATTTTTTTATGCATTATTGAGCCTGCAGCCCTCTGCAAATGTTTTAATCTGCTTCAGAGGTAAAAAATACATCAAACAGTTTTTAAATTGCCTTTCTATCATGTCCAGAACCTGAGATAGGCCACTGGGTTCAAATTTTGGTTGCATGCACATACAATCTGTATAAATTGGCCAGTAGCAGTCACAATTTTGTATGCAACCACCCAAAATCGGTTTTAAAGTTTAATCCTGGACAAAAGAAATCTATCTAGACCCCCCTCAATTTTGATTTTTTCATTCCACCCTACTTTCTATGATCTTTCAATTTCGAACATTTTTTACTTTTTATGATTTTACTGACCTTGTAGACACCCTGAAGAACTTATTGTCAAAGACAAATTAGGTCTCTTCAACAAGGCATCAAACTACAATTTGAAACTAATATGACAAAACCTTACCAATATAGGTATCTGGTCTGAGAAGAATGTGTTCCAGCTGGGTCTTCTTCTGGTATATATCTTCCAGAGCTTTTTTCTTCCCTTTGGCAACAGATTTGACAGCAGGGCGTGTGGAGTCCATAGTCCCATTTGTCTGAGCTTTCTTTATCATTTCCTAAGATAAAAAATATAAATCAAAAAATAATGCTAATAAATGAAACCAACCCCTGAAAAAACATTAAATAAATCTCTCAATTTTCTTTCCTTCTCAAAGCATGATTAGGCATAACATCAAATTATTAATGATCATTATGGTATGCAGAAATAATCCAAGGAAAATTAAAAGATTAACGAAGTTAATAAATTAAAATTATGAGTAATCAAACACCATGGCAGAACAAAAGTCATTACACATTAGTTAGTTTATGGAAGGATCTAAGCTTCAATTCTGAATGATAGAAATTTCAAGTTACTCCATTTGGCTTTGCTCACCTACCTTTGAAATTCCAGAAAAATAAGAAATGCATGTAAAGTTAACACTAAGCTTTATACTCGTATATCCTTTTACAGATAAGTCTAGGGAGATTTAACATGTGGTACCTAAAAGATCATTTTTAATAAATATATAACTAAATTAGGTATAATATTTTGAGTCAAATCTTATAATTTTTACACACTAGTTAACACATTTGTGGAAAAATGCATCAATATTTAAGTATTTTTTGATGAAGTTATTATACTGATGGCCTATGGGTAGACTCTTGTGTATTGCATTATACATTTGGCAGTTTTTGCAGTATATATTTTTCATACTTTTACATACAATACAGTACAGTGGAACCTCAATATACAAACGCATCTCTATTCGAACAAATCGGTATACGAACAACTTTTTCGAGAAAAAATTGTCCTTGTGTATGAACCATTCCCTCATATCCGAACTGAAGGAAGCCGGTCAGTTTCTCTCCAGCCAGCGTTCGGTGCGCATCACTACGTTGTCTGCCCAATCCTCCCAATCTGCCCAATTATTCACATTACAGTAACGCGATAGTACTGTTATATTTCAATTAAATGAATATTTAACACTACACACGCAACCGTAAATCGAAAGATGGGGGTACTTTTTTAAAATCATTAATGCGGGAAATCGTAAACCGAATGATCGTATAACGGGGGATGCCTGTATATTATTATTGTATAATATTGCATTATTTATTGTTGTTACAGGTTTCATGTATGATTTTATGCATGTAAGTCTTATTTTACAGGTTTAATTAACCAATATTTTGACTTAAAAATGTTTCGTAAGGGTTAACTTTTGGGGGTCTGGAACGGATTAATCCAATTTACATTATTTCTTATGGGAAAAATTGATTCAATATACGAACAATTCGATATCAGAACAACCCTCAGGAATGGATTAAGTTCGTATATTGAGGTTCCACTGTACCTACTTAGTATTCCTAACATTTATATGCTTAGTGTTTGATGGTGAGAATACATTATGCACTGATATTTTACACAGAAATAAGGTAAAAAAAAATTATAACTGATATTAAAGAAGTACAGTTGAGGTATTCCATGTCAAGTGTACACACTTTTTGGTGATTTCTGCCACAGATCTCATCAATTTTAATGATTTTTGGTGGTAGTTGGGTATGATGAGTAATGAAGCGTGACCAAATTTTATCCACTTGGGTCAAATAGTTTGGGAGTAATGACCCTTCCAAATTTGGGGTAAGCAGCGTAACCTCATGATTTTGAAACGTCATAACTCAGGATCTAATGGATGGATTTTAAAGATTTTGATGTCAAAATGCTCAGAAAAGACAGCAGAATAACTTTAATTTTATGCATAGAGAGCGTACATTCCATTAAAAAAAAGTTGCATTTATATTTCACCTTTGACCTTCACCTCAGGTGAGAGTTCAAAATTCAAGGTCATGAAAACTGGCATAAGTAAAGACCTTTAGATGAAGCATATTCAAGCAAAAAATTGGAGTGGGATCTCCATGGGTTTGCTTTCCACAAGCATTTGAAATTGTACATGTTGAAAATTTTTAGCATTTTATTTAAGCTAACTTCACAAACAGTTCATATATGTACAATATACATATAATATAGCTGCATACAAAGCTGGGCACAAACCGTTAATCCGTTAATCGTTAATTAACGAAGTTAACTTTTTCGTTAACGATTTAACTTTTAAGTTAACTTTGAAAATCATTATCGGACTAATTAACTTCCGTTACATTTAACTTCCGTTAACTCAAGTCCGTTAACCCAAAAAATTCATAAATAAACGTTCAAAAGTTTCTATTATTTTCAGTGCTGAGCAGGTGCGCAATTAATCCACCACTGTTAATAGTGATGAACGAATTTCCATTTCTGCAGTGCAAAATCAGGCGATATATTTGTTTCCGTCGCCACAATTTGTGTCTTACCAAATATGGTAGTTATTTATGGCATTGGTTTGAGCAAAACATGGTCGACTGTAAAATCAGGCGGAAAGATTTGCCATTTGAGTTGAATGTTTCAACTTCTTTCAAGAAATATCACGAGCATTTTAAGGCACTTTCAATAATATATATGTAACAATTACAACAAATAACTACATTCGTTTCATTTGCAGTCTGTCTCTTGGGCAACATGTTTGTGCTTGTGAATATTTAAAAATAATCGTTGTCAAGTAAGTAATGTATATTTATAATATGTCTGTGAGTACCTTATTAGTAGTCTCCTTCATACATTTCAAGAACCATAAAACTGATCAGGTAAGATTTCAATTCTCATGTCACTTTGATGACATAAATTAAGTCAATTGATGTCTTACAATGGGAGCGTTTTCACCTTAACCCTTTATGTCCTGGCGGTACTTCTAGGTACCACATCCAACGAAATGGGCAGCAACAGTGGAGGCAGCAACAACGAGGAGGAGGAGGAGGAGGATGACTTCTTCAGTGCTGTCATCCAGACAAAAGAGAGCAGCAGAAGCCACAGGTCACTCAAGGGCAAGGCCCAGAACTTGGTCAAGACCTGGCTGGAGACCAACTCCAAGGACTTGCTGACAGATGCTGCCTTCTTGGGTGAGCAAGTGTTGGTGGACTTGTTCATCAAGTTCAACACAGCCATCCCCTCCAGTGCTGCAGTGGAGCATTTGTTCTCTATGGGCAAGGACATCCTGAGGGCCAAGAGATCATCCCTGTCTGATGAAAACTTTGATATGCTAATTTTCATGAAGGGCAACATGCATCTCATGGACAAAATGGAGAATGAGAAGAGGGAAAATTAAATTATATATATATTGTTTTTCATTTTTTTTATAATAAAAGTTAACGTTAACGGTTTATCGGTAACTTCCGTTACATGTTTAACGAATTAACGGATTAACAGTTAACGAAGTTAACTTTTTGGTTAACGGATTAGCGGTTAACGAAGTTAACTTTTTGGTTAACGGTGCCCACCACTGGCTACATACATGATTTGATATATACCTATAGGTAAGCATCAAGATTTTTACAAACAAATTATTTGGTTCTCTAAAAGTATCAATAATTTTTATCACAAATCCTATATAATTTTTGCAGTTAAAAATAACTTGAAATTTAGGTGTTTGATGTTTCAACAGTGAACAATGACTAACTTGTATAGGTATTTCTGATGAATTAACATGTCATATTGCCATACTGAATCTGAAAAATATAAATTTTATACCTATTAAAAATTTAAGTAAAATTATCATGATAAGGAGTTGTTTAAAAAATTAATTAGCAAGGTAGGTAGTTAAACCCCTTAGTTACCTCCCAAGGCCTAGGGGTGTACCTCATTCCAACTTCCGAAGGACCTAGGCCTAGATACTATGCAGGGTGACAAAACAGGTTTTTTTTTTTTCATTCCGTATTAGTTTAGAGATCTTATATATTCTACTGTATGGCAGAAACAACGGGCATGCGGGCACAGTCATTACTCCCAAACTATTTGACCCAAGTGGCTAAAATTTGGTCACGCTTCATTACCCTACTCATCATACCTAACTACCACACCAAAAATCATTAAAATCAGTGAGATGACCTAACATAAGGTGTGTACACTTGACATGGAATGCTTCAGTTGCCCCTCACCATTCGTGGGTATTTCATTCTACAGACCCCCTGCAAACCACGATACAAAGGTTTAATGGGAAAAAGGGGGGTTACATGCCTGGGGACCTCCAGACAACCCCTCTAAAATGTGAATACTAATTTTGGGGGGGCAATAAAAACTAATATATTTTAACATCCAAAAAGGCAAAATAGTTGCTACTAAATTTGCAAACATATTTTAGTGCACAGACTATCTACAAAATCACTTTAGTTATGAGGGTAAATAGCATTAGAAAACAGTTTTCTACTGATGCTGTATTTGAGAAAATGTACCACCAGAGGTTTGCAAGGGGTGATGCAAGTACTGTAGTAAGAGCACCCTCAAATTGGAAATGGATGCTAAGTGATCAGGGATAGTACAGGACTTGCTCCCAGTTGTGGCTGTAAAGGTTTGGCATTGCTCCAATATACGTCTTATTTTTGTTGAGGAATATACCTGTGCCTTACGGTGTCCCATTTTTGACTAATTTTTTTTTTCCTGGATCCAACCTCCTAATATCATTATGCCTGTCACTCTAAGTAAGAAAATAGCAATTATTTTCCATTTGATGAAAATTTTGGACCCTCTAGGCCTACAAAATCAATTTTCCCTTTTCTTCATCAAAAATTGTCAATTTTTCAGTCTTTTGGTTATAAATTTCTTGCAATTTATTATAACCTCAGTATGTACATTTTTGGATAGAAAATTAAAATAGCTATCAATTGATACCTAATTTACTATGCTTTTGTACCAAAATAGAAAATTAAGGCAAAAATGTTTAGTTTTTAACATTTTCTTCTCCATTTTTGACCCTAAAGCCATATAAAACCATATATGTGTGTGTGTGTGTGTGTACTAACTGTACTTCTATTTATTTTCAGATTTATGATTATGATACAAATTTCAGATTAGATTAGTTGGACTAAAATGGCTTGCACAAAAGTTGAAACTCGTACCACAGATAAGCCAGAAGATTGGCTTCTCAAACTTAATTCAGAATTTGGAACCTCAGAGAGGGTCTCTTTTGCCATCTAATGGTGACATCTTACATCACTAATTTTATCAAGAGGACCTATGAAAAAGAAATCTGTCATATGTGATTCAAGAAGTTCTAAGAAAAGTTAAAAACACAGGAAGAAAATAAATAAGAAGAGACCATCTTTCCTGAAGGAATTAAAGGAATTATTTGTTATTTGTTCTCAAAATGCCATAGATATAATAAAAAAAGATCCATTAAGAACTTTGGTAACGAAGCAACAAGATGTAGGGTTTCTAATAGACCAAAGAGGACCCAAAACACTTTCCTTAGGATCAATAGATAAAAGCTATCAAAACAAGTTTGAGAGTCAGGTGAAAAGAGTGGAGCGTGAAAAATTACTTAAAGAGAAGGAACTGGAGAGAGAGGAAAACTCAGCATGACTTGAAAACAGATATTGAAGGAGAAATAGAAATTCCTAATGAACCAAATCCTATTCCAAGTACATCATATGCTAGAGCTGAGGATTATATCCCTCCTCCATCAAAATCCTCATGCAAAAGAAAAAATATTGTACAGAATCCTATTGTTTCAAATATGGCAGATCATCTTAACCTTTCTGTTTGCCAAAGAACAGGGTTTGCTGCTGTTATTGCAAGTCAGTGTGATAAGGTTTATTGGAATTGTTTAACCTCCTTCGCAACATCTAAGGTCATATAATGGAGGGGACCTACAGCTTTATGTGGGATTTGAACCATGGGTCACTACACAATCTGAGCATGGAGGACAGTCTCCCATCCAACTACTACCTAGACCAAATGTCACTTAACTTCGCTGATCTCTGGGAAGCAGTGTTATGACATATGATGATAAAAACCCACTCTAATAGACAGAGTTTATTTCCACAACAGTTTCGATGCCCACTGGCATCCTCTTCAGGTGGATACAGAAAGACAAATGAACCAAAAACAAAAGGGAAAACAATCCAGGGACCATTAAGAAATTCGCAGCTAGGTTAGATCCCGTTCTCCCGACACTGGAACAGCATTTTTATTAAAGGGACCCGCTTATAAATACATTCGCACAAATTTAAAACTACCCTATCTTCTTGTTCTATACATACAGATTCTATTATTTTTTTACATAATTATTACATTTATTATTAAATTTATTACATTTAATATTGCATTATTATTTATTACAGAAATTATAAACCAAAGAACGAATGAAGAAGACAAGAAGGAAACAACCCAGAGACCATTAAGAAATTCTCACCTAGGCTAGATCCCATTCCCCGACCTCAGAAGGGCATTTTTATTAAAGGGTCCCGCTTATAAGTACCGTACATTCGCACAAATTAAAACTATCTTCTTGTTCTATACATACAGATTCTATTATTTTGACATAATTACTGCATTTACATTTTTTAACTATTATTATTACCTTTACACTAATTATTACATTTACCATATTTTATTACCTTTATTATTACATTTACATTTATTTCCACATTTATTACTTCCATTATTACATTTACATTTACCGTAAGATGGGGTAACTGGGCACTACTAGGTTTAAGGTAAATTTCATTATTATTTTTTCTATACAGTTTAGGTACCTACAATTTATGGACAAAATTCGTACTGTTATATAACGAAATTTACCTTAAACTTAGTGGTGCCCAGTTACCCTGCAGGTGCCCAGTTACCTCATCTTACGGTATTATTCCATTTACATTTTACCAGAAAAAAAAAAAATGAATGAACCAAAAGCGAGTAAGGAAACAATCCAGAGACCTTTAAGAAATTCACACTTAGGTTAGAACCCATTCACCTGACTCCATAAGGGATTTTTTGACCAAGAATCTCATTAAAGGATCCAACTTATAAGTACCTTCGCACAAATTAAAATTATCTTCTTGTTCTATACATACAGATTCTATTATTTTTCTTTTGACATAATTATTACATTTATAAAGTACCTTACTTGATTCCCAATCTATAGCATGATTATTTTGGCTGGCGTGATAAAAAATGTCATTTTTAGTATTACAACTTCTGAAGGCATATTTGTGTTCTTTAATATGGGTTTCAATATTTCTTCCAGTTTCTCCTACGTATACTAAATCACAACTTTTACAGGGAATGCTGTAAACACAGGCTTGTTCCTATTTTGCAACGTTATTCCTAACCAATTTACTTTTCACGGTAGATGAATATTTGAATGCCAAAGCAAACTTATAATCTTTCGGCAACAGTTTTACTCTTCCTAAGCCGGCAATGTAAGGCAAACTCACTTTTTTTTTTTTTTTTCGGTAAAATGTAAATGGAATAATAAACATAAATGTAATAATGGAAGTAATAAATGTGGAAATAAATATAAATGCAATAATAAATGTAGTAATGCTTAGTTAAAAATATTGATTTCTGTTTGATTAATTATTATAATGTTTAATATAAATTTACTAAAAATTGTGATGATTACGATAAAGCATGTTTGTTAGTTTTAAATTGTTTAAAATGGGTACAGTTGGTAGTCCTGAACAGGGACCCAAGAGAGCAGACTACCACCCATAATAGTTAGTCTTGAGGCGGACGCGATACACGTAAGATTTAGAGCCATGTGATCTTAAAGTCAAATTGTTTTGTGTTCCTCTCCGACCTAATTTATTAAAATAGAATTTCATACTCGCATACCCCTAACATAACTAAACCATTTTCGAAATTAATAAAACGTAATAAGTGTTAATAAAGAGTATTAATATACCTCCCCCTTCCCCCTTTGCTTTATAACGGTTTTCAGAGTCAGGTCTAGGCGCGCTACCATGATATTTATATGATACGGCAAAAAGAGTGTAGAGAAAAAGTGATAAATGAAAGAAATAGCTGATAGAGAATAAATAGAGAAATAATAAAGTAGAAAGAAGCGTAAATAATGAAGAGAAAGTAAATTAATAAAGGCGAACACTACATAAAGGTAATAAAATAAATGTAATAATTAATGTTAAAAAAATGTAAAGCAAAATAATAAATGCAGTAATTATGTCAAAATAATAGAATCTGTATGTATAGAACAAGAAGTTTTAAATTTGTGCGAATGTACTTATAAGCGGGTCCCTTTAATAAAATGCCTTTCTGGGGTCAGAGGAACAGGATCTAGCCTAGGTGCAAATTTCTTGATGGTCTCTGGATCATTTTCCTTCTCACCTTCTTCATTCGTTCTTCAGTTTATAATTTCTGTATAATAAACAACAATGTAATAATCAATGTAATAATAAAATTATAATTTCTGTAATAAATAATAATGCAATATTAAATGTAATAAATTTAATAATAAATGTAATAATTATGTAAAATAATAGAATCTGTATGTATAGAACAAGAAGAGTTTTAAATTTGTGCGAATGTACTTATAAGCAGGTCCCTTTAATAAAAATGCCCTTCCAGTGTCGGGAGAACGGGATCTAACCTAGGTGCAAATTTTGTAATGGTCCCTGGATTGTTTTTTCTTTTGTTTTTGGTTCATTCGTTTTTCTGTATCCACCCAAAGAGGATACCAGTGGGCATCAAAACTGTTGTGGAAATAAACTCTGTCTATTAGAGTGGGTTTTTATCATCATATTTTGACCTTCACCTAGAAAAAAGTGAAGTTTTTTACTTTTTTTTGCAGTGTTATGACATTGGCCATGATGATTTAAAAATTTTGCAAACTGCATCACAACAGATGAACAAAGACAACAACAACTGCAAGTTGTGGAATATCAAATTAGTATGTTGGTATCTTTTAAAAAAAAAAGAGAGAGTTCCTTAGTTCAACTGCTAGAATAGCTTCAATCATTATCAGTATTCACATTTTATTTCATACATTCATTTGCTTTACTAAGTAATTTTTCTGTTCAAGGTATTGTATGTTTGTTGAATAAAAAAAAATGATGGGGCTCAAGAGCTGGCATGAAATGTTCAATCTCTCGAGTTGTTCCCACCTTGGAGATATTGTGAGTCTCAAATATATTCCAAGGCCCATTGCCCAAAAGCTGCAATGGGATGATGCTTCACAGCTGGTGGTAACACCTATTCTCTAAATCCAATTCAAGACAAAATGTAAAAGAAAATTTTAAAAAATAGACATTGCCTTTTAATTTTCTATTTTGGTACAAAAGCATAGTAAATTAGGTATCAATTGATAGCTATTTTAATTTTCTATCCAAAAATTAGAGCATATGAAGTTACAATAAAATGCAAGAAATATATAACCAAAAGACCCTGAAATCAACAATTTTTGATAAAGAAAAGGGGAAAATTGGTTTTGTAGGCTTAGGGGGTCCAAAATTTTCATCAAATAGAAAATAATTGCTATTTTCTTACTTAGAGCGACAGGCATAATGATTTTAGGAAGGTGGACCAGGGAAAAAAAAAATGGGACATCCTACTGCCTGCTATAGTGTTTACTGAACAGGACTGGGAAAAAAATAAAAATAGTATTTCAGACCCAGACATTGCACATAATTTCATTAATGACAGAAGGGGGGTGTGTGTAGGCCCTAAGATGCCTAAGAGTCCATAAATGGTCAACTGAATGAGGTTAGTTGCCATTTCATACCTCTACAGCCATACATGCAAAATTTCATCTGGTAACTAATGCTAATCCACAGATACATGAAATTTGCACCAATGAACCTCAAAAAAAAAGTCACAAATGGTCAACTGCCAATAAGCAAAATCCAAGTAGCACAAACTCACAAATGGTGAGGGGTGAATTTAAATACTTTTGAAATTATGCATGCATGTGACCAAATTGTCAGTAAAATGCATTGCCTTTAAGCAAATTCTCTCAGTTCAGTTGATTTCACCTCAATGGAGTTTACCATTTTGTATTTTCTCCATACTGTATTTACCTTAATTATGACTGAACATAAATAACAGAAATAGGTCTTATGGACAAATATCTTTTCATCTGTGACAATAACTCAGTGAATGCCTCCAATGAAATTCTTATTTCAAATGAAGATGCTTCAGACTCATTTTATTTTTATTAATAAAATAAAATAAAATTATTTTTATTTTTATTTATGGTATATAAACAATTATTTATACAATAAATATTTTAGGAAAGTTTATTTTTATTCCTAAGAATACTCGGAGTGGATATTGCCACTGTTGGGCTGACTAACAACCAAGTGTCACACTGGGCCTAGAGCAGAAGTTTCCATGGATATATTTTAAATAAATAAATAAAATTAAGTACCTATATTTGTTCTCTCATCCCCTAAAAATAAATTCTCGTACTTAAAATAATTTAAATAAAAAAACTTAAATTTATAGATTTGGGCACCAAGGACATTATTGGAGAATTTCCATCAGGCCACAAATGCATTAAGTAATGAAACTCTACCATACTTATTAGGGTGCCACTTATTTGGGGTGTTTTTCATTTTTTGGGAATTTCTATCAGGACGGGCGCATTTCTGGTGTCATTCCGTCTAAAAACATTGTGTGTAAAATATTTTTGAAATAAAATAATAATTAGAACTGCCTCAACGAGGTCAAAGTTTATACTTTTTGTCGAAAAGTACTCATGGCGTTCTGTTATCATGTCAGTTTTCGTTTCGATAGCTGCTGTAGTTTCTGAGTTGAAAAATGATAACAGACAGACAGACGGACGGTCAGAGTCGTTGGTTTAGTCTTCCGCACTGGTGTACAGAAGACTAAAATGAGGTATTATACAGGGTGTAACACGAGTTTATCCAAATATTGATACAGGCGAAAGAACATGTTATTCTAAGTAGAAAATGGGTTGGGACGAGTTTTGCCAACACTAACAGTGTTTCATTCTCTTTTTCAGTGAGTTCTGAAACGACGTGATGGCTTGGCAACAAGATCTAAAACAGCAGTCTATCTCCTGGGGACCGTGGACCACAGCATCACAGGAAGCATGCTGCCTACGGGAAAGCAGGCGCTTCAGTACTTTTTCCACCTTCACCTTGACGTCAAGAAGCCGATCAAGGAAGCAGCCGCTGAGACAGTGACCGCAGTCAAGGAATTCTGGGAGCGGTCCCATATTCCTACGCAGAAAGACCAACGCGCAAGGGACAAGGTTCTCCGAATGTACGAGAAGTGGCGGGCTCTGAACAAGAACTCGAAACGGCGCACTGTGACCCAAATCAGGAACGAGGCCGAGTTCCTCTCATCCCTTGACCGCCTCTTCGACATCGCACACGAACAGGCGATGTCGATGATCACAATCGAAGAGGACAGGGAGTTCCTGACGGGACAAAGGGCCGAGGTGCGGCGCGGCCGCATCTCCTCCACACTGAGGAGGAGCGTGCGAGGAGACAGGAAGCGGAAAGGAGCCACTGGCAAGATGATGAAAGGGCGAACAGAGAGAGCCGAGAAGAACTCGTCGAACTGGCATCGAGCTCCAGCTCAGGTGCAAGCAGCCCGACTCAGTCACCGACACGGCGTCGTCGCCGAGAAGAGGAGGAAGAGCTCTCTCTCCCGGGCCCGTCCACGTCGAATGCAGAAGCATCTACGACCCCTTTACCACCCAAGCGATTCCGCGCGTCGAAAAAGATGATCACCCCTGATCTCTCCGCAGCGATGGATCGGACGAAACTTACCGACCGAGGTGTTTTTTTGCTGTCGGCGGCTGCGAGGAGCTTGGGCCACGACCCTGAGGAGCTGGTCTTGAACCGCGAATCCTCCCGCTGCGACCGAGCAAAGTTCCGTGCTATGGCAGCAGCGGAAATGAAGGCAGCCTTCCATCCTACTGTGCCGCTGACCGTTCACTGGGACGGGAAAATCGTACCAGCGGCTGACGGAGGCCCTGCTGAAGATCGCCTTCCAGTTCTGGTGTCTGGGGAGAACGTCGACAAGCTTCTGGCTGTGCCCAGCCTCCCCGACGGCACCGGCCGCGCCATGGCGGAAGCCGTCCTCTCTGCCCTCGAGGATTGGGACATCAAGGGACGGATCTGTGCCCTCTCTTTTGACACCACCGCCTCAAACACAGGACTCTCAGGAGGAGCTTGCTATATCATTGAGCAGAAACTCGAGAAGACAGTGCTTCATTTGGCTTGCTGCCACCACATCCACGAACTGGTGTGCGAGAAGGCATTCACGGCGTGCCTCGGTCCCTCTACTGGTCCTGACATCCTCCTGTTCAAACGATTCGCCACCCAGTGGGACTTCATCGATCAAACCAAAGTGAAGCCCTTCGAGGATGGAACCATGCCGCAGCACCTGAAGGACGCCCGCGACGACCTGCTGATCGAATTCAGCCGCCTCCTCAATGGTCAACATCCACGTGATGACTACAGGGAACTTCTGGAGCTCTCTGTAATTGTGCTGGGCAGTCCGAACAAGCGGGGTGCCCGGTTCGCTCGTCCCGGCGCCTTCCATCGCGCGCGCTGGATGGCAAAAGTCATCTATGCCATCAAACTGTTCCTGTTCCGGGAACAGTTTCAGATGTCGTCAGGCGAAGCGGCTGGAATCCGGCGATTCACCATCTTCGCCGTGTCCATCTACGTGATGGCCTGGTACAAAGCGCCGCTCCCGGCAATGGCCCCAGCCGCGGACCTCGCGCTGCTCAAGGCCCTCATCTATTATCCGGACTCAGCGGTGGCCAAGGCGACGGCGACAGTCTTCGCCAGGCACCTATGGTACTTGAGCAAGCGCCTCGTCACCCTGGCCATCTTCAACGAGGGGATCGACTTGGCGACAAAGCGGGAGATGATTAAAGCGATGGAAGAAGAGGAAGGATCGGAGGATCCCCCGCGGCGTATCAATGTGGACCTGTCCACCGCCTCAATCGCCAACAATACATTGGCCAAGTTCACAACGACTACATCAAAGGAGTTCTTCAAGGTTCTGGACATCAGCACCGCCTTCCTGCTCAAGGATCCGGAGGAGTGGCGGACGGACCCAGCCTTCATCACCGCATCCCACCGAGTCCAGGCCCTTCAAGTTGTCAATGACTTCGCGGAGCACGGGTGGCGTTGATGCAGTCTTTCAACCTGGCCCTTACCAAGAGTGAAGACCAAAGGCAGTTCCTCTTACAAGTGGTCGAGAAGCACCGCTGTGACTTCCCAACCGCCCGCAAGTCCACCATGACCTCTGCAAAGTAGGCAACAATGAGAGGGAGATGGGCGCCCATGATACCCCCCCCCCCCTTGAGGGGCTAATACTCGAGTTGAAAGTATGAAGTCCAGTTATATGTTTTAGGTCAAGATTAGTAGCTTGAACAAACTAGAAGTGATATTTTATTTGCTAGAGGCATAGAACATCATGATCTAAAATTTCTACTTTTCGAGAAAATATACAAACTTTGACCGTATTGAGGCAGTTCTAAATATTGTTTTATTTCAAAAATATTTTACACACGATATTTTTTGACAAAATGGAACCAGAAACGCACCCATCCCGATAAAAATTCAAACTTTCGAAAATAAGTGTCACCCTAATACTTATCCATTTAAGATAAAAACTAATTTCCAAATGGACCTCATGTTTGGATAGAAAAGCAAGATGGAAACAAATAGTTCAAAGCTGCAACACTAATTATCCTATAAGAATAAAAATGCTATAATGCGCTTCAGAATTGAAGCGGTTAGACTATATTCATAAAATTCCAGCAAAGTTCATCAGCAAATAAAAGAAGCGCAATAAATAATACCCCTGGAAAGTATAACAGAATGGCTTCAGGGAAACATTTGGATAAATATTAAAAAAATTATAAATAGTTATGACAGACGATACTTCACAAAGAACATTAAAAGAATCTTTAGTATGGTGGCTAAGTCATCTATCAATATCTACTACAACTCTTTCAACACTCAATTGAAAGATTATCTTTAAGATATTAAATAAAAATTTGCAGTAGTGATGAGTTTTCTCATTAAAAAATAAAGTGAAAAAGTATTCCTGATAAGATGGCATATTCAAATCAACATAGGAAAAACAAGAACTAGATATGTCAGAATGACATCAATGTCCCCACGTATATATTTGTGACCCTGACTTTTGATGGATGGTCCCGATTCTCATTCACAATGCATTAGTGACCTTGATCTTCAATGCAATGAACTGATTTTTGCGTGTAACACATCAACTTGTGATGTTACACGTGTGTACAATGTTTCATCACTGTGTTGAATGGGTCAAAAGTTATGACAAGGAAACTCAAAGCTCCATTTGACCTCTGGCATCTTTGTGACCTTGATTTCTGATGCAGGGACCCGATTCTTGCTCATGACATCATGTGATGAATCATATGAATGTAAAATTTCATAAATGTATGATGCACACAGACCATGCATGCAGCATGGAACAAGGAACTCTTCTAGGATAATTAAATCCACTAAAGTCCAAATAAGTAATGGTAAATGACAAATACCATAGTTTTCCTTTTTCATGATGCTAGCCCAATGTGGGCAACCAGTCACTCGCAGAGGTCCCAAAAATATAGCTTCCCTCACCAGCTATCTGGAAAGCAGATAGGATCCAGCTTTGGGACAGGATCTAGGGTTTAAAGCAGCATAGCCCAGCTACACTTAGAACCTCAATATAAGCAAAAGACTCGCTGCCTTCGCATCAGATTGAATACATCAAAGATCCTGTCCCAAAGCTATATTTTTGGGACCTCTTTCCAAGTGACCCATTGCCCACGTCTGGATAGCATCATGAAAAAGAAAAACTATGGTATTTGTCATTTACCATTACTTATTCGGACTATAGTGGATTTAATTATCCTAGAAGAGTTCCTTGTTCCATGCACAGTCTGTGTGTATCATAAAAAACCTCAGGGAACCATTCTGATTTCATTCCCATTCTCATAAATGGGTCTGTAGATCAGGGTTGTGGAATCGGTCCAAAATTTTCTGACTCCAACTCCACACATTGTAAAAAATCTAAAAATCTGACTCCTCACATTTTAAATATACGACTCCGACTCCTCTAGTGTTTCACTCTATAATTATCATAATAATAAGACATTTCATCACCACCACACTAAGTGTGAAATTTTATATTTTATATTTAAATAAATATTAATTGTATATTCTGAAAATGTAAAAAAAAATATTAAAAAAACTTAATCTAGGGGCTATCAATGAATAAGGTTTATTGACCAAAAAACTAAATAACCTAAATGTTAGTATTTAGGATTTAGAAATTAAGGGTGACACAGGACACAGAAATTGGAGTCGGAAGTTTTTTACCGACTCCGCCCTGAAACGTGCGACGCCACAACCCTGCTATAGATACCCGCTATCCTGATTTTCCTGGCATTTTTATGGCCAATATCTATCCATACAGATTCAACTATTTCTTCTTTAATGGAGGTAACTTCAACTGGATTCAGATTTGTCTTGGCATAAATAAATACTCCACCACCCTCTGAATATTTATGTTCATAATAAAAAAGTTCATAGCCATCAATTTCATAAGTAATGGTATTCTCTCTCTCACTAAATGGACTGTTTGGTATCGTACTGAATTTTGTCCAAGTTTCAGTGACAATCATAACATCATGATTTTCAATACCTATGTATGCCTTGAATTCATTTATTTTATCTCGGATACTTCTTGCCTTTACATAGAAAAATGACAAGGAACCGTTGGAATATTTTGCTTGTAATTTAGTCTGGTTCTGGTTCTGTAATGGTATATTATTTGCATCTCCGAACTGTGAATTGCCGTGTTTCTATTGTGAAGACAAACATCACTGGTTTTGTGGCTGTTTGATCAGGGTAGCTAATCTGTTGTTAGGCTAGGTTATATATTAAAACTGTTTTTCCAATTGTTTTTATGTTGTTTGAGCAAAATTAACCTTTGTTTTTATCACAAATCACTACCTTCTGAGGTTATAGTGGGGGGGAGGGCTATCTCAGAAACTACCGTAGTGATTTCCAATAGAAACGAAGGTTATATTCGTTCAAACCAGGGTTGTGGAGTCGGAGTCGTGGAGTCGAGAGTCGCACGTTTCAGGGTGGAGTCGGAGTCATGGAGTCGGAGAGTCGCACGTTTCAGGGTGGAGTCGGAGTCGGTAAAAAACTTCCAACTCCGACTCCAATTTCTGTGTCCTGTGTCACCCTTAATTTCTAAATCTTAAATACTAACATTTAGGTTATTTAGTTTTTTTGGTCAATAAACCTTATTCATTGATAGCCCCTAGATTAAGTTTTTTAATATTTTTTTTTTACATTTTCAGAATATACAATTAATATTTATTTAAATATAAAATATAAAATATAAAATTTCACACTTAGTGTGGTGGTGATGAAATGTCTTATTATTATTATTATAAAGTGAAACACTAGAGGAGTCGGAGTCGGATTTTTAGATTTTTTACAATGTGTGGAGTCGGAGTCGAATGTTTGACAATGTGTGGAGTCGGAGTCGGAGAATTTTGGACCGACTCCACAACCCTGGTTCAAACCGCATCAAAAACCATCAGAAACACAGTTTGGTAAATATGTAGCATAGTTTTGATTTACAAAGCCTGTAATGTACACTTGTAAAAATTTACCGGAAAACTTTAATGTTTCATAACTTTGTTTTGGTTCATTTGCGCTCTGAACAGAACACACCAAAATACATTAGAAAAATGTATTTTGGATATTAATGTGTGTTGATGAAACATTCAATAATTACCTCCAAATGAAATGCAAGAACTCTCGCCCAATGTGTCAGGTGTGAGTAATTTTAATCGAAACTCCAGCCTGACACGTCGGACGTGTGTTATGGAAAAATCTTCGCGCGACACCATCGAAAAATTAGAGCAGAACTTCCAGTCTGGGATAGTAGTTTGGGCTCCTGAGGCTAAAGGTTTTGCTGAATAAACTTGGCATTATAAGAACATAAGAAATTTTTATAGTGGGCACACTAGGGGCCACTTCGGCCCATTGAGGTGGCTCCACTATGTAAAAACTGCCTGTACATTGGCAACAACCAATTTTTACAAAACTAATTAATTATCAATTTAAAACTATAGATAGAATCTCTGGATCCTGAGGATCAAAGTCATAATAGGCTACTATCCACAAATATGTTACACTCTATATCTATTTATAACTGACATGCAAATATATCAGATCCAAAGAATCCAGTCAATTTCATTATGGTACCCATCAATACCAGTACCTTGCCAACCAAAAATAAGTCACAGTCCATATCAATTGCAGACCAAGTCACAATTTACAACCATATACATTACAATATATATACTTAGGAGGAAAAGTGTAGGTATGGCTGTGAAGACTGTACAATAATGAAGAAATGTGTGTGCACCCATTTTGGGTCTCGCATTTAAAGGGGTTTGTGGGGCAAGTGAAGATCATGAGTTTTTCAATACCTCACATTACTATGGGGGGCACTGCTCAGCAGAGGAATCTCTTTAAATGGGGTGTGTAAGGACAGAGAGTATCCCCTAACCCAAGATGCTGCCTCCCTATATCCCACAACACTTGTGTAGAGCTGTGGGATTTATCACCTAAATGCGCATAATACAATATATATGAAATAAACTAGTACCATTCATGCAATAAAAATGGACTTAAACACTATCACCAGATGTCCCTGGTGATATAGGGCCTACAGAAAAACTATACATGCTTACAACATGGTATCGTATGTGATACAGAGCTGTGGGATTTATCACCTAAATGCGCATAATACATATATATGAAATAAACTAGTACCATTCATGCAATAAAAATGGACTTAAACACTATCACCAGATGTCCCTGGTGATATAGGGCCTACAGAAAAACTATACATGCTTACAACATGGTATCGTATGTGATACAGTACCTTTACTTCATAATTAAATATAAATTATTAATTAATTGAATTAAATATCTATACAAAATTGCCTCGGGATTAGCAACATAGCCTAATGGGAATGAAATGATTGCCATACATACATAGAACCCGTATGTAGGCATTGGGCCTACATAACCACGAGAAACATTTATTATTTCATGTGATCAAAATTTTCCATTGCTAACATGTAAATTACAAGACAGAAGGAGTCAACAACCTTTGCCAAATCAGCAATTTATACTAAAATATGAAGATATATTATAGCGGTGCTGGCTCAGAGCTCTTTATGTTACAGCAAATGCTTTAAACAGGGAAGATGTGCTTTTGTCTTCCCTAAAGTTCTGAGTGAATTCGTTATAATATAAAACCTAACAACTATAAAAAGGATAGGCCTATTCCTTCAGGGGTTTAAATAGTGACTGTCTATATCAGTTACACTGAGTGAACTCATTGTGTAGGCTCCATCATAACGGCCCTACATCGAAGCAAACTAAGGCGGGACACTGGGACACTTTCTTTCATTCACATATAGGCATCTAAAATCCTGAGGCTAGAATTACCGAAAACAATTAAATAAACAAAGAGGTCCTTTGAAGACCTACGCATACATAACTCTCTAACGAAAAAACATAGGGCTTTTGTCGGTAACTCTCCATTGAAGTCTGCTGGAAATTTTACAAAAAAAGAGAGTTCTATAACAAAGAAGGAATTCACCTTAATAGTAAAAGGAATGATTTACTATCAAAGATCGTATCGTATAATTGACTAAAAACCAAAGGAATAGGCCAAATTAGTACAAATACCAATACTCTTGATAACAATAAACTAATAAAAAATATAATTAAAACTCAAAAGAAAAAGGTCAACAAAGAAAGTAGAGAGATGCAAATAATATACCATTACAGAACAAGATAATACCATTACTTATGAAATTGATGGCTATGAACTTTTTTATTATGAATGTAAATATTCAGAGGGTGGTGGAGTATTTATTTATGCCAAGACAAATCTGAATCCAGTTGAAGTTATCTCCATTAAAGAGGAAGTAGTTGAATCTGTATGGATAGATATTGGGCATAAAAATGCCAGGAAAATCAGGATAGGGGGTATCTATAGACCACCTGAGGGATGTTCAGTTGGAGGAATCCCCAAAAGTAGAGAAGAAAATAAGTATGTAGAAAATAAACTTATTGATTAAATAAATAAAGCAATGACAAGCAATATTATTATTGTTGGAGATTTCAATTATAGGCATATAGACTGGGAAATATTACAAACACCAGAAAGTAACAAGAGATTCTTAGACTGTATAATTGAGAATGGTTTAACCCAGTTAGTAAAGGAGCCAACCAGGGCTGATGTCATTCTAGATTTAATTCTAACAAATAATCCAGATACCCTCCAGGATATCTCAGTTTCAGAAACACTAGGTTCAGGTGATCATTGTATCCTTTGGTTTAATATTGTTTGTAATTCAAGACCTAGTGAAAATAAAGTAGAAATCCAGATTTTAAAAGAGGAAATATAAATGGACTAGTAAATGATCTGTGTCTAATAAATTGGACAGATATTCTACAGCCTGAACAGACAGTAACTAGTATGTGGGAAAAATTTTAAAGTATAATAATGAACATACAAAGGAAGCATATCCCACAGTGTAAAATCAGAACTGGAAAAAATAAAAAACAACCTTGGATAAACTGCAATGTAAAAAGAGCAATCAGAGAAAAAACAAAAGCATTTCATAAATTCAAAAGAACTAAAAATGGCACAGACTCCGAAATATATAAAAGTAAAAGAAGCATTTGCAAGAAAGCAATCAGAGATAGCAAACTAGACCTGGAAAAAAGCCTAGCCAAGAATTCAAAAAACAATCCTAAGAAGTTTTTCAGTCACTTCAATTTGAAAAGTAGAGTGAAAAAGAAAATTGGCCCCCTCCATATAGATAATACAACTATAGATGATGATCTCGAAATAACTGAAGAACTAAACAAATACTTCTCATCAGTATTCACAAATGAAAATTTAAATAATATTCCTGACCTTATACTACCAGGACAAGATAGAGAAATAAATGAATTAAGGGTAACGAAACTAGATATCCTAAAAGCAATAGATAAATAAAAAATGGAAAAATCCCCAGGGCCAGATGAAGTGCATCCAATAGTCATAAAAGCTACCAAAAAGAATATAGCACAGGCACTCGAAATTATTTTTAATAAATCATTGATATGTACTGAAATTCCAGAGGATTGGAAGAAAGCAAATGTGGCTCCAATCTTTAAAAAAGGAAATAGAAACTTGGCAAAAAACTACAGACCCATCAGCCTCACCTCCATTATTTGCAAATTACTCGAAAGTATCATTAGAGGTAAAGTTACTGAATTCCTTGAAGAGTGCAACCTTATAAATGATAGCCAGCATGGCTTTCGAAATGGAAGGTCCTGTCTAACCAACTTGATTGAATTTTATGATGGAGTCCTATTGCATTTGGACAATAAAGAGCTAGTAGATATACCTAGTATACTTAGATTTTGCAAAGGAATTTGATACTGTTCCTCATGCAAGATTGTTGGTAAAAGTTAGAGCCCATGGTATAAGAGGTCATATAGCTGACTGGATAGAAGAATGGCTGAGAAACAGAAAACAGAGAGTTCATCTTAATGGAAATAAGTCTACTTGGAGACCTGTATTGAGTGGAGTCCCACAGGGGTCTATGCTGGGACCTCTGCTTTTTGTTGTCTATATAAATGATCTAGAGAAGGGCCTATCATGTAAAACCTCAAAATTTGCTGATGATACAAAATTAGGCCATAATATTAAGTCAGTAGCAGGAGCAATGACAATACAAAAAGACTTAGACAGAGTAACAGCTTGGGCAGATAAGTGGGAGATGAAATTTAATGTTGATAAGTGCAAGGTTATGCATATTGGGCCAAAAAATCCAGAATTTGAATACAATATTGAGATGGTATGGTTAACACCCCAAGTTGGTGGGAACTCCACTATTGGGAAGGATTCCTGAGAGCTCCCAAACCCCTCAGTAGGGCCTGGGAGGTTTCAGTATCCCTACTGGGCCATAGCTTTCTTAGAAAGCCAAGCCTTCAGAGTTACTAAAAATGTTTTTCTTCTCTTTTTAATTGATTATAACAGATTTGAAATTCTCTTAATATAGAGAATGTTAAAAACATTGAGGCAATCATATGCCTGAGTATAACAACTTTGAAATTCTCTCAGTATAGAGAATCAGAAGCTTGAGGCAATCATATGCCCATTTCAAGAGACGGGAAAGCATCTCACTTCTCCTTGATGGTGTGGTAGGTGATCCTATAGTCTTGTTTTTATTATTGGTATTTTGTATTGCTTAACCATTAGCTATAAGAACCATGTCTCACATATTTGGATCACTTAAAATTATCATGTAAATATCAATCATTTTTGAATGCCTGATTCCCTTTATAAAGACCTTGTTGAAGAACCTAACTTCAGTTATCAATATGCATCACAATGGATGTTGAGCTTTCTCAGGCTGTGAACTAAATTGTACCTTTAACTGCCTTATGAGCAACATATTAATGCAAATACATATCCCAAAATTTTAGAACCTTAATTATCATCATTTTCAATTTTGCTCCCTTTTCTGGCATCATTGCACTCATGGATTCCTGTGGGTCCACTGATGACAGTGCTGGGGGTATAATCTCTAAATATTATTGGGTTTTTTCTCTTTATCAAGGATTTGTTTTTGGCTGGGACATTTGCTTATTGAAGTGAATTTGGACAAAGCTTTTTTTTTCTTCCCCAATGCCTGCACAAATGCTGAAGCCAGTGTTCACATAATTTTTTTTGTTATAAACATTGCTTTTGTTTGTACTGATTGAGCCAATAATACCTTTAACGATTGTGATATGAAGTGGAGTTTAAAATGACACATCTGGGACTTATCAGGTTTATACAATTTGGGTAACACTCATTGACCTTGCCCTAGTGACTAATATTCTTTGTTTTTTGCATTAATTATCTAAGTTCCTTTTTTTTTTTTGTAAGTCTTGTCTCCTTTGTGTGGTAATGGGCTGGTGATGGCCAATAATTTAATGGTTTTATTTTATGTTGACATTTTTGTGTGTGGTATGGGACTAATGATGTTTGTTTCTTTTGTTTTGTAGTAATAATTTTTTTTCAAGTGCTTAGTTGGTTCTGAATACACATTGGTGTATGATCAATAAAATTATTTATATTTTCTTTAGTTACCTATAAAAACTTGCCTGCTGATGCAGTTAACCCTGTAAGTGTTATTGTTGTTTCGTTGATTAAATTAGGCAAAGGACGTTTTACTTTTCTTAAATCCTCCCACCATAAGCCTAAGAGTAAGTCATTAAAAGAGGCAGACTGGCTATGCCCCAGAGATCTTAAAGGTAAGAACCCAGTTTCAGATTGGTAGGAGCCGCCTATCTGACATAATCTCAACCACACTAAAATTGGTAACTTGCTCACCTCATTTCTCATTCTTAGCAGTGCAGGTGATGCTGAAGTCAAAGGATTCTTATTCAATTGAAGGCCCTCTGGGTGGTCCTCACTGGCAGCTAAATCTCCCATCTCAGCAACCAGCAGCAGCTGCCATGACCCCACTAACAGAGTATCCGGTAGGTGAGTAACGCAAACGCATATTTACACAGATACACTTACCAGTATCGCGCCCCCATTTCAATATGAATGGAATTTGGATTAAAAATGATGATAAAGAGAAAGACTTGGGTGTCACTACGACTAATGAACTTAAACCCTCAAATCATTGTATGGTAATCAGAAATAAAGCAAATGCTAGACTCAATCTCATGCACACACAGCTAGGCCGGGCTGAAACTCAAGATAGAATTAATCAGTCATTAACAGTTGGCTTTTGATATAAAAATAAGATTCCTGAAAAAAATAATTGGTGGCCACCAACATGTGTCCGGCCACCCCAGTTTTTGTAAAAACATCTAATGCCGCACTAGCAAAATCAGGAAAATGGCAATATCTCTTCTTCTGAACATGCTAGAGAGATGGTTTGCATACCAAAAGATGCAGAATTTGATTTAGAACAAATTATTAAGAGTGGTATTTTTTCATAAAACCTTGTTTTTAAGTTATTTTAGAAAAACTAATTTTTGGGGCCCATAGACCCCCTTTCGACGGACCTTAGTGACAAAAGAAATTCTAAAATAAGCATGATTTGGCTTTTTGATTACTAACATTGCCCTAAAAGGATGTTGACATGGACATAGTGATCACATGATATGACTTTTCCTTGTTATCTTGCATCCATTATGCTTGATTAAAGAATAGAGGGTGGGGCTGCTTCATGAACTTTTTTTAAACGTAATAAATTGAAAACTTGTTTTTTTTTTCAGGTGCCTTTGTTATAAGTTTCCAACCGCAATTTGTCATTGAATTCAACATTTGCAATATAAAGTATGACTTCTACAAGGAAAACAGTTGCTAAAGTACTTGGTGATGTATGTTTTATGCCAGCAGAACAGTTTCCTTTAGGGAAATTGCCTACGTTGAAGCAAGTTATTGAAAGGTGTTTGTGTTTCGGAGACTATAAAACAGATGCTGTACTGAGAGCTACTTCTGAGGAATTGCATAAATTGTGGGTCACATATAATGTTTATCCAATATCAGTAAATGCCATACAGAGCCGACTGAAAACCCAAATAAAGGAATTCAACCGCCTTCTGAAGTATGACAAAAAGAAAAGGGGACCTAAATATCATCAAGATCTGGATGATTTTCTGAAAACTGTAAACGTTTTATTTGACATATATCAACATGATCACAAACTGTTGGCAGATACAGAGAAAAAGCACTTACTAAAAATGACTGAATCTGATTACCAGTTTTATGAGGTACGGTAGGTCTGTTGATTGAATTTCAAGTTGTAAATTATTAATTAATATTAATTAATTATCAATTATTAATTAATATTAATTAATTATCAATTATTAATATTATCAATTATTAATAATTTGCTACAATTTTTAAAGTGCATTTAATAAGTTAGTAATATCAATAATACACTATTAATGATGTTAATGATAAGTAATATTTTAGTATTTTCTCATTTTTGTAAGAATTTCAATAGTGTAATGAAATATAATCACTTTGTAGGACCAGAAAACAACTAGGCATGGTTACTGTACCCTGAAAGAAGTCCCAGAAACAGCCACTGACTTAAAATTCAAATCACGGGTTATTCAATCTCAAAAAGCAAAAGAATCAGTTCCTCCTCCTCATCCTCCTGAACCTATGGACATTCCTGAGTTGACAGATAGCGACAGTTGTAATGATTCATTTTGATGCAGACTATGTTCCAGAAGTCTCAACATTACAGAACAGAACTAGATTACGCTCATTAGCTGAAGCATGTGACAGGTATAGTACTGAAAGATAAATCTTTTAATACAGCTTAAAGTGAAATCATTGTGACTAAGAGATTAAGATTACCAATAAATTATTCATTGACAATAGATATGTAAATCTACTTTAAATATCCTAACAGATATCAAGTAAGTGATAGAGCAGGAGCGGCTATTGGTTCTGCTACATTGGTGGACTTTGGAGTAATCACCCCAGATAACATACAAAATGTTATTGATAAGTATGTTTTTAATCACTCTAGATATTACATTTCTTAGCTTCTGCTATAAGTTCTAAATCACCAGATTTACTATTATTTTTAATTAGCGTCAAAATTTCTATTTTGTGTTTATATTAATTAGTTTCAAACAGGACACTGACATTTGTATTTTGTATATTTGTATAATGCTAATGCAGTAATGCATGGCCAATATTTTTGAAATACTTTTCAGAAACAAGTTGAGAAGGGAGAGCTAAATTGAGAGCTGAAAGGAAGGAAGAAGAAGTGATATTTGAAAAAGTGACTGGCATTGGCTTTGACGGTAGAAAGCAGAGGTGGGGAGTCGGAGTCGGGAGTCGGTAAAAATGACCGACTCCCGACTCTTTGATTCAATTTCTATATGCCAACAATTTACCAGAATACTACTCTGCCCTAAATAAATATCTTCCTGAACTAATTCTAGATTCACATTTCCACATTTGATTTATTGTTCTGGTAAATCTTAGCAAATGAATTTCATATTTCTATTTTAGGATACTAGGTACCATATAAAAATTAGCAATATATTAATTATTAATTTAATTAGCCCCTATTAGTAATGAGTCGTGGGCCTAGTAGAAAATCAGCAGTCTTTCAATATTTTAAGCTAAATGAGGATGAAAGTATTTTTATTTGTCAAGTAGAAAAGGATGGTAAAGAGTGTAATGCAAAAATTAGTGCTTACACTGGGAAACATGCTAATGCTCCAACTAGAGCCTCAAACTTGAAACGCCATCTACGAAACAAACATCCCAATATTTATAAGGTTGTAGATCAGCATGATAAGGAAAGTCGGGAGTCGGAGTCAGTTTTTAAAAATACCGACTCAGGAGTCGGTTGTTTTTGGCCGACTCCCCACCTCTGGTAGAAAGGATGCTACACTTGCTGTTAACAAAGTAAATGAAAAGTATTATACATCCACAATCCTAGAGGAACATTATGTCATTACTGGAGAGCCAGGTAAATGGAAATGATTGTCATACAGTTATAGGCATTATATGCTGTTATATTACTGTACTATAAAGTAGGGTGCTCCAGTTGCCCCAATGTCACCAAATATTGCTGAAGGTCCCTGTGGTATTGCAGTTGGGTCTAATGAATATGTCCCTGAAGTTTGGCTCATTTCCAACAAGATTTACCTTCATCACAAACACTATTTATGAAGGAACCCTTTTGCGAAATATTAAGTTTTTGCTGAAGGTCATCTACAAGTATGATCAGCTGATCCAAACCAGTTGGAACTGGTTCATTTTCTGGTTCATTTCATTAGACCCAACTGCAATACCACAGGGACCTTCAGCAATATTTGGTGACATTGGGGCAACTGGAGCACCCTACTGTATGTGCTTTATGTTGTTGTATATGTTGTCAGTTGCTAATTTAACTAATAACTGTAATAATCTTATTTTTCACTTATTTTTTATGTGCTTTATGTTGTTGTATATGTGTCAGTTGCTAATTTAACTAATAACTATAATAATCTTATTTTTCACTTATTTTTTATGTGCTTTATGTTGTTGTATATGTGTCAGTTGCTAATTTAACTAATAACTGTAATAATCTTATTTTTCACTTAATTTTTATGTGCTTTATGTTGTTGTATATGTGTCAGTTGCTAATTTAACTAATAACTGTAATAATCTTATTTTTCACTTATTTTTCTCTTTTCAGATAGATAAGTTCATACAATAAGAAAGTTTTAAAGAATGGCGACCAGAAGCTCAGACTCCCGGCTTGATGTTTTAATAGAAAGTCCAGGAGAAGAGCATCTGAAAATTACTGGTTCAAAGTTACCAACATACAATCAGGTGCTACTCTGCTACTTGGCTAAAGTTGATGAACTTAGAAGGCAAGATGCTTCCAAAAACATGAAATTGTCACGCATGGCATCGAAGTATGTGGTGAGCGAGATTCTTCCTCACTATTTGAAAGCACGCATCCCAACAATTCATGAGATTACCATGGCTGAGAGAATTGAGGAGTTCCACAACAAGGACTATATTGGCTGCATGAAGATTCCTCCTGAAAGGCGATCAAAAAGTCCTAAGATTGCAGCTTTCCAGGACAAACTTCATAAAACTATGCCATTCTATCCAGGTAATGCAGAGAAAAGGATGGTTGAAACCAAGAAGGGTAAGGCAGAGAATGAAAAGAAAATTATTGAGTATGACATAGCATTTCTGAGAAATATGATGACAGACAGGACTTTTACCTATGGAGGAAAGGACAAAGTTTGTGCTCAGATAGAAATTAAGCGCCAAGAGAGGGCTGAACAGGCTGCTGTGTGATCAGAGAAAGAGGAGAGAAGAGATCAGACATCATCAGTGGAGAAGATTTCCTCAGATTGTGATGTGTCAGATGAGGAAGCAGAAATGGTCAAATCAGCTGATGCCTCCTTTGAGCCTGAAGTCAGTGGCAGACCTACATTTATGGGACCCTGAAGCTTGAACTGTTATGGGGGCCCCTTCACAACTAGCAACAATAGGGTAACATCCAACAAGGTTCAAAGGGCCTTGCTGCCCTTGCCCTTGAATAGATTCTGGCGAGCTCAGTGAGCCCATACAGCTGGGGGTTCGGGTGCTGCAAGCCCCCGAGAAAATTTTGAAATTTGACCAATTACAGGGCATTTTGAGGCTATATGAAATGGGTATTAGAGCATATTCTAAGGTCAATATTAAGTACTTCAACCCATTGGCTTATGATTCTATCACTAAAATAGCCTGATTGGGTCATTCTCTGTCAGATCAACCAAAAAAAATTGAAATTAACACCCTCATCTCTCATATTTTGCTGAAATTTGGTTTATAGGGAGTTTGTGAGCCCTGAATCCATTTCTGAAATTATAAGGTCAATCCGACCAACGGTTCAAGAGATATGACCTCGGGCAATTTGAGGTCACTCGCGAGGTTACTAACATTTGGCGAGCCATAACTTGGGTAATAATTGTCATAATTATATAAAAGTATATATATTTAGAATCAGAAAATGACAAGGAATCCAAATATGCAAGTTTTAGAACTCTAGGTTGAAAAATAAAAAAGTTACACTGTAACCAAAATTTGAGGTCACGATTTGACCTCTGGGGTATCAAATGAGAATTTTTTTTTTAAATGTAAAAAATGAAGGCATAGGCATTGGCTATTAGAATCAGCAAAAAAAAGTTTGTTTATGTTAGTATTTTTCATGTAACTAACATATAAGTGAACACCATATTCATAAGTTGTGCGTCAATTCTACCTATTTTTTCACACTTAAGCTCATAATTTGACCTATAGAAATTAAAATTACATTTTTTATAGATATAAAAAACAAAGTCAGAGTTCTTGACTAATAGAAACAATCATAAAAAGTTTGTTTATGTTGGTACTTTTCATGTAACTAACTTATAAGTGAACACCATATTTATAAATTGCTTGTCATTTCAAGGAATTTTTATATCTTAGCTATCAATTTGACCTCAAGCTCCAAGAATTTAATAAAAATTGTATTTCACTGCTAATCTACACTGGCAATAATAGTTATAATAGTGAAAGGGGAAGACTAAGCTCACATGTAGCCTAAACAAACCTGTTGAAACATGTTGCTACTTGTCTAAGTGCAGAATCAACACAGATAGTTGCAAAATTCCTCGTCTACAGGTTAGTACAGTTCCAGCCAGCACTGTGGGTGGCTGGTGGGTATGGTGTTTTAATGAGCCTCAGAGACTATCAAGGCCTAAAATATTAAGTGTGTATAGCTATATATTTTCTAAAATATATATTACCTAATTGTAAATCCTATATCTTTACAGATCAAAATACAATGGTTCAGCACTTGAAATACTGCCAGGACCCTATTCAAAAACACAAGAAACGCATAACAATCAATCTTAGAAAAGTGACTGATGTACTTGTTGAAAAATGTGCTGGAAGAGTGAAAAAAGACTCATTGTTGTGTGTGAACTGCTGGACACTGATAATGAAAAACCCCACTATACTTAGTACCACTGAAAACAACGAGTCTGAGCAGGATTCAAATGAATCATCTACTATCAGTGGCTTGAGTAACATCTCTTCAATTCAAGATCTGGACAATGACAGTGATTGCTTGATAAAGGAAAATCCTTCAACTTCAGTTGAACCAGTTCTAGCATTTCTGGACCAAACACCAGTTAAAAAAAGTAAGTAATAAATTAATATAATAACTTATACTTTACTACAAGGTCTGTTTGATCTACTATATAGCCAATTATATAGCATTTAAGGTACTATAATTAATATTTAATTACTAATATTCAGGTGTGTGAAACCTTTTTTTCTGTTCTTTTCAGAAGGGCTGTCATTAAGCCAGAAAAAGCGCAAGGCTCGTGGTAAGCTATCATCTGCTCAGAAACACCTGAAGGAGAGGCTAGAACTCAGTTATGGTGTTCAAATTACCGAGGAGGTAAGTGATACTTCAAAACCTGAAACTAAATCTGAAAAACATCTAGACAAATTAATGAATGAATTGAAACAGTCATTCCTGGAGAGCAAATGTCACCATCACAAACTACAAATATTGACACTCTCACCATACACAATTGAAAAAACAGCTAGTTTCTTTCAAACTACAACATACATGGTGAAAAGAAGCCGTTCACTTAAATCAGAACATGGAATCCTTCCGAAGATTCCACTAATGAGCAAAGGAAAAGTGATATCTGAAGAACACAAAGATATAGTTAGAAGATTCTATGAGTCAGAAGAGGTTAGTCGTATGTGTCCTGGCCAAAAGGATTGCGTGAAAGTTATCAGTGCTGAAGGTGCAATGAAGGTGCAAAAACGATTGGTCCTCGGGAATTTAAGAGAGATGTTTGAACTATATAAAAATGATGAAAAGAATCCAAAAATAGGATTTTCCACATTTGCAAAATTACGGCCATCATATTGTGTGCTTGCCGGTAGTGGTGGGACTCATTCCGTCTGTGTCTGCACATACCATCAAAATCCAAAATTGCAGCTGGCTGCATTGGGAGAAAGAGGTCTTTCATACAAGGATCTTATGGATTACAGTGTCTGCAGTACAGAAAGAGAGACTTGCATGATGCAACTTTGCAATGATTGCCCAAGAGAAGAGGGTGTCCTGGATTTTCTTGAGTTACTTGACAGTGTGAAATCAGCTCCAAATGAAATATCTTACAAGCAATGGGTGACTGTTGACCGTTGTACAATGGTTGATAAGGTGGAGCCACTTCATGAATACTTATCATCCCTAAGCATGAAAATATCCTGCATGGTTCGTCATCACTTTGTTGCTCAGCAACAATCACAGTACTTCAAGCAGTTGAAAGAAACACTACCACCTCAGAGCGAGGTAGTTATAGTAGGTGGTTTCTCTGAGAATTATTCTTTCATTGTCCAGGATGCTGCCCAAGGGTTTCACTGGGACAATTCACAGTGTACAGTTCACCCTTTTGTCATCTATTATAGATCATCTGCAGACCAGGAACTTAGCCATTTTAGTGTCTGTTTCTTATCTGCATCACTAAAACACAACACTATAATGGTTTACTCATTCATATTGAAGCTTATGACATATGTTAAATTCAGATGCCCACAATTGAAGAAGGTGCACTATTTCTCAGATGGATGCGCTGGCCAATATAAGAACAGATACAACTTCACAAATCTCTGTTACCATGAAGAGGATTTTGGTCTGTCTTGTGAATGGCACTTCTTTGCTACATCCCATGGCAAAAATGCATGTGATGGGATTGGAGGAACAGTGAAAAGAGCTACTGCTCGTGCCAGTTTGCAGAGAACTACAGAGAGGCAAATTCTTATACCAGAACACATGTTTCAGTTTTGTGAAGAAAACTTGAGCAAGAAGATAAATTTTTTCTTTGTAACTACAGCTGATTTGAAAGATGCAGAAGAACGGTTGGAACATCGATTCAAGGATAGTAGGGCTATTCCTGGAACTCAGAAATATCATAGATTTGTTCCCCTAAACAAGGAAGAACTGATGGTGTATCCCATTTCAAGTGGCATTGGAGAAAAGAAAAGAATAAGGAAAAGTCATTTTACTAATGAACCTGCAATGCTTGGTAACCTAAAATGTGTCAAACCAGGAGAGTATGTTGGCTGCATTTATGACATGCAAGTTTGGTATGGAATTGTGGAGGAATATTGTGAAGAGTTTGATGATTTCACTGTGAACTTTCTACATCCCTCTGGGTCATCAGGATCAAGTGCATATTATTATCCATCAAACAAGGATTCATGTGCAGTGCCAGGACATCATATATTAACTGTAATGAGTTGTTCTACCCTAAGAGGAGGCAGCAGAATTCAATACATTTTTCCACAAAAAGAAATTGATGAGAGCATCGAGCATGCAAAAATTGTATTAGGCTAGCACATGAATCCTCTAAGTAGGTCTTCCCCTTTCACTATTATAACTATTATTGCCAGTGTAGATTAGCAGTGAAATACAATTTTACATTTTTTGCCTTTGTTTTTATATCTATAAAAATGTAATTTTAATTTCTATATGTCAAATTATGAGCTTAAGTGTGAAAAAATAGGTAGAATTGACGCACAACTTATGAATATGGTGTTCACTTATATGTTAGTTACATGAAAAATACTAACATAAACAAACTTTTTTTTGCTGATTCTAATAGCCAATGCCTATGGCTTCATTTTTTACATTTAAAAAAAAATTCTCATTTGATACCCCAGAGGTCAAATCGTGACCTCAAATTTTGGTTACAGTGTAACTTTTTTATTTTTCAACCTAGAGTTCTAAAACTTGCATATTTGGATTCCTTGTCGTTTTCTGATTCTAAATATATATACTTTTATATAATTGTGACCATTATTACCCAAGTTATGGGTCGCCAAATGTTAGTGACCTCGCAAGTGACCTCAAATTTCCCGAGGTCATATCTCTTGAACCGTTGGTCGGATTGACCTTATAATTGGGTCATTCTCTGTCAGATCAACCAGTGCCTAACACCCTCATCTCTCAGATTTTGCTGAAATTTGGTTTATAGGGAGTTTGGGGGCCCTGAATCCATTTCTGAAATTATAAGGTCAATCCGACCAACGGTTCAAGAGATATGACCTCGGGAAATTTGAGGTCACTTGCGAGGTCACTAACATTTGGCGACCCATAACTTGGGTAATAATGGTCACAATTATATAAAAGTATATATATTTAGAATCAGAAAACGACAAGGAATCCAAATATGCAAGTTTTAGAACTCTAGGTTGAAAAATAAAAAAGTTACACTGTAACCAAAATTTGAGGTCACGATTTGACCTCTGGGGTATCAAATGAGAATTTTTTTTTTAAATGTAAAAAATGAAGGCATAGGCATTGGCTATTAGAATCAGCAAAAAAAAGTTTGTTTATGTTAGTATTTTTCATGTAACTAACATATAAGTGAACACCATATTCATAAGTTGTGCGTCAATTCTACCTATTTTTTCACACTTAAGCTCATAATTTGACCTATAGAAATTAAAATTACATTTTTTTATAGATATAAAAACAAAGGCAAAAAATGTAAAATTGTATTTCACTGCTAATCTACACTGGCAATAATAGTTATAATAGTGAAAGGGGAAGACCTACTTAGAGGATTCATGTGCTAGCCTAATACAATTTTTGCATGCTCGATGCTCTCATCAATTTCTTTTTGTGGAAAAATGTATTGAATTCTGCTGCCTCCTCTTAGGGTAGGACAACTCATTACAGTTAATATATGATGTCCTGGCACTGCACATGAATCCTTGTTTGATGGATAATAATATGCACTTGATCCTGATGACCCAGAGGGATGTAGAAAGTTCACAGTGAAATCATCAAACTCTTCACAATATTCCATTTAGGTTACCAAGCATTGCAGGTTCATTAGTAAAATGACTTTTCCTTATTCTTTTCTTTTCTCCAATGCCACTTGAAATGGGATACACCATCAGTTCTTCCTTGTTTAGGGGAACAAATCTATGATATTTCTGAGTTCCAGGAATAGCCCTACTATCCTTGAATCGATGTTCCAACCGTTCTTCTGCATCTTTCAAATCAGCTGTAGTTACAAAGAAAAAATTTATCTTCTTGCTCAAGTTTTCTTCACAAAACTGAAACATGTGTTCTGGTGTAAGAATTTGCCTCTCTGTAGTTCTCTGCAAACTGGCACGAGCAGTAGCTCTTTTCACTGTTCCTCCAATCCCATCACATGCATTTTTGCCATGGGATGTAGCAAAGAAGTGCCATTCACAAGACAGACCAAAATCCTCTTCATGGTAACAGAGATTTGTGAAGTTGTATCTGTTCTTATATTGGCCAGCACATCCATCTGAGAAATAGTGCACCTTCTTCAATTGTGGGCATCTGAATTTAACATATGTCATAAGCTTCAATATGAATGAGTAAACCATTATAGTGTTGTGTTTTAGTGATGCAGATAAGAAACAGACACTAAAATGGCTAAGTTCCTGGTCTGCAGATGATCTATAATAGATGACAAAAGGGTGAACTGTACACTGTGAATTGTCCCAGTGAAACCCTTGGGCAGCATCCTGGACAATGAAAGAATAATTCTCAGAGAAATCACCTACTATAACTACCTCGCTCTGAGGTGGTAGTGTTTCTTTCAACTGCTTGAAGTACTGTGATTGTTGCTGAGCAACAAAGTGATGACGAACCATGCGGGATATTTTCATGCTTAGGGATGATAAGTATTCATGAAGTGGCTCCACCTTATCAACCATTGTACAACGGTCAACAGTCACCCATTGCTTGTAAGATATTTCATTTGGAGCTGATTTCACACTGTCAAGTAACTCAAGAAAATCCAGGACACCCTCTTCTCTTGGGCAATCATTGCAAAGTTGCATCATGCAAGTCTCTCTTTCTGTACTGCAGACACTGTAATCCATAAGATCCTTGTATGAAAGACCTCTTTCTCCCAATGCAGCCAGCTGCAATTTTGGATTTTGATGGTATGTGCAGACACAGACAGAATGAGTCCCACCACTACCGGCAAGCACACAATATGATGGCCGTAATTTTGCAAATGTGGAAAATCCTATTTTGGGATTCTTTTCATCATTTTTATATAGTTCAAACATCTCTCTTAAATTCCCGAGGACCAATCGTTTTTGCACCTTCATTGCACCTTCAGCACTGATAACTTTCACGCAATCCTTTTGGCCAGGACACATACGACTAACCTCTTCTGACTCATAGAATCTTCTAACTATATCTTTGTGTTCTTCAGATATCACTTTTCCTTTGCTCATTAGTGGAATCTTCGGAAGGATTCCATGTTCTGATTTAAGTGAACGGCTTCTTTTCACCATGTATGTTGTAGTTTGAAAGAAACTAGCTGTTTTTTCAATTGTGTATGGTGAGAGTGTCAATATTTGTAGTTTGTGATGGTGACATTTGCTCTCCAGGAATGACTGTTTCAATTCATTCATTAATTTGTCTAGATGTTTTTCAGATTTAGTTTCAGGTTTTGAAGTATCACTTACCTCCTCGGTAATTTGAACACCATAACTGAGTTCTAGCCTCTCCTTCAGGTGTTTCTGAGCAGATGATAGCTTACCACGAGCCTTGCGCTTTTTCTGGCTTAATGACAGCCCTTCTGAAAAGAACAGAAAAAAAGGTTTCACACACCTGAATATTAGTAATTAAATATTAATTATAGTACCTTAAATGCTATATAATTGGCTATATAGTAGATCAAACAGACCTTGTAGTAAAGTATAAGTTATTATATTAATTTATTACTTACTTTTTTTAACTGGTGTTTGGTCCAGAAATGCTAGAACTGGTTCAACTGAAGTTGAAGGATTTTCCTTTATCAAGCAATCACTGTCATTGTCCAGATCTTGAATTGAAGAGATGTTACTCAAGCCACTGATAGTAGATGATTCATTTGAATCCTGCTCAGACTCGTTGTTTTCAGTGGTACTAAGTATAGTGGGGTTTTTCATTATCAGTGTCCAGCAGTTCACACACAACAATGAGTCTTTTTTCACTCTTCCAGCACATTTTTCAACAAGTACATCAGTCACTTTTCTAAGATTGATTGTTATGCGTTTCTTGTGTTTTTGAATAGGGTCCTGGCAGTATTTCAAGTGCCGAACCATTGTATTTTGATCTGTAAAGATATAGGATTTACAATTAGGTAATATAATTTTTTAGAAAATATATAGCTATACACACTTAATATTTTAGGCCTTGATAGTCTCTGAGGCTCATTAAAACACCATACCCACCAGCCACCCACAGTGCTGGCTGGAACTGTACTAACCTGTAGACGAGGAATTTTGCAACTATCTGGTTGATTCTGCACTTAGACAAGTAGCAACATGTTTCAACAGGTTTGTTTAGGCTACATGTGAGCTTAGTCTTCCCCTTTCACTATTATAACTATTATTGCCAGTGTAGATTAGCAGTGAAATACAATTTTTATTAAATTCTTGGAGCTTGAGGTCAAATTGATAGCTAAGATATAAAAATTCCTTGAAATGACAAGCAATTTATAAATATGGTGTTCACTTATAAGTTAGTTACATGAAAAGTACCAACATAAACAAACTTTTTATGATTGTTTCTATTAGTCAAGAACTCTGACTTTGTTTTTTATATCTATAAAAAATGTAATTTTAATTTCTATAGGTCAAATTATGAGCTTAAGTGTGAAAAAATAGGTAGAATTGACGCACAACTTATGAATATGGTGTTCACTTATATGTTAGTTACATGAAAAATACTAACATAAACAAACTTTTTTTTGCTGATTCTAATAGCCAATGCCTATGCCTTCATTTTTTACATTTAAAAAAAAAATTCTCATTTGATACCCCAGAGGTCAAATCGTAACCTCAAATTTTGGTTACAGTGTAACTTTTTTATTTTTCAACCTAGAGTTCTAAAACTTGCATATTTGGATTCCTTGTCGTTTTCTGATTCTAAATATATATACTTTTATATAATTATGACAATTATTACCCAAGTTATGGCTCACCAAATGTTAGTAACCTCGCGAGTGACCTCAAATTGCCCGAGGTCATATCTCTTGAACCGTTGGTCGATTGACCTTATAATTTCAGAAATGGATTCAGGGCTCACAAACTCCCTATAAACCAAATTTCAGCAAAATATGAGAGATGAGGGTGTTAATTTCAATTTTTTTTGGTTGATCTGACAGAGAATGACCCAATTTCAGAAATGGATTCAGGGCCCACAAACTCCCTATAAACCAAATTTCAGCAAAATCTGAGAGATGAAGGTGTTAGGCACTGGTTGATCTGACAGAGAATGACCCTTTAGTGAAAACCGGCTCCTCTGCATTTTGGCCTCATGATGTTCTTAAATCGCCAGAAGTGGTTGAAACTGCAGTTAGAAACAATGTTTCCTCAGCTGCTTTAGCACAGATCACTTTTTCCCTTATTAAGGCTACAGCTGGTGATCCATCAAAAGTAAATGTGAGTTACAGATCTGCTTATAATTATCGTGTGGAAGCTGTCAATAGTATTGCACAGAAAATCAGAGCATCATGGAAGCCACCTCTTGTGGCAACCATCCATTGGGATGGCAAATTGATGGACACTTGGAAATGAGTCTGCACAGGAGGAGAGGCTTCCCATACTTGTGTCTGGAGTTGGAGGTGTAAAATTGCTAGGTGTTCCACCCTTGCAACACAAGACTGACAGACTATCAGGGCCAAAAATTGCTAATGCCACCATAGAAGAACTGGAGGTCTGGAACTGCAAAGATAATGTTGCTGCGATGGTCTTTGACACAACATCCTCAAACACAGGTGCGATAACAGCTGCCTGCATTAGTATTCAGGAGTCTCTCAAGCGTGAGTTGCTGTGGTTAGCATGCAGCACCACATTGGAGAAAGGTTTCTTGTCCATACATGGGATGCCTTGAAAATTGAGGTCTCAAAGAGCCCAGACATTTCCCTTTTCATACGATTCAAGGAACATTTTGAGAAGTTGTCTTACCGCAACCTAGAGAATCTGTCCATCCCTGACATTCCAGAGGATCTGGCTGAGCAGAGAACTGCCATCATTGCTTTGTGTCAGGAAGCTCTCAAGTCAGACTTTGCTCGAGGGGACTACAAAGAACTGGTGCAACTTACCTTGGTCTACCTCAATGCTGTGCCAGATAACTTTACTGGGTTTCAAAGGCCAGGAGCTCTTCATAAAGCCCGTTGGATGGCAAAAATTCTTTACTCCATCAAAATAGTACTTCTTTGTGATCAAATTGCTGAGCTGCTAACTGGGACCATACTAGCTAAAGGACAATTACCCAAACTTATGCAGTACGTACAGTTTGTCGTGTATTGCTACATCCCATGGTGGATTGCTGCCCCAGTGTCTTCAGCTGCACCAATGAATGATCTCAGTCTAATCAATTCCTTTCTAGACTACAGGAAAGTTAATCCAACAATTGCAGGAGCTGCACTCAAGGCAATTGGTTTACATATGTGGTATCTCACAGAGGAATTGGTGCCACTTTCTTTATTCAGCAGCTCTCTCAGTGATGCAGTAAAGGAGAAAATAGCAAAGAAGCTTCTTGGAGCTGAACACCTGGCTTCATGCGTTAAAAGAGATGGGTCTGGGTTTGGCAAGCCAAAATTTCCAGAAGTTCCAAAGGAATCAAGTGATGACCTTTCAGAATTTGTTGGAAGTGACTCCTGGGCATTTTTCAGAATCCTTAACATCAATTCAGAATTCTTAAATCTGCCTGTTAATGGGTGGCCATCAAGTGAAGCATTTCTCTATGGAAAGGAAATAGTAGCAAATCTTTGTGTTGTTAATGATGCTGCCGAGAGGGGGGGTTAAGCTATGCCATGATTTCCTGGGCACTTCCAAAAAGGAATCCAATCTGCAAAATACACTACAAATTGTAGAAAATTGTCGCAACCGCCTCCCAAATCAGAGAAAGCGCAAGGTGGAATCTAAGAACTGGTTTCTTAAATTAGAATAGGTAAGGTAGCTGTTTGTTTTATTGATAATGTTTGTATGTTAATCAGTATTTTGTTTATCTTACATGTATGTGAAAATCTATCTTTTTGAGTATTAATACAAAAACATAAACAGTAAGTTTGTAGTCTTTAAAGACCTTGTCTGAGTTTTTTTTTGTACACTTGCTTCTTTGGAAATAAATTCTTGACTGTTGGAACTTCTATTGAGATCTATCCATTATCCATCCACAAATACACCAGCAGCTATGCATATCCAGAGCTCAACTTTGCATAAAATACCTGAAAAAATCATGAATGTGACTCATTTTTAGCATTTTTTATCATTAATATGTAGATTATTTGAATCAAAACCTCAAAAATTGAGTTACCCACCACCTAAGACCATCACATAGGTTTTTTGATCATAATAGTAAGATGTTACAAAGCAAAAATGTGTCATTTTTAGTGTTTTTCTATAAAAATGCCTTTTGTAAAAAGGTTCCTACAGAAAACATTAATGTGATGAAGGTAAATCTTGTTGGAATTCAATCAAACTTCACAGGCATATTTACTAGACCCAACTGCAATACCACAGACCTTCACCAGCTTATTCCAAATTTTAAGATTTTATGGGGTGGCTGGAGCACCCTACTATAAAGTAATATTTCAATTACTTAAAAAATTTTCTTTTTAAGTGACAACTGTCCAGTTAACTTTACTCCTTCCTTTTTCATTTTTATTTAATTGTAAAATTAATTACATTTATTTTCAGATGATTTCTACCTCGACCATTTTACCCCGGAGAGTGGCAAAGGCATTGACATTGCTCATGGCATTTATAAGATCATTAAAGGGACAGAACTTGAGGCCAAATTAAACTTAGTTAAAGCAGATGGGACAAATACTAACACAGGACATATGCATGGGTCAATCAGATATTTGGAAATATTTTTAGGGCAACCTCTTCAGTGGGATATTTGTCTTCAGCATCTAAATGAATTGCCACTTAGACATCTTCATAACTTTAGATGGGACAACAAAAAGTTCAGACAAATTTTCTGGCCCTATTGGTTCTCAGCTCAATGGGGATGTGTCAGAATGGAATGTTGTGGACTTCAAATCTATACCTTATCCTGCATTTGTGCTTCTACCAAATGAGGTGGTCAATAATTTATCAACAGACCAATACTATGGATACTGCATCTGCTGGGCAATTATTACTGGTGAAGTGGATGAAGACCTTGCACTCTTAGAAGATGGCCTGCTAAATCACTCTCAATGGCTCACCTTAGCCTGTAGAATTCTTCGCTTTTATGTTTCACAAAAAAGACCCAGTAAGAACCTCAAAATCATAGTAGAATTCATCATCAAAGTATACTTTCACAGTTGGTTCAATATCAAGGCTAATAAGAGGCTAAGTGATGGGTCAAGAAACCTATTCAATATGATCCAAAGAGTAAATAAATTCCCTGACAGGAAAATTAGAGAAATTTGTTATGACGTATTAAACAATAGCTATTTTGCTCATGGTGAAAATATTTTAGTTGGAATGCTGGCTGATGAAGATGAAGAGGTTAGGAGGTGTGCTGTCAATAAAGTTCTGTGTCTGAGGGGAGTTATAGAGGATTTTGATGATGAATCTGGTAGTAGCAATGATTTTGCAGGTGGAATAATTGAGTGATGAGAATGAAGAGGATCATGAAGGTGGTACTGATAAATATCCTGCTATAGATGAGAATGTTAGGGTCTTTAGAAAGCCAATCATCAATTTCAAAGCTTCTGCATACCACAAGCTGTCTGCTATGTCCCAATGGGAAACTGTTCCACCTGTATTAAAAGAATTCAGTAATGATGAACTGCGTGATATCATTAATACCGCATTGAAACTGGATCACGAGTGCCACAGTCAGAATGTTGAAAGGCACATCAAGTTTGTCACTGAAGCATCCTTGGCTGTTGTAGGTCATGAGCGTAGAGATGGTCTTATTAGAAACAAAATTAGATCACGTAAATTAATGAAAGATTTTGTCTAAAAAATATTTTAAGTTCTAGATTATTATTTATCATGCTACAAAATGACAATTTGTTAATTGTATAATTTAATGTTTGGCATTTTGGAATGTCAAAAAGCATTTTCAATGAATTTAAAATGGCTGATTTTGATTGCTGATTGAAAACTACTAATACATGTCAATTTGCAGCTTGAGAATGTTTTATTGTGTTGACATTCAGTTGAAAGGGGGTCTATGGGCCCAAAACATTAGTTTTTCTAAAATAACTCAAAACTAAAGGTTTTATGAAAAAATACCACTCTTAATAATTTGTTCTAAATCAAATTCTGCATCTTTTGGTATGCAAACCATCTCTCTAGCATGTTCAGAAGAGATATTGCCATTTTCCTGATTTTGCTAGTGCGGCATTAGATGTTTTTACAAAAATAGAGGGTGGCCGGACACACGTTGGTGGCCACCAATTATTTTTTTCAGGAATCTTATTTTTATATCAAAAGCCAACTATTAGTCACTCTGATAAATTAAAATCAAACAAAAATTATAGTTTCAGCCCATCACACACACACATTGAATATAAATCACCCAATATTATAAAGCAACTATACATTTCATATGTGAGACCCCTCCTTGAATACTACATTCAATTTAGTAATCCCTATCTAATACAAGATATTGAAAAATGAAAAAGTACAAAAATGAGTAACAAGAATGATCCCATCTCTAAGACAATTAACATATAAGGAAAGACTGGCGTATCTAAGCATGTTCTCATTAAAAAGGAGGTTAAGGGGTGATACAATAGAGGTGTATAAAATGATAAAAGGGTTGGATAAGATAGATTTTGAGTCATAGTATGAAATTATTTAAGCCAAGATGTCAGACTATTTTGGAATAGTGACAGAAGAAATGGTGACTTCGGATACACTTGATTCTTTCAAAAGAAGGTTGGATAGTTTGATGTCTGCAAGGGACATCTGGTGATGGTATTTAAGCCCATTTTTATTGCATGAATGGTACTAGTTTATTTCATATATATTATGTGCATTTGGGTGATAGATCCCATAGCTCAACACAGGTGTTGTGGGATATAGGGAGGCAGCATCTTGGGTTAGGGCAGTGGTGGCCAACCATTTTTTGATGCGTGCCATTTTTAGGTTAGGTTTAATTCGGATGCGCCAAAAAAAATTCATTCCCTCTGTATTTTTAGTTAACTACATCTTAATTGCTTAAATCTTTGATTTTTAATATTTAGCACAATTCATACTAGACCTCGATGCGCCACTTCAAAGTACTTGATGCGCCACCTTTGGCGCAATGCACCGCAGTTGGCCACCACTAGGTTAGAGGATACTCTCTGTCCTTACACACCCCATTTAGAGAGATCCCTCTGCTGAGCAGTGACCCCCATAGGACTGTGAGGTATTGAAAAACTCATGATCTTCACTTGCCCCACAAACCCCTTTAAATGGGAGACCCAAAATGGGTGCACACACATTTCTACATTACTGCACACACATTTCTACATTACTGTACAGTCTTTACAGCCACACCTACACTTTTCCTCCTAAGTATATACATTGTAATGTATATGGTTGCAAATTGTGACTTGGTCCGCAATTGATATGCTGTGACTTATTTTTGGTTGGCAAGGTACTGGTATTGATGGGTACTGTAATGAAATTGACTGGATTCTTTGGATCTGATATATTTGCATATCAGTTATAAATAGATATAGAGTGTAACATATTTGTGGATAGTAGCCTATTATGACTTTGATCCTCTGGATCCAGAGATTCTATCTTTAGTTTTAAATTGATACTTAATTAATTTTGTAAAAATTGGTTGTTGCCAATGTACAGGCAGTTTTTACATAGTGGAGCCACCTCGATGGGCCGAAGTGGCCCCTAGTGTGCCCACTATAAAAATTTCTTATTTTCTTATCAACCCATACCCCTATATAGTTTTTTCACAGGGCCTATTATATAGGACCTAATATGAATATGGCGTTGTTAGTACTAAAATTCTGAACTAGGCCTTAGTCAAAAGTTGCCTTGGTTTAACTAGGTCAGGCGATAAGTTTAGGACGCCTTCAACACTGAACCAGGACTTACGGTGGAATCCTATAGCCCTAATATGATAATCTAGTCTCTAGGCTGGACTAGCCTCATCTGGGAAAACGCAAATTTTGTTTGTAAATTATAATTTTATTTAAAAAAAAATCCGAACATTACACAAGGTATACAGTAATGCAAACTTTAAACCAATTGTAGTTCATCACTAATTAGTAAACAAGATACACTCCTACCCAACTATGAAAACTGTATCAAAATTCCTACAACAGTTGACAAATTCTTTTTAAATCGCGACTGCGCCTTTTCACTAATCTTATTCTTCTTTCTTGGTGTTAAAGTAAGGATGCTGGCCGGCAATGATGAATGGACTTTTGCCAAAGTCTACTTATATTCAGAAACCATTATACCATGCTTGTACAAAATTTTATACACTTTTGTGAAATTGAGGAAAAGTTAATCAGTCCATAAATTTTAAAAAATACCCCAGCCAACAAAACTGGCGAATTTCCAGAATTCAAACGCAATTTGGAGACCTAACAGCTCATAACATCTTGGTAATATGTTAAATTAGGTTAGATTAGGCTAGATTAGGTGGTTAGGTTTGTAAATAGGGCCTATAAACTCCCCAGTCTCAACAGGTACAAATATTATACAAGTGGTCCATAGAAGATTAAGAGACAGTTGTCTAGAATAATGACTAAGTAGGCCAGTGAATCACTGTGCATAATGAACATACAATTGCCTACGCCAATGCTTCCAGATTTGAGATTTATAAAATATATCGGAGACCATTCCACTAACTATGGCTTCTATTATCTTATTGACTGACTCACCAAGCCTAGTGATAAAACTAAATACCAAATTGCGAATGACACTGGCACAGTTAGACACCTTACCTAGTTGAGTTCCCATTGATTACACCCGAGAACCCCATAGCAGCCAACACGCCAGTCCAAGACCATACCGTACAATCAAAGTTAATTTAGAAGAAGGACTACAAACAGCATACTGGCACTAGAAGGAGCACCATTTATAAATCTTAGACTTCTTAATAAACTCCTAAAAATATTATTATATGCAACATATAATTTTCTCAAATTATACTTTCTGTAATTCCACCACAAATGAGCTGTACATATTGAAGTACAAAAAGTTTTGAACAAAATCAACTTAACATCTAATGTACACATATGAAATTTTCTAACCAAAGTATTTCCCTGAGCATATAATTATCTACATTGCTTTAGAATATTACAGTCATTTGAAAGACTATCAGTTAGTATGTGGCCAAGATACTTAGTCTGGGTCACTTCTGACAGCACCATACGATTCAGTTGAAACTCAGAAAATGTTATATATTTGTAGGCCTTGGTCCTCATAATCATAACATGACTATTAGCAGGATTGTATTTTATGTCGTTATCCTCCCATAGCCTTCACACACTTTGAAAAGTGTGCTGAGCCCTTTTACAGATGGAGAAATAAGAACAGGTCATCTGCATACATCAGATGATTAACAATCATTGTACCACTATAGCAGTCTATTTTACAGGTGTTCAGCACAACAGATAGATTATCCATATAAACATTGAATAAGCAGGGGGATAATATCTCTCCCTGCCTGAAACCATTTTGCTTTGTTTTGTTTCAGGTTCAAAGTGGTGTACCCAAGTCTCATCCCCAGTCACAATTCGTGAAAGGAAATCATCCCCTTCTGTCTCGTATTGAACCAACGACTCAGAAGCAATTTCTTTTCTTTGGGTTTTGTGATCTTCAGTCAGTTGGTGAGGAACAAACCGTGAACACACTTTTGAGTATCCCAGTTGCTGAATTATCGTATTCACACTTCCTTCACTAATTCCTAGCTCCAGTAATAGCTCATTGAATGTGACGCGCCGATTTAATCGAATGATGCTGTTAGCACATTGCACAGTGTGAGATGTCACAGCCGATGCCGGGCGACCGCTGCGTGGCTCATCATCGAGGCTGGCTCTCCCTCTCTCCGATGATCTCACACATTTAGACCAGAGTCCAACTGTGCTTCGATCAACAACAGCATCTCCGTAAACGTTTTGTAGACGTTTGTGAATATTTCCAACTGTTTCCTTCTCTGCGGTTAAGAACTCGATAACAGCTCTCTGTTTACGACCACATCAATGTCAGACGCCATTTTCGAAACCATCGGTTTTATACAAGGGCGTTTAAAAGCGGTTTTATACAAGGAGGGAAGGTTCAAACTAAATAAATCCGGTTATGTGAAGCGCAGAAAGTTTAAACTTAAGGCCCAAAAGACATTTCAGCCCCATGGCCTATTATTTAGCTAAGAAAAAAGGGTGGGGCAAAATATATTGAGTGCCCCTAGTATAACATTGGCATACAGGTAAGGCGCCGTTCAAAATTATGTAACACTATTTTTGCTAAAACCTGACACCCACCTCCCTGTAACGTTCCGTAACGTGTGGGGTGGGGGAAGTGTTACATAACATTTTAGGGGGTGTCTGGTGTAGCGTTACAGAACGTTCCTGGGGGATCTGGGATATTAAGTTTTAGCAAAAATAGCGTGACGTAATTTTTGAACGGACCCTAATTATAATGTAATGTCTGTGTTCATAAAGATAAACAATTAATATGATCGTGAAGAGCGCTGAACTCCATATTTACTAGTCTTATACAGTAATAAGGTTCCATTATGATTACTGCAAGTCTATATGAACAGACACCACAATACAGCTTTTTATATACTAGTGAATTTGAGACAAAAATAGACATTACACAACCATCCTTCACACTCCCTCATTCCCCTTCCTCACCCACCAGTCTCGCGTATATTAAATCATTATGTAACAATACTAATAAAGCTGTTTGTAGAGTCCGTGTGCAGCCTTAAACCTTTACTAACTTGCGAATCTACACGATTATATATATATATATATATATATATATATATATATATATATATATATGTGTGTGTGGTGTGTGTGTGTGTGTGTTTTGCTGTTGTGGCGGTTACACGTGTTTCGATCGAAGTCCGAATAAAAGCGGTATTACAGTAAAAATCCTGCAGTTAATCAGTTTTAAACGGTGCCGATATTGTGAGTTAATTGATAGTGCATAGCGGTATTTTTTTTTTAAAAATTAAAAATCGCGGCGTATACCAAAAAAAGTAAATAAAATCAAAGTGAATTAATATATACAGCATTTGTTTTTTTTTTTTTCCGAGTCTCTTTGTGAGGAAAGTTTTGTTTTTTGAAGTGCCCGCAAATATCCCCCCATTATCCCCCGCAGCCACAGTCGAGAGGACCAATCAGTGAGAAGTATACAGCGTGCCACATCCCCTACCCTGGAGTAACGGAAAATTCTTTCCCTCACACAGCTTGAGTCATCCCCCACCCAATACCTCCCATAATACCCCCTTTTTGAGTCACTTCACCAACATGGAAATTAATGCATACCTGCAACTCTGTGGTATCTGTAAAGCTGCAACAGATGAGACAGAGGCGATAAGGTGCGATTTTTGTCAGCTACTTTTTGATTTTAAATGCCTAGAATGGGGAGATGAAAAAATCTCCCTTATAACGAACGCAAAGCAGTTTAATGGGATAAAATTTTTCTGCGAGAACTGCTTGACCGAATTAAACTCTTTTACGGTATTTAAAGCAGAAAGAGACTACGAGAAGAGAATGAAAGAGGAAAGTGGAAACAAAGAACAGTGGAAAACGGAAGAAACGGAGAAAGGCGAAATAGAAAGAATTCAAATACCGTCACAAAACGAGGCCGAAAACACACAGGCGACAACGAGTGTAAAGACAACACACAGCATAAGGGCAACGAAGGACACAAACACAACTAGCACAAATAGGACAAGACAAGAGGGCAGTCAAGTAAACGAAGTAAAACTGTCCCCCAATAAGGAGCAAAAAACAAAAGCCAAGAGTAAATATGGATATGGGGAAGGAATTATATGCAGGTATTATATAAAAGATAATTGCAGATTTAAAAGAGGACAATGTATATATGAACATCCCCCAATATGTAATTTCTTCTACAATAATGGTCATTGTAAATTTGGAGACGGATGTAAATTCTACCACCCGGACATTTGCAGAACTTACGCAAAATATGGAACCTGCAAATTCGGGAATAAATGCTACTATCAACATCTCCCGACGGACTCAACGAACAAAGGAAAAGTTTAAATGACAATAGGAATAAAAATAACAATAGGAACACAATAAGCGAACAGAAAATTTTTTCACATCTCAGACACCTTACGAATGCTAAATGTATCATGCAGTGACACAGCTGGAAACCCCGAGCAAATCGCTACCGGGCAAGAAGCTACCAATACAAGTAGGAGGAAACGGATCTCTTTCGGAGGATCATAGAGCAACGAATCAAGCGATATCGAAGGAAAACGAACTTGAATGCAACAAGGGGCAACGAAAAACAGAGAACATAAAATTGTCCTGGCTAATATTCAAGGAATAAGACCAAACCAATCACTCAATAAGGTTTCGTACCTGAAAGGATTTATGGACGAAACAAGGGCGGACATCGCATGCCTCACAGAAACTCATACTTAAAGATTGCCAAGGAAATTGTGAAAACTGCGACATTGTATTGATAAGAAAGAGATAAATATAGAGGGCTTCAACTTACTAAGAGCGGATAGAACGACGAGACGGAAAGGTGGCTGTGCTATATATGTACAGAAGGTCATATGACAGAGACGATAATAAGTAAATCAAACAGCTATGGGAACTCCTAGCACTGAAAATAGAAAAACTAAACTTGATAGTAATAGTCATCTATAGACCTCCAAGCCCCAACCGAAAAATTCTCGGAGGCCATTGATGACATTAGAAAGCTAATAAAGGCCATAAACCCTCCATCCCCAATATAATGATCTGCGGAGACTTTAACTTCCCATTTATAAATACAAAAAGGTGAATAGGAATATATATATTCACCAGGACAAGGGGGGCACAAGAGAAGATCAGGAACAAGCAAGATGTTGATGGCTCTCACAAACGAGTTTATGCGACACAGGAGATAACAGAAATACCAGAAAAAAATAACTGCCTAGATCTGGTATTCACGAATAACACGAACTTGATTGCTAATATAAAAATAACCCAACCATTATCTCAGACCACAACTTAATCGAGATATCAACAAAATATGACGGCAGCATTAGAAGACAATACACATATTGTGGAAAGAAGTAAATTCGGGGCCTTTAACTTAAACTCGAAGACTATAAATTGGGAAGCAATCAGATCGCACATGGTCCAAATAGAATGGAGAACAATTTTCGAGAATAAAACAACTAAAGAAATGCTAACAGCCTTGGAGGAAAAAACGCTGAGAATTTTAGAAAAATATGCTCCGAAATCACAGCCAAAAAAAGAGGAGCTGGCTAGAAAGGCAAAAGAGAAGACTATTCCGCAAAAGAAAGAGAGTGGAGGCGAAGTTAGGAAACTGCGGAGATAATGACAGGAAAACAATAAAAGAAAAACTGGAGGGTATCGATATGGAAATACAAGCCCTGATTAAGGACCATACAGAGAGGGAAGAGGAAAAGGCGGTAGAAGCAATAAAGGAAAATCCAAAATACTTCTATAGCTATGCAAAAAGGAAAACAAAAACGCGCGCCGCTATTGGGCCCTTAAGGACGGGAAATAATGAACTAACCGACGATCCAAAAGAAATATCTGATACATTGAGAGCTCAATATGAATCAGTTTTCAGGACCCCAAAAAGTGACAAAGCGATACCTGACATAAATGCATTCTTTGAAGAGGAATTGCAAGGAGAGTATATAACAGACTTTGAGTTTACACCAGAAGATGTAGCGAGAGCTATAGGACAAATGAAACTACATTCAGCTGCAGGTCCGGACAATAATAATAATGACAGATGATGCGAAATTAGAAACACAAAATCAGATAGCGATAAATAAAGCAAAAAGAGTCGCCGGACTGGTTCTAAGAACGTTCAAGAGAAGGGACAGGACAGTAATGATTCCCCTGCTAAAAACACTGATTATACCAAAACTTGAATACTGCTCAGTTTTGACGTCCCCATATAAAAAGGAAGAAACTAATAAACTAGAAGAAACGCAAAGGCATTTCACAGCCAAGATTGATGGCTGCAAAGAACTCAACTACTGGGAAAGACTACGTAAACTAAATCTGTACACACTGGAAAGAAGAAGAGAGAGGTACATCATAATCTACATATGGAAAATGATCGAAAAACTGGTACCAAACCTAAAACTAAACCCAATTACCATTCAAACAACACTGGAAAATAGGAAAGGCAGAATGTGTAGTGTTCCCAAATTAAAGGCACGACAAGGGACCTCCTCAACCCTGAAGGAAAATAACTTGGTTGTCAGGGGGCCAAGACTTTTCAACCAGCTTCCTAAGGACCTCAGAAACGTAACGGGGGTCAAAGTTGAAGTCTTCAAGAAAAGACTGGATGCCTGGCTCAGGACAGTACCAGATGAGCCGGGCGTGCCTGGCTATGTACGCTGGAGAGCGCAAGAAAGCAACTCGCTCCTCCACCAGACCAGACCTAGAGGCGGGGCCACCAGCTTGACTTCCGTGTGAAGAGAGACCAACGCACGAAACAACATAAGGTTCATAAGGTACACACTACTACACATGTATTGACATTGAGCGAGAAAAAGATTGAGACAGTGTGAGAGAGAGCGAGGTAGAGGGGTAGAGAGAGTTAATGGGAAATGGCTTATCGATTGTTACACAAAGAACTTGTTAACAGTTTCGATCTGAATAACAATAACTGATTATCAAAATCACATAAGAATAATCCACGGTTACTAGCATAAACATATTTATATATACTTATAAATTCGTACAATATTATACTAATGTTTGTGAAATGACGTTGATGGGCCAAACCGTGGTGTTGACATGTTACTTGCTGTCGCCGTCCAGGAGAGACTACATATGGACGTATCAATGGAAAACGTAAGGTGACGGTTGCATGAAGCAGGATACACCACCAGTTTGTGGATGATGCGTATTATATTAATAGTGTTTTCCAGATTGTATTTGTATTATCAATGTGGAGAGATAGATTTAATCACGATGGACAGAAAAACCCATTAATGTTTTTCAGATTTCCTGTTGCATTATCAATGTGGAGATATTATTAGATCTTAACAAGGAATACATATATAAAATAAAACACCAATTCTCCATTACAACAAATATGCAATGGTTGAGAATGTTTTACTAAATAGTTTATCATACAAAATGATAAAGTCGTACAAAATGCTCACAATGCCATAGATTAACATAATAAATGGCACAGCTATACCCGGTTCGTAGTTAGTATTTGGACCATCCCCCATTTTTGTCTATTACATCTTGTAATCTGTGTGGCATAGATGTGTGGCATACATGTGTGGGTTCCTTCGGAACATCTCCCACTCAGCCATAGTGTGAGCCAGCAGCTGGTGGCTGGTCCTCTCCTGCCCAGGCTCCCACGAGTTCACCACATTCCCCCACACGTTCTTAATGGGGTTGAGGTCACACCCCTTACTAGGCTAGTCCAGTAGTTCTAGATTTCGCTGCTCTTCGAACCACCACCTAACAATCCTGGTGGTGTGGATGGGAGAGTTGTCCTGCAAATGGATTTTAAATATTAAAAGTAGAATTATATCTCATCCATACGCTTTATTCTTGTTAGAAACTCTAGAAGAGGAAGAGCCATTGTTGTCCCAAGGCGATATGATGACTAAGCTGAGTGATGCAGCATTGCTTGTATATATTAAGTTAAGGTGTGTGTGTGTATATCCATCTCATAATTGTAAGGTGTAATGACGGAAAAGGAGAGACTCAATTCAGGCTTTATTTCACGAACAACTGAACATTGAAAATACAATAAGAAATATAATAACAGATAATTAATACAAATAGACATAACAATGCTTACATTTTAGCGTTAAAGTATAGTATTAAACAAATTAATATTAAATAAGATTCCACTTTTTGTTATTATGTTTATTGACCAATATCCATAACGCTAAACAATGATGGAACTCTGAAACATACAAACAAAACATAAACACATACATAAAAAATAAAGGCATCAACATGAAGACACTAATCAATAATAATGAATATTCTCTATCTCCCCCCGAGTCTTTGATATAGTATAGTGAAAAAACGGGGAACAAAGACTGTTATATATGTAGTAGTGTGGTACAGGGTATGGGTGTCGATGGCGAGAGGGGGTTGTTCATGAAGTATGTAGCGTGTTCGTCATATCGTAATCGCTCTGCCATGAAGGTGTCTTCCTATCGCGTCCGGAGCGTCTGACGGCAGGAGCATCGGTTGGAGAAGCGGGACACCTGGACGCAGCACCTGGAGCAGCAGGTTGCGAGGAATCTCGTTGCTGGAAGCGCTCAATGGGTGCCAGGGACGGTGTTGGTGGGCACTGCTGAGGGTGCGCAGCTGGTCTGGAGGGCAGGCCTCGTGGTGGGGTGTGCAGTGGAAGTGATGTGGGGCTGGTCGGTGAGGTTACGTTGCCAGCCGGTTGGTGGGCGGTAGGGGATGATCGCTCGACTGCGGACGGGGAGCGTGGTTTCGGGGTGAGGTTGCGCACTGCTCCAATTCGGGCGCAGGGCTGGAGAGGTGAAGGCGGGAGTCGTCCATGCGTGGTTTTGGGGGTGAGGTCGCGCACTGCCCCGATCCGGGCGCAGGGCTGGAGAGGTGAAGGTGGGAGTCGTCCCCGATGGTGAGGCGGCGTCTGTGCGGTTGGACGGGCACGTATTTCCTCAGAAATTTTCTGTTTCGCAGAGTCACTCTGCCTGAACCGTCAACCTTCACCACGTATTGATCGAACTGTCGCACTTCTATTACCAGGCCAGTCTTGTCCCATTTCCTGGGGTTGGGGCCGATCTGGTTCTGGATTCTGACCCTGTCTCCGACCACGAGTGGGGGTAACCGTCTGGTGTGCTCGGACCAGTATTCAGTGGCTCTCATGTGCCTGTTCCGCAAGGCATCCTCCCTCGCCGCCAACGTCCCGAGCCAGGTATCGTGTGGCTTGTACCTGCCGGGCACGATCGGGATGAAATCTTTGATCGGACGGCCGAACACACACATAGCGGGAGACAGCTTGGTATCTTTGTCAGGCGTGTTGCGGTATTGTAGCATGGCTCGCTGAAAAGCGTCTGTATCGAGCTCACCGTTCGGTCCTGTGTTGTCTGTGATCAGTCGTTTCGCTGTTTTCACGCCAACTTCGGCTCTGCAGTTTGAATGTGGAAAAGCTACCGAAGCCAGACGGTGGTGTACGCCCCAGTTCCCCAGGAAGTGACGAGTAGCCGTGGATGTGAACTCAGGGCCGCCGTCAGATGACAGTTCGTCGCAGATGCCATAAGTCACGAACACCCTGCGCAGGCTGTTGATGAGGCCTCTGGCGCCATCCGTGGTCCTCTCCACAATCGGCCAGTTTGAGTACCTGTCGACGATCACCAGGTAGTTGGTACCTTTATAGTGGAAATAATCGGCACAGATGCACTGGAAAGGGTAGACGGGGGACACCGGAGGAATTGGAGGAGCACTGGGCTGCGAAGGTGCCATACGGTTGCAATGGTTGCAACTGTTCCTGAGGGTAGTGATAGCAGGGGTGATGCCGGGCCAGAACACGGACACCTCAGCCCTCGCGACCATCGACGATACGCCCTGGTGGGCTGCGTGGAGCGCGTTCAGTACATCCTGCCGGAGAGAGGGAGGGATCACCACACGGTTTTTGAATACGACGACGCCGTCCACCGTGTACAGGTCCTCTCGGAATTGGTAATATTCTCTGAGTGGGGGTGGGAGCTCGTGACGGAAGTCAGGCATGCCTGACTCGATTATCGAGACGAGCTCTGTCATGTGTTGGTCGCTGCTCGTCGCCAATCTTACCCGGTCCCAGGTAACGGACTGCAGCGTGTTCAGAGCTGAGATCGCGGAGGCCATAACCTCGTCGTTGTACGCAGCCGTTCCCTCTGTGCGTATGCCAGCTAAGAATGAGTGGCGCAGAGCAGCTGCCGACGGTAGGTCATCATCAGCAACAGCGTCTTGGCTACTAGCGGAGATGTCGTCTGCCAGGAGTATCTTTTCATGTTGCCGGTCGCCGGTGGGGTGGCGAAACGTAGCGTCAGCAGCGCGATGCCTCGCACCAGGTACATGGATCATGCGAAATCTGTAGCGGAGAGTCTTCTCCTTCAGATTTCTCAGTCGAGCATTCGGCAAGTCTTCCAGCGACCTGTCGCCAAACACCTTCAGCAGCGGTTTGTGGGCAACCGCGATGATGAGGTGCAGCCGAGAACGAAGTACCTGACCTTGTCCAGTGCGTCAGCGACTGCCAGAGCCTCCCCCTCGATCGGCGCGTAGCGTGACTCGGTGGGATGGGTGAAGCGACTGCCAACGAAGGTGACCATCCAACCAGTGCGGCAGCAAAAGGGTTCAGCACCAAGACATTCACAGTGCTTCTTGGATAGCCAGAATCCGATCCCTGACTTTGACCAATCGGTCGCAAGACAGGTCGGATTTGTTTTGTAAAATATACTTACACCCTCCTCGATCTCATGATCACCACCTTCGACTCTTCAAACAGTTTGAGTTGATCATCCCATCGGAAGGGCGTGCCGGGCTTCAAGAATTGGCGAAAAGGTATCATTCTCTTTGCCATAGCGAAAGCATACGCCACCTGGTTAATTAGCCCAAACCATGAGCGAATGTCGGTTATGTTCTTTGGTGTAGGAAAGTTACGGATGGCCTGCAAATACTTCTCGCAGGGTCGTACTCTGTCGAATGTGATTTCGAAGCCAGCAAACTCCAGTGTCTTGCCCAAATACAAACTTCTCAGGGTTCAGCGTGATGCCGTGTCTGCTGCAGATGTCAAGCCAGTTGACTACTTGGAAGAAACTTTGTCTCAGGTCGTCCGACCAGAGCAGCGTATCGTCGATACACTTGGTTTTGTTTGGAACGTCGGATACTATTTCGTCGTAACGTCTCGAATAGCCATCACCAGAGGCGATATAGCCCTGGGGCGCCGTGCGGTACCGGTACCTGCTCCACGGAGTGATGAAGGTAGTCAGGTGACGGTCTTCCTCGCGGAGGGGCACGCTGTGGTATCCGTTCCAGGCATCGAACACGGTCTTCTTCTTGCCATGGGGCACCGACCGTGCCTGGTGGAACGGTGACTGAGTATGGTGTGTCTCGCGGGTGGCATGTATGTTCAGGGGCTGGAAGTCGACCGTGCGGCGTGGCTTCCCGTTCTTCTTGGCGCACACCACCATCCGGTGACACCATGTCACCGGTTCGCCGACCGGCACTGGCTCGATTACGCCCAATTTCACGTCTTGGTCGAGTCCACGCTTGACGTCATCTTGCCAGTGAAGAGGGACGGGTACCGGGGTGTGATATGCCACCGGGTCAGCTAGAGGGTCCACCATAAGTTTCAATGGAGGGCCCTCCATCATTGGCAACGGCTGATGCGCACACGTGTTAAATGTGCTTGACTTGTAGTATTCGACCAAGTACTGCCGCAGTCTGTCGCGGTTCTTCTCAGTCGCCAGGAACGGTAGTTGTGATGGCGGCCGGGGCGGTGTTTGACGTATCGGGCAGTCGCATGGGCTGGTCTGACCGCTCTCGCTGCTGATAGCACTATCTCTCGCCGGCACCTCATCGCTCGCGGTGTCGGCTGCCGAGGTTGCCTCGAGTCGATGCGAAGACGTCTCACCGATCATCGGGAAGTTGTCGGTGATCATGCCGAGCGCGATGCATGCCTCCTTGCTGAGGAACAGCTTGTCGGAGTTGTCCGTGACATAGGTGAGTTGACGAGTTGTTACCACTTTACCGGTTTTGTCCTTTCCAGAGAGTCGCAGGATGACGGCGCCGAGTATTTTGATGCATCCGTTGTTGGCGGCGTGCATTCTCATCGTGACGGGATAAGGTCGGCTTGTTTGAGGCCTATGCGGTGGATGACTTTGATGCCTGCCAGACAGCTCTGGCAGCCGGTGTCAGCCATCGCACCGAGTGTAGCAATCTTGGGCGCGGCCTTTAGCTCGAATCCGAATGCAGCGTAATCTTCATCGACGGCTGTCACTGTGAGGTTTATGAATGGCTGAGGTTTGGAGGCTTGCTTAATCCATGTGTCGGAAAGGCGATGATAAAGATGATGGTCAAGGGCGATGACTCTCCTGATGCGGCGTCGGCCAGTTGTGGCAATCGAGCAGAGGGCCTCAAATACAGCACCTTCTTCGCATATTGCATGTGAATTCGTTACTTTCTCGACTCTTGATGGTTTGTGCTTGCTCCTACACACTGCTTCAAAGTGGTTCTCACGATTGCAGTGGCTGCATGTGTGGGCATAGGCTGGGCAGTCTTTCTTTCGAACCCTGCCTGGGACATTTTTGCCGTGCCCTTTCCTGCCGCAATATGAGCACACCTCATGGTTGCTGACTGTCATCTCCTTCAGAGCGTCCTTCTTGTTCCGTCTGTAGGCGCTGTTAGCAGCCTCGATGCCCTGAGAATCGAGGAGACGTGATGTTGAGCGCTTGCCGGATTCTTTGGCCTCGATGTACAGGCTGAAGATATTGTTGGTCTCTTCACCTTCTCCACTTGGGCCGTGGCGCCGGCAGCGGACACGGAATGGACAGTGCAGTGGGCTGTGAGGAGTGCTGCTACAATGGCGTCGCTGTGTGCGGGGGTCTCATATGCGCACCCCTCGATCGGACATTTCACCACGGGCATGTTGACCTATTGAGATTCACTATTGTTTTGTATAAAGTTCCATCATAAATAAGATTCCACTTTTTGTTATTACGTTTATTGACCAATATCCTTAACGCTAAACAATGATGGAACTCTGAAATATACCACCAAAACATAAACACATAGATGAAAAATAAAGGCATCAACATGAAGACACTAATCAATAATAATGAATATTCTTTAAATATTAGGCAACAAGTGCGCATAATTCAAAATTAAGGTACGTATAACATAGCAAATAAGTATAATTAAAATTACATATAAGGCAATAGAAATACAAAAGCGGCCATGACAAGGCAATGTAGAACAGCATATATGGAAAACTGATTGATGAGTGGGTAGTTGGGAGGTTGGTTCACTGAGTAGGTAGGTAGTTAATCTAACAATTATTAAATTCCTTTTATGTCAATAACTGGGTGGATGAAACCAATTGGTTGCTCACCAGAGTTATTCTCCACACTAGTATTTATATACTGTGTGAGAAGAGCGTGCTCGGTAATGGAGATACATTACCGCTCAACCAACCGAGGAAAAAACCAAGACAACGCTGGTGGAAAAAGCCCCGGGAAGAGGAGAACAAAGAAGTACGAAAACGAACAACGGGGCGAGAGGACGTAACGGTGAAGGGACGAGAAGAGACTACGAAAAAGATCCCCCAGCAAGTACGCTCTCGACAATTACAAAACCGGAGAACAGAGACTCCAATAACTAACAGTAAGTGACTAATTGAGTTTTTAACCCAGTAATTTAATCACATTAAATTAAGCTGGGTCAGACAAGTTAGGCCTACATTGTGGCCTAAGACCCAGCATCAACTCATAGCTTAACAAAGGTGAAGGTAGATTGCCCTAACCTAAATTGGTGAGGAATCCTACTGTGGACCTCAATTTATCTGCCCGCTCTGGACCATTTCCGGAATCTCTAGGCTGACCCCTCTAGGCTAGACTTGATCTACTCTATAGTTAGACTGGAGATATAAGGGGTGGGTTAATTGTGGACTAATTCATACAGAGCATTTTTCGCATTGGTGGTCCGTGTGTGGGGAATTTACAAACCTTAACCTTACTTAACAAAAATTGCAGAATTAGGCTAAATGGTCTAGCCTAAGCCTAAGCCTAAGCCTAACCTAATCAAGCCTAATTAGGTCTACAACCTAGGGCCTAACTAGGAAACATTTACATTTAAGGAGTCTCATTCTCTTATAAGCTTAGACCTGAGTGACACACAAGTACTTGGGGGGGATTAAACCAAATTTAAACTTGACTGTTTTGTCTGTGCTCTCTCTTCTCTGGTAATTTCTTCTTGTCCTCTATTTCATTACGATCCCCAGTTAAACAATTTGACTTAGACATGGACAGTGCGGAATTGAAAAAGTTAAAAAAGAAAAGGGGGGCAAAGTTGGGAGCTGTTACAAAGGCTGTGAACACTTTTAACAATATTACACAACCAGGTAAGGAAAATTTAGAGAGTGTAATTCTTAAATTGGAAACTAAAAAGAAGGAAATAATAGCCATTAATGAGAGTATTTCAGAGTTAGTTGAATCCGAAATGGCTGAAGAACAATTGATAGACCTTTACGCTGATGATGATGATCAGGTAATCTCAATTGAACAGCAAATAAGGAGACTACGGTCTCGTTTGACTGACTTAACACCAAAAAAACCTAATTCTGATTTTAATCAAAGTAGAGCTAACCTTCAACAAAATTTAAGTGGCATGCTAAATCCTGAGTCACAAGAATTGAGGGCTCAGTTACCCATTTTGCTAGTACCAACATTTGAAGGGGACACGGTACAATTCCCATCTTTCATTGACAAATTTGAGAATTTAATAGGTAATAAACCTTATATTTCAACTGTTGAAAAGTTTAGTTACTTAACTAGTTCCCTTAAAGGCCCAGCCTATAACCTGATAGCCTATTTACCAGCCGTAGGGAATTCATATGAAGTAGCTATTGATCTCTTAAAACGTAATTACATTAATAAAGATGAGATTGTATATGAATTATCTCAACAAATTTTTGAATTTGCACCCATAAAAGATAACCATAGTGATATGGAAAATTTTTATACAAAATTAGAAGCTATTATAGGACAACTGGTTAGCAATGAGATAGATATTAAAGCTTCATCTTGGATTATACAAGGCATAGTACTTAGGTGCCTTCCTTTGAGGGTTAAAGATATTTTAATTCTAAAGACGGGAGAAAATTATCCTAATCTGGAAGATATAAGAAAACACTTCCCCAATATCCTAACTAATTACAAATTGAGAGATTTTCCAACACATAAGACCCAGACTATGGATAAACCAAAGACTGTTCCCAGAGACCAACAAGCTACAGCCAAACAGACAAAACTTAATACTGTAGAATCAAATGTGACCAACTATAATACACGAACACCTACATTACAGAACTTTAATGTAACTGCTGCCTCAACTTACACACTACATTGCAAATTTTGTGCAAGTAATGAACACAGTAGTACTGGGTGTGACAAATATTCAGACTTTAACCAAAGAGCTAAAAGATGTGAACAGTTGAACCTGTGTAAAAAGTGTACTGGCCAGGGACATTATAAGAAAGACTGTAAATCTAGGTTAAGATTCAAGTGTAAGTTTTGTAAAAGTTTACGACATGTCTCATCAATGTGTGATTCACCAAAGTGTCCAAACAATAGTACTCAAACTCAAAAGATACCTCCCCCAAACAAAGGTAACAAAGAAAATGCCACTTTCATGGGACATTCTGTTTGTTCAAACAATGTAACAAGAAACACTGAGATTCTTTTACCAACTATTACTTTGGACTTAGTGAATAGTGAGGGTAGCACCACTCCAGTGAGATGTCTTATAGACTGTTGTTCTCAACAAACATTTGTTTCACAAAATGTAGTAAATAAATTGGGTTTGACACCAAGCCCGAATGAACAAAACCTCAATATTGCATCCTTTGTTAAGGATAACTCGGACAAAAATAGCTATAAGACAATTGACCTGGAACTACATTTAGAAAATAAATTAGAGAAAATTGAAGCAGTTATTATTTCTAAAGTAGGACAAAACAAACTGGTTATACCCAAACTAGAACAAACCATAAATCATTTGGGAAAACACTACAAAATAGCTGATAGACATATCACTAACAACACAGTAGCTAACATTGAAATGCTAATAGGGGCAGATTATATTAATCTTATTCATAAGGGCATAGTAGAGATAGGTAATGGTATAGCTATTCAGACTCCATCAGGGATAGCCCCTTTGGGTGACCTATCAAAATACAACCTAGACCTAAACCAAAACAGTTCATGACCGACAAATAATATGTGCCTCAACTCAGTCCTACATAACACCTGTAAGAATAGCAACACTTTGAATAATATTATCTCAACTGAGAACATTAATTCATCATTATCAAATGAAACTTTGGATGAGGCAATTCAAACTTTATGGTTGCTAGAATCTGTGGGTATACATGACACAAATCAAACTTCAGAAGATCAGTTAATGGTAGAAAGATTTGAAGACACCATTCAGTGCAAAGACAATAGTTATTTTGTTGAGTTACCTTGGAAAATAAATTGTCCAACTTTAAGAGACAATCTCAAAGTAGCTAAAGGACATTTATATAAAGTAATGAAAAAACTCAAACAAGATAATAATATTCCATCATATAATGATGTCTTCAAAGAACAGCTACAGAAAGGCTTCATTGAAGAAGTAACAAATAACCCTTTTAAAAAAGATGGTTGTCATTATTTAACCCACAGGGGGGTTTATCGACAAGATGCCCCAACAACAAAACTCAGAGTAGTATATAACTGTAGCCTCAAAGACAGTGATAAACACAGTTTGAATGATTGCCTGATTGAGGGTCCTAATCTCATTTCTGACCTTGTGAAGATCTTACTGAGGTTCAGGTTAGACAAATATGCCGTACAAAGTGACATTTCAAAGGCATTTTTGAGAATAAATCTTAAAAATGAATATGATAAGAACCAACTTAGGTTCTTATGGTTCAAGGATCCATTTGATTTGAATAAAGGGTTCATAACCTATAGATTTAATGTTGTGTTGTTTGGAGCCAATTGCTCACCTAGCCTATTAGCATTGACAATTAGACATCATTTAAACCAGTTTAATAACTCTTTAACATTGAACTTCCTTAAGGAACATTTTTACGTAGACAATCTAATAGGCTCAACAACAACAAAATCTGAATTATCTGAAGTCTATGAACACTCTCAAAACATTATGCAACAAGGTAACTTTGAACTTAGAGAGTGGATTTCAAATGATGAGGATTTAAACAAAAAGATTTTAAAGGATAATAATGGTCTTACTGAGCCATCAGACAGAGTTAAAACTTTAGGTATGAACTGGTATTTGGATGCAACTTCTAACAGTCATGATTCAATCTGTACTAAAGGTTTTAAACTTGATGAGGAAGCAAATACTAAAAGACAAATATTATCAGAGGCTTCCAAAATTTTTGATCCTATGGGTCTATTCCTGCCTTCAACAATAAAATCAAAGATTCTCCTCCAAGAAATTTGGAGGACAAATGTTGGGTGAGATGATCCAATAACAAATGAAAATCAAAAATCTTGGAAGAAGTTAGCTGCTGATTTAACAAAAGTGCAGAACATTAAAATTCAAAGATGCTGTGGGTTTAGGGATAAGCCCCAGAGACTTCATGTGTTTGCTGATGCAAGCACACAAGCTTATGGGTGCTGTGCGTATCTTGTAAGCCCTACAGAAAGTCATCTAATTTATGCAAAAGGGAAAGTTGCACCTCTCAAACCTACCCGAACCATACCTCAATTGGAACTATTGGCTGCTACATTAGCCATTAAAACCATTTCATTGCTTAAGGATGCTTACCATGATGTGTACTTAACTCATATCCACATCTGGCTTGACAGTCAGATTTGTCTTGCCTGGATACGGAATGATAGCATTAATAGTAAGAATATCTTTGTAAGAAATAGGCTAAAAGAAATAGCTGAAGCTAATGAAAGCCTACAAGTAAACTTTCACTATGTTCCAACTAAACAAAATCCAGCAGACTTTCTGACCAGAGGTTTATCCTACAAGTTGTTGAAGTCAAACAAAACTTGGTTTATGGGACCTAAGTGGCTCTGTAATACAGACCAATGGCCTGTGGAACAAGTTAACTTGACATTAAATTTAATCTTTTCAAATGAAAAGGTTGAACCAATCACTAATTATGAAATTTATTCTGATTTCAACAAACTTGTCAGGGTTACAGCCTACTGTTTGAGGTTTGCTCACAACTGTTTAACCACAATTAACAAACAGCTAAATAAAAAACAATCATAATTATACAGAAGTTGCAACCAAATACTGGATAGGCCATGCACAACAAAAAGAGTACAATAAAGAGTTAGAATTCTTAACTAATGGGAAACAAACAAAAGAACCTGTACCATCAGTAGTTGTGGATCTAAACTTGTTCAGAGATGAGGAAGGCCTTCTAAGGTGTAAAGGGAGATTAGACAAATCAAAACTGTCATACAAAAGCAAACATCCAATCCTTTTACCTAGATTTAGCTATTTGACAACATTAATCATCAGAAAAACACACAATGATGTATATCATATGGGGGTACCACAGACACTAACTACATTAAGAAAAACTTATTGGATACCCAAGGGAAGGATCACTGTTAAAACAGTCCTGAGTGAGTGTGTCACATGTAGGCGTATTCATGCTAGGCCCTATAGGAAACCAAATCCTCCTGCTTTGCCAGAGGAGAGAGTTACTCTCAACAGACCCTTTGAGACTGTAGGCATTGACTATACAGGAGCATTGACTGTAGGGGTGGGTGACACTGAACAAAAAATGTACATTGTACTGTTTACATGTGCTGCCTCACGAGCTGTTTATTTGGATGTTGTGGAGGACCTTACAGCAGAATCTTTTGTTGCTGTCTTTAAGTGATTCTGTGCACGACATTCAGTACCAAAGACAGTTTGGACTGACAATGCTACATATTTCAAAGCTGGTGAACAAGTCATCCACGACTTGTTAAGCAATGAAATCACACAATTATATATACAAAATTCAAACATAAAGTGGAAGTATATTCCGGTTGCCTCTCCTTGGTATGGTTCTATCTGGGAGAGGAATATACAAACAGTAAAGAATTGCTTGAAGAAAGCAATTGGCAAAAAACAGATACACTTATTTGGGTTGCTCACTCTCCTGGCTGAGATTGAGAACATCATTAACAATAGACCACTCACTTATGTGAGTGACAACATTAATGACCCGAAACCATTAACTCCAAATCATTTGATTCGGGGAGAACAAGTTAGTCTCCTGCCGGACTACAATATAGACTCTTCAGAAGACCCAAACTGGACTCAACGACATGATGAGCTCCAGACTAAGTTACAACATTTAACTAGAGTTAAAGCTCATTTCATTAAACAGTGGAAAACTGAGTGCTTGATGGGTCTAAGGGAGAGACATAAACAAATGACTAAGAAGGATTGGTCTGACACAATTAAGGTAGGGGACCCTGTTCTCATACATGACAGTACTCCAAGACAATACTGGCCTCTGGCTAGAGTTTCAGAACTCAGACCAGGGGCAGACGGGGTAACAAGAGTGGTCAAATTAAGGACTTCAACGGGTGACACAACAAGAGACATTTCTCTTTTGTACCCTTTAGAGTCTGGACCCAAAACAATGGACTTTGGAGAACCTTCTCCACTGACAGTAACAACTGGAGACACTGAACTTCCAGTAACTATTCCTTTGACAGTAGGAGTGGTAACGCATCCTACTACAACATTGACAGACACAAGACCTCAGCGACAAACAGCATTAAAGGCGCGACTATTTTTACAACAAAAAATAGATGCTGGGGAATTGTAATTTTATCTTCTAACTTTCATTTTTTCTTTTCTTATGGTAAAGACCAGACAGTTTCATCCTATGGATCTATGGATGTATATTTTCTCTTCTAATTAAATGCTACACCTTCTCCATGAGAAGGTGAGGATAGGCACTGTTAATCAGATTAACAGGCATTTACAGTTAAATAGTTAGCTAGTCTACACTCAGACATAAAAATTGGTGACAATGACACCAAAATTTTTATCTCCCGGGGCCTCCAGTATATGGAAAACTGATGAGTGGGTAGTTGAGAGGTAACGAAAATGGTTCACTGAGTAGGTAGGTAGTTAATCTAACAATTATTAAATTCCTTTTATGTCAATAACTGGGTGGATGAAACCAATTGGTTGCTCACCAGAGTTATTCTCCACACTAGTATTTATATACTGTGTGAGAAGAGCGTGCTCGGTAATGGAGATACATTACCGCTCAACCAACCGAGGAAAAAACCAAGACAACGCTGGTGGAAAAAGCCCCGGGAAGAGGAGAACAAAGAAGTACGAAAACGAACAACGGGGCGAGAGGACGTAACGGTGAAGGGACGAGAAGAGACTACGAAAAAGATCCCCCAGCAAGTACGCTCTCGACAATTACAAAACCGGAGAACAGAGACTCCAATAACTAACAGTAAGTGACTAATTGAGTTTTTAACCCAGTAATTTAATCACATTAAATTAAGCTGGGTCAGACAAGTTAGGCCTACATTGTGGCCTAAGACCCAGCATCAACTCATAGCTTAACAAAGGTGAAGGTAGATTGCCCTAACCTAAATTGGTGAGGAATCCTACTGTGGACCTCAATTTATCTGCCTGCTCTGGACCATTTCCGGAATCTCTAGGCTGACCCCTCTAGATCTACTCTATAGTTAGACTGGAGATATAAGGGGTGGGTTAATTGTGGACCAATTCATACAGAGCATTTTTCGCAGCATATAATTATAAGTAAATAAGTACTACTAGCTAAGTAATTGCTACTATACCTTATATAGACTCGTAGGCGCAACGCAAGCTTAATAACACAACACAAATCACAACCATGAATGAAATAATACCACCACGAATGATTCAGATTATAACCTGGGTAAAATGACCTGAAAAGACAAAGGAATTATGTCATAAGGTTAGTGAAAAATTCACTTAATTTAGAGCTAGGATTTTTGGGCTCTTGTGGCATCATTTTTGTGGGAGGGGCACTGGCACGTCCTTTCTACTTGTTTGTTGAATGTGGCACTTACAGGGCGTGGTCTTATAGAGAGCGCTCTTGCAATTCAGTTTGGTTGTTTAGATACAAGATTGTTGCATCGTGAAATGGTGCAGGTTGTGTTGTTGCAAGGTTTAGAAAGAAGACCATAAATAGTGCCCCTTTTGTTTTTCCTTAATTTTATGCAACTGAGGCCTAAAGTAGGCCCACATCGATTCAGCAACCCTGAGGTAGGACCTGATAGGACCTCCAAGTCCGTAAGTCTGTTTTAGTCTAGCTTAACTTAGGCTATAAGTTAAAGTAGTCCTTCAGAGCTTGGCCGTTCAAGGCTCAGCTGGGATTCTGAACCCAATTAAAATAAATAAAAATAACATGGTCCTTCGAACCGGATTCTAGCCCAAGCCTGAATCAGTGACTATTTTTCGGTAAAGTTCTGATTGTGCGAATTGTAGCCTAAGTTAAACCTAGACTGTTGAGCATAATTGAGTTAAGGTTCCAGGGTAGAAAGTTTGGTCGCCCAATTGCGAAACTTAGCCGCTATTCTGTCGTTGTTTTGGGCCTACATTTGTTTTATTGTTCGTAGGCGAAGGTTGCAGAATTCAGTGCGCCAGTTACTTGGATGGAAAATTTGCTATTCCATAGTGGTGGTTGGTCAGTACCCCCAACCAAGCAATTCAGTTTATTTGAAAAGAGGAAAATTTTGAGTTTGATCAGTTTGGTTAAGTATTTTGGCCAATTCAGCTTATTTGGCATTGAGCCCAGTTGTTTGTTTGTATTGAAGATAAGTGCAGCTGAACTGAACAAGTTTAGAAAAAAGAGAAGCGCCTACAAAGGTCTAATTACAAAGGTCATTGCCACTATCGATTCTGCCATAGAGCAGCTTTCCATATCAAAAGCTAAAAAGGTTGCTTTAAGCGAAATAAATGTTAAAATTGAGGCTCTTATGGAAGAGGATGAAATGGAAAATGAAATAATTTACTTTGAAGAGATTATTCTTGACATAATTAAAGCGTGCCACAGAGCAAAAGAGCTTAGCAGCTCAGTACAGTTAGATACCAGGTCTAATAATGAAACACAGCCCTCAACAACCAATGTTTGTGAAGTTAAGGTTACCAGATCTACAGTTCAATTATCGAGGCTTGTACTCAAAACATTTTCTGGGAGTATTTAGGAATGGCAAGGATGGGCAGACAGTTTTCAGTCAGCAGTTCATTCTAGTCAAGTGTTAAGTGCTGTGAAGTTTAATTATTTGCAGTCCCTTTTGGAAGGGGAGGCAGCAAAGACAATAGCAGGATTAGCATTAACAAAGGCTAATTATAATGTGGCTTGGGATATATTAAAGAAACGGTTTGGTAAGCCAGAGATCTTAATTAAAAGCAACCTCCGTGAACCTTTAGCTATACCTCCTGTTAATAATCCCAATAGTGTCAAGGAGTTACGGCAGTTATATGATGAATTTGAAGTTAGAACTAGGTCCCTGGACAACTTGGATGTAGGAATGGAAAGGTATGGTATAATGTTGGTCACTATACTGGAGTCTAAATTGCCTAGCTCAATTTTGCTTGAATTAAGTAGGGGACACTCTACAGAACATGTGTACATCCCCCTTCAGCAGATGCTAAGCCTTTTAGGCACAGAATTAACAAGACGAGAGGGAATTGAGTTTGCACAGTGGGTGTGAAAAATGTTCTGTATGAATTGGTCCCCAATTAACCCACCCCTAATATCTCCAGTCTAACTGTAGAGTAGGTTAAGCCTAGCCTTGTAGGGGTCAGCCTAGAGTTTCCGGAAATTGGCCAGAGCGGGCAGAGTAAATTGAGGTCCACAGTATGGTTCCTCACCAAATTAGATTAGGGTAATTTACCTTAGCCTTTGTTAAGCTATGAGTTGGTGCTAGGTCTTAGACCACAACGAAGGCCTAATTTAACTGACCTAACTTACATGTTATCCCCAACCTGGGGTCCAGAAACACAACTGATCACTTACTGAGTGTTATTAGACAGTCCCCCTTCTCTTTGCTCTTGGTTTTGAGAGTGCACTTGCTGGTGGATATATTTTATTGTTTTCAAGCCCCTTCGTTCGCCATGCCGTTTGTGTTGCAAGTTCCTTGGTCTTCTCACGGCTTTTTCCACTAGCGTCCTTTTGGTTTGTTGGTTGATTGGTAGTGTGTATCGATACTACCAAGCACGCTCTATCAATTAGTATACAAATACTAGTGTGGAGAATAACTCTGGTGAGCAACCAATTGGTTTCATCCACCCAGTTATTGACATAAAAGGAGTTTAATAATTGTTAGATTAACTACCTACCTACTCAGTGGACCATTTTCGTTACCTCTCAAATACCCACATGTATCAGTTTTCCATAGTGGGATGTTAAACAAGGGAACAAAGGCAAGCACGGCACCAAAGTTTCTACAAAAAGGAATAGCCTAAGTACAGTGTCAGCTGTACATGCATTCTCTGAGAATAAATTAGAGGGAATCAAGGAATGCATATTTTGCGAAGGCAACCACAAGTCATATAAATGTGAGGTGGCTGAGGCTTTACCTTTTGAGGAGAGAAAGGACAGGGTAACTAAGTTCCACAGCATGTTTTAAATGTTTTTTGAAAGGTCACAGAGCACAGTGGTCACAGTGGTAGCCAGTTTAACTTTATTAAGACCAGAATTTCCAGAAATTTGAAGTTTAAAGAACTTAAGATGGAAAATTTAAGAATTTCTGGGTTTGGGGGTTCAGTTCAAAACCAAACCAAAGTTAAGAAGGCAGAAGTTCTGGTTAAAGGGTTGTTACCATAAAGTTCCACTATCATGGTCCAAGCTGTAGAGATTGGGAACTTTGTGCTCCAGTCACTACTTGTTTAGATGTGGCATGTGTCCAAGAATTGGGAGTTAAAGGAATTAATTTGGGCAGTAATAAGTTTGAAGGAACTGAAGATATTAATCTTTTGATTGGAGCTGACTATTATTGGGACTATTACTGGCAATATTGTTCGCACACCTCAAGGTCCTATAGCTATTGAAAGTAAGCTAGGCTGGATGCTACATGGTAGCAATTGTAATGAAATGGAGGTAAAACTCTTTTTGTTAAGATTGAGGAGAACAGCCCTGGTTTGGAAAGGCATTTGAAAGCCTTTTGGGAACTTGAATCCATTGGCATAAAGGACAAACAGGAGAAACAGGCGAGTACAGTGAACAGTGATGTTTTAGAGCAATTTGAAAAAGGTATTGGGTTTAGAGATGGTTGCTACGAAGTTGGCCTCCCTTGGAAGGATTCTTGCAAACCCAGTTCAAACTTTCAGCTAGCCATTAGGACGTTGGAGACTTCATTGCACAGGCTAATGAAAAGTGAAGCGTTGTTAAATGAATACGATGAGGCCATCCTAAGCTATGTAAAGGAGGGCTATGCTGAAAGGGTACAAGGTGAGCTGGTGAGCCAGGGCCCAGGAGGCACATTATCTGCCACACCATGCAGTGGTACTGCGAGACAAAACTACCACCAAACTGAGGGTAGTTTTTGATGGCTCAGCCAAGGACAAAGGTGGTGTGTCCTTGAATGACTGTTTGGATGTTGGGCCAAATTTAAATGCAGATTTATTTTCCTTGTTACTGCGAGTCAGGTTTGGTAGAGTAGCATTGACTGCAGATGTGAAGCAGGCATTTTTGAGAATAAAGTTAAAACCAGAGGACAGAGATGCAGTAAGGTATCTGTGGGTGGACACGAAAAACATGTTGGAAAATGAACCCAAGCTTCAAGCATATAGAATGAAATCAATGTTGTTTGGCCTCAGCTCTAGTCCATTTCTGTTGGCAGCTACTCTGCAGTACCATTTTAAGAAATATTCTGAAGTCTATCCTAATACTATTAAACACATAAGGAAAAATTTTATGTTGATGATTTGCTGTGTTCAGTGGATAATACAGAAATGGCTAAACAGATATTCATGAAGGCTAGAGCTATAATGAGGGAGGCTGGCATGGAGCTTAGAAAATGGCAGACAAATGATTCTCAGTTACAACAATTTATGAGTCAGTCCTGTGTAGGATCTGATGCAGCAGAAAGTATTGAGGATTCTGATATTAAGGAGTTGTGGGCAATAGACACAAAGGTGCTAGGCATTGTTTGGCAGCAAGGAGAGGATTTGTTTACCTTCACTGGGAAATCTTTAGTCGAGCTGGCTGAGAATGAGGCAATGTGGACAAAACGTACAGCTCTTAGTTTAGCTTCGAAGGTCTTTGATCCTCTTGGATTCCTAGCTCCATTTGTGATAAAGTAAAAAATTTGGTTGCAGAGCCTCTGGGAAATTGGACTTGGTTGGGATTAAGAATTACCGATCATATGGTGGTAAAGTGGAAATATTGGTTCAAAGAAATGGCACAGCTTGGAAACATTGAGAGAGTTGGACAATGGAGAGTTGAACAATAGTCCAGATAATTTGGAGCTGCACATCTTTTGTGATGCAAGTGAGTTGGACATTGGAGCGTTGAACAATAGTCCAGATAATTTGGAGCTGCACATCTTTTGTGATGCAAGTGAGGAAGCCTATGCAACTTGTATTTATATAAGAGGCACATTCGAAGAGGAAGTAAGTTGCAGGTTGGTTGCTGCAAAGAGGAGAGTAGCACCTTTGAAAAGGCTTTCTATTCCAAGGTTGGAATTGATGGGTGCAGTCATTGCTAGTCGGCTTGTAGTTACAGTGCAAAACTCTTTGGGCCTTTATGAAATTCCACGCTGTTATTGGACAAATCCACTATAGTTTGGCACTGGTTAAGAAGCCAGGCAAGGAAATGGAAACCATTTGTTGCCAATAGGGTGGAGGAAATTCAAGCACACACAGATCCAAAGCAATGGAAGCATTGTCCAGGCACCCAAAACCCAGCTGATTTACCAACACGAGGAATTTCAGTGAAAGATCTTGCACAGTCAAGTTTGTAGTGGAATCAGTGGTGTAGTCCGGGGGTAACGCAAGGTAACGGCGTTATCCCACTGGTTTTATTTTACTTTTAGCGTTACCCTACTGGTTTTATTTTACTTTATATTTTTTGCTGTTTCTACTGAACATTTTCGTAATACATACCCTTTCTAACTATATTTCTTTCCTAACCCCTTTAATTTCAACGTGTTTTGGGGAATGTACATAAAATGTAAAAACGCTGTAGAATTTTATAGAAACGCTATATAAGAAAAATTGTTGTTGCGTTACCCCACTGAAGAAATTACGACTACACCACTGGGTGGAATGGGCCAGAGTGGCAGAAACTTGGGAGTGAAAACTGGCCTTCTAATCAACCTACTGTAGGAGAATATCAGGCTCAAGAAGAATGGGTGAGTGAGATGAGAAAATGCACTGTGAACAGTTGTCAAGTTATGCAGCAGGACCCCATATTGAGGCTTGAGGACATTAGCAATCTGAAAAGGTTGTTAAGAGTGACAGCATGGGTATATAGATTTACAGACAACATTAAGGGAGAAACAAGAAGGGAAGGAATTCTGAACAGTAAGGAGATTCAGCAAACCAGGCAATACTGGGTGGTATATGTGCAGAAGGAAAAATTTGGTAAAGAGAGAAAATTGTTCACCAACAGTCATTACAGGTTCTACCAACACATTCTGCTCTCAAGGGTGGTTTGGATGTGTTTTGGGATCAGGATTTATTGAGAGTAAGTAGGAAGTAGACTACAGTTTTCTGGGCTTCCAGAGGAGAAAAGACACCCAATTTTGCTACCTTCTGGGGGACACTTTGTGGAACTTTTGATCCTGGATACGCATCATAAGTTGTTACATGCTGGAGTTAGAGAAGTGATAATAGAGATCAGACAACAGTTTTGGATTCCCAAAATTAGACAAGTAGTAAAAAAGGTCTTGCATAAAGTAGATGTGTGGTTTGCAAGCGTTGGAGTGCAAATCCTTATCATGAAAAGGTGGTTCCACTTCCAAGAGAACGGTGTGTCTATCCTGCCCCATTTGATGTAGTGGGAGTAGACTTTGCAGGTCCAGTCTATGTGTATGAGCAAGGGGAGTCTAACAAAGGGTATACATGTATTTTCACATGTGTTACCACCAGAGCAATCCATTTCTTTTGGCCTTTAAAAGGTTTGTGAACAGGAGTAGTTTCCCAAATAAAATCATATCGGATAATGCAAAAACCTTCAAAAAAGCTGCAAAGGAACTCCAAGAAGTTTGGTCCTTGCTAAAAGAGGAGGGATTCCAATCCTACTTTTCATACCATGAGGTACAGTGGGAGTTTATTGTTGAGAAAGCACCAAGGTGGGGAGGATTTTGGGAAAGGCTAGTGAGAAGTGTAAAGTGTCCATTAAAGAAACTTTTAGCTAATGCTCATTTGAGCAAAAAAGAATTCTGCACTGTTTTGTGTGAAGTAGAAGCGATGGTGAACGGCAGGCCCATCACCTTTTTTATAACAGTATGCAGGATGCAGAGCCATTGACACCAAATCATTTTCTTTGTGGTAGACGATTAACATCAAGCCCCAGTTTACCAGAAGACTTACAGCCTATCCAAGCACTCAAGAAGAGTTAACCAGAAGGTTCAAGTACCTTGAAGAGCTACAAGATCAGTTATGGAAGAGGTGGCAGATAAAATACCTGCCAGAGCTCAATCATTACCTATCAGGCAATGTAAAGGGCTCCAATGCAAATTGTATCAAGGTGGGAGAAGTGGTAATGATTAGGGATGAAAGACCAAGGCAATGCTGGAAGCTTGGCATAATTGAAGAGTTGTTTGTTGGCAAAGACAATTTAGTTAGGTCTGCACTGGTAAAGACCAGGAGGAAAATTAAAGAGACCTATACAAAAACTCTATGCTTTAGAAATCAGCAAAAACACAGATAATCAAGATGAAGCATTTGGGTTACAGCCTCATGGAGAAGGCTTGGCTAAACTTGCTGTTAGAAAATCTAGAAGAGGAAGAACCACTGTTGTCCCAATGCGATATGATGACGAAGTTGATTGATCCAGCATTGCTTGTATATATTAAGGTAAGGTGTATATATATATATATTGTAATGAGTCTTTACTAATTATTGTTTTCTGTGTAACAAGTCTTTACTAATTATTGTTTTCTGTGTTTCAGATCTATGCTATGTTTATGTTGAATAAAGCCTCAAATTGGCCTTTACTTTATCTTTAGCCCGCTAACAAACGCGGCACCACAATTTATTCAACATTTCAATCAGCCATTCAGTCGGCCTTTCAGATACAGCAAGCAAATATTCATCCAGTAATCTTACTATATCATGGAGAAGGTGATTCGCCCGGATAAATTTATTACTTCTCCGAATTCTCCCCAAGCTGGGAAACTATGGAAATTATGGTCGCGCGGATTCAAATATTTCTTGAGTACTATCGCCGAACACAACCCCAATAAATTGGAGGTTCTATTCATACATATCGGCCCCGATGTCGCTGATATCATTCAAGACTGCTCTACTTATGAGGATGCCATGGCAGCCTTAGAGGCCACCTACGTCAAGAAGCCAAACGAGGTATGCGCTCGCCACCTGTTGTCCACCCGTCACCAAAAGCCCGAGGAAACCCTCGATGAGTACTTGCAAATTCTTCAACAACTAGCCAATGACTGCAACTTCAAATCGGTTTCCGCCGACGAAAACAGGAGTTCATCTGTGAGAGACGCTTTCATCCGAGGAATTAGAGATGGCGCCATCCGTACCCGCTTAATCGAAAATGACACACTCTCACTGGAAAAGGCTATCGTCCAGGCTCGAACATTAGATCAGGCCCAGAAAAACTCAGAATCGTACCTCACTCATTACGGTGCTGTTGCAGCCACTGGCTCTCGCCACGAACCGTCGCCGACTACTGACTCTGCACGGCCTGCCTGCGTCCAAGAAGACGATCTCCCAAACTCTTCAGCCGCTACGAATTTCGACAACAAAGCCGCTCTGTGCTTCTTCTGCGGGTCTCGACGCCACCCACGAAGCAGGTGTCCAGCAAAGGATTCTATCTGTGCGAAATGTGAAAAGACCGGCCACTGGGCCAAAGTCTGCCGCTCAAGTACTTCCTCGGCACGTCAAAAACAGGATAAAACCACAGCGTCTCATTCAGCCGCAGCATTAGCGACCATTAGTACCACTCTATCGTGTAGCTCCTCCATGCCTACCAACTCAACAGTCGATATCCTCGTCAACGGCCGTTCGTGTCTCGCCTTGTTGGATACTGGCAGCTCGGACAACTTCATTCGTGAGGATCTAGCCAAACACTTAGAGCTGCCCATTCTTCCGCACTCGGGCGTCGTATCAATGGCTTCGCCTAATCTATCCGCAGCCATCTCAGGTCGATGTACAGTGAAGGTTACGATGGGAGACCGCGACTACGAAAAGCTCGAACGATCCGTCTTGTCGGATCTGTGCGCTGACATAATACTCGGTACCCCATTCTTAATCAGACACAAGGAATTGAACATCAATTTCGGAGGTCCGGAGCCAGCACTCCATATATGCGGCCTTACTCGATCAAGAATTTCAGCCCCACCACTATTCGGCAACTTAACTGCCGATTGTCGTCCCATCGCCACGAAGTCCAGACGATTTTGCTCTGAGGACAAAATTTTCATTGGGAAAGAAATCGAAAAGCTACTCAGGGATGAGATAATTGAACCCAGTAACTCACCCTGGCGTGCTCAAGTAGTCATCACATCTACCGAAACAAAAAAAAAACGCATGGTAATCGATTTCTCTCAAACCGTCAACCGATTTACCATGCTAGATGCATATCCTCTTCCGCGAATCGATGATATAGCCAACAAAGTCTCACAACACAAATACTACAGCGTAATTGATCTGTCAAGCGCATACTACCAGGTAGAAATCGATCCGTCTGAACGACCTTTCACAGCATTCGAGGCTGACGGAAATCTATACCAATTCAGAAGGATCCCTATGGGAGTAACTAACGGAGCCGCGGCCTTCCAGCGCGTCATGAACGAATTCATATCCTCGAACAACTTATCACCAACATACGCCTACCTCGACGATCTCACCATCTGCGGAACCACTTGGGAAGAGCACGATGAGAACCTTCGACATTTCTGGGAAGCCGCTAAACGAGTAAATCTGAGTCTAAACAAGGAAAAATGCAAGCTTTCGATGACATCAGTGCACCTGCTCGGATATTCTATCTCTCATGGCGTATTGCGGCCCGATCCCGAACGCCTCCGGCCACTACAAGAACTTCAAACTCCTCGCAACAAGCATTCCCATTAACTCGCGAGGAAGTATCAACGATCCGAACACTCAAAGATATCTCGAAAGCTGTCGTCGGTTCAATCGATGAAGAACTGCCGTTCACTGTGGAGACGGACGCTTCCTCTTCAGCAATCGGAGCCACCCTCACCCAGAACGGCCGCCCGGTGGCGTTCTTTTCTCGCGCTCTGAATAACACAGAACGTCGCCATCACATCGTTGAAAAGGAGGCATACGCTGTAATCGAATCCATTCGCAAGTGGAAGCACTTCTTAGCTTATCGACACTTTACTGTCGTCACCGACCAGCGGAGCGTATCTTTCATGTTCGATGGAAAAGCTACTGGTCGTATTAAGAACGATAAGATTCTCCGTTGGCGTGTAGAACTAGCCGGCTACTCATTCACAATAAAATACAGACCGGGCCCCGAAAACCGAGCCGCAGACGCATTGTCGCGATCCTTTTGCGCTGCTACTCCAAGAATATCCCTCGCCCAGCTGCATGTTAATCTGATACACCCAGGAGTCCGCCGAATGACTCATTTTGTGAGAGCTAGGAACCTACCATTCTCAGTGGATGACATCAAACGAGTTACGTCGGAATGCCAAACATGCGCTAAATGTAAGCCACAGTACTATAAACCAGAAGTTAGTCATTTAATACGGGCCATGTCCCCGTTTGACCGACTTAACATCGACTTTAAAGGCCCGCTTCCGAGCGCAACTTCGCGACCTTACATCCTAACAGTAATCGACGAGTATTCACGCTTTCCTTTTGCCTTCCCGTGCCGTGATACGAACACGTCAACCGTTATCGCCCGTCTCACCGAGTTATTTTCTACCTTCGGAACTCCCTCTTACATCCACACAGATCGAGGGACATCGTTTATGTCTTCGGAACTAAAACTGTTCCTAACTAAACATGGTATCGCGACTAGTCGCACAACGCCGTATCACCCCCAAGGAAACGGGCAATGCGAACGTTACAATGGAATCATCATGAACACCATCAAACTAGCCATAGAAGATCGCGGGTTGCCGATGTCGCAATGGGAGTCCGTCCTACCAGACGCGCTGCACTCGATTAGATCGCTGCTGTGTACGGCCACGAACGAAACTCCTCACGAGCGTCTATTCACACACCCGCGGCGTACTTCTACCGGTTCTGCACTACCGACGTGGCTGTCTTCTCCGGGAACTGTACTCCTTCGCCAATTCATTCGCCGATCCAAGAACGACCCCCTCGTCGAGGAAGTTGAGTTAATTGAGGCAAACCCCAACTACGCGTTTATACGGCATCCGAATGGGAGAGAAGATACCGTATCCATCAGGGACCTGGCACCGGCGGGACGTAGCAATACGGATGACACGAATCACTATGAACCCCCCGTACCCAGTCCGCCAATCAATTCCACCCCGCTGACGGACGACTCAGAACCCGCTGAGATCCGCCGACACACGGTCCCAACAGCTCCCGTCGAAGCGACTCCAGTCGAATTCGAGAGAGGCCCACCTGTGTCAGTAACCTCCGAGACGAGTCCCCCTCTGAGAAGAAGCACTCGAATCAGATACCCAGCTTAACGCCTAAACTTGTAGACTCTTCTTTCTTCCAAAATATCTTGAACTTGTCGTTTTGTTTCTTACCGTGCAATGTATCACGTATTATAAAAGAAGAGAGGAATGTAATGAGTCTTTACTAATTATTGTTTTCTGTGTAACAAGTCTTTACTAATTATTGTTTTCTGTGTTTAAGATCTATGCTATGTTTATGTTGAATAAAGCCTCAAATTGGCCTTTACTTTATCTTTAGCCCGCTAACAAACGCGGCACCACATATATATATCCATCTCATAATTGTAAGGTTAGTGAAAAATTCACTTAATTCAGAGCTAGCATTTTTGAACTCTTTTGGCATCATTATTTGGGCACTCTTGTGGCATCATTTTTTTTGGGGCGCTGCGCGTCCTTTCTACTCGTTTGTGGAATGCAGTACTTACAGGATGTGGTCTTATAGAGAGCTCTCTTGCAATTCAGTTTGGTTGTTTAGATACAAGATTGTTGCATCGTGCAATAGTGCAGGTTGTGTTGTTGTTTCAAGGTTTAGAAAGAAGACCATAAATAGTGCCCCTTTTGTTTTTTATCTTAATTTCATGCAACTGAGGCCTAACGTAGGCCCACATCGAGTCAGCAACCCTGAGGTAGAGTGCAAAGCCTTATTATGAAAAGGTGGCTCCACTTCCAAGAGAACGGTGTGTCTATACTGCCCCATTTGATGTAGTGGGAGTAGACTTCGCAGGTCCAGTCTATGTGTATCAGCAAGGGGAGTCTAACAAAGGTTATATATGTCTTTTCACATGTGCTACCACCAGAGCAATCCATTTGGAGTTGGTAAGCAACTTAAGGAGTGATGTATTTCTTTTGGCCTTTAAAAGGTTTGTGAACAGAAGGGGTTTCTCAAATAAAATCATATCGGATAATGCAAAAACCTTCAAAAAGGCTGCAAAGGAACTCCAAGAAGTTTGGTCCTTGCTAAAAGAGGAGGGATTCCAATCCTACTTTTCACACCATGGGGTACAGTGGGAGTTTATTGTTGAGAGAGCACCATGGTGGGGAGGATTTTGGGAAAGGCTAGTGAGAAGTGTAAAGTGTCCATTAAAGAAACTTTTAGCTAATGCTCATTTGAGCAACGAAGAATTCTGCACTGTTTTGTGTGAAGTAGCAGCAATGGTGAACAGTAGGCCTATCACTTTTGTTTATAACAGTATGCAGGATGCAGAGCCATTGACACCAAATCATTTTCTTTGTGGTAAACCATGAACATGCCCCAGTTTGCCAGAAGACTTGCAGCCTATCCAGAGCACTCAAGGAGAGTTAACCAGAAGGTTCAAGTACCTTGAAAAGCTACAAGATCAGTTATGGAAGAGGTGGCAGATGGAATACTTGCCAGAACTCAATTATTACCCATCAGGCAATGTAACGGGCTCAAATCAAATTGTATGAAGGTGGGAGAAGTGGTAATGATTGGGGATGAAAGACCAAGGCAATGCTGGAAGCTTGGCATAATTGAAGAGTTGTTTGTTGGCAAAGACAATTTAGCTAGGTTTGCACTGGTAAAGACTTCAGGAGGAAAATTAAAGAGACCTATACAAAAACTCTATGCTTCAGAAATCAGCAAAAACACGGATAGTCAAGATGAAACATTTGAGTTACAGCCTCATGGAGAAGGCTTGGCTAAACTTGCAGAAGGTAATGACAACAATGTATCTTCGGTGGGGGGTGTTAGAAAATCTAGAAGCGGAAGAACCATTGTTGTCCCCAGGCGATATGATGACTAAGCTGATTGATGCAGTACTGCTTGTATATATTAAGTTAATAAGGTGTGTATATATATCCATCTCATAATATGATAATTGCAAGGTTAGTGAAAAATGCACTTAATTTAGAGCTAGCATTTTTGGGCTCCTTTGGCATCATTGTTTGGGTACTCTTGTGGCATCATTTTTTTGGGGGCGGTGCGTGTCCTTTCTACTCGTTTGTGGAATGCGGCACTTACAGGGTGTGGTCTTATTGAGAGCTCTCTTGCATTTCAGTTTGGTTGTTTAGATACAAGATTGTTGCATCGTGCAATAGTGCAGGTTGTGTTGTTGTTTCAAGGTTTAGAAAGAAGACCATAAATAGTGCCCCTTTTGTTTTTTATCTTAATTTCATGCAACTGAGGCCTAAGGTAGGCTCACATCGAGTCAGCAACCCTGAGGTAGGACCTAATAGGACCTCCAAGTCAGTCCGTAAGTTTTTAGTCTAGCTTAACTTGGGCTGTAGGTTAAACTGGCCCTTCAGAGCTTGGCCGTTCACAGCTCAGCTGGGATTCTGAACCCAATAAAAAAAATAACACTTGCAGAAGGTAATGACAACAATGCCTCTTCTGTGGGGAGTGTTAGAAAATCTAGAAGAGGAAGAGCCATTGTTGTCCCAAGACGATATGATGACTAAGCTGATTGATGCAGCATTGTTTGCACACAGTATATTAAGTTAAGGTGTATATAAGCACACCGGACAAAAAATTAGTCACCCCTAATAGCACCGATAGTAGGAAGTTCAAGGTCACACAGAGGGCGCTGATGTAGCATTGGTAAGTGACAAGTAGCGGTGACGTAGCACACAGGATCAGATCTGTTTCGTGAGGTGAAGAAGAACAAAGTGTGTGTTGGATATAGTCTGCAAAATGCGTCGTGAGGCAGACGTTACTCAGTGGCAAAAAGGAGCCATCGTGTTTGGCAGAGCCCACGGACACAAAATGTCTGAAGTAGCCCAATTTGTTGGTGTGTCAACGCGTACTGTCCAGCGAGTTTACAAAGAGTGGTGTAGTTCGCAATCAACTGACAATCGACGGCGTAACTGTGGCCGGAAAACAATTCTCGACAATAGGGGCCGCCGCCATGTTTCTCGTCTAGTAACTGCAAATCGTTTTCAAACCAGAGAACAATTGCTCCAAGAAACCAATGAGGTTCTCCAGCGACCAATTTCCGAACGGACATTGCGACGAGAACTGCATGCGATGGACATCTGGAGCAGGGTACCACGGAAGAGGCCGCTGTTAACAGCAAGTCACAAATTGGCACGTTATAAATGGGCTCAGAGGCACAAAAACTGGACTGCGGCAGATTGGAAACGTGTAATTTGGTCCGATGAGTCCCGTTTTTGTTTGTTCTCCAATGATGGGAGGCGACGAGTACATCGCAGGTCCAATGAAGCCTTTAATCCTGAATGCGTCGAAGGTGTTGTTCAGGCTGGAAACAGAAAGTGAAGCGCAGGAATAGACACCCACGGACTCTGGCGGAACTTCGGGACCGGCTGATGAACGAGCAAATCGATGTTCAGTACATGCACAACCTCGTAGAGTCTCTGCCACTGTTCCCTCTAAGGTGTGCGCGTGTGCGCGCGCACACGCGTTGTGAAACCCGCGCACACAGCAAAATAAAATGCGCACAGGCTCAAGCGTATCATGAGTCACGACAGTAAATGAAGTAATTTCAGAAATTTCAGTTTAACGAATTTTATAAAGAACAAATTAAGAAACGGCTTGAAAGAAAATCATTTGGACACGCTCATGCGAATTAAAAGTTACCTGAATGATGACGGATGTATTAATCTTTATAGCGTTTATTTGGAATGGGCAAATGCTAAAGATCGTAGGGAGAAATCATAATCATACTTAAATGAAAGGCACTTTCATTTAATGTTATTTTGATTATATTTTATTTTATTGAATTTTATTATTTTTTATTTTATTCCTATTTTGTGAATGGATAAAATCATGTATTAATCTTGATAGTCTATTTTAAATTGCTAAATGCTAAAAATTGTTTTGAGAAATGATAACTAAAATAGCCATTTTCAATTAATGTTATTTTTATTTTATTTCTTTATTTTGTTGAATTTTATTTTACTATTTTTTATTTTATTAATAGTTTTAGAATGGATAAAATGTTTTCTTTTTTAAGAATATATAATATTGTAAACAGTTTTTTAATATCCATTTAATAGTACCGTAATGATCAAGCTATCACTAATGGAAATAATATTTATTAAGTATTTAATATTTATATACAGTATATTTAATTTTGAAGATAATAGCGCTCAGAAAAGTTTGCACAATTTTTCACCATGAATCTAAATGTACGCACAACGAAAATTTCTTGCGCACACGGACTAAAAAAAATTAGAGGGAACATTGGACTCTCTGCCTCGCCGGATTCGTGCGGTTATCAAGGCCAGAGGCGCCGTCACACGTTATTAGGTACATTCTGAGAGGGGTGACTAATTTTTTGTCCGGTGTGCTTATATCAATCTCATAATTGTAAAGTTAGTGAAAAATTCACTTAATTTAGGGCTAGCATTTTTGGGCTCTTGTGGCATCATTTTTGTGGGAGGGGCACTGGCGCGTCCTTTCTACTTGTTTGTTGAATGTGGCACTTACAGGGCGTGGTCTTATAGAGAGCTCGCTTGCAATTCAGTTTGGTTGTTTAGATACAAGATTGTTGCATCGGTACAGGTTGTGTTGTTGTTGCAAGATTCAGAAAGAAGACCATAAATAGTGCCCCCTTTTTTTTTCAATTTTATGCAACTGAGGCCTAAAGTAGGCCCACATCGATTCAGCAACCCTGAGGTAGGACCCCCAAGTACGTAAGTTTGTTTTAGTCGAGCTTAACTTAGGCTATAAGTTAAAGTAGCCCCGCAGAGCTTGGCCGTTCAAGGCTCAGATGAGATTCTGAACCCTATCAAAGTAAATGAAATTAACAATTCTGGACTGTGATTGGTCGAGGTAGAGGTCGTATATCAAGGTAAGTTTTACCTCTTGGTGTGCGGCTAAAGTTTCAGCAACACAACGTAAATGAATCTCTCGGTAAGATACTGTAAATATGAAGCTCTCCACACTAAAACCTAGTCATGCTAAATGGATTGTCTCTGCATGAGATAACCTACACAAAATGAGGAGACCATTCGAAAGGGTTGGGAAATTAGCGGCATTTATGACATTCTTGTTTTTAGTAATAATACAGTATAATTTGAAGTGTTTTTACTTTACAATGTTTTATTACAATATACTGAATTTACCTTTCGGATCACCTGAAGATCTTCAGTTAGCTATAAGCTAATAACGAAAATATCACGACCTAACCTAACCAATCGTCAAGGGCATACAGTTGACCTAACGATTGGTTAGGTTAGGTCGTGATATTTTCATTAGTTAGCCTTATAAGGCTAACTAGAGAAGGCTGGGGCCCCTGATCTTCAGGTACTCCTACTTTTAAAATTGAAAATAAAGTATTTTAATGATCTAAGTTTTATTTTCTTACTATCTTCCAAAGATTAGTTTAAATTGTTAAATTTTCGCCTGCTGGATATTTTCGCATAAACAATAGCCGCGAAAAACACGAAAATTTCCTGCAGGCGAACATTTCGCATTCACTAGTATATAAAAAGTTCTATTGCAGTTGTTGTTCATATAGATTTGCAGTAATCATAATGGAACCTTATTACTGTATAAGACTAGTAAACTAATGGAGTTCAACGCTGTTCACGATCATATTAATTTGCTTATTTTTATGAACACAGACATTACATTATAATTACCTGGCAAGCCTGTGTGTTACATACAGGGCCGCCCAGAGGGCGGGGAAGCCGGGATAAATCCCCGAGGCCTGGACCTCTCGGGGGCCCGGAAAGAGGGGGGGGGGATGAAATCTTAAAATATTAATAAAGCAATTGATTAAATAACAGAGAGGAAATATAATTAATGAACATACATTTTATAGAGATTATCATAGTCAAACTGAAACAGATAAAATATTATCTGCGGTCCACCAATGCCCAAGACCAACTGACAGATCTGGGAACCATTGTAATTGAAAGCCAGTTAGCCCATACTTTAAATTTCATCAGAATCATTTACCACTTTGCTAGAGAGAAGGCAAAGAAAGTACACTTCTAATTATGAAAATCTTGCAGTAAACAATTGTCTTTCCTGCATGGACTGGTACTGCATTTGTAAATTGTATGGTGATAAAATTAATATAATTGATCCGAAAAATAAAATGGTCATTTTCTTCTGAGTTGCTTATTCATACTCTATGTTTTGAATAGTGACTTGGACATATAATCAGTTTGCTTGTTATGTACACAAAAAACATTCATAATAAAATACTGAGTAAACAGGGGGACCCGTTGTTAGAAAATCTAGAAGAGGAAGAACCATTGTTGTCCCAAGGCGATATGATGAATAAGCTGATTGATGCAGCATTGCTTGTATATATTAAGTTAAGGTGTATATATATCCATCTCATAATTGTAAGGTTAGTGAAAAATTCACTTAATTTAGAGCTAGCATTTTTGGGCTCTTGTGGCATCAGTGTTTGGGACTCTGGTGGCATCATTTTGGGGCGCTGCGCGTCATTTCTACTCGTTTGTGGGATGTCGTACGTACAGGGTGTGGTCTGTTAGAGAGCTCTCTTGCACTTCAGTTTGGTTGTTTAGATACAAGATTGTTGCATCGTGCAATAGTCCAGGTTGCGTTGTTGTTGCAAGGTTGAGAAAGAAGACCATAAATAGTACCCCTTTTGTTTATATTAAATTCATGTAACAAAGGTCTAAGGTAGGCCCGCATCGAGTCAGCAACCCTGAGGTAGGACCTAATAGGATCTCAAATCCGTAAGTTTTAATTTTAGCTTAACTTGGGCTGTAGGTAGCACTGGCCCTTTAGAATTTGGCCGTTCACGGCTCAGCTGGGATTTTGAACCCAACAAATAAATAAAATAACATGGTCCTTCAGAACCGGATTCTACCCCAAAACTGAGTCAGTGACTATTTTCGGCAAAGTTCTGATTGTGCAAATTGTAACCCAAGTTAGGCCTAGACGGGTTGAGTATTATTGAATTAAGGTCCCAGGGTAGAAAGTTTGGTCGCCCAATTGCGAAACTTGGCCAGTCGTTGTCGTTGTTTTTGGCCTACATTTTACCGGTTTGGTTAATTTTGGGTTATTATTGAATTAAGGTCCCAGGGTAGAAAGTTTGGTTGCCCAATTGCGAAACTTGGCCAGTCGTCTGTCGTTGTTTTTGGCCTACATTTTACCGGTTTGGTTAATTTGGGTTATTATTGAATTAAGGTCCTGGGGTGGAAAATTTGGTATTCCATACTGGTGTTTGGTTAGTACCCCACCCAGCAATTCAGTTTATTTGAAAGTAAAATTTGCGTTTGATCAGTTTGGTTAAGTATTTCTGCCAATTCAGCTCATTTGGTATTGAGCCCAATTGTTGTTTGCATTGAAGATGAGTGCATCTGAATTGAACAAATTTATAAAAAGGAGAAGCGCCTACAAAGGTCTAATTACAAAGGTCATTGCCACTATAGATTCTGCCATAGAGCAAGAGGATTTACGCTTAGTGACTGCGCAGCTTTCCATATTAGAAACTAAAAAGGTTGCTCTAAGTGAGGTAAATGTTAAAATTGAGGCTCTTATAGAAGAGGATGAAATAGAAAATAACATAATTTACTTTGAAGAGATTATTGATGATATAATTAAAGTAGGCCTCCGAGCAAAAGAGTTTAGCAGCTCAGTACAGTTAGAGACCAGGTCTAATAATGAAACACAACACTCAACAAATGATGTTTGTGAAGTTAAGGTTAACAGATCTGTAGTTCAATTACCGAGGCTTGTACTCAAAACATTTTCTGGGAGTATTCAGGAATGGCAAGGATGGGCAGACAGTTTTCAATCAGCAGTTCATTCTAGTCAAGTGTTAAGTGCCGTGGAGAAGTTTAATTATTTGCGGTCCCTCTTGGAAGGGGAGGCAGCAAAGACTATAGCAGGATTAGCATTAACAGAGGCTAATTATAATGTGGCTTGGGATATATTAAAGAAACGGTTTGGTAAGCCAGAGATCTTAATTAAAAGCCACCTCCGTGCACTTTTAGCTATACCTCCTGTTAATAATCCTAATAGTGTCAAGGAGTTACGGCAGTTATATGATGAATTTGAAATTAGAACTAGGTCCCTGGACAACTTGGGTGTAGGAATGGAAAGGTATGGTATAATGTTGGTTCCTACACTGGAGTCTAAATTGCCTAGCTCAATTTTGAATTAAGTAGGGGACACTCTGCAGAACATGTGTACATCCCCCTTCAGCAGATGTTAAGTCTTTTAGGCACAGAATTAGCAAGACGAGAGGGAGTTGAGTTTGCACAGTGGGATGGTAAACAAGGGGACAAAGGCAGGCACAGCACCAAAGTTTCCACAAAAAGGAATAGCCCAGGTACAGTGTCAGCTCTACATGCATCCTCTGATAATAAATTAAAGGGAATCAAGGAATGCATATTTTGCGAAGGCAACCACAAGTCATATAAATGTGAGGTGGCTGAGGCTTTACCCCTTGAGGAGAGAAAGGACAGGGTAACTAAGTCCACAGCATGTTTTAAATGTTTTTTGAAAGGTCATAGAGCAAGGTTTTGTAAGTTTAAAATTTTGTGCAAAAAATGTCATGGTAGGCATCAGCCATTATTGTGTGAAAACACTCCTAGTAGGCCTACCCCAGAAGTAGAGACATCAGTGGCACATGCCACTGCTATGCAAGGGAGTAAAAGTAAAGGGGGATTATTGCAAACAACTGCAGCGTTATTAATTGGGAATGAGGGAGAAGCTACTGTAAGAGTGTTGTTTGATAGTGGTAGCCAGTGTAGTTTTATTAAGACCAGAATTTCCAGAAAATTGAAGTTTAAAGAACTTAAGAGGGAAAATTTAAGAATTTCTGGGTTTGGGGGTTCCGTTCAAAACCGAACCAAATTTAAGAAGGTAGAAGTTCTGGTTAAAGGGTTGTTACCGCAAAGTCCCACTATCAAGGTCCAAGCTGTAGAGATTGAGGAACTTTGTGCTCCAGTCACTACTTGTTTAGATATGGCATGTGTCCAAGAATTGCAAGTTAAAGGAATTAATTTGGGCAATAATAAGTTTGAAAGAACAGAAGATATTAGTCTTTTGATTGGAGCTGACTATTATTGGGACTTCATCACTGGTAATATTGTCCGCACATCTCGAGGCCCGGTAGCTATTGAAAGTAAGCTAGGCTGGATGCTACATGGTAGTTATTACAATGAAATGGAAGTTAAGGCTCTTTTTGTTAAGATTGAGGAGAACAGCCATGGTCTGGAAAGGCATTTGAAAGCGTTTTGGGAACTTGAATCTATTGGCATAAAGGACAAACAGGCAAGTACAGTGAACAATGATGTTTTAGAGCAATTTGAAAAAGGGATTGGGTTTAGAGATGGTTGCTATGAAGTTGGCCTACCATGGAAGGATTCTTGCAAACCCGGTTCAAACCTTCAGCTAGCTAATCGGAGGTTGGAGACTTCATTGTACAGGCTAAGAAAAATTGAGGAGTTGTTAATTGAATACAATGAGGCCATCCTAAGTTATGTAAGGGAGGGCTATGCTGAAAGGGTGCAAGGTGAGCTGGTGAGCCAGGAGGCACATTATCTGCCACACCATGCAGTGGTACGGCGAGACAAAACTACCACCAAACTGAGGATAGTTTTTGATGGCTCAGCCAAGGACAAAGGTGGTGTGTCCTTGAATGACTGTTTGGATGCTGGGCCAAATTTAAATGCAGATTTATTTTCCTTGTTACTGAGATTCAGGTTTGGTAGAGTAGCATTGACTGCAGATGTGAAGCAAGCCTTTTTGCGGATAAAGTTAAAACCAGAGGACAGAGATGCAGTAAGGTATCTGTGGGTGGATACGAAAGACTTGTTGGAAAATGAACCTAAGGTTCAAGCATATAGAATGAAGTCAGTGTTGTTTGGCCTCAGCTCTAGTCCATTTCTGTTGGCAGCTACTATGCAGTACCATTTTAAGAAATATTATGAAGTCTATCCTAACACTATTGAACACATAAGGAAAAATTTTTATGTTGATGATTTGCTGTGTTCCGTGGATAATACAGAAATGGCTAAACAGATATTCATGGAGGCTAGAGCTATAATGAGGGAGGCTGGCATGGAGCTTAGAAAATGGCAGACCAATCATTCGCAATTACAAGAGTTTATGAGTCATTCCTGTGTAGTACCTGATGCAGCAGAAAGTATTGAGGATTCTGGTATTAAGGAGTTGTGGGCAATAGACGCAAAGGTGCTAGGCATTGTTTGGCAGCAAGATGATGATTTGTTTACCTTCAATGGGAAATCTTTAGTAGAGCTGGCTGAGAATGAGACAAGGTGGACAAAACGTACAGCTCTTAGTTTGGCTTCAAAGGTCTTTGATCCTCTTGGGTTCCTGGCTCCATTTGTGATAAAGTAAAAAATTTGGTTTCAGAGCCTCTGGGAAATTGGACTTGGTTGGGACCAAGAGTTATCTGATCATATGGTGGTAAGGTGGAAATATTGGTTCAAAGAATTGGCACATCTTGGAGACATTGAAATCCCAAGATGGTACTTTGGAGAGTTGAACAAGAGTCCAGACAATTTGGAGCTGCACATCTTTTGTGATGCAAGTGAGGAAGCCTATGCAACTTGTATTTATATTAGAGGCACATTGCAAGAGGAAGTAAGTTGCAGGTTGGTTGCTGCAAAGAGCAGAGTAGCACCTTTGAAAAGGCTTTCTGTTCCAAGGTTGGAATTGATGGGTGCCGTTATTGCTAGTCGGCTTGCAGTTGCAGTGCAAAAGTCTTTGGCCCTCTATGAAATTCCAAGCTATTATTGGACAGACTCCACTATAGTTTGGCACTGGTTAAGAAGTCAGGCAAGGAAATGGAAACCATTTGTTGCCAATAGGGTGGAGGAAATTCAAGCGCACACAGATCCCAAGCAATGGAAGCATTGTCCAGGCATCCAAAACCCCGCTGATTTACCAACACGAGGAATTTCAGTGAAAGATCTTTCACAGTCAAGTTTGTGGTGGAATGGGCCAGAGTGGCTAAAACTTGGAAGCGAAAACTGGCCTTCTAATCAGCCTATTGTAGGGGAATGCCAGGCTGAAGAAGCATGGGTGAGTGAGGTGAGAAAATGCGCTGTGAACAGTTGTCAAGTTATGCAGCAGGACCCCATATTGAGGCTTGAGGACATTAGCAGTCTGAAAAGATTGTTAAGAGTGACAGCATGGGTATATAGATTTACCAACAATATTAAGGGAGAAACAAAAAGGGAAGTGATAATAGAGATCAGACAACAGTTTTGGATTCCCAAAATTAGACAAGTAGTAAAAAAGGTCTTGCATAAATGTGTGGTTTGCAAGCGTTGGAGTGCAAAGCCTTATTATGAAAAGGTGGCTCCACTTCCAAGAGAACGGTGTGTCTGTACTGCCCCATTTGATGTAGTGGGAGTAGACTTTGCAGGTCCAGTCTATGTGTATGAGCAAGGGGAGTCTAACAAAGGTTATATATGTCTTTTCACATGTGCTACCACCAGAGCAATCCATTTGGAGTTGGTAAGCAATTTAAGTAGTGATGTATTTCTTTTGGCCTATAAAAGGTTTGTGAACAGAAGGGGTTTCCCAAATAAAATCATATCGGATAATGCAAAAACCTTCAAAAAGGCTGCAAAGGAACTCCAAGAAGTTTGGTCCTTCTAAAAGAGGAAGGATTCCAATCCTACTTTTCACACCAAGGGGTACAGTGGGAGTTTATTGTTGAGAGAGCACCATGGTGGGGTGGATTTTGGGAAAGGCTAGTGAGAAGTGTAAAGTGTCCATTAAAGAAACTTTTAGCTAATGCTCATTGAGCAAAGAAGAATTCTCTACTGTTTTATGTGAAGTAGCAGCAATGGTGAACAGTAGGCCTATCACTTTTGTTTACAACAGTATGCAGGATGCAGAGCCATTGACACCAAATCATTTTCTTTGTGGTAAACGATTAACATCAAGCCCCAGTGTGCCAGAAGACTTGCAGCCTATCCAGAGCACTCAAGGAGAGTTAACCAGACGGTTCAGGTACCTTGAAGAGCTACAAGATCAGTTATGGAAGAGGTGGCAGATGGAATACTTGCCAGAACTCAATTATTACCCATCAGGCAAGGTAAAGGGCTCCAATGCAAATTGTATCAAGGTGGGAGAAGTGGTAATGATTGGGGATGAAAGACCAAGGCAATGCTGGAAGCTTGGCATAATTGAAGAGTTGTTTGTTGGCAAAGACAATTTAGTTAGGTCTGCACTGGTAAAGACTTCAGGAGGAAAGTTAAAGAGACCTATACAAAAACTCTATGCTTTAGAAATCAGCAAAAACACAGATAGTCAAGATGAAACATTTGAGTTACAGCCTCATGGAGAAGGCTTGGCTAACCTTGCAGAAGGTAACGACAACAATGCCTCTTCGGTGGGGAGTGTTAGAAAATCTAGAAGAGGAAGAACCATTGTTGTCCCAAGGCGATATGATGAATAAGCTGATTGATGCAGCATTGCTTGTATATATATTAAGTTAAGGTGTGTATATATCCATCTCATAATTGTAAGGTTAGTGAAAAATTCACTTAATTTAGAGCTAGCATTTTTGGGCTCTTGTGGCATCAGTGTTTGGGACTCTGGTGGCATCATTTTGGGGCGCTGCGCGTCATTTCTACTCGTTTGTGGGATGTCGTACGTACAGGGTGTGGTCTGTTAGAGAGCTCTCTTGCACTTCAGTTTGGTTGTTTAGATACAAGATTGTTGCATCGTGCAATAGTCCAGGTTGCGTTGTTGTTGCAAGGTTGAGAAAGAAGACCATAAATAGTACCCCTTTTGTTTATATTAAATTCATGTAACAAAGGTCTAAGGTAGGCTCGCATCGAGTCAGCAACCCTGAGGTAGGACCTAATAGGATCTCAAATCCGTAAGTTTTAATTTTAGCTTAACTTGGGCTGTAGGTAGCACTGGCCCTTTAGAATTTGGCCGTTCACGGCTCAGCTGGGATTTTGAACCCAACAAATAAATAAATTAACACCCGTATACCAATCCTTCCCCGGGGCCCGGGGCAGCTCTCGTCGGCCCTGGTTACATGGGAGTGGGGGTGTCACTTCAAGTGTTACATGACACTTCATCACCACAAATACATAAAAGTGGGAAATTACAAGATATGTAATTTCAGCAAGTGTCTCGTATATGTATAATATAGCTGAGCGTAACAAATTATTATCATGCATAAAAAGGTGTTTTGAGTAAGTGATGAGCAACAAGTGTTTGATGAAAGAGAAGTAATAATTTATTGAAAATAACAATTTATAGGGCAATGTGAGGGGGGGGGGGGGGTAGTGCTGGTGTTACATAATTTTTTAGGAGGTGGTTGGATAGGTGTAACAGAGTGTTATGGGGAGGGGGGTATAAATTTTGGTGGAAAAAAAGTTACATAATTTTTGAATGGACCCTTATCTTTTAGTACTGGCACCAAAACATAACATTGTATCCGGCAAAACACCATGTATCAGTAAACCTGTAAAGCACAAAGCTAACAGAGGCACTAATCTGTCACTACTAAATTTCAGATGCTCATCAGAAATACCATCAATACCACATGATTTGTTACAATCTAAACATTTTATGGCCTGTTTAGTCTCAAATACACTAACCCTTATGTCTGAACTATAGGTAGCATCACAATTAATATTATTGTTCTTATGTACAGAGTTGAATAACTCACTGTAGTGTTCCTTCCATAATTTGACTATATTCTCAGTCCCAGTTACATTTTCAATATTAGCATGGAGAGACATTGCACTATTATTCATTGTTTTTAATTCTTCCCAAAAGTTTCTGGGATTCTTACTGGCAAGCTTTCTAGCCAGAGCATCCCTGCTTAACTCATCATCATGATTTTTTTATATACCTTAATGCATACTTGAACCTGGCATTAGCCCTCTTTTTTTGTTGTAATACAGGGCCTTGCCTTGGCTTCCTTTGTTCACACACCACATTGAAAAAGCATCTCTGGATGCATTATGAAGTTCAGCCACATAATCGCTCCAGCAAGGTGTATAGTTTTTCTCCTAAAGGTATTGAGAGAGGAAACAATTTGTTCATACATGACTTTAAATTCCAAAATATGTGCTTGAATTCTACAGTTTACATCCTGACATAATGTCATGATAATGTCACCTTACTCCTTCGAGTTACTTCTATAATATAAATCTTCATATCATATTAACCTCCTGTTAATGTATTTACTAATGTCTTTCTTTGATGTATATGCTAATTGTTTGTACTTATTAATTAAGTATGGTGTTTTGTTTCAGATGTATGTTATGTTATGAGTTGAATAAAGCCTTGTTTACAGGTTCTCATTATTACTCTCATCAATTTATTCATCTCAGCTTCAATATTCAATATTCAGTCAATTTCAATTCAGTTCATTTCAGTTTAAATCAATTAAATTAAATTTCAATTGAAGAACTCAGATATGGAACGCATACTCTGCCCTGATAAACTAGATGCTGATTCTAATTCACCAACTGCTGAAAAAGAGTACAAATACTGGCGGAAAACTTTTGATAACTATCATTGAATGCGGAGATGTAGCTCCTGATAAGCTTCGTTGTTTAACAAAGTATGTGTCAGCTGCGGTGTTTGAACACATTTGCAGATGAGACAACTTTTGCTGCAGCAATAGAAATACTAAAGAAGTTGTACGTAAAGAAAAAAACGAGATCTTTGCAAAGCATCTACTTCCTACAAGACGTCAACAAGCTGCAGAATCATTAGATGAGTTTCTTCAAGACTTGCATCGACTAAGCAAGAATTGTGCACTGAAAGCTGTGACAGCCGAGGACGAGGAATATCGTATGGAACTGGTTCGAGACGCTTTTATCAATGGACTATCTTCTATTGTTATACGGCAGCGCCTTTTAGAGCATCAAACTTTAACTCTTACTCAAGCATATGATCAGGCTAGAGCACTCGACTTTGCACAACGTAACTGAATTTTATCAGTCAATTGGTCAAATCACGGCCGCGACAGCTATTTGTCCACGACTGGTTCAGACTACGTCAGCTGACCAACGAAGTGATCTTCCAATAGAAGATTCAACACTTGCTAGTACAACCACGAAGAAGCGATGTTGGTTCTGTGGGGGTGCTATCCATCCTCGACCCAAATGTCCGGCCAAAGACTCATCATGTGGCAGAATTGGACATTGGGGAAAAGTTTGTCAATCTAAGAACAAGAAAAAGGTCACAGCATCGATCTTTTCTCCTACTCTTTGTGCTGTCACGGCAGCGGTACCACGATGCCTGCGTTACTCTTACGTAGAATTTGTTATCGATTCTGCCAGTTCTGACAGTTTTATAGATGAAAGGGTTGCTCAGGGACTTAAACTTAATATTGAGCCACTGTATCAAAACATTACTCTATCATTGTCTTCTTTAACAGCTCCTGTGCTGGGAGTATGCACAGTGGACCTGCAGTTGAAAGGTTGTAATTATCCTAGTACCCGCCTGGGTGTAATCAAGAATCTTTGTGGTAATATTATTCTCGGCATAGATTTTCAAAAACAGCATTCTTCTGTTACTATTGTTTATGGAGGGGAGAAACCTGAGCGTAAGGTCTCCTCCGATATTTGTGAATCTGCTTGTAGCCTGGCAGCAGCAGACGTGCGAGAACCTTTACTGTTTGTAAACATGAAAAGAAATGCAATACCGATAGCTACTAAGTCCAGGGTATTTAGTTCCTCTGACCAAGAATTCATCGCTCAAGTAATTCGTCATCGTCTCGCCGAGGGCATCATTGAGCCGAGTACGTCGCCTTGGCGTGCGCAGGTAGTGATTACAAAAGATAAGCGAGATCGCCAGAAGAAACGATTGTGCATTGACTACTCATCTACAGTAAATGTCTATACTGATCTCGACGCATATCCGCTGCCTAAAATTTACAGTATGATCAATGATCTGACAAAATATAGTCTTCTCAACATTTGATCTCAAAAGTGAATATCACCAAATACGTATTAGCGATTCTGATAAACCCTTTACAGCATTTGAAGCTAATGGTAAACTATATCAATTTATTCGTGTATCGTTTGGCGTTACCAATGGTGTCGCAGTGTTTCAGAGAGCTATTGACAAACTAGTAGAGGAGGAGAACCTCCATGATACATTTCCTTATCTTAATAATATCACCGTTGCTGGGCGAGATCAAAAAGAACACGATGCGAACTTCGCAAAGTTTATTGCTACAGCTGAACGTAGAAAACTAACCTTTAACAAATCGAAGTCGATAATATCTGCTACATCAATCAACTTACTTGATTATCAGATTGAGAATGGTTAGATTAAGCCGGATCAGGACAGATTGAAGCCGCTGCGGGAACTTTCACCTCCTACAAATTCTCCAGCTCTCCAACGCGTAATTGGTATGTTCGCATACTATGCGAAATGGATTCCTGAATTCTCTGATAAAGTTCGACTCCTTATAAAGCTATATCGTTCCCTTTAGACTCGGACGCAATTGCAGCTTTCAATAATTTAAAGAAGCTGCTGGGAGAAGCTGCTCTCAGCAGTATTGACGGTGTCATCCCCTTCGTCGTAGAGTGCGACGCATCTGATGTGGCTGTCAGCTACCCTGAATCAAGCTGGTCGTCCAGTCGCCTTTATGTCCAGAACATTGAGCAGCAGTGAGATTTACTATCCTCCCGTGGAGAAGGAGGCGACTGCAATCATCGAGGCAGTGAGAAAGTGGTCTCATCTTTTAGCAGGCCGACACTTCACTATTGTTACAGACCAACGATCAGTAGCATTCATGCTAGATAACCGCAAAAGAACGAAGGTGAAAAACGACAAAATACAAGTGTGGAGACTCGAACTTGCTTCTTTTAGTTATTCTATTCGTTACCGCCTGGGCAAGAAGAATGTTGTGCCTGATGCTTTTACTCGGGCATTCTGCGCATCAGTTTCAACATCAAGTCTCATGGATGTTCACGTGGGACTTTGCCACCCAGGCATCACTAGGATGCTGCACTTTGTTCAGTCGTGGAATTTACCAATTTTCTACTAATGACGTCAAAAATGTATGTTCGTCTTGTCGTATATGTGCAGAAATAAAACCAAGATTCTATAGGCCAACAGAAAGCACTCTCATTAAGGCAACTCAGCCTATGAAGAGACTGAGTGTTGATTTTAAAGACCCTGTTCCATCACGTACAAAGAATATTTATTTATTTACTGCAGTGGATGAATACTCCAGGTTTCCTTTCGCTATCCCGTGTCAAGATATGACGTCTAAGACTGTCACCAAATGCCTCGACGCTATCTTCTCTCTGTGTGGAATGTCAAGCTTTGTTTATTCCGACCGAGGAAGTACATTTCTATCCCGTGAAGTTCAAGCTTATCTCCCTAGTCGTAGTGTGGCTACTAGTGAAACTACACTTTACTATCCTACAAGAAATAGCCAAATCGAACGCTGCAATGGCATAATCTGGAAGTCTGTGTGTTTGGCTGTAAAATCATACAGCATACTGAGAACGGATGGGAGACAGTCTTGTCTTAATCTCTTCACTCTATCAGATCCTTGTTATCAACCGCCACAAATATGACTCCGCACGAGAGATTTTTTGGTTTTCCAAAGAGATCTTGCCAGGGTACATCTCTTCCTACCTGGCTTGACTCCTGGACCTGTTCTCTTACGCCAATTTGTCAGATCTAACAAAAGTGAGCCATTAGTAAACGAAGTGGAGCTTCTGGAAGCTCATCCGACTTATGCCCACATCAGGTACCCCGACGGCCGGGAGTCATCTATATCTCTCCGGGATCTGGTTCCATGCCCTAGTGCTGCATCACCCTTAAGGGGTAACTCTGCGATACCTCCAAATACACCTCCGGAGACCACGCATGTTCCTTCAGCCTCAGTAGATCAACTTGATGAAGCTGTTGCCACTCCTACTGCTACGGAGTCACCATCTTTGCGCCGTTCTGCTCGTCTGCGGCGAGAGCCACAGCGTTACGGATGGTGAAACTACATCTAGACGGGAAGAATGTCATGACTAAAGACCGGAAGTTCAGGCACTAAAAAACAGTGAAATAGGCAGGCAAAAAGGCAGAATAAAACATGGAAATAGGCAAAAAAAGGCATTTATTTTTAAATTGAAATTCATTGAATAACATAAGCTGAAACTATAGGTAAGACATCTCCATACATTAATAAAATAATGCTAAATAAATCTATGAAGTATAGCTTTATTCATTTGATTGGTTACACATTACAACAAGCATTTTTTCCAAATTTTCAAACGTTAGATTATGTCTACGATCAGTTAGCAAGTGTTTAAGAAGGGAAAATGATCTTTCAACATCAAGTGATGTGATTGGTGCATACTTAAAACATGCTATAATTTCTGGGTTTAGATTTGAAACGTCTACATCACCATCTCCTTCAAGGACTTTTGCAATGTTCTTGATTTGAGTTAGGTCAGCATTACCTGAAATTACTTTTTCACACTTCTGTTGGACAATTTTACCTGTAGCACCCGGAACTTGATTAATTTCCTCAACTACGTTTATAAAAATGCCCAATGCATTTACCAAGGTTTGGTTTCTTTCTTCCAGTGAAGTTATTGCAAGTGGTAAATTTGAAAAGTTGGCATTAATGAATGCAAGATCATTTTGCAATGACTTCTGCATGAGAGATTTCATAATCTTGATAGAAGATGCATCCTCTTCATCAAAACTTTCTGCAATGCTCTGTATTGTGTTGTAATTTTTATAATAGTAAAGTGCGGCATTTATCCAAGTTCCCCATCTTGTCAGTACTGGCTCAGGTGGCAGTGCTAATCCCGGTGCCTTTTCCTTGAAAACCTGGACTCGTGAAGGAGCTTTGAGAAATATCTTCTTTCCATTTGAAATCATCTTGTCAACATCAGAGAATAATCTTCGTACCTCTTCAGAAACTCGGTGGAGTGCATGAGCTAAGCACGTGAGATGTAGCATTCTGGGGAAAAGAATTTTTAAAGCCCCAGCTGCTTTTTTCACGTATGGAGCTGCGTCAGTTATGAAGAGAAGAACATTATTGTGCTTTATTCCTTCAGGCCATAGTAATGCAAGTGATTTGGTAAAAGTCTGAGCAATAGTTGAGCTGTTTGTTTTATCAAGTAGCTCTGATGCTAACAAATAGATCTTTGAGGGTTGGTCACTCTCCATAGTTCCAACTATTACATTGGCAACAAACCGGGCTCCAATAAACCTTAGCCCCCCCCGCCCATGGCCTAAACCATTAGCGGTACAGTAAAACTAAACATACCTTACAAAAGATAATTTAATCCTGCATTTAATGAGAAACAATTAAAACTTGGTGTTCCCGCCATTGGCTTCCAAGACAGCCTGAATTCGCTTTGGGTAGCTTGCCAAAAGTGACGTGAATAGATCTTGATCGTTACGCAAATTTGCTAAAACAGTTTCAATGTGTTGCGTCATTGTATCCTTCGAAAATCGATTTGCTGCAGGTTCTTGAAACAAGAGACATTCAACCTTGTCCTTTATAACTGATCCAATGTGTTCACAGACGTTCAGGTCAGGAGAATTTCCTGGCCATTCTCATTTCCAAAGAAATCGATCTCATGGTTCCGCAACAACTGTTGAGTGGCTAATGCCTTAAAGCAGGGGGCCTTATCGTGCAGAAGTGTGACCTGATCGACATTCATAACATTGTTTGGGTTTCTTAGAAAAGGAATGACATGCTGGGATAGAATAATATCACGAAAATACTGTCCATCCCAACTCTGACCATTTGGCTTCAACACCCACATGAGCTTCTTTGCAGTGAACAAAACAAACACACCAACACAGTCTGGACTTTTTAATAATTCGCGATAATGTTCATTGTCATCGATTTCATCTGGTGTTGTGGCCCACACTCGATCATTTTGGTAGTTAGGCCGACGTGTTACGTAAACAAAAAATTCATCAGAGACAGCTAAATGCATGAAATCATCCACATCCCAATCTTCAAGATAATGGGCAAACCACATTCTGTGATCGATGTTAAGTTGAGTTTTTCTTGGCTTTGGAAGTTCATGCCAAGGCTTTAAACCTTGCCCATGACGGTACAGTCGAATGATCTCACCACTAACGATCTTTCCTCTCAATACTTCGATCTCTCTAGAAAGTTTAGCACAGCTGTTTTTCCGCTTACGCGTACCGCTTTCAATGATGTCCTTTGTTTCCTGAGAGAGTGGCAAATTTGGGCGCACAGATTTGATTGTATCCATTTCACATTCATCCAAAGTTTTATTCCAATTTCTTTTGACGAAGTCCTCACTTCTTCGCAACTTTTTGGCAACCCATGAACGTGTTATAAAGGTGGCTCCAGCATCACAAGCTTCCCGAAATGTTATTGCTCGTATGCGATCTATCACACGTTGCCTCTCCGAATCACCAATTAATTGAGAAGCCATTATATTATCACTTTATCAGCTAGAGTAATTTTAATACCTGCAATAAATAAAGAATTTTATATATTTTTATAATCACTAAGAACTATTTCGATATAAGTAAACATGTAAGCTGCAAATGGGGGGCTAAGGTTTTTTGGAACCCCTTATATGTTGGATCACGAAGTATTTCTTCTCTGAATTTATTGCCTTTTCACATGCTTTACAGAATAATATAGAGCCGTCAGTGGAGAACACACTGCTCCCAAATTGCTGAACATAATCATTTAGTTTCTTAGAAGAAGATGCTTTAACTTTAGGCATCATCACACATACTCACTCATGCAAACAAACAGCGACTGAAAACAAATATGCAGTGCTGCCATATGTACGACATCTGGAGAAGTGGAGTTGCCAATTAATCATTAGAAGTTGCTAAATTTGATAATTTGGTAATAAAAACGAAACTCTTCATTCAAAACAGGTGGAATAGGCAAATTAGGCTCTTCATATCGAAAAAAAGCATTTTCCCCCAAAAATGAGTAAAATAGTCAAAAAAAGGCATTTATGGCATTTTGCCTGAACTTCCGGTCTCTAGTCATGACAATGTCACCTTACTCCTTCGAGTTACTTTTATAATATAAATATTCATATCATATTAACCTCCTGTTAATGTATTTATTAATGTCTTAATGTATATGCTAATCGTTTGTGCTTATTAATTAAGTTTGGTGTTTTGTTTCAGATGTATGTTATGTTATGCGTTCAATAAAGCGTTGTTTACAGGTTTTCATTATTACTCACATCACATATATTACTTAGCAATACATCAGACTTATTACAATACTGTTGTTTGCCCTCATCATCAACTTTGGACCAGTCTAACTTCGCTTTACGTGTATCATTTACCTGTGACAGCATTGGAATACAATTAATGTCAAATTCAATTAATTCAGAACTGCCTGATCTGCATCAGGTGTACATATACAATGATCCAACCATGAGGTGGTGTGCCAACTATCACTAACATAAGTAAAGCTATCACCAGGAAGACTACACATGGATGAAAGGGTCAAGTTATCTTCACAGAAGACTTTTAAGTGGTTGCTAAACAAAGAATTATCATTAAGCACATTAGCATTAAATTCACCAATAATAGCTACACATTTCTTATCCAACTCATCAACAATACTGCTGACCTGCCCCAATTTAATGAGGTAATCTCTCTTCATTATCAACTACCTGAAAAGGCATATAGATACACAGAATTACAAATTTTTTATTGTCTACATAAATTTCTACTTCAGTTAGCCAGTTCAAACTAAGTTTTAATTCACTATATTTCCCATACCTCAACCTCCAAAGAATAGCTGCCCCACCAGGTGAGTGGCCTACAAGGAGACCATCTTGTTTATCTCTGATGGCCTCCCCTATCCCATGAAAGTTACTGGACAGCAATGTTCCCTCTAATTTTTTTTAGTCCGTGTGCGCAAGAAATTTTCGTTGTGCGTACATTTAGATTCATGGTGAAAAATTGTGCAAACTTTTCTGAGCGCTATTATCTTCAAAATTAAATATACTGTATATAAATATTAAATACTTAATAAATATTATTTCCATTAGTGATAGCTTGATCATTACGGTACTATTAAATGGATATTAAAAAACTGTTTACAATATTATATATTCTTAAAAAAGAAAACATTTTATCCATTCTAAAACTATTAATAAAATAAAAAATAGTAAAATAAAATTCAACAAAATAAAGAAATAAAATAAAAATAACATTAATTGAGAATGGCTATTTTAGTTATCATTTCTCAAAACAATTTTTAGCATTTAGCAATTTAAAATAGACTATCAAGATTAATACATGATTTTATCCATTCACAAAATAGGAATAAAATAAAAAATAATAAAATTCAATAAAATAAAATATAATCAAAATAACATTAAATGAAAGTGCCTTTCATTTAAGTATGATTATGATTTCTCCCTACGATCTTTAGCATTTGCCCATTCCAAATAAACGCTATAAAGATTAATACATCCGTCATCATTCAGGTAACTTTTAATTCGCATGAGCGTGTCCAAATGATTTTCTTTCAAGCCGTTTCTTAATTTGTTCTTTATAAAATTCGTTAAACTGAAATTTCTGAAATTACTTCATTTACTGTCGTGACTCATGATACGCTTGAGCCTGTGCGCATTTTATTTTGCTGTGTGCGCGGGTTTCACAACGCGTGTGCGCGCGCACACGCGCACACCTTAGAGGGAACAGTGGACAGGCTATTCAGTCCTGTCGTCCACCTGAAGTCAATTTTCCCACATGTAACCTAAGGTTCACTTTATCTTCCACAAATGCCTGCAACTCCTTGGCCGTAAGATCAGGTCGACATCTCGAGACGAAAATATCATGTTAATATTATTAAAACGTCTGGATAATGTTTTGCAAGAATATACTGATAGAACATTTTAATGAAGTTATAGCGATGTTTGTGAGGTTGTCAGTCTCAACGGCCACAATAGTCAGGGGGCTTAATCCAAAAAATCACCCCGATTGTTCCCTTTGTTCCAAAAGTACCATTTTTTTACCAGGGGTAGATATGACCATAAGCATTCATTTTTTTGCGGGAGCCAACATGGGCTCTCTCTGTGGCGGCCATTATGGACGAAGCCAAGATGGCCGCCATCTGGTCTGACATTGGGCGATAAAATAACAACCAATCATAGTAGAACAGCAAATAATGACACTTTTTATATGTTTTTGAGTATAGAGAATCCAGTTCTGATATTTGTTTTTTAATTCAAGATATACGTCAGGTCGTATATATCCACATTTGATATTATTTTATAAGAAATGTACATTTTATGTCAATTGAATCATGATACATAATTATTGCACTTAGATTTGTGGTTGTAACAGCTATATTAACTTTTACATTGGATTTCTACTGACATTTTGTCCACTACTATCTATTTTTTATTATTTTTGCAGGTGTTGGCATACCTGTATTCCTCTGAAGCAAGTCTATGCGGTGGTGGTCTTCTTCACATTCTAGTCTCTTCAGGCCTGCAGATATGAAGATCTCGTTAGTGTGTAGTTAGTAGTGTGTAGTAGAACATTAATACCTCAACATGTCTACTAACATAACTGGAATTAATTGGACACTGTGTTGCCTATGTCAGTCCAGCAAAGACGAGGCATTACAACAGCCAAAAGAACAGGGATATTCATCTCTTGAAAGAGATCTGAATGATTTTGTGCAGCTCAATGCTGTTCCATCTGGTATCAAGGTTAGTGAGCTCGATGATGGCTCAGGAATTGCAGCAACCCTCCAATCACATGCTGCAGTGTATCATAAAAGTTGTAGGAGTGCATGCAACAGTTACAGGGTAAAGCGGGCACGAGGAAAAGTGGCCACGCAAGATGAATGTGCAGCTGGGATAAGTCCGAAGAAACTCAGATCAAGTTACGGATCACCTCCAGAAACATTATTCTGCATCATATGTCTGGGTGAGGATCAGTATGATCTTCATAGAGCCTTAAGTGACAACATTGATCAAAATCTGAAGAATTGGGCAAAAACAACTAACAACTGGCATTTATATGGGCGCTTGACTGCAGGTTCTGATGCACATGCAATGGATGCATGTTATCATGTACAATGCTATTGGCGGCTTCGTGATGGAGCTCGTGCAGTTGAACGTCGATCTTCAAGTGAACCCAAGCCTCCCCCATTTGATCCCATGGTCATAACACAGTTAGTGGCATTTGTGGATGAATCTCAGTCTGAGGTCCACAAGTTGTCTGACTTACGGGAAATGTACAAGATAATGATGTCAGATCTAGGACATCCCTGTTCTGGTAGAGAACCTCATGCAACAAGATTCAAAGACCATCTGCTTGAGCATCTTCCTGAGTGGGCTTCCTATGCACAGGGGAGAGATGTATTCATTAGCCACAAGGCAAAAGTGGGTGCTGTGCTAGAACAAAGCTATCATTCCTCACAAATCAATCAAGATGAAGCTGTGTTATTGATACGTGCTGCTATGGCACTACGAAAGCGAATCCTTCAGAAACAAGAGCCATTTAATGGTTCATTCTCTCCACAATGCCTGACGTCCCCCATAGAAGAAACACTGTTAGGTTTCATCAATGTTGTCCTCCAGGGTCCTAAAGGTAATATCGATAAACATAGTAGAGAGCAATCCAACAGTGATGCTGAACTGGGCACAGCTTGACCTAACAGAACTCTGGATTGGTTTTGGTAGTGGCAAATATTACCGAGACATCCCAGTGCACAGCATTCAATCACAGCTTGGTCCATCAAAGTCGCTGGCTCTACCTCTGTTCCATGCACTAACAGGCTGCGACACTACGTCTCAGTTTCTTGGATGTGGGAAGAAGACAGCATGGACTGCATGGAATAATACACCAAACTTAACTGAAACCATGATCAAATTGACTGAAGACCCCCGAGTCCTTCAGCCTAGTATCTCCTGAAATGACACACATTGAGAGGTTTGTTGTGCTCATGTACAGTAAAACATGTTGACAAGCATCTGTAAACGTAGCCAGGCACCATCTTTTTTCTAGTGGCAGTCGATCATTGGACAGCATACCACCTACCCAAGCTGCCCTCTTCCAGCATATCAAGAGGTCATTGTTGCAGGCAAGTTTTGTGTGGAAGCAGTCAACCACATGCCATCAGACACTCCCTGCTTTTGATAAATGGGGATGGGAATATGACAAGCGCAGCAACCAATGGCTCCCTTTCTGGACAACTCTCGCTGATGCCAGTAAGGCATGTGCTCTTCTCCTTCATTGCGGATGCACTAAAGCCTGCAGAGGGAATTGCAAATGCAGTAGTACTGGAATTCGATGTACGACACTCTGCAAATGTGAGGGTGGCTGCCTGAACAATGACGACTATTAATCAGTGAACAGCCATCTATTGGATAGACATTATCATGAGATGCAGTACTGTGAGTAAAAGGAATAAAGAAGATTGTACTTGCGTATATACTAAAGTTTAATAGCAAAAGATGTTGATGCTGACTCTTATTTTTTATCAAGTTAACTATGTAACCTGTACTAGTATTGGTACTCAAGTGGATGTCATTTTGGAAAGCGGCCATTTTGATTTGGCCAATATGGCCGCCACAGTGGGAGCCCAGCTTGGCTCCCGCAAACATTCAAATTAGTATGGTCATAGCTACCTGTGGTCCAAAAATGGCACTTTTGGAATGATTTGAACAATTATATGATTAAGCCCCCTGACTACAACCAAAACGGCCACAATCCAAAACGGCCACAATCCAAAACGGCCACAATCCAAAACGGCCACATCTCACTCGTTAAGAAGTTTATATTAATCAAATATTAATTGTACTATGAATGCAGCACATAATCTCTGAGAACGTCAGTGATATTTTGAGTAAAACAGAAGAAAACAAGTGGTATCTGACCGTGAGGAAACAGTCACGTTAGTTTTAACGAAAGGTTAGGTCAACTGTACGCCCTTGACAAATGGTTAGGTAAAGTCGTGATATTTTCGTTAGTTTTAACGAAAAAAAAATCACGAATTTACCTAACCATTTGTCAAGGGCGTACAGTTGACCTAACCGGGCATTCAGTTAACCTAACTAGTTGAGTCGTGATATTTTTGTTAAAACTAACGAAAATATCACTACTTAACCTAACCAAAAATTGTATAAGCTTGTTAATGAATGAGATGTGGCCGTTTTGGATTGTGGCCGTTTTGGATTGTGGCCGTTCTGGTTTGTGGCCGGTTTGGATTGTGGTCGTTTTTACCTGTCCCCGTTTGTGATGCTGTTAATTTTATTCAATACAAATGTTCTTGAAACATCATCAAAACGTGCATGACGCAATATGACAATAACATTATTAAAATGTCATGACGATCTTTTGCAAGAATATATTGATATATAATATTTTAACAATGTTATAGAAATACTGTATGTTTGTGATGATGTTAATTTGGTTCATTACAAATGTTATAGAAATATCACCCAAATATGCGTGTAACAATTTATATCACCCTAACATTAGTAATATGTTTATGTCATGACTTTTTCATACTTTCTACACTAATATCTATGGCAGCAACTGTCGGGTAATTATGAAAAAGGTTCTGGCAGAACCGTAAATTTGCTTTATAACAGATGCTCAGCTTCATAAATGTTTGCTAACCACAATGTCTCAAGCCTCCCGGAGGTAACAAGACCTGCTTAATACAGTCTAATGCGAAGAATTCAAAACTCAAACAATCCAGTTGTCCAAGTTATTGATCAGTCCTGCTTTATGTTTTTAGACTATGGACTTCATGGTATAAAAATGTTTGTCTATAGCTTCACTTAACACCGACATTGTTGGTATTTTTATTATATATACTGTATAGTCTTAGCTTTGTGTGTTTTTTTATTACTACTTTTATTATTACTCGTTTCATTAAGTGTATTGTATTTTCATTTCTTTTTCTACCCCAAATGTTTAGCTTTTAGAGGAGAGAGAGAGAGAGAGAGAGAGAGAGAGGAGAGAGAGAGAGAGAGAGAGAGAGAGAGAGAAACGCTCCCGTTTTTGATTTTTTGTCAGGTAATTGTGATGTCAGACTTTGACGCGACTTATCAGCTATAGATTGCCATTTTATCTTCATGTCCTCTAGAATCACATCATCCCAAGCTAATTTCAGTTCAAACAATTGTTGAATGAAGGGGCTCGATTGAATAACTATACTGGACTTAAGTATCCTGCAGATCGAAACCTTTTTGCAAAATTGCAAATCACAGTCTCCTTAGTGTTCCCATTTCGGTCACTTTCGCGTTTTGGGTAACCGAACATATCTTCAACAAGGTTTCGAATAAGGCCTAATATTGACACTGTATCGCCCTTCTTTGACCAGAGGTCGTGATTACTCGACAACAGTTGTTTTAGTTTTAAGGAAAATGTAGCCCATTCTCGCAAGTTTAAGTCAGCTTAGCCCATAACATATTTTGATCCTTCATAAAAATCTTCTAATTCTTCTTCATTATCGGCCGCCCCCATGAAGATTATCCACACATAGGTTTCTACAAATAAGGTAAACCACTGGAGACCCGACAGTCTAAATGATTGTGGATCAAATGGGTCCTTTGGCCACAAAAACTGAGTAATGTCTATCACTCTTATGTAACGTGATCATGAGGAAAGCCTTTGCAATATCGCTTGTGGAGGCATAAGCTTTTTTAATCGAAACCGAAGTAAGACATTAACTAAGTCATTTAGAAGTGAGGTCGTTATCGAATATTTCTTTAAGTCATAATGAGCCAAGTAATTTGTTTCTGCATTTTCAACCGCAGGTGCATAAAGGTTAACTAATTCAATTAAATTATTCTCTATTTGCTGCTGCATAACCTCATTGTGATGTTTCAAGTGTTCAGGTTCTTGCCTTAACCTTTTAAATAAATTCTAGTCTTCCACGAGCTAGTCCATATTTTGGTATTAACTGCGGTGGGGTGGAAGAGGTAGGTGATAAATTCATTGCACAACACAATTTCTGTCCTTTGCACAAATTCTGCTGATTTATGCGTGTTTTGATGCGCTGATTACGAATATGTTATTATTTTTTCTCTAACACCCACCATTTTTCCAGAAAACTACGTTAATATTAACAAAAATTCTCCAAATTATATCAAACGCAGTTCCAGGGAAGGTGGAATTCCAGTACGTTGTCTGAATATTGCTGGTTTCTCATTAGGGAAACTCCGGAGAGTCTGTACAAACGAAAAACATCAGCAAAAAGACTAATTGTTGTTCTGATTTTGTAATAATTATGTTGAGGTATTCAATATACAGTATTCTAATCTGTATATAAGACTTTTATTACACGTCCCTTCAAAACGGTGGGTGATATAGGCAGGGCCGTAACTAGGGTTTAGAAATTAGTGAGGTCCAGATTTTTTTCGAGCGCGGCGGGACGAGCAAAATTCAGACCAAAATGACATCTACAAACACAACCCAAGCTATACATTAAACACAAAACACAAAACGCTCGACGCTCCCTCTTTTCAAAAGAAAAGCGGTAATATGCGTTTCATACACGGAGAACGGTTCAGTCTCTTTTTTTTTAGGAAATAATTACCGAGGTCCGGACCTCGGTGACCTCATAGGTAGTTACGGCCATGGATATAGGTATTCTGACATCAGATTTGAACTCAGCGCAACCAAATTTGTAAAACTCACTTAGTTTCGTTTAAAGGACAGAAAAAGTTTGTAATTTTGTTGTGCAGTGTTAATTTTTCCAAGGTAACCTAACAACGTAATGTCCACCACAAAATCCTAAGGACTCATTTTTTATATTTTTTATTTCATTGCTCATGAGAGTATTCTTTACAGAGATATTAATGTTATTCAATTTCCACAAATTTTGTAATTACATATCAAAATTATCCTCATAGTCTATTGCGACACGTAAAACAGTCACGACGGCGTCGGTAGATATGATAAGAGCCTTTATTACCATGAAAAAAAACAATTCACAGGGTCGGCGAGAGCTGCCACGAGCCCGGGGAAGGATTGGTATATGGGGCCCCCCGTTTACTCTATTTTATTATGAATGTTTGTGTACATAACAAGCAAACTGATTATATGTCCAAGTCACTATTCAAAACATACAGTATGATAATCGCTATAAAATGTATGGTCATTAATTATATTTCCTCTGTTATTTAATCAATTGCTTTATTAATATTTTTAGATTTTATCCCCCCTCTTTCCGGGCCCCAGGGATATAACCCGGCCTAACCGCCCTCTCGGCGGCCCTACCAATTCAGAGATCATTTTACCAAACTTAGTATAATTAAATGTATGTTAATGACTTGGAATGATCATTAACAAAATTGTAGTATTGATCTTCAGCTATCAGGAAATATATACCATCTACACAATCAGAATTAATCCTCAGATCGGCCAGTTGTACTTTGTTTCTGAAAATCGTTTATAGTTTTCGTGATGTCAGGCATGCTTATTTTTATAATCTATACTATAATAAGAGAGCCGTCCGTCTGTCTGTCTGTCACACTTTCAGCGTGTGTGCGTGCGTGCGTTCCAGCGTGTGTGCGTGCGTGCGTGCGTGCGTGTGCGTGTGCGTGCCTGTTCCAGCCATAGCTCCAAAATGAAAGCAGTTACAAACATAAAACTTCACACATATTGATTAGGTCCCGAGGTTGTGCACCTGGGTGTTGAATGCCCGGTTAGGTCAACTGTACGCCCTTGACGATTGGTTAGGTTAAGCTTTAACGAAAATATCACGACTCAACCTAACCAACTAACCTAACCTAACCATACCATTCAATTAACCTAGCTAATAACAGCCTTCGAACTACAAAAAATATTCCGGCCCTCTACTTGGATATGTTTTACTACCCGCACGTAGGGCGGGTCTTTAGCTAACCGTCAGCGAAGCGACGGGTATTGTACTAGTGCTTTATAATACTTATAATGCTTATTTCGTTTTAACAAAACCACGATCAGTTTTAACATCGAGGGTGACTGCAAGGTAATCTACAGGTTTACCTTCGATACCAAATCTATTTATAGTTAAATTAAATTAGTGGTTTTCATGGGAATTATACGAGGTTTATCGACTATGCCTTCAACAGTAACGTTTTTTAGAGCAATGATCGATCAAAGCTCGGATCTTGGCTATTGCCATTTTTGTTTTAATTGGAATTACGATTGTACAGTAAATAGGGCTATTTCTTTTCCTTTCAAATTTTGCCGCACAGAAGCTGTGGTTGTTATTACATTATTCGATTCTTTTAATTGTTCTGGAGCTCTCTAACCATCAGTCGTATTAAAAAGTTATCTAACGAATTTTCTGATTTGAATTCAAAACAAAGGAGTGTGATTTCTTTTATTGCATTTTCTACAATTCGCTGTAACCTTACAATTAGGTACCAAATATTCTAATTTCAGACAATTTTTAAAGTTGGTGTTCTTTACCGAACTTGCATCTCGATGGGACATTCTTGTATTTCCTACAATCTACATTAAGATGTTTATTTCTACTACATAATAAAAAATACATGAGAGTTAAGGATGCAGCTGTCAGAGTTAATTAATTAATGTACTTTACGTGGAATCCGAACCACAGATCGCTATATAATTTAGACGCAGAAGACAGTCCCCCATCGAACTACTTCAGACCCAATGTCGCTTAACTTCGCTGATTGACGGGAAGTGGTTACTTCATTGGCCACGATCGACGTAGCCTGTGGGGATGATTATTCTTGAAAATAAATATGTATTTAGCAGGATTAGATTGTCCCTTGCTGAAGATCAGGTCAAAATTTTAAGCTCACAAATCGCTCTCCGTGCATGTACCTTTGCAATTTTTACCTTAAAACCGCCGCGTCCAGCTCTGGACTATACGAATATAGTAGGATTCCTGAAATGCTTTTTATGCATTTTTCATCTTGGCCCATGCTAATATTTACTTTACACTGGCGGTTGTAAGCAGGGTTTTTCGTTGAGCCGCAAGTTCATTCTATCCCAGTTTGTGCAGGTAAAATTGAGTTGTTCGTTGTGCGTGACTAACTGACATTATTTGCGATGTTCCTAAGTTTGTGCATGGGTTAAACCTCAGTCATTTTTACATCCCAAGGAAGTGTTCTTTGCGTTCGTTTTGTGACAAATGAAGGCAGTCCTGATCCATGGTTCATTTGTCGTTCATTTGTCTGACGGAAATTCGCGATGATGTTATAAACTGCCATGGGCGCAAATTTCTATGTACCCCACCACTTTTTTAAGGTCGGGGACAAAGTATGAATTGTATCCCCTACTATTTGGGAACTATCAGGAACTCATAGTAGGCTAACGGTATTCCAAAGTAATAAGAGGAATTATAATACATGAATAAATATTACTATTTATTATTATATTATATATATTATTATTATTATATATTAAAATATAATATTATTATATTATATTATATTTTTGTTACGATATTTTAAATACATGTATTAAAAATCCATTAATTTCTATATCCAAATGTACCGCCCACTTTGATAGCGATTTGCACCCATGTAAACTGTACATTCGCAAGTCCAGATTTTAAGAGTTATTTACCTCTCATGTTGATCACAGTATGACTTTTAACTCACTTGCACTCAGGTGCAAGCAGTCTGAGTCATTTTTACGATCTATAAACCCATTTGATGCTCGATATAGGCTAATAGGCCATGCATGTCAAAGTAGCTATCCCATTAACTTTTGTCGACTCATTTTATTCTGGCAAGGCTGGGCACGCATTATTATATATATATATATTATATATATATATAATATATATATATATATATATATATATATTGAGAATGTAGAAATCTCCCCAACTATGATATCAGACCACAATATCATTGAAATAACAACTAATATAAAGGCAAACAGGAAAGGAAAGACACGCACAAACGAAGCAAATTCGAAATTTTTAATTTTCACTCTAAAGCTATAAACTGGGAATGTGACATCCAGCATGGAAGTAATAGATTGGAAAACCATTTTCGAGGCCAAGACAACGGAAGAGATGCTAATGACGTTAGAAATTGTGGAAAAACATGTCCCAAAGATACAACAAAGAGGAAAGAGAAGCAGGTTTGAAAGACAAAAGAGGGCATTGTTCCGAAAGAGAAAAAGAGTGACTGCAAAATTAAGTAATTGTAAAGATAACAACATCGGAAAAATATTAAATGATAAACTACAAAGTATCGATGTCGTCATACAGGAACAAATCGAGAAGCATACAGAAAAAGAAGAAGACGCTATAGAAGCGATAAAGGTTAACTCAAAGTACTTCTATAATTTTGCAAAAAGAAAGTCGAAAAACCAAGCGACTATCGGACCTTTAAAAAATGAGAACAGTGATTTATCTGATGATCTAACAGAAGTATCTGAAATATTAAAAGCTCAGTATGAATCATCTTTCAGTATCCCAAAAACTGACAAATTGATTTGCGATAGAAACGCGTTCTTTGAAGAAGAACCACAAGGGGAAAGTATAACGGATTTCGACTTTACGACGGATGATATTACACAAGCCATAGGGAAACTAAAAAAACACTCAGCAGCAGGACAGGATAAATGGAATGCCACACTGATCAAAAACTGCAAGAATGCAATCGCTGAGCCCCTATACTGGATATGGAGACGATCATTAGACACGGGAGAAATGCCGGGCATCCTGAAGAGCGCGAACATAGTCCCAATATATAAAGGAGAAGATCGATCCTAGGCCAAAAACTATAGGCCAGTGTCGCTTACATCTCATCTCACTAAAATATTTGAAAGAATAGTTAGACAGAAAATCTATGACTTTTTGGAAACTCAGAAAAAATTCAATGATAACCAACACGGGTTTCGATCGGGCAGATCATGCCTATCACAACTAATGGAACACTACAACAACATTATTGATTCACTTGAAAGTAATGAAAACTATGATGTACTATACACAGCTTTGCTAAAGCGTTCGACAAGTGTGACCACGGAATCATAATACATAAACTGAAATATATGGGAATAACAGGAAAAGTAGGGAAATGGATATATAATTTCCTTAGTGAGCGGAGGCAAGTCGTTACAGTACAAGGAGTATCTTCATCAGAATCAGAGGTCCTCAGCTCAGTACCACAAGGAACAGTATTAGCTCCACTACTCTTCATAATCATGCTGACATAGATGAGGACGTTAACAGAGACAGCACAGTAACATCCTTTGCGGATGACACAAAGATCAGTAGAAAAATAAGAAACCCAGAAGACATAGGATCTCTACAAACCGACATAAACAAATCTACAAGTGGACTGAAGACAACAATATGAAGTTTAACACCGAGAAATTTCAGCTATTACGGTACGGAAAAAGAGAAGACCTAAAGTGCATGGAATATTATACCCCAAATGGACAGGAAATTCAGAGAAATTCCAGAGCAAAAGATTAGGGGTTGTAATGACAGATGATGCGAAATTTGAAACACAAAATAAATAGCAGTAAACAGAGCAAAGAGAATAACGGGTCAGATATTGAGAACTTTTAAACGAAGGGATAGGAATGTAATGATTCCTCTACTGAAAACCCTGATAATACCCAAATTAGAATACTGCTCGGTCCTAACTTCCCCATATAAAAAAGAAGACATTAGCATGCTGGAGGGGATCCAAAGAAGCTTCACAGCCAAGATCAATGGGTGCAAAGAACTAAATTACTGGGAAAGGTTACGAGAACTAGACCTATATTCACTGGAAAGGAGAAGAGAGAGATACACCATTATTTACACTTGGAAAATAATGGAGAAACTAGTCCCTAATCTTACTCTGAATCCCATAACTCCCCAAATAACGATGGAAAGTAGAAGCGGTAGACTGTGTCGTATTCCCAAATTGAAGGCGAGACAGGGAACATCCTTAACCCTGAAAGAAAATAGTTTTGTAGTGAGAGGACCAAAACTGTTTAATCAGTTGCCCAAAGACCTAAGAAACACGAAGGGAGTTGCAGTGGAAATCTTCAAAAGAAGACTAGACACCTGGCTCAGAACAATCCCCGATGAGCCGGGCGTACCTGGCTATGTGAGGTGGAGAGCGCAAGAATCCAACTCACTACTTCACCAGGCCAACTCGAGAGGAGGGGCGACAAGCTTGACCTTCGCGAAATGAGAAATCATCATGCGGAACCTTTGTAAGGTTGTAAGGTAAGGTATATATATATATATATATATATATATATATATATAAGCAAACAACCACAGGGAAAAGGAAACACAAGGTCCGAGCGCTTTCGTGATATATTCACATTATCAAGGAGGAACAGAAAATTTTCTGTTCCTCCTTGATAATGTGAATATGTCACGAAAGCGCTCGGACTTTGTGTTTCCTTTTCCCTGTGGTTGTTTGCTTATTAATAAGGTCGTGTTATTTTGTGATTTTAGTGCATATATATATATATATATATATATATATATATATATATCTATATATATATATATATATATATAGGGTGGCGGCGTAGTATCGCGATACATTTTCTGTATCTTGTATCGTATCGAAAGATACGATACAAATAAGTGTCAGTAACGCGATACTTTATCATAGACTCAGTCAGTGATCTTTACCCAGAATGTCTGATGAATTGTTTGAGGTCAGTGTTTGTAAAATTCAATAAAAATAGAAAGTAATTAAGTTTCATAATAATATATATATATATATATATATATATATATATACTTTAATCAAATATCTAGTATCGTAACGCGATACATTTTTGCCAATGTATCGAGTATCGTATCGCGTTACTTTTTTTAGCCCCGATACACCACCCTGTGTGGGGACTCGAAGGGCTACCCACCCTGACTCATTTGCCAGGATTAATCAGCCTTCAATCGAGACGCGCTCTGACCTCAACTGCGATTCGAAGCAGTTTGGAGGTCCCACACAAAATGAGCGACTTAGGGCCTGGGTGGAACTCCCTGTACCAAACCTCGGATGAACAGCCACAGGATCGAAGGGTGATAGCTCTTCGAGTAACGAAGTTCTTGAGGCCAATCACCACCTCGACCCAAGCCGTACCCAAGTTAAACTCGACTGAGTCTGAATGACTGATTGAGTAAATAATGGTCAGCAAGTTAACCACTCCGAGACCTACTCTTAAATCCACTCCGAGGATAGGGGGAATCGAAATTATTAATTCCAAGGACTCCTCAAATCCACAGAGCAGACAAGAGGGGAGTTACGTAACCCAATACGTAATGATCAGTTTAAATCGCACGGTAATACTTAATGTAAATTACCGTCAGCGATCTAAACTTAGCTTAAATTTAAGTGAAATATTACTGCTTATCTAAATAAGGTCATTATGCAGAAAATGATATGGCCTGAAGCTGAATTAAAAAATACATTTTTCTAGTGTATTTTGGTGTGCTCTGTTCAAATATAACCATTTCTTGTGCAAATGAACAGAAATACGTGTTTGGGCCATGCAATGACAACTGTATTTCTGTTCATTTGCACAAGAAATGAAGGTCATATTCGAACAAAACACACCAAAATACACTTGAAAAACATATTTTTGACTACATTTTATACAATAAAGCATAACCTAACATGTTCATGTTACGAGATCTCGTAAACGGCGCATTACCACAGGAAACGTTCAAAACACCTCAAAATGAACCAGAAAAATTTGCTCTCTATTGAAAAATTTATTGTTTAGCTTGAGAGATATTATTTTTATTTAGGTGTAGTATTAAGGTTAAGTTTACTTTAAATAGACTCGGTAATTATAGAAATAATAATGGCCTATTTAGACACTGTCAACACAGCTACAGACTTTTTCACTGTAGGTTGCAGTGGTTTTTAGGTTAAATTTGGTCAGCAGCCAGATTACTAACTATGGTGAAGCTAAATTCATCAAAATTAATTTAGACTTACCAAAAATGAAGTTGCCAGTTGAACGTTACCCTTTCAGTTTCTAACTGATTCATAAGTTTCATTTAGTTTCCAGGTTTTTAAATTTCGTTGTTGTTTTAGGTTATCGTTTAACACACTGCTAGGTTATTTATTTGTAGGGGCTATTTCCCAGACCTAGGTTTTGCAGGTTAAGTTAGGCTAGGGCTGGATTGCCCTTAAGTTTTTGGTTTTAAAGTTTAAGGTTTAGAAGGTTTTATTTAAGTTAAGTTAGGGCTATATTGCCTTTAGGTTTTAATAGGGGCTATAACAGCCATTTAATTATTGAGTTAGGGCCGTTGTAGCCCGGTTCGAGTTTCGTCTAGGTACCTAGTTTTTCTCTTACCTTAGTTATTTTCTTTAACTTACTTGCACCTAGTTCTGATCGGCCTCTATTTAGTTAAACATGGGTTTTGATTAATTGCAGTGGTTATTAATTAAGGATACGATTTAATTAAAGGTTGTTAGATTTGAAGGTTGACTCAGTTTCCCGGTTTGGGTAACCACGAGCATTTTAATTTTTTTGAGAAAAAAGGGGCCCGCTTCATGCGGTCAAAAATTTTCAAGACTGGCCAAAGCTCCGTTTGTCTTTGTCCCAGAAACTTTTTTTTTCCTTCTTTTTTGTTAATTAGGGAAACCCAACTTCACTAGTTGGTTAGAAACGAGGGTTTTTATTTTTATTTATTTTGTTTATATTTTCTTTGGAAATATATGCGGTTATTTCTAACCACTTTTTTCAACATTCCCCCCAAGGGGAAAAATTTACCCAGAATTGTATTCTTGGGAAATTTTATTTTATTTTATTTTTTTTTTTGAATGAAAATGACATGCTCTTCAGAAAAGTTCCTTTTAGGTGAAATATGAAGATGAAAGCGTCTTTTCTGTAGAACGTTGGTCCTAAGTTATAGCTATTTACAATTATTTACAATTTTCTATTTGTGGTCTTCACAAAGATCCACTCTGTATTTTCCTTTGCAGTTCTTCCCGAAATCTAACTGCAGCTTGTCTTTGTGGTCGGGGTTGAGTAGCGGCAGTAGTAGTGTCAGGAGAATCTACAGTTCCTGATTCCGTGGAAGAATTTTCCAGTTCTTCCAGGTCAATATTTGGCTTATCAGTTATTTCCAGTGGGTATAACCGATATATGTGTCTTCTGGAGAGATGACCATTGGGTGTTTTTACAGTTACGTGCCTGATTATGCCATCTTCATCTGGGTGTAATGTTTCAATTACAGCAATCTTCCAGAAGTATTTGGGATTCATAGAATTTTCATCTAAGAGACATAGTTCTCCTACTTTAGGTTCTTTACTTACTGGTTGTTTGTGTTGTTGGTATTCTTTTTCCCTCAAACTACTCAAATATTCGTATCGCCATCTTTTTTTGATTTCTTGAGATTGTTTAGCTCCCTTATGAAAGTAATCCAGTATTTTCTTTCTTTCTTTGTCCTCTGTTGTTGTCATATAATCAGCATCCACCTGATCGTCTTCATTAACTGCTTCTTGGGTATCATTAGTGGTTAAAAAGTTGAATTTGGTATTGTCATACCCAAAAAGCAACTTGAAAGGAGTTAGTAGATCAGAGGAAGGATCTTCATTTGAATTAACATAAGTGAGTGGTCTTGAATTAATTGTGTTCATTATTTCAAGAACAATTGTTTTTAGTTCAGTTAACGGGATTTTTCTTCCTTTTAGGGAGGTATAGAGGGCTCTTTTGACTAAACCCACCATTCTTTCAGCTATTCCTAAGGTTCTGGGTGAATAGGCTGCTGTAAATTTCCACTGGATACCATGATCAGAGAGGTACTGAGACACAAGAACATTTTGGAACCAATGTTTAAGGTAATCTTCAGATCTTTTGAAGGTGGATTGATTGTCTGAAATCAAAACCTTTGGAAGGGAGTAGTTTAAGGACAAATGGTAGAGTTCTCTTAAAAAGGTTTTAGCAGAAAGGTCAGTGCAGATGTGAAGGCTAGTGAATCTGGTGGCGCAGCAAGTGAACAATAATAAGTAGACTTTCATGAATTGGTTATTCTCATCCTGGACAGAAATTGGACCAACATAGTCAAGGCAGTTTTTTCAAAGGGTTTTTCATAGCTTAAACGTTCCGTTACTAAGGGTCCAGTAGTAGGCACTTCATAAGCCATGGCAAAGTATTTTTGGCAAAACAGACATTGTTTCAGAACCTTTTTAACTACTTGCCTTATTTTGGGGATCCAGAATTCCTGTCTGAGGAAATTGCATGTGGTAGCTAAGGTTGCATGACTGGCTTTTGCATGACATTCAGTTACAATTAACGTTGTTAAATGAGAATTTTCGGGCAGTAGTACAGGATACCTAGCAGAATAGTTAAGGTTAGTTGCATATTTATATCTCCCCATTGTTCTGACTAACCCTTCTTTGTCAATGAAGAGTTTTAGATTCTTTTGCAGCTTTGTTAGGTCCTCAACTTTTGCTCCTTTATTTAGTTTGTGGATTATTTCTTTTTCTTTTGAGAAATGTTGTTGCTGGACTAATTTTAGCCAGTAATTTGTGGCCTTAGTTTTGTAAGCTGTATGATTTTTCTCCAAGACAGCAATTTGTTCTTCCATTGTCAGGTTACATTTCGGGTTATATTTGTGAGTGCGGAAGTACTTTAAGTTTTCTATGAACCGTAGAACATAGGCAGTGATTCTGACCAGTTTTTTCCTGTTAGAGAATCTTTCCATATTTAACAAGGGAGTTTTTTCATTTATTTCTTTACAAGTTGTTTGACACACATTTATTGTTGTCTGTAAGGTTTCTTGGTGGGGGTTAAAAATTAAGTTGGTGGGCCATTCCATCTCATTTCTCAAAAATGTGGGACCATGTTGGTAAAAGTGAAGAAGTTTTTGAAATTTCTTGAAAGATATTGGTCTGGTGAGTAGGTCTGCTGGGTTGTCTTCTCCTGCTACATGTCTGAATTCCAGGTGATGGTTTAAGTTTCTTGTTGCTTCCTGAATGTCTTTCACTCTGTTTTTTACAAAGATTGATTTCATTTTTAGAGATTTTTGAGCAGTCCAATTTAAAGCCACTTGTGAGTCTGTCCAAATTATTGTTTTGAAGAACTTTTGGTTTTCTGAGTTTTCTTCTAGGTAGGTTTCTTTAAGGTATTCTAGGACTTTGGTTCCTAGGCAGATTGCCATTAATTCCAAGTTACAAATGGTCCAATTTTTTGATTTGGGATTGACTCTTGATTTAGCGTAAATTAGTTCGGATTTTCCATTTCCAACTAGATAGCAACTTACTGCATAACCTTCTTGGCTGGCATCACAAAAGATGTGGAGTTGAAGATTTTCCATGAGAGGTTTGGGATTTTCAAAAGCTTGTCTAGGAAAATTCAGAAATTCCACTTTGTTTATTTCTTTACAAAGTTTTTTCCATTCACGCAGCATTTCCAGTTCTAGATATTCATCCCAATTTTTTTTGGTAGCTGTTACTTTCTGCATGAAGAGTTTTAATTTAAACACTAAGGGTGCAACAAATCCAATTGGATCAAACAATGATTGCACAGAACTTAGTATTTCTCTTTTAGTTTTGGCTTCTGAGTTCAAGTTTACCGTTTTTAGATGGAGTGTATCAGCACTTGTGTTCCAACCATATCCTAATAGTTTTACATTTTCTTTATCTTCGGAAGGAGGCTATGTCATGTTTTTCAAATAGTCCTTGAAGTTCTGAGTGATTAGAGGCCCATTCATATAGCTTCAAATTATATTCAATTAAAGTGTTTACACTATAATTGTATAGGTCTTTGAGTTCTGAGAGATTGTTGGCATTAATTAAAGCATTGTCCATGTAAAAGCGGTTAGCTAGGTAGTCTGCCACTTGGTTTTGTTGTTCATTAAATATGTGTTGTAGAGATTGTTGTAGTAAAAATGGACTGCTTTTGTTGCCAAAGGTAACTCTTCTATATTTATAGCAGCTCAGGTTGTTGTCATTTGGAGCCAATTGGGTATTCTTTACCCACAGAATTTTGTGGGCATTGCAGTCAAATTCTGTTTGATATTTAAGTTGTAAATATGCTTTTTGAATGTCCCCAATCATCAAATATTTACCATGCCTTAATTTAATGCACAATTTTGCTAAGTGAGGTAGGAGTGAAGGGCAGTCCTCAGTAGCATCATTTACGGTTATTTCTTCTGGTTTGCTTTTACCCGAGGGATCTACTACAATCCTAACTTTAGTTGTTTGTACCCCAGGGCGAACTACGGGAAAGTGAGGTAAAAAATTTCCTGCTTGTCTTAAGTGTTCTGTTAGAGGTACTTCTTCTATTATTCCTTCCTGGAATTGTTGTTCAAGGATGTCTGAATAAGGTTGCATTAAGTTATCTTTTTTTAATTTTTTGCAAGTGGACTTTAACCTGCTAATAGCATAGTTAAAGTTTGGTGAAATTTTATCTTTTTGGTCATTCCATGGTACCTTAACAGACAATCTTTCATCTTCTATTTTAACTTCCTTTTCAAAGTTTGCAATCAGATCTTTTTCTTTGTTTGAAAGTGGTTCATCCCCAGAAATACCCAAGTTTTCTAGTTTGCTAAATTGTGCAATCTGGTGTTCAATTTTTTTTAGATCTTCATTAGAAGTTGTACTAGTAGGTAGCGGGTTGGTAATACAGAAGCTGATCTGATCTCTTATTGGTTCGTTTTCTTTTTCAGGGTAGTAATCTGAAGGGAAACCCAATAAAAGTATTCCATAGGGAGATTTATAACAAGAGGCCGTATGAATCTGATGACTGCTGAGGGCAAAAAGTTTGTGGGTTGCAGCCCCAAAAATTAACATGAAGTCAGCCACTTCATCAGCTTCAAAGTGATCTGCAAGCTGATAATTTAATGATTTTAAATAAGTTTGAAGTTTCAGTAATCCTGGAACTTCATATTTAATATTAATATCATCAATTATGATAGCTTCTATTTCTTGGTAGTTTCCAGGGTTTCTAGAATCCTCCAATTTAATTATAGCTACTTCATAATTTGGTTGTTTCTTGTCGGCTATAAATCCTGTTATGGTTATGGATTCCTCGTAGTGTTTAGTTGGAAGATTTAATTTTTTCACGAGTTCCTTGGTAATGTAGCTGGCTTGACTACAATTATCCAAAAGTGCTCTGCATTTAATTGATTTTTCTGAGTTTCTTATTCTCATTTGCATGGAAGGGATTAATGCTACTTCTTGATCAGTGTTTTTTAAACTTAATAAGTTAGTAACTTGTTTCCCTTGTTTGGAGTTTTCTTTTTGGGTAGCTACTTCCGTACTGGTTTTGGTTTTCTTATCTCCCTCTGGTTTTCCTTTTTGTTTGGTACAAAGGAAGGATAAATGGTTAGAAAACCTACAAAATGAACAGGGTTGTAAAGAAATGGGGCATTCTTTGGCTTGGTGTTTAGATGAGGTACATTTAGTACAATAATTTAATTTAGCAAGTTTTTTCAGTTTATCCCAACTTTCAGGGAAAGAATCACATTTTGAGATTTTGTGAGAGTTTTTCTTACACAATTTGCAGTAAGGTTCTCTCTGGTCAGTATATTGAGCTCTTCTTGAGGATTGTTTTTGGGTAGAAACCGCCAGAGCAGCTGTAGTTTGGCCAGAATACCATGGTTTTCTGGCTGGTTCTGGAGAGAAGTTTCTTTTTTGTTTAGGTATCAAGGTAGTCAACTCACTTTGTTCCAGATCAAAATTAACATTAGCTAAGGTTTTGGTAGCTTCAGCAATTGCTTCTTTAAAATTATTAAAGGGGTCATAGAGTTTAAACCCACAAGTTCTTAAAAATTCCTGAGTTTCTTGAGTTAGTTTATTATAATATACATACAAGAGTATATCTTCTAATTCTAATTTTTGAGTTTGCATTAAATTTATGGTAGAGTGCATATCTGCTTGAAAGTCATGAAGTGATTTAAAATTTTTGGTTATTATGGATTTAGTTAAAAGGGATTTTATTATGGAGAATTTAATTTGGCCTGGTGTTGCATAACAGCCCTCCAACTGCTGCCATGCTTCTTCATAAGAGGTTTTACTTTCTTGCATGCAGTTGATTTGAATGGCAGGGTTTCCACTCAAATGTTGTTTTAGGTAGGCAAATTTCTCTTCTTCGGAAAGACCTATGTTATCATAAATGTTTCTGAATGAGGTCTTAAAGTTTGAAATTTAGAGGGATTTCCATCAAATGGTAATATTTGAAGCTCAGGAATTTTAGTACTTATTCTAGTTTAGGTTTGGCTTCGGCATTATTTTCTTTTTTAGTTGTTAATGCTTGTATCTTTGATCTATTTCAAAGTGGTAATAACTATTTTTTTCATCTAGTTCTTCTTGTTTATCCTCTGAGAAGCCTTCGGAACAAACATACATTCTAAGGATTTCCTCGTCTAAATTTTGTAACTTGTCCAGTTGTGAGGACAAAACCGAGCATGTGAATTTTTTTGTTCCTCAGTCCAATCATCCCATCTCTCTTTGATTGTATCTAAAAGTTTAGTAGCTGAGGTTCTGATTGCTCCCCTCCTTTTTACCAGTTTACTAGTTTCAAGTGCTTCCACATCACTTCCCAACCAGGTCTCCATACTTTTTCCACGAGTGGCTTCAGTTTGATTAGCCATTTTTAGGTTTATTATGGGTAGGTAGGTTAGGTATTTTAGGTTAAGTAGGGTAGGTTATGTACGTTTGGTAGGGTAGGTTAGGTTGGTTTGGTAGGTTAGGTAGGGTTGGTAGGGAGGGTAGGTTTGTTTTTTAGGTTCAGCCAGGTTAGGCTAGGTTTGTTTTTTTAGGTTCAGCCAGGTTAGGCTAGGTTTTTTTTTTTTAGGTTCAGCCAGGTTAGGCTAGGTTTGTTTTTTTAGGTTCAGCCAGGTTAGGCTAGGTTTTTTTTTTTAGGTTCAGCCAGGTTAGGCTAGGTTTGTTTTTTAGGTTCAGCCAGGTTAGGCTAGGTTTGTTTTTTAGGTTCAGCCAGGTTAGGCTAGGTTTGTTTTTTTAGGTTTAGCCAGGTTAGGCTAGGTTTGTTTAGGTTGTGTAAAAAATTTAATTCACTGGATTTAAACTATTGTATCAGAATTAAAACAAAAAAGGGTAACTAACTTCTCGACTGCCCACCCGGGGGCGCCATATTGAAAAATTTATTATTTAGATTGAGATATATTATTTTTATTTAGGTGTAGTATTAAGGTTAAGTTTACTTTAAATAGACTCGGTAATTATAGAAATAATAATGGCCTATTTAGACACTGTCAACACAGCTACAGACTTTTTCACTGTAGGTTGCAGTGGTTTTTAGGTTAAATTTGGTCAGCAGCCAGATTACTAACTATGGTGAAGCTAAATTCATCAAAATTAATTTAGACTTACCAAAAATGAAGTTGCCAGTTGAACGTTACCCTTTCAGTTTCTAACTGATTCATAAGTTTCATTTAGTTTCAGGTTTTTTAAATTTTCGTTGTTAAGTTTTAGGTTTGTTTAACACACTGCTAGGTTATTTATTTGTAGGGGCTATTTCCAGACCTAGGTTTTGCAGGTTAAGTTAGGCTAGGGCTGGATTGCCCTTAAGTTTTTGGTTTTAAAGGTTTAAGGTTTAGAAGGTTTTATTTAAGTTAAGTTAGGGCTATATGCCTTTAGGTTTTAATAGGGGCTATAACAGCCATTTAATTATTGAGTTAGGGCCGTTGTAGCCCGGTTCGAGTTTCGTCTAGGTACCTAGTTTTTCTCTTACCTTATTATTTTCTTTAACTTACTTGCACCTAGTTCTGATCGGCCTCTATTTAGTTAAACATGGGTTTTGATTAATTGCAGTGGTTATTAATTAAGGATACGATTTAATTAAAGGTTGTTAGATTTGAAGGTTGACTCAGTTTCCCGGTTTGGGTAACCACGAGCATTTTAATTTTTTTGAGAAAAAAGGGGCCCGCTTCATGCGGTCAAAAATTTTCAAAGACTGGCCAAAGCTCCGTTTGTCTTTGTCCCAGAAACTTTTTTTTTCCTTCTTTTTGTTAATTAGGGAAACCCAACTTCACTAGTTGGTTAGAAACGAGGGTTTTTATTTTTATTTATTTTGTTTATATTTTCTTTGGAAATATATGCGGTTATTTCTAACCACTTTTTTCAACACTCGTCATTTTCGTTTAAATTAACGAAAATATCACGACTTAACCTAACCAATCATCAAGGGCGTACAGTTGACCTAACCGGGCATTCCATTAACCTAACAGCTTAATATTGGTTATTTCACCTAAATATCTTCTGATCTTTTCGTATTAGGCGCTCACTGTCACATTTCGGGCAAGTTAAGGATGAGAGAATAAAGCCGTAATTGATAAAAACATCCAATGCTTTGTCTTCATCTAGGGCACATGACGAATCAAGTTCTCAAAGTCGAAACCACACGAACGGCACATCATAATTCTCTCACAAACACCACGAAACTGAATCCAATTAGAAAAAAAAAATAGCCAGAACAGAAAAACAAACTAAGTCGCAGAGTAGCGAAAAAAATAGCCCAAGATTATATTCGTCGGATGATCAAAAATGAGTATATTTATATATTATTAGTATCATAATGTTCACCATTAATATGCATTTGCACAAAAAATGAGTGACAAATTTGAATAAAGTGACTAAAACTACCTCATAAAAAGTTATTTTGATTTACAGGTCCAGCCCATGTTATTTAATACATATTGACCCTAAATAGCCCAATTTAAAATATTTACAAGATATACACAAGGAGCAAAATGGCTCCTGGGTCCGAAATAGGACAAACTTAAGATTAAATTACCAATAACTAGTGGCAATAGTAGCCTAAACAAGGTTATGAACGCGCCTTTCAAAAGGAATTTTAACTAAGTTAAAAGTTTAAGATTTCAAAGAGAATCAACTGCAGTTTAAGCTGAGCACAACCTTACGGTAGCAATACTAAAATACTAGTGACCGTCATTTCTTACAACTACGAGCTCCCACATTCAAGATGGCGCACGATGGGCGGAGCCTACAAATGTTACACGTCATTCCTCAAGGGAGCGTTCTCTTGGATTAGAAATAGTGTATATACAGTATCTAATTTTACACAGTATAAATTTAAATACTGTGGGAAATAATTCCCACACCGTATATATATATATATATATATATATATACATTACATTATATATTTTCGCCTGTCTGTTTGTTTGTTTGTTTGTCTGTCCTTTATGCAAGCGCAAACCGTTTGACCTAGAGCTACCAAATTTGGCACAGGAACCTCTTATGGGATGAAGAATGTCAACACAGAGTCGGTCAGCCTATCTGTGAAATTTATCCCGGGCAACGCCGAAACCGTTTGACCTAGAGCTACCAAATTTGGCACGGGAACCTCTTATGGGATGAAGAATGTCAACACAGAGTTGGTCAGCCTGTCTGTTTGTGAAATTTATCCCGGGCAACGCCGGGTACCTCACCTAGTATATATATATATATATATAGATATATTATATAATATATATATATAATATATATATATATATATGAGTGCGTGTGTGTGTATATGTAAAAATGAACAATGAATAATTCCTATATTCCTATATTCTTAGATTCCTATATTCTTATATTCTTATACTAATTTTTGCATATAGAGTCCAAACTCGCGTAACGCTGACTATACAGGGCTATTCAAAATGATTCACCTGATTTCAAATGAGAATATTTTTTAATGTTACAAATACAGTGATTTGTGATACATCAACCAAAAGAAAAACTGTCCAAATTTTGTCTCTCACCTCATAAATGCTCTATGTGACTTCTAGTTACACGAGCAACGTCGACACGATAGTCGAATTCCTCCCATACTCGCTCCAGCATGTCCGTTGTCACTGACTCTACGGCAGTAACAATGCGAGTTCGGAGCTCATTCAAAGATGTGGGCAACGGTGGCACGTACACAGTATCCTTGATGTACCCCCAAAGAAAGAAGTCGCACGGTGTAAGATCCGGCGACCTAGGGGGCCAGCTGTGGAGCACCAAGTCATGGGGCCCACTGCGACCAATCCAACGGCGAGTGAGCACTTCGTTGAGCAAACGGCGAACATCCAAATGCCAATGAGGCGGCGCCCCATCTTGCTGGAAAATGTAGTCACCGGAATCTTCGTTCAATTGGGGAAATAACCAGTTCTGCAGCATATCCAGATAGGAGTGACCAGTCACTGTGTTTTCCATGAAAAAGAAGGGGCCGTAAACCTTTGCCCGGGAAATGGCACAGAAGGTGTTAACTTTAGGTGAGTCGCGCTCGTGCTCGATTGTTGCATGTGGGTGTTGCGTGCCCCATATGCGAAGGTTGTGACGGTTCACCTTACCACTTAAATGAAAAGTTGCTTCGTCACTGAACACCAGGCGGGGAACAAATTCGTCATCCTCCATAGCCTCCTGCATAAGGTCGCAAAAGTTTGTTGCTAGGCTAGGCCACGGCGCGGTGACTTTGGAGCCCTCTCGCGGTGATCTTGTAAAACTCGGAGATTTCCTCTTTCATGTGGTGTATGCCCAGTTGATGCACGGTTGATAGGTACGGAAGTATTCTCAGTTGAAATCGGATGAATCATTTTGAATAGCCCGAAACGCAAGTTCGGATAAATTTTTTATTTTCTTTCTATTTTATTTTTGCTGAATAATAATTGATGAATTATTTCTTTTTAAATTACTTAATAATTTTTTTAGATTTAGCTTAATAATGTAATCGTGTTAAATTCTGCAATGTTCATTTTATACATTCTCTCTTTGTTGTAAAAGATGAAGTCATGTCTTGTTTAACACCTAATCTTAAATTTTAAGCATTTAATTTTGGCTCATATGCATGTTAATTTTAATCCATAATAAAACGCATATTTCAATTTCAATTTTTAGTTAACTCGGCAGATCATGACAACATCAGATCTGTCAATATGCGGTTTAAAATAAAAATATGGCTTCATCTTCAAATATCTTGCTTATCTGTCAGGACATTGCTATAGCTAAAATATTTACCTTATCTTCAAATATTTTTCAAAATAATTCAGCCTATTTGAGAATAAAAAACAAAACAGCTCAACATTAAATAATAATAATGTCACCAAAAATTGGGTATATAAAGTTAAATAATTTTTCAAATTGTTATTCTGATTCTGTTTGATCTGACTTGGAGGCTGAGCATTACCTGTAACATTTTAGCAGTAAAACTACAGTAAGAAAATATCTTTGTCTTCTCCTTCGAGCCTTGCTTCCTTCAGAGAACTTAGTCTTAAAATCGAGAAAAATAATTTCCCGATACACTACAAGAAGAATCGGGGAACCCTTAGAGAATTTAGTACGCTTCACAGAACCCTCCGATCCCCTACAAGAAGAAATCAGAGAGTAATATAAAAGAAACTACTGTGATTCCCTACACGGTACCAGCTACTCCAGGGTAACAAATCCGTTGCTGCCACCTAACGAGAACTCCCGTCAACCCCGAACCGCCCAAGGCCATAGACGGAGTGGTTAACATATATAACCTTGTTAACCTTGTTGCTGTTCCGTGCGTTGGTCTCTCTTCACACGAAGGTCAAGCTGGTGGCCCCGCCTCTAAGTCTGGCTTGGTGGAGGAGCGAGGTGCTTTCTTGCGCTCTCCACCGTACATAGCCAGGTACACCTGGCTCATCTGGTACCGTTCTGAGCGAAGCATCTAGTCTTCTCTTCAAGACTTCAACTTTGACCCCTGTAACGTTTCTGAGGTCCTTTGGAAGCTGGTTAAAAAGTCTTGGCCCCCTGACAACCAAGCTATTTTCCTTCAGTGTTGAGGAGGTCCCTTGTCGGGCCTTTAATTTGGGAACACTATACATTTTACCTTTCCTATTTTCCAGTGTTGTTTGAATGGTACTTGGGTTTAGTTTGAGGTTTGGTACCAGTTTTTCGATCATTTTCCATATGTAGATTATGGTTTATATCTCTCTTCTTCTTTCCAGGGAGCACAGATTTAGTTTACGTAGTCTTTCCCAGTAGTTGAATTCTTTGCAGCTATCAATCTTGGCTGTGAAATGTCTCTGCGTTTCTTCTAGTTTATTAGTTTCTTCCTTTTTATATGGGAACGTCAAAACTGAACAGTATTCAAGTTTTGGTATAATCAGTGTTTTTAGCAGGGGAATCATTACTGTCCTGTCCCTTCTTTTGAACGTTATTAGTACCTGTCCCGCGCCTCTTTTTGCTTTATTTATCGTTATCTGATTTTGTGTTTCGAATTTCGCATCATCGGTCATTATTTATTACTACCAGATCAATCGCTTTCGTGCTTCTCTGAATTTCCTGTCTATCTGGAGCATAATATGCAGTCTTTAAGTTCCCCTTTTCTACCATATCTCAAGAGCTGAAATTTCTCGGTGTTAAATGTCATGTTGTCTTCTGACCATTTATATATTTTGTTCGTGTCCCTCTGCAAGGCCTCCACTTCATTTATATCGCTGATTTTTCTGCTGATTTTTGTATCGTTTGCAAAGGATGTTACTATACTGTTGCTGTTTACTCCGCTGTCTCTGTCTGTTAGCATGATAATGAACAGGAGTGGGGCCAGTACTGTCCCTTGTGGTACTGAGCTGCGTACTTCCGATTCTGATGATAATATATTTTTAATCTTGACGACCTGTAGACGTTCTCTAAGGAAGTTGTAGATCCATTTTCTCACTTTGCCTGTTATTCCCATATATTTCATTTTATGTGCTATTATACCATAATCACATTTGTCGAAAGCTTTAGCAAAATCCATGTATATGACATCGTAGTTGTCATTGCCTTCCAGTGCATCTAGGATATTGTTGTAGTGTTCTATTAGTTGTGATAGGCGTGATCTACCTGATCGGAATCCGTGCTGTTTTCGTTGAATCTTTCCAGTGTCTCCAAGAAATCATAAATTTTCCCTCTAACTATTCTTTCAAATACTTTGGTGAGGTGAGACGTCAAGGACACTGGTCTATAGTTCTTTGCTTGAGATCTGTCTCCTCCTTTATATATAGGACGATGTTTGCTCTTTTCAAGATGCTCGGTATTTCCCCAGTGTCTAGGGATCTTCTCTATATCCAGTATAAGGATGTAGCTATTTCATTTTTATAGTTTTTAATTAATAGTGCGTTCCATTTGTCCGGACCTGCAGCTGAATGTGATTTCATTTGTCCTATAGCTCTCGCTACATCTTCTAGGGTAAAATCAAAGTCTGTTATACATTCTCCTTGCAATTTCTCTTTGGAGAATGCATCTATGTCAAATATCGCTTTGTCACTTTTTGGGGTGCTAAAAACTGATTCATACTGGGCTCTCAATGTTTCAGATATTTTTTTTTATCGTCGGTTACTTCATTATTTCTCTTCCTTAAGGGCCCGATAGCGGCTCGCATTTTTGTTTTCCTTTACGCATAGCTGTAGAAGTATTTTGGATTTTCCTTTATAGCTTCTACCGCCTTTTCCTCTTCCCTCTCTGTATGGCCTTTTATCAGAGTTTGTATTTCCCAATCGATTCTCTCCAGTTTTTCTTGTATTTCTTTCCTGGCATTGTTGTCTCCGCAATTAGCTAACTTCGTCGCTACTCTCTTTCTTTTACGGAATATTCTTCTCTTTGGTCTCTCTAGCCAGTTCCTCTTTCCTTTTGGCTGTGCTTTCAGAGCATATTTTTCCAAAATTCTCAGCGTCTTTTCTTCCAAGGTTGTTAGGATTTCCTCAGTTGTTTTATTCTCGAAAACTGTTCTCCACTCTATTTGGGTCATGTGTGATCTGATTTCTTTCCATTTTATGGTCTTGGAGTTTAAGTTAAAAGCCCCAAATTTGCTTCTTCCTTCCATATGTGTATTGTCTTTTAAAGTTATCGCCATATTTGTTGATAACTCGATTATATTGTGGTCTGAGATAATAGTTGGAGTTATTTTTATATCCGCAATCAAGTTCGTGTTATTTATGAATACCAGATCTAGGCAGTTATTTTTCCTGGTATTTTCTATTATCTCCTGTGTCAGCATAAACTCGTTTGTGAGAGCCATCAGCATTCTTACTTGCTCCTGGTCCTCTCTTGTGCCCCCCTTATCTTGCTGTATAAATATATTTTTACCCACCTTTTTGTATTTTATAAATGGGAAATTAAAATCGCCACAGGGTATTATATTAGGGGATGGAGAGTTTACGGAGTTTATTAGGGTTCTGATATCCTCAATGGCATCCGAAAATTTTTCATTTGGAGAATTTGGAGGTTTGTCGATGACTATCAGTACCACGTTTAGTTTCCCTATTTTCACTGCAAGGGTTTCCACGAAACTGTTGGATTTACTTACTACCGTCTCTGTCATATGCCTTTCATATATATAAATAGCACAACCACCTTTACGTCTCGCTGTTCTATCCGCTCTTAGTAAGTTGAATCCATCGATATGCAATTCTTTCTTATCGATACAGTGTTCGCAGTTATCACAGTTTCCTTGGCAGTCTTTAAGATGTGTTTCTGTGAGGAATGCGATGTCCGCCCTTGTTTCGTCCATAACACCTTTCCGGTACGAAACTTTGTTTAGTGAATTGTTCGGTTTTATTCCTTGAATATTTGCCAGGACAATGTTTATGTTCTTTGTTTTGCATTGCCCCTTGTGCATTTTAAGTTCGTTGTCCTTTGATATCGCGTGTTTTGTAGCCTTGTGGTCCTCCGAGATGGATCCGTTCCCGCATACCTGTTCTGGTAGATTCTTGCCATGTAGCGGTCTGGCTCGAGGGTTCCCAGCTGTATCAGCTGCATGTGCTGTATAAGACTTAGCAGCCGTATTGTGTCCGAGATGTTGAAAAAAATTTGCGTGCTATGTGTGTTTTGTTTGCTATTTGGGTACATATTCTTTTTTCTCACATTCCTTCTGTTGTCATTTGAGACTTGTCCTTTGTCCTTTGAACTTTTCGGGAGATGATGGTAGCATTTTCCCGTACTGGCAGGTTCCATATGTCGCGTAGGTCTTGCAAATGTCCGGATGGTAGAATTTGCATTTTCCACCAAATTTGCAGTGCCCATTATTGTAGAAGTAGTTGCACACAGGAGGGTGTTCGTAAATACATTCTCCTCCCTTATATCTGCATATTCCTTCGACATAGTATTTACATATATTTTCTTCCCCATTTTTACTTGGGGCCTTTGTTTTTGGTGGTTTCAGTATGGTTTTTTTATTGTCTACTTGTTTTTTCCTATTGCTGGTAATGCCCTTTGTTTGAAAACTATGGATTTGGTTTTGTGCCTCTGTTTCCTCTGTTGGTGCTTCTTTTATTTCTATTATTTCTGTTTTTGCTGTTTTCTTTTCCTGTTCGTTTTTCGCAGTTTCCTCTCGTACTATCTTCGTTCCTTCTATTTCTTTTCTCTGTTCACTATTCATAAGCTTCTCTTTTTCCTTTTCCTCATAGTCTCGTTCTGCTTTAAAAACTGTAAACGAGTTTATTTCGATTATGCAGCTTTTACAGAACTTTATTCCGTTTACTTGTTTAGTGCCCGTTATAAGAGAGATTTCTTCGTCGCTCCAATTTAGGCATTGAAATTCGACTACCTAAGTTCTGGCAAAGATCACAGCGAATTGTTTTTGATTCATCTGTTTCTTTTTTACAGTATCCACAGGGTTGTATGAATTGATTTACCATTGCCATGTTTCTAATGGTATGTAAATGATTGTGCTCGAAATATTAACTCAAAATGGTAATTTATTAAGTGAGGTATTTGACTCGATTTTAGAAATGAGGGAGGGAAAGTTTTTCCGTCATTCCGTTGGGTGGGGGATGGGGGATGCGGCACGCTGTAGGTTCTCACTGATTGGTGCCCTGGAGTGTACCGCGAGGGATACCTGAGGGTTATTGCCTTTCGATGGGCAGTTAGATTTCCTCCGAGAGAAAACACTCGGAATAGATTGTATAGATTAAGTTGCTTTAATCTTATTTGCTTTATTTCAACAAACGCCGCTATTTCACCACTTGAATAGGCATACGAACTGTGTTCACTGAATATTCACTCAAAATTTGGCGCTACTTTAAAAGGATTAACTGCTGGATTTTTATTGTAATATCACTTTTATTCGGATTTTCCAACGAAACACGTGTAACCGTCACACTGGGCAGGGAAAAAAAAAATATATAATATATATATATATATATATTTTGTTCGTTCTCCCTCCTCATCTTGCGCGGAATGTTCTCCTATACAAGCGCGTTCTTTACGTTAATTATACTGCGTGTTCTTTGCAGTTGAAATGTATATATATATATATATTATATATATATATATATATATATATATATATATATATATAATTGTGTATATATATGTCGTAACCATGAAGTTGCAGGCAGAGATCTTTTATAAAATAAGTGAAGGATGTTAATCTTAAGATTTCGAGGTGTACATCTCTGAACGCAGTGTGGTTTGGTTTTTAAACGTTCATGAACGAATAAATCCGAAGTGTTTCAGATTGTTTAAAGTTGTTCTATCTTAGTTCGGATTATCAGAGAAGTAATAAAGCCAAGCCACGTGGGGACAGAGGTTTATCACCGAGACCCGACCCCAGCGAGAAGGGTAATCCAACGGATTTGGACGTGCGTCAAATGCGTGGTTTCCCTTTCGCGAGGTCGAAGATTTTAATATCTCTTTGCATGATGGTGTGACTTTTGTAAGACAGATTCGAAGACGCTGCTAAAGTTGAACCACGAGGGGGTCATAAACTTAGGGCTTCGAATCTGTTAACGGTCTTTAAATGTATTTCGTGGGAAGAAGGAGGGGTCTATACTCGGAAATCAGGTCCAGCTCCAATCAGGGGGCCCAGGATCCTGGGAAACGTAGTGAAGACGCCTTCTTTCTCTCTTGTATGGGTAATAGCCTTCTGGAGGGACGATCTTAGGAAAATAAATGATTTGATAGGTTTGCAGAATATTGGAAGGCGGGGTCCTTCAAATTTGTAAAGTAAATTCCAAAATTGTTAAGTCAGTTGTAGTCGTTCCTCCTTGAAGTTAACTGTGGTTAAACAAACACCCTGTAGACTTGTGGCGTAATAAACTTTAAAACGGAAAGTATACCATGTCATTAGCTTACGCGGAAATCGGCGCGTAAAAGTAAGAAAACTTAAAACTGAAAGAATCAATTGTCACTAACGTAAAAATTAAGAACTTATAGTTCATGAAATTCGTTTACGCGGAAATTTGAGAATATTCACTTGAAGGTTAGCGACCTTAACCGAGAATTTGATTGTAACTTAATTAATGTTAACCAACGGACCAAGAGTTTTGTGAACGGTCTCTTAAGTAAATTTAGCTCCACTTAAATAAGAAATAGGGTACGTCTGGGCCCTAATTTCCTGAATCCGTCAATTTTGGGTTCGGAAGAAAGTCCCGTATGGGATATACTGTAGAGTTGCAAGCTTTGTAGCGGCCGTAAATCTACGGTCCGTACGCAGCACAAGTGGGAGTGAGTTTGTCTCCTGCTCGTAGTAAGTAAACTAATTCTTTGAATATCTGGGTCGAATTCCGACCACTTCATTTATTGTTATTTATTTTGTTGCACTAAAATATAAAACCCCTCGATCTATAAATTATTCATTCGCTAACTGTTAATCTTTCTTTAGATTTATCATTGTTGATCAAATCGATTTGAACTTCATCACTGTGAACTTTGTCTTTGACGTTAAGATTATTGTATTGTCTGAAATTTTATAGATGTAATCAGAATAAAATATTAAATGCATGTACTGTGTCAAGTAACATTTAATAAAATTTATAAGAGGGCGTGTGTTGTTTTAAATACCTTGTGATAGACCCCTCTTGTTAGCTGGGGAAAATTAACGTTCAAGTAGGCTTGTGGAAAGCCGAAGGAACCTAGCCTATCAATTTAAAGGGCCATCCGTCTTGGGTAGGCCGAATAATCCTGAACGAAAATAAGAGATAAAATTAACGTAATAGAGAACGGGCGTTCAATACCATAAATAAAATACGGATTGGGCGCGTACGTCATTTGGTGTCAGAAGTGGGATTCTATTTCAAGGTATTTATCGCAAGAGTGTAACTTTTGTTAAAATAAATTTGCGTAACAATAAAGCAAACGTAGAAAATAATTGTAACAGCAATTATATGAAATAATTGTAACAGTAATTCTATGAATATTTGCAACAATAATTCGGTAAATAATTGAGAACAGTAAGAAGGGTCGTTAACAGTGATTAAAGTTTTAAAGGTTTTTTTAAAAAACAAATAACTTTCGCAATGTCGGTAAAGAGCGTAGAAATAACGAATGAGGAAAGCGTAAGTGACATGAGTGATTCCGAAACAACGAACTTAAACGAAATAAGTACAGAAAGTTTGGAAAATTTAAAAAGCATAAATTTGGCCAAAATTATTCGGTTAATAAAGGAATAAGGAATTAGGAGAAATAAATCGAAGAAGGTCGAAACTGGAAGACCTTGTAATGATTATTCCGCGATGGGAGTATTTGGACAACCGAAGATCGGGGGTTCGTCCCCGAAGAATCTCTCTAGTTCCTCCCGTTACAGAAGAACTTGCGAGGCAAGAAAGGATTGGGTGGAGACCAGAGAACCCAGAAGACATCCCAAAGAATCCTTGCAGAAGTGCACACACCACAAGAGACGAGAAACACCGCACCGACGAAGACCGGCAGCAGAATATAAAAACCGTCGTACAGGTATTAAAGAGTACTAGCTTACCTTTGCAACGTGAACAGGCAGTAAGGGGTCCTGAGCAAACGACTTTTGGACACACCTTGGAAGGAAGTTCGCCGAAGTTTATGGGCGAACGGGCACAAGAGAACCCAGGAACCAGCCCAAACGCCGTCAGGAAGGAAAAGGTGAGACAGTCAAAATTGCCCAAGAATATTAAGTGCAGGTAATGCCTTGGTTCAGGCTAATCCCACAAGGAGACATATTAAAGTGGGCATACCTAAGGACGCGTTGAAGACCGTTATGCCGGAGTATGCTTGTAATTGCATCAAAGGAACATCCTTTCGGGACTATTGGATGGAATCAACCCAGTTTTCGGTAAACAACCCAAGCTTAGGACTGAGAGATGAAGAGGTCCTAAGAGAAGAAACGCCACATGACAGAAGCCGAAGACTGCGAAACTGCAAAATCCTCCCACATCCTGGGACTACAACTCACAAGATTCAGAAGAAAGAACAGCCACAGCCACAAAGGAGGACAACAGCAAGGATGTGGAGGTGAACGAGAGACAAGTCCAGCAAGAGAGGAGAGCCCAGAAGGAAGAACTGTGACACTGGTCACAGGAGGAATAACACAACTCAAGAATGTGATACAACCCCATAGAAACCAGAAGAGAAAACAAACCAAGTCAAATGAAGACAGAGACTCCAAAGAGGAAACAATGGAAGAAAGTGGCCGGAGCCAGTGCAAGATTTGTCAGCAAATGCGAAATTGGGAAGAGGCGTGCCCTCGAGCAAACCTTCGACAGGATTGGAAGGAGAAGCCTCCCGAATAGCTTCAGAGGAAGTAGCGGCGAGTCCGTCGGCTAGGACTGATCACCCTACCAGTACTCGTCGCTCAACAAGCTTCCACCGCGCTGAGCGATGGTGGAGCTTCCGTCACATTGACATAAGCTATGCACAAGAACATCGGGAGCCTTCATTGGACAGTGGCCAACTTCTCAGTTGCACCTGCCCCGCCCATTCATGTAAGAGGAGTAGAAGTAAGTTTGACTATGGGAAGGGGGGTTGAAGAATTCTTTTGTGTTTGTATAATTCCAGAGGCTCAGCAAGACTTGACTATAGGCGTATTGTTTCGGAGGACATGAAGACGAAACAAAGGTACGCAGCCCAGGTAGACCACCAGAAGAGGACAGTCACTGAATGAAACAGTAACCATCCAAGTAAAGGGAGTAGACAGTAAAGTGCGAGGGTGACTCTGGTAGAGGCAATCCCGCACGAAACACTAAAGGTGGCCGCCGTGATTCTGACGAGGAAGTCAGAGACCCGGGGACGTAGTTCCCCTGGGACGTCTACTCTACGCTGCAATGAATGTGCAGTGAAGCTCGGGGAAACTTAAAAAATGTTACCGAGCAGGATCCCACAGAGGAAGATGAGGTTACTGATGATCAATCAGGATGACGAAGAATACCTTGGCGAAAAAGAGACGTCGTGGGCATAGTGACGGAGGCAGAGCTAATTGGGAGGGTAGTCGACGCTCACCCCAAATTGGAACGAATGTCACGGTGAAAGGAAGTCAAGCATTGAAGAAGGACTTCGAAGAACGAGTGACAAGCCTCAAGTCCTATGTCCTTGGTTGGAAATCCTTTTTCCGACAAAGAAAGGAAAATCGTCGAAGAGTGGCTAAGGGATTATTCAGATGTCTTCTTACTGGGTGGCGAGCCATTGGGTTATGATAACCTGATGCCAATGAAGTTGGAAACCCAGGACCATCCTCCCATCTTTAGGCGACCCTACAGGGTACCTATTACACACGAGGAGGAGGTAAAGCGACAAATAGCAGAAATGCTGGATCAAGGAGTGATACAGCATAGCCGTTCCACCTGGTCGTTTCCATTGGTAATCGTGAAAAATGGGGATATGGGTTCCCCTGGACGTCTATTCTCCGCTGCATGGGATATGCAGTGAGGCTCGAGGATACTTGGAGAAGGTGTCGAGCAGAATTCCAAAGGGAAGTTAAATGATATGGGAATAGACAGTGGAAAATTGGGGATATGAGTTCCCCTGGACGTCTATTCTCCACTGCATGGGATATGCGGTGAGGCTCGAGGATACTTGGAAAGTTGTCGAGCAGAATCCCCAAAGAAAAGTTAAAGGAAAAGGGAATAGACGAAGAAGAAAATTTGGGGTATGGTTTCCCCTGGACGTTTACTCTACGCTGCAATGAATGTGCAGTGAGGCTCAGCGTGGTTTGCAAGTATCACAGAGCGGGAAATCTCAACGGGAAGTTAACACTTTCCAAGGAGGCGGTAAAGTTACTTTTGAGAAATAAAAGTGCGACTAAAGAGTATTACCGTGAAGATAAGATGACATCGGCATGGTGGTTGAGGCAACGAGAACGGGGAGGTTCGTCGGAACAGCCGTTGATTCCTCGCCCGAAACGAAAAAATGGAACAAGTGTCACGGTGAGAAAGAGTCAAATTTCCACAAGTGACTAAGAAGAGATTGAAAACACCTCAAGACGCATGTTCACCGATGTCCGTCGCTCTCAAAGGGAAGAAGACCGACGAGGGAAAGAAAAGATTAACTACTACCGTCACCGGTAGAGTACCAGGACCACGTGATCACTAGGAACGAAGAGTGACCACAGGAATCCAAAGGGGAAGCGATTGAAGAAAAGAAGCGTAGGGCCCTGAGGCTTTGTGTAGACTATAGACCTTGGGACGTCAATGGCAGCAAGGAGTACCCATCATTGAGGATGACTAAATAAGTACCCATCATTGAGGAAACCTTGGCCAAGTTGCACGGGACTCATTACTTCTCGAGCAGGGATTTACGCTCGGGAGATTGGCAGTTGGCCATTCACGACGATAGCATCTCGAAAACTGCCTTCCCCACGGGAAGCGGTCATTTCGAGTTCAGGGTGGTCCCGTTTGGATTGTCCAATAGTCCACCAGTGTTCCAAAGAGTAATGAATTTTATTTTGCCGAAGCAACTGGACAAGGAAGTACAGATTACTTAGATGACCTCATTGTCCTTGGAAGGTTTTAGAAGGACATGACGAGAGGGTACAACGAGCCTTGGATAGCCTACGCACCCCAACTTAAAGGTAAAGTTGGAAAAATGTCAGTTATTACAGTCCCAGGTGGGGTAATTAGGCCATGTGGTCACCAGGAACGGGGTGAAGCCCCAACAATCCAAAGAAGAGGCCAACCAACAGAAAGGAATTGAAGCAATGTTATATTTGGGCAGAGAGTCATCGTCCGTTCTGACCATAAGCCGTTGAAGTGGCTTCTGAGGGAAGGACACCGAGAGCCCAAATGGAAGACTAGAGCGTTCGGTTATGACATTGCAAGACTGCGACGTTCTCATCGAGTACGTGAAAGGCAAACTCAACAGAGTGGCCGATTGGTTGTCCCGCCCGCCTGGAGTGACGAAGGAGTTTGTGAACGCAATATCCGAACAAAGCGATCATTGATCGCAAGGTAATCGGCAAACAACAGTAGAAGGACGTTGAAATAGCGGCAATTCGAGCAGCCATCGAAGAAGGAAAGGCTTTCAGCTGGTCCGTAACCAAGCCCATCCAGCCGTCGAGAGTCAAACTAGTGAGGAACCTGCTGGTTTACATCGATGCGAAGGGAAGAGAGGTCATCGTAGTTCCTAAAAAGTTGAGAGAGCAGCTCATTTGGAAAGCCCACACTGACGTCGGGAGCATTCATCCGGGAGCTGCCGGGACTACAGAAATCCTACGAGACCTTTATTTTGGCCAGGTATGGTTCAACAGGTACGGCAGGTAGTCCAAGCGTGCGACACGTGCGCGCGGAACAAACGGACGCGGAAAGTGACTGTGGAAACAATGCCTTGTGTGCGAGGCCACAGTCCTTGGGAACTTCTGCACGTGGACTTAGTTGGTCCCCTTCCTCCGACCGTGGAAGGCAGCCATTGTATCCTCACGTGTATGGATAGTTTCAGAAAATTCACCATACTGGCAGCAATAAAGGACAAGACGGCCCGGGAGGTGGCGGACAAGTGCCATCGTTTGATACGGTGCAAACTGGGCGCCCCTTCAGCAGTAGTATCCGACCAAGGAAGGAGTTCTGGAACTCTACCTTGCAGGAGCTCTTCAGGGTTTGGGAAGTACGACACCAAAGGACCGCCGCATACCAGCCCCAAAGCAACGGGGAGGTCGAACGTCGGAATAAAGAGTTATGCATCAAACTCTGCATACTTTGTAAAGAAACTGGACGAGACTGGGATAAAATCCTCGACACCGTGGAATTGTCCTTGAACATCCGAGTGCACCGAGCCACGGGACATTCTCCATTCTTCTTGATGTACGGGCGAACCCCCAACGTACCTTCAAGGCTATTTCGCATGCGACAGGAGGCATGCGTGAGCCCGTACAACCCAGAGGAATACGCCGAAGACCGAAAGAGGAGTCAGAGAAATCTACCGCCGAGTGGAAGAGTTCATGCGGAGATACGAGAAGGCTAACGGAATCAAGGAATTGAAGCCGTTCGAAGAGAAGGCGCCCCATGGCTTGGTGTACATTGATTACCCGCGACCGGGCAGAGGCAAGTTGGAGCCCCGGTACGAGGGTCCCTACATCATCATCGGACAAGAAGACTCCAGTCACTTATCTCCTGCGTCACATGATCACTGGACATCAGATAGTGATCCATCGAGACCGCATCCGCCGCAGCATCGATGCCCCATGGGACGTTGAGCGACAAGGCGGGCGGACGACGCAGGGGATGAGATGGGGGAAGGGCCACCGCCCCTCCTCTCGGGAGCTTCGCCCTCGACACCGGAGAAACATCAACACGGGGAAGTGAACCGGAAGGCGCCTCCCGCCCCCTGGCAGGACCGAGCGGCGGAACGAGGACCGCCTGGCGCTTCCGAACTACTTCCTCACGGAGAGCTTCGCCCAGGACAGGGAGAAACATCGACTAGGGGAGGTGAACCGGAGGGCGCTTCTTGCCCACTGGCAGGACCGAGTGGCGGAATGGGATCCGCCGGGCGCCTCCGAGCTACTTCCTCCCCGAGAGCTTCGCCCCGGGAACGGAGGAACATCGACCCGTGGAGGTGAACCGGAGTGCACCTCCTGCCCCCAGGCAGGACCGAGTGGCGAGCAGGAGCCGCCAGGTGCTTCCGAACTACCTCCTCGCGGCGACCTTATGGGAATAGGGTCCCCCGGAGAAAGCAGACAGGCTGCTTTCCCAGGGCCACCGTTTGAGCGTCAGTATGCTCTTTGGCCCCGACCTCGAGTACACTACGAGGAACCCGAGGATGACTAAAATTAAGTGTGTCAGTGTTGGTGTCCCAATAAAGGGAACAAATAAAATCTATCAGTGATAGTGTCCCAATCAAGGGGACAAGTAAATGGAAAGTTTTTGTGAATAAAAGTGATAATACCCGACCCTAGTTAAGAAAGTTTGCATCGGAGTGCAAAATGAAAGGAGGGGAGGGATGTCGTAACCATGAAGTTGCAGGCAGAGATCTTTTATAAAATAAGTGAAGGATTGTTAATCTTAAGATTTCGAGGTGTACATCTCTGAACGCAGTGTGGTTTGGTTTTTAAACGTTCGTGAACGAATAAATCCGAAGTGTTTCAGATTGTTTAAAGTTGTTCTATCTTAGTTCGGATTATCAGAGAAGTAATAAAGCCAAGCCACGTGGGGACAGAGGTTTATCACCGAGACCCGACCCCAGCGAGAAGGGTAATCCAACGGATTTGGACGTGCGTTCAAATGCGTGGTTTCCCCTTTCGCGAGGTCGAAGATTTTAATATTTCCTTTGCATGATGGTGTGACTTTTGTAAGACAGATTCGAAGACGCTGCTAAAGTTGAACCACGAGGGGGTCATAAACTTAGGGCTTCGAATCTGTTAACGGTCTTTAAATGTATTTCGTGGGAAGAAGGAGGGGTCTATACTCGGAAATCAGGTCCAGCTCCAATCAGGGGGCCCAGGATCCTGGGAAACGTAGTGAAGACGCCTTCTTTCTCTCTTGTATGGGTAATAGCCTTCTGGAGGGACGATCTTAGGAAAATAAAGGATTTGATAGGTTTGCAGAATATTGGAAGGCGGGGTCCTTCAAATTTGAAAAGTAAATTCCAAAATTGTTAAGTCAGTTGTAGTCGTTCCTCCTTGAAGTTAACTGTGGTTAAGCAAACACCCTGTAGACTTGTGGCGTAATAAACTTTAAAATGGAAAGTATACCATGTCATTAGCTTACGCGGAAATCGGCGCGTAAAAGTAAGAAAACTTAAAACTGAAAGAATCAATTGTCACTAAAGTAAAAATTAAGAACTTATAGTTCATGAAATTCGTTTACGCGGAAATTTGAGAATATTCACTTGAAGGTTAGCGACCGTAACCGAGAACTTGATTGTATCTTAATTTAGGTTAACCAACGGACCAAGAGTTTTGTGAACTTTCTCTTAATTTAATTTGGCTCCACTTAAATAAGAAATAGGGTACGTCTGGGCCCTAATTTCCGGAATCCGTCAATTTTGGGTTCGGAAGAAAGTCCCGTATGGGATATACTGTAGAGTTGCAAGCTTTGTAGCGGGCCGTAAATCTACGGGCCGTACGCCGCACAAGTGGGAGTGATTGTTTCTCCTGCTCGTAGTAAGTAAACTAATTCTTTGAATATCTGGGTCGAATTGCGACCACTTCATTTATTGTTATTTATTTTGTTGCACTAAAATATAAAACCCCTCGAACTATAAATTATTTCATTCAGCTAACTGTTCATCTTTGCTTTAGATTTATCATTGTTGATCAAGGCATCGATTTGACTTCATCAAACGGTGAACTTTGTCTTTGAAGTTAAGATTATTGTATTGACTGAAATTTTATATATGTAATCCAGAATAAACTGTTAAATGCATGTACTGAGTCGAGTAACATTTAATAAAATTTATAAGAGGGCGTGTGTTGTTTAAATACCTTGTGATAGACCCCTCTTGTTAGCTGGGGAAAATTAACGTTCAAAGTAGGCTTGTGGAAAGCCGAAGGAACCTAGCCTATCAATTTAAAGGGCCATCCGTCTTGGGTAGGCCGAATAATCCTGAACGAAATTAAGAGATAGAATTAACGTAATAGAGAACGGGCGTTCAATACCATAAATAAAAATACGGATTGGGCGCGTACGTCAATATATATATATATATATAATATATATATATATATATATATATATATATATATATATATATATATATATATATATATAGAGGGTGGGCCGAAAGTCTGGATCCATAGGAAAATATTTATTTTAATACATAAATTACAACAAATGGTAAATACTTAAAATAAATATCAACTTTAACTCGTAAATGCGTATCCGTGATACTGTACAGTGGTTCGTACTCCAGTATAAACAACAAATTCTAACAAATGCTCAAATTGGCGGCCTCTGACATCGAGACACTTAGGGATGGAATTTATGATTTTTAATAATTCTTCGAATTGACGTTCTCGAGATGCGTGTTTCATTTGATAATCTTCTTGTTGACTTTACTGGACTATTCGTTAAAGTTTCACATACCATTGCAGAGGTATTTTCATCAGTTGCAGTTTTTGGACGACCAGAACGCCGTCGATCATGTACACTTCCTGTTTCTTTGAAACGTTTAAACAACTTGCCAACAGTCGCATGTGTTACTGGATGCTTATCAGGATGATTTCTATTGAATTCGGTAGCAACTTCTCTGTGTGTAGCGCCCTGTCTTGCGTACATGAGCACAAGTTCTACCCGGTCTTCTGTTGTTAGATTCGAAGCCATTTCTGGGCTGAAATAAAAAAAGTATTTGAGTATTTATACTGGAGTACGAACTATTGTACAGTATCACGGATACGCATTTACGAGTTAAAGTTGATATTCATTTTAAGTATTTACCATTTGTTGTAATTTATGTATTAAAATAAATATTTTCCTATGGATCCAGACTTTCGGCCCACCCTGTATATATATATATAACGTTATCTGAATATAAAATGCATAAGTATAGGATTACAATTTTTTCAGAGCTGCAAAACTTAAACACAAAGTATATATATATATATATGGAAAAATTATACACGCTAACAACATGGTATCGTATGTGGTACCTTTACTTCTTAATTAAATATAAATTATTAATTAATTGAATTAAATATCTATACAAAATTGTCTCGGGATTGGCGACATAGCCTATTGGGAATGAAATAGTTGCCATACGTACATAGAACCCATATGTAGGCATTGGGCCTGCATGACAACAAGAAAACCAAATTTATGATCTCGTGTTCAAACTTTTCCACTATCAACTCATGAAAATTACATCGAGAAACGAGTCAACGACATTTGCTAAATCAGCAAATAATAAAAATACGAAGATTATATTATAGCGGTTCACTCGGAGCTGCTTTGTTACAGCAATGCTTTAAGCAAGGAAGATGTGCTTTGTCTTCCTATAAGTTCTGAGTGAATTCCTCTTGATATAAAACTTAATAACTATAAGAAGGATAGGCCTGTTCCTTCAGGTGTTTAAATAGTGACTGCCTATATTAGTTACATCGAGTCAACTCATTGTGTAGCTCCATCGTACCACGGCCCTACATCGAAAAAGATCGTCGCGCCCTACATCGAAACAGAAGCGAGGCCTAACGAAATAATAAGGTAAGGCAATTCCTTTCTTTACCATTAGGCAGCGCAAATACCGAAGGCAAATAGACAAAGAGGTCCTTTGAAGACCTACAAATACATAACTCTCTAACGAAAAAACATAGGGCTTTTTTGTCGTTAACTCTCCACTGAAGTCTGCTGGAAATTTCCAACGGATGAGGGTATCAGGCAATCAACCCATAGCCCTATATAGTTTTTTCACAATATATATATATATATATATATATATATATATATATATATATCGTTTCGGTGGTGTAGTGGTTAGCGTCGCTGACTACGAATCCATCGGCCCCGGGATCGAGACCCGGTGACGGCAGGCGGCGCGCAGCAAAACCCAGCTGTTCATCCTTCCACACAATAAAGAAAGCGGTTGGTAGATAAATGGGTACCCTGGGTGGCCTAGTGGTTAAAACGCTGGGCTGTTGGTGGGGCGTGGTTCGAATTCCACGTTAAACTGTAGGTCTAAGGTGGAGTGAAAAGCTTAACCTTCGTCAGAATGAAGAATTCGGGCGGAAGCAAACCAAAGGTAACCAAAGGTATATACAGGAGTTGGACAGAATAATGGAAACACTGGCATTTTCGGTGCTGTATTTTCTGATATCATTAATGGCGTTATGTACTTTATTAAATTAATATGTAACTGCATATAATATTGAAAACATCTTCTATTTTAATATGTTCATATTGGTTTTTCATGTTCTTTAAAAATAAATAAAAATATAGCGCTTGGAAAAAATGTTACTGCCTGTGAAAGGGGCATGATAGTAGGAGCAGTCCTCAAGGTTATGAATACACGCAAAAATAATAAAAAGAGAAAATCAAATAAGGAATATAGTGAGCGTAAAGCAACACTGACAGAATGCGACAGAAGAACCTTATACGATAATTATGAGCTGTGAAGAATCAATCAAAGACTTGCATCAAAACGTTTTTGTTCAAAATTTAACAATAGTCCGCAAAGACCAGTGTCAGTCTTAACTATGTTATGGGAACTGTATTAAAGCCTATTTTAACACCAACCAGTACCAAATTTCTAATGAATTTGGAGTTGGGAAGAATAATGAGAACAATTCTGTGCTTGTGGTGTAGTTTATTTTTAATTTCTTTTCATGTATTCATAACTATGGGACTGTTCTTCAAGGTGCCGGAACAATCACGCGACTTTTAATATTGAGACACCAACCAAACGGACAGTTACATATTAATTTAATAAAGTACATAACGCCATTAATAATATCAGAAAATACAGCACCGAAAATGCGAGTGTTTCTATTATTCTGTCTAACCCATATATATATATATATATATATATATATATATATGAACAGCAAGGGAGCTAATACTGTCCCCTGTCCCACAAGGGACAGTATTAGCTCCCTTGCTGTTCATAATAATGATTGCAGATATTGATGCAGATATTAAGGACAGTATTGTATCATGCTTCGCAGATGACACAAAGATATGTAAGGAAATATTGAACGAAGATGACATAAGAAAACTACAAAACGACATTGAAACATTATTCCAGTGGGCAGAAGACAACAATATGAAGTTCAACGAAGAAAAATTCCAACTTCTACAGAAAGAGCTACAGAAAAAAGGGTACAAAACTCCGCAAGCCAAACAGATAACACCAAATCCACACGTCAGGGATCTTGGAGTAATAATGTCGTCGGATGCAGAATTCAGAGAGCACTATAAAATCAAAATCACAACGGCTAGAAAAATAATGGGAATCATCTGGAGGAGCTTCCGCAGCAGAAAAGCAAACATCATGCTCAAATTATGGAAGAGTCTAGTCCTACCAATAATTGAATATTGCTCAGTACTCACAAGCCCACACAGAAAAAGAGACATTGCGAGCATTGAAGCTATACAAAGGACTTTTACGTCTAAGATAGAGGAAACGGAAGGTGAAGACAACTGGTCTCGACTACAATCCCTGGAACTCTACTCTCTTGAAAGAAGGCGCTTGCGGTACACAATAATATACAGGGTGGGCCGTAAGTTTCCATACATAGGAAAAATAAACATTTTTTTATGGACAACCATTTTTATTTATATAATATGCTCTACATGGTTGCCATTGTTTTGAAAACACATTTCAATACGTGTTCCCCACTGTTGATGAACACGCATTAGCACAGTTGACGTTATGCTTGTAATGGCGTTGGTGATACGTTCCTTTAGATGATTTATGTCTCGTATCTTTTCCTGATACACCATGGCCTTCAAGTGCCCCCAAAGATAGAAATCAAGGGGGGTGAGATCTGGGGATCTGGGAGGCCACTCCACAGGACCACGCCGACCAATCCAAGCATCCGGAAACTGCTGATCCAAATACCGACGCACGTGAAGACCATAATGAGGTGGAGCTCCATCTTGCTGGAAGTAAACTGGGAAGTTACCTTCCTCGTTTAGCAGGGATGGGAAAATCTCTTCTTGCAACATGTTAAGATACCTTTCGGCATTAAGATTTCCACTGACAAAAATTGGTCCAATAATTCTGTCACCCCATATCCCGGCCCACACCATCACTTTACCGGCACCTTGCATCTTCGTCGGACTCAGCCAGTTAGGGTTAGCATTACTCCAATAACGTATGTTTTGCCGATTAACCTCTCCATTGACGTAAAAATTTGCTTCATTAGTAAACAAGATCTTACGTCAAACGCATATTCTTAGGGTATCTGAAACATAAAAACAAACGTTTAATTTTTCCTATGTATGGAAACTTACGGCCCACCCTGTACATATGGAAAATACTTGAGGGCTCTGTCCCTAACCTCAGAAATGAAATCGAAACAAACTGGAATGAGAGAAAAGGCAGATTTTGTACGGTCCCAGCTGCGGTGGGACAAGGAGCCATGAAAACGAGGATGGAAAATACCCTCAGAATACGGGGCCCAAAGCTTTTCAATGTCCTTCCAAAAGAAGTGAGGAATCTCCAGCACACCGACCTGAATAACTTCAAGAACCAGCTGGACAGATTCTTGTGCAAATTCCCTGACCAGCCATGCGTGGCTGGCTACGAGGGCAGGAGGAGATCAGAGAGCAATTCCCTCCTTCAAGTCCCGCAAATGAGGCGGGATGCTGCAGAGGGGTCGACCGCAGGTCGATCCTGAACCGTCGTTCAAACTCAACAAAAGTAATATATATATATATATATATATATATATATATATATATATATATATATAAGCACATCGGACAAAAAATTAGTCACCCCTAACAGCACCGATAGTAGGAAGTTCAAGGTCACACAGAGGGCGCTGATGTAGCATTGGTAAGTGACAAGTAGCGGTGACGTAGCATACAGGATCAGATCTGTTTCGTGAGGTGGTGAAGAACAAAGTGTGTGTTGGATATAGTCTGCAAAATGGTTCGTGAGGCAGACGTTACTCAGTGGCAAAAAGGAGCCATCGTGTTTGGCAGAGCCCACGGACACAAAATGTCTGAAGTAGCCCAATTTGTTGGTGTGTCAACGCGTACTGTCCAGCGAGTTTACAAAGAGTGGTGTAGTTCGCAATCAACTGACAATCGACGGCGTAACTGTGGCCAGAAAACAATTCTCGACAATAGGGGCCGCCGCCATGTTTCTCGTCTAGTAACTGCAAATCGTTTTCAAACCAGAGAACAATTGCTCCAAGAAACCAATGAGGTTCTCCAGCGACCAATTTCCGAACGGACATTGCGACGAGAACTGCATGCGATGGACATCTGGAGCAGGGTACCACGGAAGAGGCCGCTGTTAACAGCAAGTCACAAATTGGCACGTTATAAATGGGCTCAGAGGCACAAAAACTGGACTGCGGCAGATTGGAAACGTGTAATTTGGTCCGATGAGTCCCGTTTTTGTTTGTTCTCCAATGATGGGAGGCGACGAGTACATCGCAGGTCCAATGAAGCCTGTAATCTTGAATGCGTCGGTGTTGTTCAGGCTGGAAACAGAAAGTGAAGCGCGGACTCTGGCGGAACTTCGGGACCGGCTGATTAACGAGTGGCAGCAAATCGATGTTCAGTACATGCACAACCTCGTAGTGTCTCTGCCTCGCCGGATTCGCGCAGTTATCAAGGCCAGAGGCGCCGTCACACGTTATTAGGTACATTCTGAGAGGGGTGACTAATTTTTTGTCCGGTGTGCTTATATATATATATATTTTGCTAAAGCTTTCGATAAATGTGACCATGGTATAATAGCACATAAAATTAAAGACATGGGAATAACAGGCAAAGTGGGAAAATGGATCTACAACTTCCTTAGTGATCGTCTGCAGGTCGTCAGAATTCAAGGTATATCATCAGTAGTATACCCGAAAAAGGGGAAAGTGCAAGAATGTTGCAAGTGATGACGTAATGTTGCAAAGGGGGGTGGGGTTGTTGCAAAGGGGGTGGAGGGTGCAAAAAAAGAAAAAAAGAAAAAAAAAAAAAAAAAGAGTACTGGCCTTTGTTGCCAACCGGGGTTGCAAGGGGCATGCAACTTGGGGGCCTCCCCCAAGCTATTCCCCCCAAAGGACCAGAAAGAAGGAGGAGAGGTGTTCACCTGGCAGGAACCAAGTGCATATTAAGACTTCAGCCGAGTAGGCGTTGTTTTATAGGCTCCTAATCAGCCAGAATCAGCCAGTTGGCTGAATCAGCCAGTTGACTGAGCCAAGGGGGGAGGGGTACACCTGAAGGAGAGAGAGAGAGAGACGCCTGAAGGAGAGAGAGAGAGACACCTGTAGGAGAGAGAGAGAGACACCTGTAGGAGAGAGAGAGAGACACCTGAAGGAGAGAGAGGAGTTCTCCCCCAAGTTATTTTCGTTTTCCTAACCTAAGAGGCCTCTAAGGGGTTTTACCAAAGGGCCTGAAAGAGAAGGACCAGAGGTCCTTGCTCGGCTGGGAGCCGAGCTTGAATGATTCTTTCATCAACTTCTCGGTCTTTTATAAGTCTCTATTCTGGCTGAGTTGCCAGATAGCGCAATGTATTCCAGATAGCGCCATGTGTCCCAGAAATCCATATATTAATCATCCATTGTGTAACACATATGACGGTAGTTAATCCAATTAAATTCTGTATATTAAATAAATAATTTTACACTCAATCTTTATTAATTGCATACCTTTCCAGTTTTTTTGCAATGATCGGATTGCTCTTGCTAGATATATATTATTATGCTTATATATATATATACACATTCTTTTAAACATCTTATGCTAGGTAAATATATATATATATATATATATATATATATATATTATTTATTTTTCATATTATAACATTGAATTGTAATTTTTAAACTTTTCGAAACAAATAACAGTTAACCACACATAATTCAACATAGAAAACTTAATAATAGAAAATAATTAATTTTATGGTTAACTAGTTTATTTCGACATAAGTTTACTATAATTATATATATACAGTCTTTTAAACAGCTTATGATACATATATATATATATATATATATATATATATATATATATATATATATATATATATATATGTCTGAACTCTTTCAGCTAAAGAAACCTTATGTATAGAATTGGTTGTGTAATAGCTGATATTAACTCTTTCAACATGTTCTGAAAAGCACGGCGTATAAATTCCTCCCCCATATCCGTACAAAAATAGCTATATATATATATATATAGTGTTTCACTATAGATGTATAGATGTATATAGGGTTTTACAATAGATGTATATAGTGTTTAACGATTAGAATCAAATATAACATTAACTTGAACTTCATTAAACTTAGTTAAACTTTTCGAATGTTCTGAAAAGCACGGCTTATAATTTCCTTCCCCATATCCGTACAAAAATAGCACTTCAAGACATTATTGTATAGAAATAAGGTAACACAAGTACTACAAGAAATAAATAAAAGAAGTACCCACAAACAAATCTGTAGTGAAACAAAAAAAAAGAAGAAGCAAAACAGGCCGCGTGACCCTGAACATTTTAATGAGAAAGAAATGTACTTTAATATTATGTTTATTAAATTCTCCTAAAATAATTAATAAGACCGAAGTAATGGTCTGACGTTGGGGTGAATCCAATTAAATTCTGAAAATTGAAACAATATGAAAATTTACGAAACAATTCAATTAAAAGTTGAAATTATCCAAAATACAATCCGGTAGAGGAAAGGAATTCCGAGAATCTGCCCAACTCGATTGACCATAATGACCTTTCTCCTAGACAGCTTGAACAAAACCTCTCTCGACTCCATTTCTTAGATATGCCCAAAATTATATATATATATATATATATATATATATATATATATATAGAGAGAGAGAGAGAGAGAGAGAGAGAGAGAGAGAGAGAGAGAGAGAGAGAGAGAGAGAGAGAGAGAGTTTTGTTCAAATAACGGGATATGCTTGTATCTTTTGCCATTGTGTTCGAACACAATTGTTCGAAAAACAGTTGTTCGAAGCAGCAATTATTCGACGTTATAATTGTTCGAATGAACAACCAACTAAATAAAATCTTAGTTGCCAAGACGCAAATACGAAGATGTAAATAAGAAGGTTAGCCTCTTCATTTAAGCTATAACATTTATACTACTGCAGCACTATAAATGTTATAGCTTAAATGAAGTTTGTTTCTAGTGAGAAAGGAAATCCAAATCGAAAACCATACCCATATTATGTTATATCAGTCAGGGTGAGTCTTCTGCCACGTCAGGCGTACGCTAGGTTAGGCTGTAGAGCAATTTCCCCATGTCATCAACTTTCGGACAGTCAGGGATCGTTGGGCGTGATTTCCGACTTTTCAAAAAAATATGTGGCCGTAAAATTACCTACTGTACTTACCCCTACCATACCTCTTTGTTTAGGAGTGTATCGTACTTACTGATGTCATGCAGGGATGACACTAATAACATGTAAGTAAAAATAAAAACCGGAAACTATAAAAAATCTATTTAAAATAACAGGATCATTTGACCGAGGCAGTAGTATGCCCGAAAAACATCGTAATGCACGATTTTTTCTATGGAGCAATAATAATTAACTCTTTCTCGCCGAATTGGTAAGCTTTTCACCCGACCTTAGACCCCCAGTTTAACATGGATTCAGAAATACATCTTGTCGATGGGAGTCATTGCTTACTCTTCCAAATTTCAACATAACAGGATTATTGAACCGGATTTTAAAATAACAGGATCATTTGACGAGTCAGTAGTATGACCGAAAAGCATGCATGATTTTCTCTTTAGTAATAATAACAACTAGCTCGAAGAGTGACAACGGATAAAGTTTTCACGTCACCTTAGATCCACAGTTTAATGTGGAAACTGAATGCTATTTTAAAAATATAATTAGGCTATATTTTCTTTATTATAAAATAAGTTAACAATTGTTAACACAAGAAAACAATACTTGTAAGTAAAAATATAATATAAGGGACTACCATAGAAATGTAAGTGTCTATAATTCCAGAAGCACGATTTTATATATATGTTACTCGTCCGGTCCCGTTATAGCGGATTGGTACACGTCATAGCTCCACCCAGCTACGCCGGCAGCTAATCACTACGAACATCTGGTCTTTTGGGGCGGAGCTTGGCGATTGTGCATATAAAAGGGGATATTTTTCAGTTTGGAGTAACAGTAGCTATTTTCGCGTCAGTGAATAATCATTCCCTCCACCATGGACCTGTACGTCTCCCCAGACTTGTATGAAGAGAGTGATACTGCAGCATTAACGACAATTAGCCTTTTTAATGCGGTTGACCGTGATGAATTATTTACAACGCAAACCGTAGAAGATATGTGCAGTGACGCTCCTTACAATCCGACGCAAGGGACTACCATAGAAATGTAAGTGTCTATAATTAGAATTTATATACAGGGCGTCCCAAAAAAATGTATACACACTTTAAATACTTATAAAGGCAGTGTTTATTAAAATACATTTAATTTTCAAAATGTAATAGAATCTACAGACATTATTTAATTGTTTTGTCAACGCCTGTTTTCAAACTGACGTCCGTTCTGGTCCAGGCACTGCTGATAACGCGAAGCAATGGAATCGCAAACATCACGAAACATTTCGTTTGGTATTTGTGTGCATTCTCGTTCAATGGCTGCTCTCAATTCAGCGACTGTTGCAGGTTTTATAGCGTAGACTTTGTCTTTTAAGTATCCCCATAAAAAAAAGTCTAGTGGTGTGAGGTCTGGTGAACGCGGAGGGTATTCTACGAAACCCCTTCGTCCAATCCACATCCACATCGTGCCAAGTACCACTCGCAATACTCCACTCTTCGGTCCGGATCATCATCTTCATTAATAGCATGGACTAATCTTGGAATGTAACTTTTCCATTGACAGCGCTTCAAAATGCGTTGGACAGACGATTCTGAAATTCCTACCTCACGACTCGCTTGCCGCACAGATTTTCTTGGACTTTGGTGATACGTTTCCAGTACTCTTTCTTGCTTTGTGGGGCTTGTCGATGTCCGTGGTCTTCCGGAACGCTTCTTGTGGACATTCTGAACAGTTCCATCGGCTTCAAACTTATCTCTAATTCGAGTGATGGTAAGTCGCGTTGGTGGATCTGTTTGAAACTCCCTCCTAAACTGTCTTTGCACTTCAACTGCGTTTTCACACTTCCAGTAGCATTTTAGAATGAATTTCCTTTGTTCAAAGCTTAGTCTGACTGCCATTATTAATTCTAATGGGTTTAACTTGGAAAGAAAGAAATATCAATTGAGCTATCAGCTGTTAAAGTGTGTATACATTTTTTTGGGACGCCCTGTATATATATGGATGGGGTGTAGTATCTCGTCAAATAGATACTCGCCAAAATTTTTTTTATGTCAATCAATGTTATTTTGTTACCCCATTATGCTAAAATCGAAATTTTTATGGCGTTCAATGTTATTCCTCGAACCAAAGATATCTTCACATAATGGGGATCTGTCTGTATACTCTGTATATGTTTTAAAAACATTATTCCTTTAAGGTCCGATGAGGATTTAACACGTGTTATACAATCTTTTGAAGAATCTCGGAATACGGGGGATATACTGAACAGTCAACAATGTCACACATCCTCCACCATGGACCTGTACGTCTCCCCGGAATTGTATGAAGAACGTGATACTGCAACATTAACCGCAATTAGTCTTTTCAATGCGATTGACCGTGGCGAATTATTTTCAACGCAAACCGTAGAAGATATTTGCAGTGACGCTCCTTACAATCCGACGCAAGGGACTACCATAGAAATGTAAGTGTCTATAATTAGAATTTTTATATATATATGGAGAGTTGTAGTATCTCGTCAAATAGATACTCGCCAAAAATTTTATGTCAATCAATGTTATTTGGTTATCCCCATTATGCTAAAATCGAAATTTTTATGGCATTCAATGTTATTCCTCGAACCAAAGATATCTTCACATAATGGGGATCTGTCTGTATACTCTGTATATGTTTTAAAAGCATTATTCCTTTAAGGTCCGATGAGGATTTGACACGTGTTATACAATCTTTTGAAGAATCTCGGAATAGGGAGGATATACTGATCAGTCAACAATGTCACACCGAAATAATGTAAGTGTTTTTCGATCTTTTTGGGATAAGACACAATATATTTTCATAAATTTATTAAATGAAAGAAATCAGTACAATAAACAACTACAGAATATATCGTTACAAATATACGAACAAAAACATTATAATATACAACGAGTACGTACAATTGGAAAACGGTTTTTTATCTGTCTGCATACCATTTCATCGTTTCGGCGAGTGTGACACGGGTCAAATAAATTTAAAAAATTTATAAATTCTTTATCATTTGACATATGCATGAGAAATGAGACGCAGTACATTCCGCAAACATTAGTAAAATATCCTTGCATGCGAAATGGGGTCCATACAACTTCGGGAATATGTAACTGAGCGAGAAATTTTACAATAATAGGGTCACTCCAGGGTTGAGTACCGAGTGAATCAAAATAGTACAGGCGCTGTCTATTTTTAAAATAGACAGCGATCCAGTGAATCCCTTCATTACCGATGATGTCTGTGTTCACAATAAGACTACCGCATTCTCGCGTACTTGGCAAACTCAATGTTTCATTCTTCGCAAACACGCCGATAAATTTGGAACGTGTGACTCGCTCCATTACTTTCTGAAGTGTATTAGCATCCATTTTAAAAGTCAGTGATAACGCTTCTAAATCTATCTACTTCTATTAGGGCTTGCGATTCGAGATATACTAGTACACTAATAGGAGCGTCTATAGGCTTGGCGAACTCCAGCCGCACTGAGATGTTTCCGCTCTGCTGTGGGGTTAAATGGGTATTTACGCTAGCAGATAAGTCAGGTGTAATGTCAAACGGATAAAGGTTAAATTGATCAATGAATTCTTCCTGCGTTACCCCATTACCAAGCTCATCACAATCACCTGCAATATGGGTCAGATTACTATAGGCTCTGGCACAAAGCGGTAACACAGCGTCTGATGAATAGTCCGTACCCATTGTTCCACCCAAAGCAGTGCCATTAACGTATGGAGTTATATTTTTAAGTCCGAAATTCTCGAATTTAAAGGCACTCTTTTTATATTTTCCATTCACCGAAGCGTGGTCCTGCATGCCGATTAATAACCTTTTAGGAAGATTTCCCAGGGCAATGTTTTCTATCTGCTTCGATGCCAACCCTGCAGGAACCGTATATAGTTTGATCTGCACTCTGTTAATAGGATATTTCACTGTAGCGTTTAGTAAATTTTTCTCAATTTCTAGTTGTTTTGGTGAACTTAATTTCACTCGCCGTACGCGGAGGTATGTGTCCATAATGTGAACCACAACGGGCTTTGCACCCTCCTCTTGATCCGCAGCCAGATTTAAGCAGATCTCAGGACTCGTGCGGGTGAGCTTTATTTTCATATCCACCCCGTTCACAAGCAACTTCTCCTGGAAAGTGAAATCTGTGTGCAACCGTCCAAAACACTCGTATATTTTCTTTATAGAATTTTTAAATTGGTCCTTTATACTATTTTCATCTTTAGTTTGATAATATCCCTCGGCACTTAAAAAGGTAGCCTTCGCTTCTTTGGAAAAGTTGAGGACATTTTCCAGATAGGCTCGTAGATGATAGTACCCCGTGCCTGCCGATATGTTGGTCTGATTTAAATATACGTCACACTGGTTGAATATGGAGTGCAGAAAGTTTGTTTCAGGGTATACAGCATATTTGTCATCGCAGACCGTTCCATCAGAATGGGCTATACGTAGCTTAGCGTACATGTGCACACAGCTTGGATCAAAAAAGTAAGGACCTGAGCTGGGTATCACGAATTCTATAGGTGCACTCGGGGAACTAATTGTGTTTAAAGGGTTAATTGTAATAAAGTCACTGTGCTCAATAGAAACTTGGGTTGGCGGTATCTCAAAAAGGGACAGCTCCGATTTACAGCATTGTGAACTACATGGGTGGATGAAGCGTGCCATGGCGAAATAGTGACTCCTCTCTCGACAAGTGGTAAACAAACTATGATTCATGAGATCAATGTCCTTAGCTTATATCAGTCAAAAAAGTGGTCAACCATAGGTTTCATTCGCTTACAGCACTTCTTTTTTGATAGCCTTTTACGTTTAATACCACGTGACCCCTTCTTCTTCCGGGGAGCCCTCTTCTTCTTCCCGCCACCACGCATTTTTCTCTTTGCATCTTTGATGATTTCGCCCCGTGTACGCTTTAAATGTTTTTTTTAGAGCCTCTTTAGGTTTAGCCCCGGCCAATATGTCTTCTGCAGTGTTAATACCTGATTGTAGCGCTTTCCTTCCAAGGTATCTGGCACCCCTCTTCAGCAAAGGAACAGCCGTACGTAGTATGGATGAAAAAATGGACCCAAGTCCACTACCGCGCTGGTATCGCATCCCTCGATAGACGGTGAAAGGCTTTCTATCCATTATAACTCAGTGCGTCGAAAGTGTAGCTTCACTGTTAAGCTCCCGTTACCGAATGGGAAGTTTTCACCCTCAATCGTTCTTATATATATTGAGATATTGGTTATTAAATTAGTTGCGACATTCACATAATGGGGTCTGTCATATGTAATACTCAAACTCCTTCCTCTATGGTTGGGGATGTGAGCAATGCGCAGCAGGCGTGCCTGGGTATCCCCAACAAACTGGTGCTCCACTATATTACTGTAAATATAGCACATGTCTGGGGACCTTTCAGCCAATTTCTCCATCTTCAATTGATACATTAATCTGGACAAGTCATGCTGTGTCTCGTGAAATGTGTCTCTTTGGAAGACTGCGCTATAGCGGCCATTAGCTAGAATTTGGAACTTTCTATGGTCTTTAATACGTCTGTTAGTCTTTGATTTTAGGATTAGTGTATGTGCAGGGTTGTTTACGATTTCGTATACTAAATCATTCGTAAGGTTTGAGTTTCTTAAACTTACGTTTAAGCCTCTCACAACATCCTCGGCCGAACCATATTGACCCGGCCCTAGTCTTACTTCTGTATTGTAATACCGTGCAATCTTAGTCCGAGCGATACGCATAGTTTCATCCATAGCTACCCCAGCTTTTTCACACTCGTCAATGTCTCTAAGAATCGTAAAAACGGTTTCTTTATGTTCAATATTTAAAAAGACGGTGTCCAGCTGAATTTCGCATATCCCCACCTCATACGAATCACGACCCAATTCAATGTGCCCATGGAGTTCTGTTACAAAGTTGGCTAGTGTGTTGTTAGGGTGTACAGACAGGGACGAGGAGGACGGGAGCGTGACGTAGAAATGGTTAGGAGCCATGTTGCATACTATTTAAGCTTCATTATTGCATCAGCTTTTATATAGGTGTTGAAGCTTTCTGGGTACCCTAGCCATTTCACCAGGTACATTTTTCTCTTTCCTGAACCTTTGCTTCCTAAAATTTTCTCAATTTTAAACACATTTTTTTCTAAATTAAACGCAACTTTCTGCAATTCCTCGCGATAAAAACCTCCTGAGATTTCTTCCCCATTCAAATCTTCAATGTAATACATCATTATCTCACCTTTAGGTCTCACAGCCCTAACTTTAAAAATCTCGCGTGTCCATCCTTGCTCAAAACCCTTTGCGAATTTATTCCCCGAACGCGACAGCCTTACATAATCATTGATTTTGAAGCGCGCAGAGTGTGGTGGTGGTGGTGATCCATCTCTTCTCGGGAGCGTACCTCTTTCTAAAACTTCGTTAGGTGTTGTCCCAATCGTGCGATGGTGTGAGCGGTTGTAGGATGACGCCAATGTTTCCAGAATGTCTAGAAATCTGCAAAGCTGGGCACAAACCGTTAATCCGTTAATCGTTAATTAACGAAGTTAACTTTTTCGTTAACGATTTAACTTTTAAGTTAACTTTGAAAATCATTATCGGACTAATTAACTTCCGTTACATTTAACTTCCGTTAACTCAAGTCCGTTAACCCAAAAAATTCGTAAATAAACGTTTAAAAGTTTCTATTATTTTCAGTGCTGAGCAGGTGCGCAATTAATCCGCCACTGTTAATAGTGATGAACGAATTTCCATTTCCGCAGTGCAAAATCAGGCGATATATTTGTTTCCGTCGCCACAATTTGTCTTACCAAATATGGTAGTTATTTATGGCATTGGTTTGAGCAAAACATGGTCGACTGTAAAATCAGGCAGAAAGATTTGCCATTTGAGTTGAATGTTTCAACTTCTTTCAAGAAATATCACGAGCATTTTAAGGCACTTTCAATAATATATATGTAACAATTACAACAAATAACTACATTCGTTTCATTTGCAGTTTGTCTCTTGCGCAACATGTTTGTGCTAGTGAATATTTAAAAATAATCGTTGTCAAGTAAGTCATGTATATTTATAATATGTCTGTGAGTACCTTATTAGTAGTCTCCTTGATACATTTCAAGAACCATAAAACTGATCAGGTAAGATTTCAATTCTCATGTCACTTTGATGACATAAATTAAGTCAATTGATGTCTTACAATGGGAGCGTTTTCACCTTAACCCTTTATGTCCTGGCGGTACTTCTAGGTACCACATCTTTAAAATCTCCATAATTATTTTTCTACCCGGTTGATCCTGCCGGTACTTTCAAGTCCAATGTGAATTAGTTTCTTTATGAGATAATAGATGGCGTTGAGAAGTAAATGTGAGCGTGTGGCGCCACAGGCTGTTTACTCTTTAGTATCTCTGCTGTGAAGACCGAAGAAATTTCAGTGCAATTACTTCCCGAATATTCTGTGCCATATCTGTTCCAAATAACAAAGGTAAGGGTTATTTATTTTTTATCTTGTCCTTCTTCAGTGCTGTCATCCAGACAAAAGAGAGCAGCAGAAGCCACAGGTCACTCAAGGGCAAGGCCCAGAACTTGGTCAAGACCTGGCTGGAGACCAACTCCAAGGACTTGCTGACAGATGCTGCCTTCTTGGGTGAGCAAGTGTTGGTGGACTTGTTCATCAAGTTCAACACAGCTATCCCCTCCAGTGCTGCAGTGGAGCATTTGTTCTCTATGGGCAAGGACATCCTGAGGGCCAAGAGATCATCCCTGTCTGATGAAAACTTTGATATGCTAATTTTCATGAAGGGCAACATGCATCTCATGGACAAAATGGAGAACGAGAAGAAGAGGGAAAATTAAATTATATATATATTGTGTTTTTCATTTTTTTTATAATAAAAGTTAACGTTAACGGTTTATCGGTAACTTCCGTTACATGTTTAACGAATTAACGGATTAACGGTTAACGAAGTTAACTTTTTGGTTAACGGATTAGCGGTTAACGAAGTTAACTTTTTGGTTAACGGTGCCCACCACTGGAAATCTGTATGTGTTTTTATGTGTAAAATAACGGTGCATGCGTTCCTTTATGGTGCGCTGAACTCTTTCAGCTAAAGAAGCCTTATGTATAGAATTGGTTGTGTAATAGCTGATATTAAACTCTGTCAACATGTTCTGAAAAGCACGGCCTATAAATTCCTTCCCCATATCCGTACAAAAATAGCCAGGAACCCTGTTTTCTTTTAACATTAGCGTTTTGGTGGCTTTAGCAACTGTTTCAGGTGATTTATTTTTCAGAGGAACTAGCCACAGATATCTAGAGAATACGTCTATTATGAATAGAATGTAGCGGTAACCATCGTTATACACAGAATATCTTTGCATGTCTGTTAAATCTGCTTGCCAAATAGAATCAATCGAGGAAGCCGTTGTCTTGGCCGTTTTAAACCTTTTTCTCACAGGCTTATGAAGCGTATAAGCGTCCTGCTCCCTCAAAAATCTTTCAACATCTTTTTTTCCTACTCCGTAAACACTTCTGTACAGTCTATCTACGCCGCCGTAAGAGGATGGGGTAGAAATGTCATAATAGCGTTTAGTTAATACGTTAGCCATTTGCGTATTTTAGAGGCACGTGGGTAGGGTTGGTTTAACCTCTTCTTGCTCCTCTTCAAAGGTGTTACCGCCGGGGTGACGGCGCCTTCAATTGTGTCACAGGCGTTGCATGCTGCAAGTCTTTTAACCTGTTCAGATTTCCTATCAACGTTTTAGGGACATTTATTTGTTGTAGTCTTGCTTTAATATGCTTCCATCCTGATGGTGATGGCCTATCCCACTTTCTCACCAGATCATGGACAATGTCTACGATATTCGATCCCTGTACCTTTGATCCTTCCACAATGATCTCCCCTGTATCGGTCCATTGTATGGCGGGATCCTCATTCAATAGATTATAAAGACTTAAGCCTTTACTCCTCAATGTAAGTGGGAGGGTATTTTTTAATACATGTTCGATATGTTGTGTGGCTAATCTTTTTGGCTGGTCAGCTGTATCGTCGGGCACAGATCCTATGTCGCCATCGTCCCCCGTGCTGTGCCTAATAACCACAGGAATCTCTGTAGGGCTCTTATAATTTTCGTACTCGTGAAGAAATTTCTGCAGAGCTTCTTGGTATAAGATTCTTTTCTCATCAGGTGTTTTTTCACTGTTTAATAGGGCTAACAATTCGCTTTCCATTCTTTTAAGTCTGCTTTTACGGGGATCTAGATACGTGTCTGGATTCCTTTGCAGTGAAGCGTACACCTCGTGGGGAATCACTACCACTTTCTTCATTATATTAATCTAGTCAGTAAAGGACCCAAAACTGAAAATAAGATGGGGAGAAATGACCCTCCTGTTTGTACAATAATTCGTTTTTTCTTCGCTACAGTTTGGCTTTTACGAGCGAGTGCACGTATTATGTTCTTGTAGCGGCGTAGGCGAGCCTTCTGATGGGTTTTCATTGATATATTGCAATTTATAACGTTAAGACAGATTTCACAGATGCATTTTAAAAAGTCGGCATCGATATTTTTAATAAACATCTGCTGCAATGCCCGGGGCAGTCGATGATAGATTTTTATTAATTCACGGTATTTCTTTAGTCTCTTTGTCATTCTGGAATATACACCGTTTCAGGCTCGTTTCGAAATATATTCGTTCGCAGAAGCACTCTAAACGTGTTTCGCGGATGAAGGTCGCAAAGCAAATATCCGTAACGCGTGCTTGTAGCTTCTTTATAAACTTCCAAAAACCTTACGCTGATTCGGGAACATTTGATTGGCTAATACCCCAATTTGTGATACATCTCTACATTGCGCGAATAAGACTAGATATTGCGTATTTAACGACACATCGCGCATGTATCTATTTTTGAAAAATAGATTCTGATTGATGAAAACACGCTTATGTTAAGATGGTGGGAGAATACTGTAAATGTCTCGGCAAACGTTTTATCCATCTCCAACATGAGATCGTCAATTACAATGATTGTATGTTCATTTCCCTTTAACGAATTAACGTCATATACGCCTTTGTGGAACAAAATATCATCTTGGTACTCGTGTGAACACTGATTGATACGTCGAATAGCACCATATAACTTTATGCACAAATTTCGAGAACATCTCCCCCTTTTCTTTAATGATTTTAAGCATAAACACAGTTTTACCACATCCTGTAGGTCCAGATATAATACATGTGGATGGGCTCGTGAATCTGAATTTTTCTACAGAGTCCATTTCTAACACGTCACACTCCTAAGTGGGTCATTTACAAAATATTACAAATTTTGAGTGCTGTTCCTTATATTTCTTCTCCCACAGAACCGTGAATGACGATGAGGTAGAGCAGCCCATCATTACGGATGACCTCGACGACAGTGTAGTTGTGATCTCCCCTGCCAACGAACCCTCACCAGCGATACCGGTAACACGTCCAAAGCGGAGGTATGAGATACCCACGTCAGGTATAAAGCGACCGAAATATGCGCCTGTTGCACCAGTAATAGATCCCAACCCTCAACCTCTTACGCACAACCCCCCAGCAGCACCTCCCGCTAATATATCCCCTTATTCATCCGCCGCCCCCCGTTCTGTTAAGTCTACAATAATAGAGCCCCAACCATCAACCTCCTACGCAACAGGCCCCCCATCAGCAGCACCTTCCGCTAATATACCCCTAATTCATCCCCGCCCCCCGTTCTGTTGAGGAAGATATAACGCTCGAATTGGTGCGCTCCGCAGCCCCACCCCAGCCTTGACTAGAAATCGGTATAGAGTCAGGGTCGACCCTAGAGTCATGTATAGCAATGGAATTGAGCGCGGGTTACGCCGGGTTGTAGAGCGTATTATAGAGTTTGCTCTTCAGAATCGTGACGAGCGTGAAGTCAGGACGAGTCTGTCCTTTGGATTCGGGTCAGATGACGGTGATGTAGACGATTATTGGGTGATAGTGCCATTTAGACGTTTGGCGGCTGAAGATGTAGAATATATATTAGGACGTATAATGCAAGCCGCCCAAAGTAGTATAGCCTTCAATATGGACAACTTCACGGTAAATATTGACCATGTATACCGTGTTGCGGGTCATAGTGCCATACCGTATACTCTTAACTTCAATTCTCCGACTATTTACCGAAAGCATATAAACGTCGATCGTGGTTGCGGCTTTATAGCAGTACTCTTAGCACGTATGTTTACTGTACAAAATACACGAACTCAAAAAATTTGGTTGCCTACAGTCGTGGAGCGTGCCCGTAAACTAGCTGTAGACTGTGAACTTGAATTTGACTGTAATATGGTCCTGAAGAGCTGAGAAGGGTAGAACAGGAAATGAATGTCCGCATAGTTGTGTTTGGGTTGGATGATCGTCGTAGGACTGTGTATGTTTTTAAAAGCTGTGTGAGAGATCGTACAAGACCCCTACTTATTTTAGGATTGTCAGGGACAACGTATCTCCCCATCCGTAATATAAGGGGGCTTTACGCTAGTTATGACAAAAGTCGAAAATATGGGAGACATCATGATTTGTGTAAGGGGTGCCTCGAGTTTGCGGATGATATAGTGAGACATTGTAAAGAATGTCACATGGTATGTGAGCAGTGTAAAAGCACCAAATGTGAAAGCCGTGTAGTGAAGCTGAGAAGAGAGACTGTGATGTGTGTAGACGCACATTTTTCAATAATATCTGTTTTGATTTCCATAAATCAATTGGCACGTGCAGGAAAATGAGAACCTGTGAATGTGGTATGTTTCACACAATGGATAATTGGGGGAAATTTAAGCACAAGTGTGACGTAATTCACTGTCCTACATGCCAGGAGGAATATAAGGCGGATGGAGTAAAGCATGTATGTTATATGAAAGATGCTAAGCCTAAAAATAACCCTTGTATAACTGTATACTACGATATAGAAACATATACGAACGCTGAAACCAAAGAGGTAATTCCACATTTACTTGTGAGCCAGACCATCTGTGATGAGTGTATGGGTATCGAATGTGACGAGTGCCCCAAATGTGGTAAACGGACAAACGTTTTTAAAACGAATGTCCGCGATAGTCCTGTGAAACTATTTGTGTCCTATATTGTCGAGTTAGCCGACAAGTTCAAAAAAATGACTGTGTATATTCTCGCCCATAACGGGGCAAAGTTTGACACGCAGTTCCTTTATAAGGAGTTGCTTGAACACGAATCCTCTGAGATATTTACAGGTGATCCATTGAAAAGAGGCAACAAATTAATACAGATGCAGATAAGAGGCAATGTACAATTTAAAGATACTTTATTATTCACACCTTGTAAATTAGCAAAGCTACCCAAGGTGATGGGAGTAGCAGCTGAAGTTTCCAAAGGATACTTCCCTTACACTTTCCTCACCAGCGAGACTTTAAACTACGTAGGCCCACCACCCCCCAAACATTATTTTGACTGTATGGATGAACGTGAAGACTTTGATCGATACTACGACAGTTTTAATAAAAGTAACCCTTATAATATAGCTGATGAATGTGAGCGTTATTGCGTGAATGATGTGCGCGTGCTTAGAGTATGTTTCCAGGCCTTTAGAAGGATGTACATAGCCCGTTTCAAATGCGATCCACTGCAAGTCGCAACCACCATCGCATCATTATGTTTTACGGTGTTCAAGAATAACTTCATGCCTAAAGACACCTTAGCCATTATTCACCGAAACAACCCCGCAGTTACGGACACAAGGCTATTTACTGGCTCATACACCTACAGCAACAGACAGGTGTATACATAAAGCACGCCGCAACACGGGTGAAGTACCCATTAAGATTAATGGACGTGTTTTTTGGGTTGATGGGTTAAGTGAAAACCGTGTCACTGGTGTGAAGACTGTGTACTCCTTTAACGGTTGCTGGTGGCATGGATGCCCCCGTCCTGAGTGCGGAATCACCGGAGATATCCACGGTAGGTCTCCTGCCGACTGTCTCGCATCAACCTGCACCCGCGATCAACTTATAGGATCACAGTTCACTCACAAAGTCTTGTGGGAGCATGAATATGATGCACGGATGGAGACAGACGAGGTGTACCGTGAGGAAATAAAAACGATCAAGCGTTCAATGGTGCTGGATCCTCTCAAATGTGGTGATAGCTAGTTTGGAGGACGTACAAATCCTTTCAGACTATACTTTCCACCTACGGAGGGCGTGAAGCTCCATTACTACGATTTCTGTTCTTTATACCCATACGTGATGAAGAGCAATCCGTACCCCGTGGGCGCTCCTGAGAAACTGGTGGGACCTAGCCTACCCTCCATCAATGAATTTTCAAAAATTGAATGATCGTTACTTTGGGCTCTCTTTCGTAGACGTACTCCCTCCACGCAATTTATGGATGCCGATCTTACCTGTCGTTATCGACGACAAGCTCATGTTTCCCCTGTGCGTGAAGTGCGCGGAAGAGGATAACGGCGAATGTAACCATATACCCCACCAGCGTAAGATCAGAGGCGTATATACAAGTCCTGAGTTGGCCCTAGCCGTACGCCATGGTTATAGAATACTGAAGATACATGAGGTGTGGAGGTTTCAGAAGCTACCCAACCTTTTCACACCATATATAAACACCTTTTTGAAGGATAAGGTTGAGACATCAGGGTATCCGCGAGGAGTTGATACCGAAGATGAAAAGTCTGCCTATATTCAACGTTACCGCGACCGCGAAGGTATAAACTTGATCGTGTCCAAATTGTAAAGAATCCTGGCAAGCGATTTAGTGCAAAGTTGTGTCTAAACAGTCTATGGGGAAAATTTGCGCAGAATACCGGCAGAGGGAGCATTCATTTGGCACAAAGTTATAGCGATGTCTGGGATTATGCCAATGCCCCCGATAAAGAGGTCATGGAGATCGTAAATGTAGGTAATACTTACGTAATAAAGTACAACAACACTGAATTTGCCACAGATACCTCAAGGGTTACAAACATACCTGTGGCCAGCTTCACAACAGCCTACGCCCGTATAAAACTTTGGGGTCTATTGCATTCTCTTGGGCGGAGAGTATTGTATGCCGATACAGATAGCGTGATATTCACAGAGAGGGAGGGTGAATACATGCCCACTATTGGGGAGTTCCTCGGCGAGCTCACTGATGAGATCAAGGATGAGTATGGGGACAACGCATACGCCGACTCTTTTACCTCAACAGGACCTAAGACTTATGGGGTACGGGTCAGGGTGGGGGAGGAAATGAAATATATCGTGAAGGCAAAGGGTATTACGCTCAACCATGCGAATCGGGAGGTTGTTAACTTTGAGTCGTTGAAGGATCTAGTATGTTTGGACGATGATGAACAACCTCCCCAACTAATTGTAGGCACCCACAATTTTCGGGCGCAGAAGCTGGGGGGCGTGAAGGAACTTAGGGGTACGAAGGTGTGCCGTAACACCTATAGGAAACGTTACCAGTTACCTGGTACCTATGATACCGTACCCTTTGGATACCAATGATGCTTCTATTGTTAACTCACACGTCTTGTATATAATCGTATTTTTAAATATATATATATAACTTGAATATCTCGTTCATTAAATCGTATTTGTAAAATTGATTTATTACACGTATTTGTAAATATATATATATAACTTGAATATCTCGTTTATTAAATCGTATTTGTAAATATATATAACTTGAATATCTCGTTTGTTAAATAAATCATGTTTCAAATAGCGTTTCACTTTCTCCTTTGTGTGTGTGTGTGTGTGTGTGTGTGCAGGTGAAAGTTCTAAGCTCCGCCCACTGTAAGACCGTGAGTCATGCTACTATGGGAGTCCCTGCGTGGTCAGTCGACCGCAGTAAGCCCGAGAGATCAGACGTGTATTCAGATCAGACGTGTATTCAAATGGCTACCTTTAATATTGCTTGCACAACGTTTACGAAATGGCATTCAGTAAAGTGCCAGGATGTGGTGGATACCGAAAAACTTCCTATTCCTCCCTCCTATGCCTCTTTTAAAAACACATTGGATTGTGCGAAGTTCCAAGATGTACAAATACTCTACGGATGTTCTGGTGAGACCGTTGAAGGCTTTCGTTGCACAGACGATGTGCTGAAGTATACTGCAGAGCTAAACTTTATAAAGTCTCACATACACCGTGAAGTAAAAGAAACAACGCGTGCAGAAGAGAAGCAGCAGGTATGGATAATGAGTCTTGCTGATGGGTGGTGTGACAAGCGGTATTACGTCATGCTACACCATGTCGATTACTCATACCCTACGACTGAAAATGTGAATCTCGTGATCATGGACAATCTTAAGTATTTTTATCACTATATTAACGTATATCATGATGAGGTTCGTAGTGAGGTTGTGGCTAGTGCCCTGCGTGAATTTTTAACAGAGTTTAGAGACGAGTATCGTTTGATGGGCAGAAAGGAAAAATATGAACATATGTTCCTCTTAAATAGTGCGCCGGAGTGTGGAGATGTTTAGTAAAACATAAAATGTTCCTAGTTCTTATCCAAAATGTCTGGTGCGTAGGCTGGTAGTGATGAAATTAATTCTTGTACCGAAATATGTACAGCAATTCGACTCGCGGTCATACGAACAAGCCCATTCACGTATCATCGAGTCAGCCGCCCGTCGAACCATTCCTGCCTACCTGCGTGCCTCACACGGCTCATAGTTATCTCAGAGCTTGAGCCGAGTGGACGTGCGCTCCTCGAATACGATGGAACTTCCTTTGAGCAGCATTCTCAACGCCTCGTACGATGTGTCCGTGACGAAATCGTTGCGCGTGTTCAGGCGTAATTCCGGTACCATTAGCTATGTACTGGAAACGGAATGTAGACCGACAAATAAACGGGTTTATTTAAGTATCGAGGAGATGAATAGAATCTTCGTGATAGTTGAGAAGTGGAGAGAAGATCGTTATAAAATACCTGCTAACGTAGGTACAAGAAGAGAGCAGATTAGTGACGCACCCTCATACGCCGTTGTATGTACGTTGTGTATAAATAACGATCGGCCGTGCATTGATAAACGGCTGATGTGGAAGAATGCTTCTGATAATAACGCTCTTGTTCCTACGCGAAACCGTTTCATCCTCGACAGAATGTTTGAAATCGTCGGATTCAGTAAGCTGAAACCTATATTAGACGCGCGTGTTACGGATATGCTTTATTTTGATACAGTACTTGAATACGCCTACACCGCACTGCTCGATGGGTTTACCGAGTGTAGGGCTGGTGAGAATGGTCTAGAGCTGGACGTTTATTTAAAAAGTTTAGACTCTTTGAAATACCATGAACTTTGGTACAAAGCAATTGATCGGTACAAGGCTGAGCTCACCTACACCGTTCACCCTGAAGAACTATTTCTTTATATAACGCGCAGTTGTCGTAACGATTTAGAAGATTATTTCAATTGCCGCTATGTTGAGTGAGTTCACGATTGAAAAGCTCGAGTCGGTAGAAATAAACCCTCGATTGGAAAAGCGTGTTTATAAACTTGTGTTTAATAATGTAGCTAACGATGAACTCTTTGTGCGTGCTTTTGATTGTATTCTAGACGTATTTAAAGATGACCTACCAACCGGTTGTAAAGTGGGAACAAAAATAGTACTGAACGATATGAAAGCCCTTCATATCGAATACAGGTTTCCCTATACTTTAAGCGGTGAAATATTATTAAGCCGCATATACTGCGTAATGCAGAGCAATAATGATGTAATTGTAAACTCGATTAAGACCGAGTTTAGTATTTTGAAAAAAAAGTGAATTGTATTTATATATATTTTGCTTGATATTTCTCCTGTACTGATTATACGCATATTTCTATTGAATTGTATTTATATATATATTTTGGGTGATATTTCTCCTGTACTGTTATGTACATATTTCTATTGAAGTGTATATTTATCTCTATTTGAAATGTATATTTTATTTTATATATATCCATAATTGTGTGTATATATTTCCTGTACTGTTATATGCATATTCCTCAATTGAAATGTATATTTATTTTCTATATATTTATAATAACCAGAATGATGCAATGTTGTTTTACTTAATTGTTACGCCTTCTAAACCTACTACCGGTATTCTTTTAAGAAATATAATAATGTATACAATGGTATCTGATGGAACGAAATCTTTTAATTGGAGACAACTCACCATAATAATGGGTAAAAGTGGTATCTGGCAACTCAAGCCATTTACAGCCAACTGGCTGATTAGGCGTATATAATAATGTATACAATAATACTGCTAAAAAGAGGTATCTGGCAACTCAAGCCATTTACAGCCAACTGGCTGATTAGGAGTCTATAATAATGTATACAATGGTATCGCTAAAAAGAGGTATCTGGCAACTCAAGCCATTTACAGCCAACTGGCTGATTAGGAGTCTATAATAATGTATACAATGGTATCGCTAAAAAGAGGTATCTGGCAACTCAAGCCATTTACAGCCAACTGGCTGATTTGGAGCCTATAAAACAACGCCTACTCGGCTGGTCTTAATATGCACTTGGCTCCTGCCAGGTGAACACCTCTCCTCCTCCTTTCTCTTGGGGAATAACGCCGCCTCCAAGTTTTCCTTGTTGCACCTGCAGCATCCCCCCTTTGGGGTATTTTTTTCTTTTTTTTTTTTTCTTTTTTTTCTTTTTTGCAACCCCATGTGCAACAACCCCCACCCCCTTTGCAACATTACGTCGTCACTTGCAACATTCTTGCACTCTCCCCTTTTGCGGCTATACTACTACCATCATCAGAATCGGAAGTACGCAGCTCAGTACCACAAGGGACAGTACTGGCCCCACTCCTGTTCATTATCATGCTAACAGACATAGACAGCGGAGTAAACAGCAATAGTATAGTAACATCCTTTGCAGACGATACAAAGATCAGCAGAAATATCAGCGATGTATATGACGTGGAGGCCTTGCAGAGGAACACGAACAAAATATACAAATGGTCAGAAGACAACAACATATCATTCAACGCCGAGAAATTTCAACTCTTGAGATATGATAGAAAAGAAGAACTTAAACAGACTGCATATTATGCTCCAGATAGACAGGAAATTCAGAGAAGCATGAAAGCGATTGATCTCGGGATAATAATGACAGATGATGCGAAATTCGAAACACAAAATCAGAGTCGCCGGACAGGTTCTAAGAACGTTCAAGAAAAGGGACAGGACAGTAATGATTCCCCTGCTAAAAACACTGATTATACCAAAACTTGAATACTGCTCAGTTTTGACGTCCCCATATAAAAAGGAAGAAACTAATAAACTAGAAGAAACGCAAAGGCATTTCACAGCCAAGATTGGTGGCTGCAAAGAACTCAACTACTGGGAAAGACTACGTAAACTAAATCTGTACACCCTGGAAAGAAGAGAGGGGTACATCATAATCTACATATGGAAAATGATCGAAAAACTGGTACCAAACCTAAAACTAAACCCAATTACCATTCAAACAACACGAAAATAGGAAAGGCAGAATGTGTAGTGTTCCCAAATTAAAGGCCCGACAAGGGACCTCCTCAACCCTGAAGGAAAATAGCTTGGTTGTCAAGGGGCCAAGACTTTTCAACCAGCTTCCTAAGGACCTCAGAAACGTAACGGGGTTCAAAGTTGAAGTCTTCAAGAAAAGACTGGATGCCTGGCTCAGGACAGTACCAGATGAGCCGGGCGTGCCTGGATATGTACGGTGGAGAGCGCAAGAAAGCAACTCGCTCCTCCACCAGGCCAGACCTAGAGGCGGGGCCACCAGCTTGACCTCCGTGTGAAGAGAGACCAACGCACGAAACAACATAAGGTTAAGGTAAGGTGTATATATATATATATATATATATATACAGGGTGTCTCAATATACATGCAACCCATGTCACTGCTAATAATTCTGCCAATATTAATGTTCTCGTTCTATTTTCTCAGATTTGAAGAGAGGAGACGATAACAACTAATAATTATCAATCAAAATGCCTTGGACAAAGGAGGAAAACAATTTTTGCGTCACTACTTATTTGGAGACGAAATCATTCAAAACTGTGCAAGCGAAATTTCGCAGGAAGTTCAACTTCAACAATTATCCCCAGAAAAGCCAAATTTATCGTTGGGCACACAATTTCAAGCCACAGGATCAGTAAACAATCTCAACAAGAAAGCAGAAACACCCAGATCTGGCAGGAAGGTGACTGCAAGATCTCCTGACAATGTGAATGCGGTGAGAGATTCTGTCGGAAGGAGTGCGAAAAAGTCAATCCGAAGACGTTGCCAAGATCTGGGTCTTTCACGTGCGTCAGTGCAAAGAATCTTGATCAAGGATCTTCAGCTGTACCCATACAGGATCCAGATCAAGCATAAACTCACACCAGCTGACATGGCAAAACGTGTTGTGATGTGCCGGTGGTTCGAGAACAAGATCGAAGAGGATCCTGACTTTCTTGATGATGTTTGGTTCAGCGACGAAGCACACTTCTTGCTCAGTGGGTATGTCAATAGCAAGAACAATGTGTTCTGGGGCACACAAGCCCCAGACGAGGTGCTTCAGAGGCCCTTGCACTCTGTGCAGGGTGTCAGGGTGATTGACAACTTCGCTCGTCGGCTTCAAGTGTGTCTGCAGCGCAACGGCGGTCATTTGGAACATGTGCTCTAATAAATGTATCCTTTGATCTAGAGACCTCAAATCTTCAGTTTTTAATTGTTATCATATCAGCTTCCAGGAAATGTAATCTTTTTTGGAGTTTATTTTCTGAGTAATAAATTATTATCATGTCAATGGGTTCCATCTATTTTGAGACACCCGGTATATATATATATATAATTCCTGCTTATGAACTTTGTGAACTTTTACATTCTTGCATGTATGATTGGCATGTGTGAATCTTTCGTGTGGACGTGCACATGACCCTTCGTATATCAATTTCTCTGTACGAACATATCATACATACATACATACATACGCGTTTATATTTTCACACCCACGCATATATATATATATATATATATATATATTGCGTGGGTGTGAAAAAATAAACGCGTATGTATGTATGATATGTTCGTACAGAGAAATGTATATATATATATATATATATATATATATATATATATATAATGTTATAATGTTATAATGTTTCAGACCAACAAAGACCCTAGGATCCACTCATGGCTGGTCTACCTAACTGTGTTCGTGTATTGTGTATGTCCTCCGTGGTGGCGGAGGGGACCTACAATTTTACGTGGGTTCCGCACCACAAGAACATAAGAAATTTATGTAAAAACTGCCGGTAAATTGGCAACGACCAATTTTTACGAAACTAAATAATTATCAATTTAAAACTAATAAATTATCGATTTAAAACTAAAGATTGAATCTCTGATCCAGAGGATCAAGTCATAATAGACTACTATCCACAAATATGTTACACTCTATATCTATTTATAAAGGACATGCAAATATATCGGATCCAAAGAATCCAGTCAATTTCATTACGGTATCCATCAAGTCACGGTCCATATCGATAGCGGACCAAGTCAAAATTTACAATCATATACATTACAATATATACACTTACGAGAAAAAGAGTAGGTGTGGCTGTAAAGACTGTACAGTAATGTAGAAATGTGTGTGCACCCATTTTGGGTCTCCCATTTAAAGGTGTTTGTGGGGCAAGTGAAGATCATGAGTTTTTCAATACCTCACAGTACTATGGGGGGCACCGCTCGGCAGAGGAATCTCTTTAAATGGGGTGTTTAAGGACAGAGAGTATCCCCTAACCCAAGACGCTGCCTCCCTATATCCCACAACACTTGTGTTGAGCTGTGGGATCTATCCCCAAAAAAGCCTTAATTTTACTACCTTAAACTATACCCTTTCTATCAACATATGCGTCTAATCGATTTTTAAACATGTTTATAGACGTGCTACTAATTACTTCTACCGGCAAACTATTCCAGCTATTTACTATTCTATGCGTAAAAAAGTTTTTCGCAACTGCTGTCTCGAACCTTCTACTTGTCAACTTACACCCGTTATTTCTAGTCCTATTATATTGAGATATTTCGAAAAAGCTATCTCTATCTACGTTATCGAACCCATTCATAATTTTGAAAACCTGGATTAGATCACCCCTTAACCTCCTGGTCTCGAGTGTTGTCAATTTTAACTCCTTAAGCCTATCCTCGTACGACTTTGACCTAAGCGACGGAATCATCTTAGTTGCTCGTCTTTGAACTCTTTCGATTTTGTCTATATCTTTGCGCATATACGGATTCCAAAATTGGACCGCGTACTCCAAATGAGGTCTAACTAATGATTTATAAAGTGGAACTATAATATCGCGCGATTTGTACTCAAAATTTCGAGCTATAAAACCTAACACTTTGTTCGCCTTATTGACCGCTGCTGTTCTTTGTTTCGCTACTTTTAAATCACCAGTGACTATAACTCCTAAATCTTTTTCCTGCTCTACGCTTGTTAAATCTTTCCCTGACATACTATACGCAAATTTACCGTTACGCGAACCTATATGCAAAATTTTGCACTTATCAACGTTAAATCTCATTTGCCATGTGACTGACCAATCAACGATTTTATTCAGATCTTCCTGAATTTTACCTCTATCTTCGTCATTATATATATATATATATATATATAATATATATATATATATATATATATATATATGGTGAATTTTATTGCTTTTAGTTGGAATGTGGTTCCTGCTTTCAAAGTAGTCATTGTAATATCGAATTTCGCAATTGCAAACACGCGTTCGCTAAATTTAGAACTTCATATTTTTGTTATTAATTTATCTACAGGGTGATTCACTCGCCGGTTGTCACAACGGATATATTAGCGCTACTCTGGGGCTACCAGTGAGTGAGTCACCCTGTATAAATAAATAAATAAGATAAAATAAATAAATAAAAATCGGCAGTTGGAGGAAGTTTACCAATGAAAATGTCGCATTTAGCTTTGTAGCAACATCATTTTTTTCCCCCTTAAGTACGCTGTTTTTATTTATTAACAAATTCCTTTGGTGTTTATTTCCCGCCATCCCCTTTTTGGGGCCCCTGAAACGGCTGGCCGAGCTCATTCTCCAAGACAAATCCAGATATCTAGTAACTTCAACCAGCCACTTTCCCCACCCTTCCACGATGAGGGGTTACGAATGGGAGAGGTGGGGAATGGAAGAGAGAGAGAGAGAGAGAGAGAGAGAGAGAGAGAGAGAGAGAGAGAGAGAGAGAATCAGCCGTAAAGGCGTAACCCCGCATTGGGCTGGTCAAACGAAGCAAGCAAATTGCCCTAAAACAGGTTTAAAGGAAATCACTGACTGTGAATTGAGAATCAATTATATATTTCATTTAAAAAACATTTTTTTAATAAGAAAATGCTTTAATTTATTTCGGTTAAGATTTTACGTTTTTATTAACCACGGATTTTCTCTCTCGTCGAAATCAGTCTCTCTCTCTCACACACACACACACACACACACACACACACACACACACAGGCAATGTATTAGGATGATACTATCAGGTCATCCCATAAGTAATGTCATTTTTTAGATCGGAATTTGAAGGACAAAAAAAAAAAAAACTGAAACTTTTTAATCTAGTATATATTTTCCATCGGAATCAATGACACTCTGCCAACGTCCTACAAGCTTTTCAATGCCATGTTTATAAAATTCAGGCGGTTTTGAGGCAAAAAACGTACAAAGACTGGTGTGCAGGTCATCTATAGAAGTATACTGTTTCTCGTCAAGATAGTTTTGCAGACTCCTGAAGAGATGATAATCTGAAGGCGCAAGGTCTGGAGAATATGGAGGATGTGGAAGTTTCTCCCACCAAAGCTCCTCAATTTTTGCAGAAGGTATCCGAGCGGTATGAGGACGTGCGTTGTCGTGGTGGAACACGATTCCTTTCCGATTAACTAAAGATGATCTCTCTTCTTTTAGTGCAGTGTTCAATCGATCCAGTTGTTGACAGTAGACTTGAGCGGTGATTGTTTGGTTGTGTGGTAAGGTTTCAAAGTGTATTACACCACCTTTATCCCACCAAACAGTAAGCAACACCTTCCGAGGGTGAAGATTTGGTTTTGGCTGTGGTGTCGCTGGTTCTCCGGCACAAACCCACTGTCGACGGCGCTTAACATTCTGGTACAGTATCCACTTTTTATCACCAGTCACTAAACGGTGCAAAAACGGATCTTGGAGTTTACGGGAATGAAGAGCTGTGCTAATGTTTACCCGCACCCTCAGATTGTCGACCGACAATTCATGTGGCACCCATTTTCCTAACTTAGGCACTTTCCCGAGTTGTTGCAAATGTCGATGGATGGTGGACGGGGATGAATAGAGTTTCTGGGTCAATTCTTCGACAGTTGTTGAACAGTCTTCTTCAAGTGCGGCTAACAGCAGGTCATCATCAAACTCAGCAGGGCGTCCAGAGCGTGCTGCATCTGTCAAACAGCAGTCACCATTCCTAAACTTTTGAAACCATCTTTGACATTTCCTCACACGCAGAATATCGTTGCCATAAACGTCCCGAATGTTTCGCGTTGCTTCAGTAGCACTATTCCCTTTTTTGAACTCGTAAAGCATTATATGCCTGATATGCTCTTCTGATACCGCCATGTTTATGAGGGTTCACATAAAGCAAAACACACGTCTTCACTGGTCAAGGTCTGTAAAGTATGTAGCGAAACAAGATAGATCTCCTCTTAGATATAACCTTCGGAAAATTTATGCTTAAACCGAGTAGGACTAGTTTAAACTTAATCTATCGTAAAAAACGACATTACTTATGGGATGACCTCTGTTAAATCAGTTTGCGAGGGTGTTAACGTTTTAAGTTCATTATTACTATTACTAAATAATTTCCATCGGTTTTCAAACATACTGAATAATTATAAATTGTTACTCTTAATTTCTCCACTAATTAATATATTTTTCGTGGAATTCGTGTTCCAAATGAAGTGTTTCCTTCTGTCGGAAGGAGTGCGAAAAAGTCAATCCGAAGACGTTGCCAAGATCTGGGTCTTTCACGTGCGTCAGTGCAAAGAATCTTGATCAAGGATCTTCAGCTGTACCCATACAGGATCCAGATCAAGCATAAACTCACACCAGCTGACATGGCAAAACGTGTTGTGATGTGCCGGTGGTTCGAGAACAAGATCGAAGAGGATCCTGACTTTCTTGATGATGTTTGGTTCAGCGACGAAGCACACTTCTTGCTCAGTGGGTATGTCAATAGCAAGAACAATGTGTTCTGGGGCACACAAGCCCCAGACGAGGTGCTTCAGAGGCCCTTGCACTCTGTGCAGGGTGTCAGGGTGATTGACAACTTCGCTCGTCGGCTTCAAGTGTGTCTGCAGCGCAACGGCGGTCATTTGGAACATGTGCTCTAATAAATGTATCCTTTGATCTAGAGACCTCAAATCTTCAGTTTTTAATTGTTATCATATCAGCTTCCAGGAAATGTAATCTTTTTTGGAGTTTATTTTCTGAGTAATAAATTATTATCATGTCAATGGGTTCCATCTATTTTGAGACACCCGGTATATATATATATAATTCCTGCTTATGAACTTTGTGAACTTTTACATTCTTGCATGTATGATTGGCATGTGTGAATCTTTCGTGTGGACGTGCACATGACCCTTCGTATATCAATTTCTCTGTACGAACATATCATACATACATACATACGCGTTTATATTTTCACACCCACGCATATATATATATATATATATATATATGCGTGGGTGTGAAAAAATAAACGCGTATGTATGTATGATATGTTCGTACAGAGAAATGTATATATATATATATATATATAATATATACAGGGTGGGCGGAAAGTAGCTCCCTATTTTGGATTGGTAAAAAAATACGTATATTATCCATTTATTTCAGAAGAAATAATATGAAAAGGTAGGCATACATGGTAGGTTTTCTCTAAAATTCAATGTGGGCTCCAACTCTTTCCACCAGCTTCTGGAGCCGCCCAGGAATGGCGTCCACTGACTTTAGCAGGAACTCCGGCGGGATGGAGGACATGACTTCCCGAATTCGGTCCTCCAGTTCTTCCAATGTCCTCGGTTTGGTGCGGTAGACTTCTTCCTTTACCCACCCCCAAAGAAAGAAGTCGCACGGTGTCAAGTCGGGGCTCCTGGCTGGCCATTGATGTGGACCACGACGACCCATCCAACGCCCAGGGAAGTGGGCATCCAGCCACTCACGGACAACAAGAGCGAAGTGCGGAGGGGCGCCATCTTGCATAAATATCAGATCGTCGATGTTCTCCCATGTGCTGACAACCGGCCAGACCTCGTTTCGCAACATAGCAAGGTACCGCTCAGCATTCATGGTGTTGCGCAGAAGGAACGGGCCCACAACCTGATCTGAGGTCATACCACACCACACCGTTACACTGAACCGATTCTGCCGTTTTTCAGCGGTAACCGTGCGACTTCTTTCTTTGGGGGTGGGTAAAGGAAGAAGTCTACCGCACCAAACCGAGGACATTGGAAGAACTGGAGGACCGAATTCGGGAAGTCATGTCCTCCATCCCGCCGGAGTTCCTGCTAAAGTCAGTGGACGCCATTCCTGGGCGGCTCCAGAAGCTGGTGGAAAGAGTTGGAGCCCATATTGAATTTTAGAGAAAACCTACCATGTATGCCTACCTTTTCATATTATTTCTTCTGAAATAAATGGATTTTATACGTATTTTTTTACCAATCCAAAATAGGGAGCTACTTTCCGCCCACCCTGTATATATATATATATATAATGTTATAATGTTATAATGTTTCAGACCAACAAAGACCCTAGGATCCACTCATGGCTGGTCTACCTAACTGTGTTCGTGTATTGTGTATGTCCTCCGTGGTGGCGGAGGGGACCTACAATTTTACGTGGGTTCCGCACCACAAGAACATAAGAAATTTATGTAAAACTGCCGGTAAATTGGCAACGACCAATTTTTACGAAACTAAATAATTATCATTTAAAACTAATAAATTATCGATTTAAAACTAAAGATTGAATCTCTGATCCAGAGGATCAAGTCATAATAGACTACTATCCACAAATATGTTACACTCTATATCTATTTATAAAGGACATGCAAATATATCGGATCCAAAGAATCCAGTCAATTTCATTACGGTATCCATCAAGTCACGGTCCATATCGATAGCGGACCAAGTCAAATTTACAATCATATACATTACAATATATACACTTACGAGAAAAAGAGTAGGTGTGGCTGTAAAGACTGTACAGTAATGTAGAAATGTGTGTGCACCCATTTTGGGTCTCCCATTTAAAGGTGTTTGTGGGGCAAGTGAAGATCATGAGTTTTTCAATACCTCACAGTACTATGGGGGGCACCGCTCGGCAGAGGAATCTCTTTAAATGGGGTGTTTAAGGACAGAGAGTATCCCCTAACCCAAGACGCTGCCTCCCTATATCCCAAACACTTGTGTTGAGCTGTGGGATCTATCCCCAAAAAAGCCTTAATTTTACTACCTTAAACTATACCCTTTCTATCAACATATGCGTCTAATCGATTTTTAAACATGTTTATAGACGTGCTACTAATTACTTCTACCGGCAAACTATTCCAGCTATTTACTATTCTATGCGTAAAAAAGTTTTTCGCAACTGCTGTCTCGAACCTTCTACTTGTCAACTTACACCCGTTATTTCTAGTCCTATTATATTGAGATATTTCGAAAAAGCTATCTCTATCTACGTTATCGAACCCATTCATAATTTTGAAAACCTGGATTAGATCACCCCTTAACCTCCTGGTCTCGAGTGTTGTCAATTTTAACTCCTTAAGCCTATCCTCGTACGACTTTGACCTAAGCGACGGAATCATCTTAGTTGCTCGTCTTTGAACTCTTTCGATTTTGTCTATATCTTTGCGCATATACGGATTCCAAAATTGGACCGCGTACTCCAAATGAGGTCTAACTAATGATTTATAAAGTGGAACTATAATATCGCGCGATTTGTACTCAAAATTTCGAGCTATAAAACCTAACACTTTGTTCGCCTTATTGACCGCTGCTGTTCTTTGTTTCGCTACTTTTAAATCACCAGTGACTATAACTCCTAAATCTTTTTCCTGCTCTACGCTTGTTAAATCTTTCCCTGACATACTATACGCAAATTTACCGTTACGCGAACCTATATGCAAAATTTTGCACTTATCAACGTTAAATCTCATTTGCCATGTGACTGACCAATCAACGATTTTACCAATCCAAAATAGGGAGCTACTTTCCGCCCACCCTGTATATATATATATATATATATTATATATATATATAATATATGGTGAATTTTATTGCTTTTAGTTGGAATGTGGTTCCTGCTTTCAAAGTAGTCATTGTAATATCGAATTTCGCAATTGCAAACACGCGTTCGCTAAATTTAGAACTTCATATTTTTGTTATTAATTTATCTACAGGGTGATTCACTCGCCGGTTGTCACAACGGATATATTAGCGCTACTCTGGGGCTACCAGTGAGTGAGTCACCCTGTATAAATAAATAAATAAGATAAAATAAATAAATAAAAATCGGCAGTTGGAGGAAGTTTACCAAAAACGCGTTAATGAAAATGTCGCATTTAGCTTTGTAGCAACATCATTTTTTTCCCCCTTAAGTACGCTGTTTTTATTTATTAACAAATTCCTTTGGTGTTTATTTCCCGCCATCCCCTTTTTGGGGCCCCTGAAACGGCTGGCCGAGCTCATTCTCCAAGACAAATCCAGATATCTAGTAACTTCAACCAGCCACTTTCCCCACCCTTCCACGATGAGGGGTTACGAATGGGAGAGGTGGGGAATGGAAGAGAGAGAGAGAGAGAGAATCAGCCGTAAAGGCGTAACCCCGCATTGGGCTGGTCAAACGAAGCAAGCAAATTGCCCTAAAACAGGTTTAAAGGAAATTACTGACTGTGAATTGAGAATCAATTATATATTTCATTTAAAAAACATTTTTTTAATAAGAAAATGCTTTAATTTATTTCGGTTAAGATTTTACGTTTTTATTAACCACGGATTTTCTCTCTCGTCGAAATCAGTCTCTCTCTCTCTCACACACACACACACACACACACACACACACAGGCAATGTATTAGGATGATACTATCAGGTCATCCCATAAGTAATGTCATTTTTTAGATCGGAATTTGAAGGACAAAAAAAAAAAAAAAAAACTTTTTAATCTACTATATATTTTCCATCGGAATCAATGACACTCTGCCAACGTCCTACAAGCTTTTCAATGCCATGTTTATAAAATTCAGGCGGTTTTGAGGCAAAAAACGTACAAAGACTGGTGTGCAGGTCATCTATAGAAGTATACTGTTTCTCGTCAAGATAGTTTTGCAGACTCCTGAAGAGATGATAATCTGAAGGCGCAAGGTCTGGAGAATATGGAGGATGTGGAAGTTTCTCCCACCAAAGCTCCTCAATTTTTGCAGAAGGTATCCGAGCGGTATGAGGACGTGTTGTCGTGGTGGAACACGATTCCTTTCCGATTAACTAAAGATGATCTCTCTTCTTTTAGTGCAGTGTTCAATCGATCCAGTTGTTGACAGTAGACTTGAGCGGTGATTGTTTGGTTGTGTGGTAAGGTTTCAAAGTGTATTACACCACCTTTATCCCACCAAACAGTAAGCAACACCTTCCGAGGGTGAAGATTTGGTTTTGGCTGTGGTGTCGCTGGTTCTCCGGCACAAACCCACTGTCGACGGCGCTTAACATTCTGGTACAGTATCCACTTTTTATCACCAGTCACTAAACGGTGCAAAAACGGATCTTGGAGTTTACGGGAATGAAGAGCTGTGCTAATGTTTACCCGCACCCTCAGATTGTCGACCGACAATTCATGTGGCACCCATTTTCCTAACTTAGGCACTTTCCCGAGTTGTTGCAAATGTCGATGGATGGTGGACGGGGATGAATAGAGTTTCTGGGTCAATTCTTCGACAGTTGTTGAACAGTCTTCTTCAAGTGCGGCTAACAGCAGGTCATCATCAAACTCAGCAGGGCGTCCAGAGCGTGCTGCATCTGTCAAACAGCAGTCACCATTCCTAAACTTTTGAAACCATCTTTGACATTTCCTCACACGCAGAATATCGTTGCCATAAACGTCCCGAATGTTTCGCGTTGCTTCAGTAGCACTATTCCCTTTTTTGAACTCGTAAAGCATTATATGCCTGATATGCTCTTCTGATACCGCCATGTTTATGAGGGGTTCACATAAAGCAAAACACACGTCTTCACTGGTCAAGGTCTGTAAAGTATGTAGCGAAACAAGATAGATCTCCTCTTAGATATAACCTTCGGAAAATTTATGCTTAAACCGAGTAGCACTAGTTTAAACTTAATCTATCGTAAAAAACGACATTACTTATGGGATGACCTCTGTTAAATCAGTTTGCGAGGGTGTTAACGTTTTAAGTTCATTATTACTATTACTAAATAATTTCCATCGGTTTTCAAACATACTGAATAATTATAAATTGTTACTCTTAATTTCTCCACTAATTAATATATTTTTCGTGGAATTCGTGTTCCAAATGAAGTGTTTCTTTGGAATTCCCTTAAGTGTGAAAACATTTGGAATACTACTCGTGCTTGGTGGTTTTTCAGGAATTCCTCTTTTCATTTTAGAGTGAAGGTACAAAGTAAAAGATAAGCAAATCTTCTAACAGCATAAAATGACGCGAAAGAAATGCAGTTTATTCTTATCAACAAAACTTAATTCTGTTGATTAAATTTTCCTGGAAATAATTAATAATTGGGAATTCTGTTCGTCGGCAAAGCCAATGTAAAGACTCGGCACAAATGGAATTCCCTTTTAAAAATGACAGGAATTTCACGGGTAAGTTTTTTGGAACTTCTGTTTCTTAATCCAAATGCAGTGTGAATAGGGTGAAAAAAAAAGGATAATCAATTTCGTGTTGAACATTCGAAGTGAAACCACTTACCTAGATGTTGAATTAAATAAATAATTTCATATTATAAATTATGAAATTCTTTACTAATAAACCATTTTTTACACACACCACACACACACACACACAACCGAAGTTACGTTTATATAACTTCCGGAAAGAGCGTTGAAACACTCCTTTTTAACTTGCCATTTCCAGTCTGTTGTTTGAATTACTCTCCGTCTTTTCTTTTTTCTTAGTAGTTATCTGTCCATTTCAATATACTCCATGCTTTCTATGGGGTCCTTACCCAAAGACTCGGTAATTGTACAAAGAATTCCACGAGCATCCTGTTACGAGCTTAGATTATTTATGGACAAAGTTAACTTAAAGCTCAAGCATTACCTATTATTAAACTACAAAACAAGAATTTCTGGTGACGAATGAAAGAATAATTCGGTTAATTCTCAAAACAAAGTTTTATAAAAATATTTTATTTACATATATCGTCGTGTGAAATCAAATATATAAAAACTTTCAAGATTCATATTAACTTCTAATACGGTTCTCTTAAATACAGACTCTTTATATAATGCATAATATTTACAGGTATTAAAATATTTAAGCATTACAATTAGGCTTAATAAAAAAGACCCGAAGTTCTTTCGGTCTATTAATTTTACATGTAAATATACTTTCTAATAATAATAGATTTAGTGTTAAAAAACGCATATCTAACTTTCACTTGGCCTGTGATATGGCCTGAAAACTAATTTTTATCTTTTAATACAATATCTTGTACATTAATAAAACAGGAAATAATGATAAATAGAATGATAGGGGGGGGGGGGTTAACCACCTTCGCAACATCTTAAAAGGTCATATGATGGAGGAGACTTACTAAAGCTTTATGTGGGATCCGAACCGTCTAAGGGTCGCTTCATAGTTTGGACGTAGAGATCAGTCTCCCATCCGAGTACTATCCGATCCAATGTCGCTTAACTTCGGGAAATAATGATACATTCTAGTGGTACAAAATTACAAAAACCTTCAATTTCTGAAAGATACGATGCTAAACTAACAGCAAGTTACAACTTTTTAAAGGAATGAGAGTTTTTAGCAAAAAACAACCGTACATCAATTACATTTTTATATTCCATTCGAAGTACACAGTTGTACAAATACCTCAACAGGCACGAAAAGGAAATATCAGGTGAAGCGATGACTGCATCCAATTTCTAGAACTACTTCAGGTAAGAAGCCTCAAAGACTATTAGTAAGCAGTAAGCAGCCTCCACCAAGATGGATATTTTTTGCCAGAAGGGAGAGGTGGATCGGGATGGGATATCACTCTTGTCTATGAAATTCTTATCAGGGTGATAGCTTCTCATTTCCCGACGAACTGGGGTGAGAAGGCGGCGGCGGTAGCAGCAGCAGCAGCAGCAGCAGCCCGGATGCAATCCAAGGTTACTGTTGTTCTTTGTGGGGAGAAAAAGGATATGATGGGTCCCCAGCCTAATTCTTCCCCTCGTGTATCGCAGATGCTGAGCTAGCTGCGCTTTTCGGTGGACGGTGAGGTCAGGTCGCGACATCCCTGCACCAGGTCAAACTAATTTAATCAATGCAAATAAAATGAATAAATACGGGAGGGGCCCTTTGGGGAGCTACCCCACGGTCCTCCTCACCCAACGCCCCCTTATCAGTGTAGTAAACCAATGTGTGTGAAATTAAATATATTAGGTGTAAAGAAAAATAATTTAAACGATCAAAATATAAATCACTACGAGAGACTGAGAATTCTTAACGAACAAGAAGTTCGCTCAGAATGTACTGTAGTTTCGTGAATTAAAATTGTTTAGAAATAGTTTTAAGTGTCTCTCCCTGTGATATATTGTAAAAGAAAACACGACTCGCTCGTTTTTCTCCCTATCAATATTCTTCTTGTTTAATTCAATAAATCCATTAAACAGTTAAACCGCTGTTACTCCAAAACTACTACTCCGTTCGAACTGTCCCGCATGGCATGCCAAGTGTTTAAAATCTCGGCTACGGGCTACCAACTGCAGTTAAAAGAATACAAATTAAGAAAAACAGCGCAAGGAAATACAATAAAACCCACATCAGTTATCTTATAGACTTGAGTAATATCATCCCCACATCCTATCCCCTTCGTGGCAAAAATTTTCAGATTAGTGGATGTACCGATACTACCGAGTGAAATGTCGAATACCCCTGGTACTTCATCATCCTGCGTGTTTTGATGTCAGGTTTACGACATTCGTAGATGACGTACAATCTCTCATGTATTTAAAGGTAAAGAAATAAGGCTCGAATGGGATCGAACCCGCGTTTCTAGATATAGTAATTCTGTTAAGATTCCATAATCAACGCGTTGTACTGTGGAACGAATGCAAAACTTAACGTCTCCGGATCCGATACTGGAGGTGGTTGGTTTCTTTTAGTTGTTATTATCCGTTATAACCATTTGACGGATATAATGTCCTTTGCTGGATGACGGGCCGAAACTCAGGGCACCATAATATATTTAGATTTACAATGACCTGAAAATAAATTATATCAGTATATATTATACATATATATTATATATATATATATATATATATATATATATATATATATATATATATATATATATATATATATATATATATATATATATATATATATTTCACAAAAGAAGTAAATAGACACCACGATGATTGTCCTCAAGAACAAATGGCGAAGCTCTTCAATGAAATGCCAAACATGTCAGCTTTACGCAATTCAAAAGGGAAAGGAACACAATTCTACTGTAAATATATTGATTCAATGTGTAAATGTAATAAAAATACATATACACACACACACACATATAATAATATAATATATATATATATATATATATATATATATATATATATATATATATATATATATATATATCGTAAAGAACGACGCTTGTATAGGAGAATATTCCGCGCAAGATGAGAAGAGAACGAACAAATGAAAAAGTGAGGTAACCACCCGGGAATCGAACCCGGTGGTTATCATATCTGACCGGCAATCGGAAGATCCTGGGTGGTTACCTAATTTTTTCATTTGTTCGTTCTCTCTTCTCATCTTGCGCGGAATGTTCTCCTATACAAGCGTCGTTCTTTACGTTATTTATACTGCGTGTTCTTTGCAGTTAAATGTATATAGGTAGTATATATATATATATATATATATATATATATATATATATATATATATATATATATATTATTTTTTTTAACTGCAAACAACACACAGTATAATTAATGTAAAGAACGACGCTTGTGTAGAAGAGCGTTCCGTACAAGATGAGGAGGGAGAACGAACAAATGAAAAATGAGGTACCACCCGGGAATCGAACCCGGGATCATCCAATTGCCGGTCAGATATGCTATCCACTACGTGACTACACCATGGACCCGGGTGGTACCTCATTTTTCATTTGTTCGTTCTCCCTCCTCATCTTGTGCGGAACGCTCTTCTACACAAGCGTCGTTCTTATTATATATATATATATATATATATATATATATATATATATATATATATATATATATATATATATATATATATACTACCAGTCAAAAGTTTAAGTACACCCTGAAATATTCATAAATTTCAAATTTTTAGTTTTTTATTTATTAACAAAGTTATCATGACACAAATTCATAAGTACAAACATGGGAACTTCAATAATAACAAATCAGGACAATTTACCAAAAGCAAAGTCTAAATTTTAGATTCATGAAAATAGCCTCCCCTAGCAGCAATTACAGTGGAACAAATTCGAGGCATGCGCGCTCAACAAGAGAAAGAAGATAGTCTGGTGAAAGCTGCTGCCAGCACTCTTGTAAGAGTCCCCAGAGCTTCTGAGCACTGGATGGCTGCTTGGCTTTCACTCGTCGATCCAGCTCATCCCACACTAGCTCGATGTGGTTCAGATCCGGGGACTGTGCTGGCCATTCCATAACTGTGAGCTGACGTTGCCTTCTTTTTGCTTCGGGTAATTTTGACACAGCTTGGAAGTGTGTTTAGGATCGTTGTCTTGCTGCATTATGAACTGTTGGCCAACTAGTCGCAGTCCAGATGGGATGGCATGGCGCTGTAGAATGCTGTGATGGCCACGTTGGTTCAGTATTCCAGTGATTTTGTGGAGATCTCCAACTTGCTCCCCTGCAAAACATCCCCAGACCATCCACACTTCCTCCACCGTGCTTCACTGTTGGCACAACACACTGCTGTGTCATTCTTTAACCCGCTCTGCGCCACACAAATACTCTGCGTTTGGATCCAAAAACTTCGAACTTTGATTCGTCAGTCCAAAGGACAAATTTTCACTGCTCAACAGTCCATTTTTTGGTGTTTTTTAGCCCAGGCTAGCCTTTTCTTTTTGTTCTGGAGTCTCAGCATTGGTTTCTTTGCTGCAGTTCGTCCTTTTAATCCAGCCTCTCTTAGTCTTCTCTGAAGAGTTGATGTTAAAACTGTTGTACTTCTGGAGTTGTTCAGCTGGGCTTTCATTTCAGGTGCTGTGAGGCGTCTGTTGCGCAGACTGGTGACTCGGATATACTTGTCCGCCGAGTCTGTTGTGGTTCTTGGTCGCCCTGACCTTTTTCTGTCCTTATTTTGACCAGTTTCTTCGAACCGTTTAATGGCATAAGCAGCCGCATTCACAGAAACTTTTATTTTTTTGCAATTTGCCTCAGTGATTGGCCCTCATTTCTCAAAGTTACAATCGACCGTCTTTTTTCTGTTGTTAACTGAGCTTTGGCATCCATTTTTGCTTTTTGAAACAGAAATATGCCTTAAACTACACAGTTAGCTCCTCTGCAAGGATTTTATTTGTAAAGACCTGCAGCGCATGTTAATAACTGAACACACGTATTAACATACTCCTGAAGAAACACTACCCCAGTAAAGACTTTGGTCAAATGTAGAATTCGGACCCCAGCCTTCTTTAGTAAGCTTTATAAGGCTAACTAACGAAAATATCACGACCTAACCTAACCAATCGTTAGGTTAACTGTACGCCCTTGACGATTGGTTAGGTTAGGTCATGATATTTTCGTTAGTTAACCTTATAAAGCTAACTAAAGAAGGCTGGGGTCCGAATTCTATATTTGATCCAAGACTTTTAAACGTTTTTGGACCTTTGTGCAGAGCTAATGGCATTAATTTTAGGTTGCATGCTGGACGTAAATTAACACATTTTGAAAGCTATTTTGAAGAAGCTTATGTGTTACAACACACTGCATATGGCAGATGCGTTGAAGCATACAATATGAAAGCCAAGTGAGCAAATTCATCTCTAGTACCTGTTAAGTTTACATTTAAAGTTTATGTTATGAGCTAAGCAGCAAATCATTGGAAATTAGTAAGTTCACTTAAACTTTTGACTGGTATATATATATATATATATATATATATATATATATATATATATATATATATATATATATATATATATATATATATATAACCTTTAACCTTTGGTTTTATATATATATATATATATATTCTTATGCCTCGTGGGGAATGGACGCTTTGTTTCTCTCTCTGTATTAATATCAAAATAAGAAGGGGATAGCTTTTCGGCAGTTTATTCTATTTACACCCGAAAATGTATAAAGTATCAGTGAATCTGTGCATATAAATTATAGAGTGAAATTCATTGAATGTAAGAAAGTGCATTATAGTTTACACAAATGATCACAAGTTTAAAGTATATATTTAATCGAAACACAGTAGGCATTTGAGGAAAGCTTGGAACAAAGTAGGAAAAAGGTAAAACCCAACCCTCGTGACTGACACCCAACGAAAGAAAGATAAAAAAATTGTGCGTGTGCGTGTGCGTGTGCGTGTGCGTGTGCGTGCGTGTGCGCGCGCGCGCGTGTGTGTGTGTGTGTGTGTGTGTGTTTGTTTTGAGCGGCGACGGTAATAATTAACACGACCATGGGTTCAATTTCTCACCTAATTTGCAACTTGGGTAATTTAGAAACAACTGAAAATACGGCGATCAGGTATGATTTCTGTCAAAAACTGCACGACTTTATCTGTATGAATTGGGGTGTAGGAAAATATCACTCGCGTCGAACACCAAACAAATCACGAGGATCAAATTTGTGTGTGACGCATGTACCGAGACCGTAAACTCATTTGCAGTATTTAAAGAATACGAATTCGAGAATACGGAGAATACGAATTCGAAAGCGATAGAAAAGGAGAGAATAATGGGAGGAAACGAGGACCGAAATGTCCCAAAGCAAAATGGTGTGGGTGATCACGAGAGGAACAAGCGAAAGTGGAACAAATGAAAATAGAACGCGGAAAGAAGACACTACTGTAAAAGAAAGAAAAAAAATCGGTAAAATCTGCGATATGATAAAACTACGTAACGAGGATTATGAGAATAAGACGACAAAACCTAAAAACGTAGAAAATAAACGGCCGACAAGAACCAGAAACGTAGAAAATAATAATAATAATAATAATAATAATAATAATAATAATAATAATAATAATAATGATGATGATAACGATAAAATGACGACCAAAACTAAAAACATAGAAAGTAAACAGACGACAAGAACTAGAAACGAGGAAAATATTGTACGTAAATATTATGCAAAAGGGCACTGCGGATAACGGGATGGGCATTTATTGGGCAATACATCTGCGCACATCCCGCTTCATGTTAACTTACATTACACAAATGGATATTGCAAATTTGAAACGCACGCAAGTTCCACATCTTACTATCTGCAAAAACCTATGCGAGGTAAGGGAGGTGCAACTACGGGCAAAAATGCCGTTACCACCACCACCACCACCACCACCACCCTCAAAGGAGCGCGACAGGTTCGCAGGCAAAACCAGCACCAAAGAGGGCTACCAATTTTTTAGATGTAGCCAACACAATTCAGCTGTTAAATACCATCCAGCAAATACAAAGCCAACTCACAAGTACTGGGATCCAAGTGCCGTACAGAAAGCATACAGAAAGACATTCCATACGATATCGGGGCAACAGATATCGAAAAAGATAGAGAAGGAAATTCTCGGAGGATCACAAGGCAACGAAACATGCACCACCATTGGAAAACGAATCGGAACTACATAAATGAAAAAACGAAAGCGAAAAAATAAAAATAATCCTAGCCAACGTTCAGGGACTTAATCAAACCATTCCCTGGACAAAGTCACATATCTGAAAGGACTCGTGCAACAAGAAACCAGAGCAGACTTTGCATGTCTCACGGAAACCCATCTGAAGGACTGCCAGGCGAACTGTGAAAACCGAGTTCTGTGTTGACAAAAAAGAAATACAAATTGATAACTATAACATACTCCGAGCCGACAGAACAATAAGGCGTAAAGGAGGATGTGCTATTTATACACGCGAGAAACATATGGCAGAAATGACTAAGTACATCAAACAACTACGTAGAATATGTAGCAGCAGAAGTTGAAAAATTAAATATAGTACTAATTGTAATATATAGACCCCCCAACACACTAACTTCAAAATTCTCAGATTCCATTACAGAGGTCAGAAACTGGGTAAAAGATCTGATTGTGCGACAATTAGACGAGTAAACATTGAGCGAGGGAAATTGAGGTACTACAAATTGAACGACATGACGCATTGAGCGATTAGGTAAACTGAACGAGCACAAATTAAGCGAGCGAGAAAACTGAGCGACTTGACGTGACACAAATGACACTTAAATTTATTGACATAACTGTGTTCAGTACAAAGACAACCTAACCATTAATCAAGGACGTAAGGGCATACAGTTGACCTAACCGGGCATATATATATATATGATCACCTGAAGATCTAATATACATTTTAATTAAATATATGTTTTAAATAAATATTTCTACAAGGTGAATGGTTATTTTTTGCGTCAGTTTGCACTCAGTTTACACTCGCTCAAAGTGCACTCACTCAATGTGTATTCGCTAAATTGATGCAGAACGAAAAGATCTACTCTCTCCAACCCCAAGTATTTTTTCTCTGTGGTGATTTTAATTTTCCATTCATGAAATATAAAAAAATAAGAAAAATATACGTATACACCAAGACAAAGGGGGCACACGGAAAGACCAGCAGGCAAAAATGCTCCTAGCTTTAGCCGATGAATTTATGTTAACACAAGAAATAACAGAAAATACAAGCAAAAACTGTCTAGATTTGGTATTCACAAAGAGCAGCAACCTAATTGATAACAGAAATATCCCCAACTATAATATCGGATCACAGGATGAACACACACTATAGAAAGATGCAATTTCGAAATTTTTAATTTTCACTCCAAAGCTATAAAATGGGAAGGTGTTGCATCCAGTATGGAAGCAATAGATTGGAAAACCATCTTTAATGCCAAGACAACGGAAGAGATGCTAATTACCTTTGAGAAGAAGACGCTGGAAATTGTGGAAAGACATGTCCCAAAAATGCAACAAAGAGGAAAGAGAAGCAGGTTCGAGAGACAAAAGAGGTCAATGTTCCGTAAAAGAAAAAGAGTAACTGTAAAATTAAAAAACTGCAGACAAAATCGGAAAAATATTAAATGATAAACTGCAGGGTACAGATTGCGTCATACAGGACCTAATTGTGAAGCATACAGAGAAAGACGACGACGCTATAGAAGCGATAAAGGTTAACTCAAAAGTACTTCTATAATTTTTCAAAGGCAGTCAAAAAATTACGCGACTATCGGACTTTTGAAAAATGAAGACAATAGTTTATCTGATGACCTAACAGAGATATCTGAAATATTAAGAGCTCAGTATGAATCATCTTTGAGTATCCCCAAAACTGATAAACTGATACGCGACAGAAACACGTTCTTTGATGAAAAACTACAAGGGAAAAGTATAACGGACTTCGACTTTACAACAGATGATATTACACAAGCTAACTTTACAACAGGTGATATTACACAAGCTATAGGGAAACTGAAAGCACATTCGGTTGCAGGACCGGACGAATGGAATGCCATACTAATCAAAAACTGCAAGAATGCAATCGTTAAGCCCCTATATTGGATATGGAGACGATCACTCAAGACGGGAGAAATACCGAGCATCCTGAAGAGAGCGAACATAGTTCCAATATGTAAAGGAGATCGATCCGAGGCCAAAAAGTATAGGCCAGTGTCGCTTACATCTCATCTCACTAAAATATTGAAAGAATAGTTAAAGAAAAATCTACAACTTTTTGGAAACTCGACATCGTTCAATACCTTTGTATTTTCATTACATATATAATTTAAAAATTGAAAAGCATAAGAATTTGTGAAACTTATTTAATTAGTCCCTTCAGTAATGTTCACTGTATTTAACGTGAAGATAATTGTACGTATGGTATCCACCATTTAAGGTTTCAGTGTTGGACTGCTCACTGCTGAATTGTATTCAAATTGAATTGGTTACGCAAGACAAACTTTTTAGCTTAAGAACCAGAACTAAAGAAACCAAGAATACAGCCACTCTCATTTCGGTAATTATATAAAGTATTAAAAAGTGTAATGACGAATGTAATTAACCCCTTCCCCCTTTGTCCTGTCGTAACGGTTTTCTGCTAGCTCGGCCGGCTACCATATTTATAAAGCAATTATAGCGAAAAGAGTGTAAAGATAAGTGATTAAGGTATAAGTAAAGCGGAAAAACGAGAACAAAAATAAAGAAATAAGTAAATATAATAATTAAATAAAGTAATCACTACATTTTTAGTGGCTTAGCGATGGAGCCTACACTATAATTCTTATAGGCCTACCCACATGCCTATTATTTCGATTAAAATTCTTCCGGCCCGGTATAAATTATAATAGCTTGTAGCATTAATGAATATTCTGTTTCGATTATTAAAATATCAAAATGCAAGGTCTACCCCGTTTGCAGGCAAAATTCAACTCTGATTCCCTTTTCGTCAAAATTCAATGATCCAAGATGGCGCCCAGTATTATTTTCCAAATTATCCTCAGCATCGCTTCGAAATTTTGGCGTTTCAAAATTATTATTTTTTTTTCTCTCTTCTTGATGGAGATGGAGTCAAGAGACTCAAAACTTCTTTTAGTCGTTGCTGAGTCGGTTTTCCGTTGGAGTCAAAAATTTGTGCGAGTCGTAAGACCTTTAGTTTTCGTTCGTTCGATCTTTCAAAATTGATCGTACTGTCCGGGTGGCTCATTTTTCTTTTCTTTTCGTCTCTTCCACTGTTATTCTGTCTCAGCTTACCTTTTTGTTTACAATTTGTGTTTACAATTTTGAAATTAGTAGAAATTGTGATAATGATAATAATAAAATACGAATCAAATAATTAAATAATAATTAAATAATATGGAATTAATTATTTTAGCTGTTTAAATACTGTGACACGCATTTTTTTACGGTAAGGCTCAAAATGATTGGCGTATTGTGATGCGTCTTTAGGCAATAATATATATATATATATATAGTAGAGCATTTTAAGAGGTTCAATGAACATGTAACAAAATTTTTCCAGAATTTATTAGTAGTTTTGAGATTATTTTTGGACGGGATGTATATAATATTGTTTATTAATTAATTTAGAATTACAGGCTTCTTGGGGGAGGCCGAAATAATTTTAAGGTTCGCTTTGCTTTGCTTTATAGGATTAAGTTAATTTTTTTTAAGTGACAGTCGAAAAATAATCTTAAAGATACTAGTTCAGACTGGGTCTAATTCGGACGTTGTTAGTTTATATGTTGCCGTATAGGTTTGTGCGAGACGTGAAAATAAGCTAAATTTGTTAAATTGAAATAGAAAATTTTTTCGTAAAATGTTTTTTTTATAAATTAATTAATTTTTTTAATTTTTTTATATACTCATTAATTATATATTAACTTATATATTGATTATATATATAATTATATACATTTATATACTCATTAATTTTTGTAGGTAGGCTGATTATTGTTTATTTTTCTCTCATTTTCAAGACAAATTCCGAATGTTTTGTTAGTTAGGCGGTTTAAATTTTTTATTCTAAAATTAAATTTTATTGTTAGGGATTAAAAATGAACAATGTTTTTTTTTACGTTCGCGCGTTTGCATAGAAAATGTTACAAAAAAAAAAAAAAAATATTGGTTCCCGATCTACTGCAGTTAAATTAGGTTAGGGTTAGGAATATTTTTATAGAGGCTCGCTTACAAACAAAAGCGAACACTCTTTCTTATGCAATGATTGTTTTAATTTTTGTTTTGTTTACATAGTAGGTTACGTGTAATTTTGGGTTCATATTGTCTGTTCTTATTTAAAATAACGATGTAAATTTGCGGTTTCAATTGGAAACGATAAATTATAGAATTTTTGTAATTTACAAACCATACTGGGTTTTCTGTTGAAGGAGAGAGTTGTCTCAGATGTAATTTGTGAATTTCGAGTTGGATTCCTATGAAATTTAGCTTTTCGAGTTGGAATTAATGTATTAAAATAATTTCGTTAATATTTCATTTTTTTTATTTTTTAATAACTGTTTTGGAAAATTGTTATTGTTTAAAACTTCAGTCGGGTTTACTAATGCAGTTCAAACATTGGCTCGAGTGTTCACCCGGAAACGGTGCCCTCTTAGATAGCCAGTAACGTTTTTGTGGCGTCTATAGTGTGCCCCCACCCCAAAGTGTAAGAGGGGTTTATGCGTTTCAAAGAATTGACGGCATGAAGTTTCTGGGGTTCATTTTTGTCTCTTGTATTTAAATGTATCGATATAATTTCTGACGGTAGTTTGAACAATAATATTTCTTAAATTATAATAACGGTTACTATGTATGGGCGCTTTTATATTTATACTGTACAATGTTGTTTCGTGCGTTTTATGACTTTTTTTTTATCTTCTTCGATGTAACTGCCATAAGTGACCTTATTGGTAGTTAGGCTGTGATTAAAATTTTGTAAATTCTGTAAAATTTGTAATAGTTTTTTCCGTCAATTTGGCCAGAGCAAATTTGTAGTTATTGTTTCGAAATGAACTGTCGAGAAAATTCGGTAAATTAAATACGAAATGATAAGCAGTACAGAAAAATGTTTCGAATAATTTTTTTTTATTAAATTTCGAGAGACTCAATTTGGAGGCAACTAAGTTGGATCCAAATTCCATTTATGGGTTAGTCGACCGGATAGGTGATCGATCACCGATGATGAGAGAGAGAGAGAGAGGGAGAAGAGAACCGAAATGCGCAGGACGGTTTCGGAAGAGTAGAGAAGAGAAACCGAATGTGCAGGGACTTGCCACAGGACAGTTTCGATGGTCTACTGGTATTTTTCGAGCAGTAGCTGGTCACGCTGCTCGATGCTTCGCTAAATGTGTTTTAGCATGCGGTAGGCAAGCCACGAGAGCTTGAACGGGTGTCTAAGGCTGTACTGTCCATAGAGACATACAGTAGGTTCGTTGTGAAACGGCCTACGGCGAAGTGATCGTTGGATTATTGCCAGTGAGAGAACTTCTCAGCAGGACGTAGGAAGAGCAGCGTTCACCGACAAAAGTTGAGATGAGACAGGCGAGTTTCTTCATCGACTTCTAGAATTGCAAATTCCGTCCATCCAATTCCGGTGCGTGGTCCCGCTTTCAGTATATCTCCCCCCTGATCCTTTTAGAATTGGACGTCTCTCTTGTTTTTTTTTTTCTTCGCCATTTGGAGAGAGAGCGGAACCAACCTAAAGCGCGCTGACTTGTTGCATGTTGATGCAATTCCTTGCATTCTAGCGAAGTGAGCAGGAGAGCTGCGATTGAAATTGAAGTCCGTTGTTATCTGCGGATTGTGATCTAAACAACGTCCAGCAAAAATTGATGTACTGATTATTATGAAATGAAATTATAAATGAAAGGGTGCGATTATTGCCCATAATTGTTTTGTATTTCGTGAAATAGTATGTGCGCTCTGGTCAGTATTTTAATTTTGTAAACTTTTTCTTATTTTTTCTATGTTACCCTGATAGTAACTGTATAACTATACAAATAATTGTTTCAAATGTAAAGCGATCTTTGATGAGGAATCGCTGGAATAGATTGTGAATAGTGATGGGACGATTAATCGGAATCGGAATCGAGAATCGGAAGAATCGAGCATTTTTCAGGAATCGGAATCGGAATCGAGAGAATTGTACCATGATTTCCGATTCTTGAAACGATTCTTTAGCTTTTAATTGAACCAGTTTTGCAATGTAAACTTCAAAATTTAAATGAAAGAGGATAACAAATTTTATTTTTATTGTATTGTAGCTATACATTAAAACATGTACAGTATATCCATGATGTGTAATCAAGAAGATTAAAATGAATTGTTACAACTTACAGTTGATTTTGATTTTTAAACCAATCTATTATAATTTATAATTTATATTACCATACTCATAATGTAAATAGTTAATCTTACCAGAGTAAAATATGACAATTTCCAGAAAAACAAGTATAGAATTATATTTAAAAATATTGAGAATCGGAATCGGAATCGGAATCGAGAATCGTATCGGAATCGACTTTTTAGTGGTATCGGAATCGGAATCGTTAAAAATTTTGGTATCGTCCCATCACTAATTGTGAACTTGAAATTTGTGTAGCCACTGTAAGAAAATTTTCCGTTATTTTTTTTTTGGCACGTTATAAATTAGTTACAGGTTGTAAATTTAATTATTAGGGTGAAATGTTATTTTGGTATTATTATAGTTAGGTTACGTTAGGTCAATTTTGAAGGTGAAATTTGTTTTTCCTATGGTTTTTGATGTGTTTTGAACGAATCTGACCTTCAAAACCGTCGGAAATGACTCGTTTTTTATTGCCGGCTGGGGGGAGGGGGGGTATCTCAAAAAACGAGTCATTTCTGACGGTTTTGAAGGTCAGATTCGTTCAAAACACATCAAAAACCATAGGAAAAACATAAATTTCACCTCCAAAGGGAGACGGGTGTAATACTATAAATTTACCGTTATTTTATGCAAATGTGAAAATTATTAAGTTTGTTTTCGATTTTATATAATGATGCAAAATATCTGATGTGTGGAGTTTGTCATTCTAATTATTTCTTGTCTATCTCTAACTTGACTTTGTTACAGAAAAAAAAAAATTGCAAAATAAATAACTTTGTTGAACGAATAAATAAATTTGTTATATTAATAAGTTTTCCTAGTGTCAAACTTATTTTCAAGGGGGTGATGCGAGTGCAGTGATGTCTAAATTAAGAATATAAATTTTTGTTTAATAAAGATTATAATGTTTAATAATAAATGTAATTACGATAAATTAGTAATGTCCAAATTAAGATAAATGATGGCTTGTTTATTAAAATTATTAAATACGAATGGGCAACACAAGGAGTCGGCCCGCGAAGGCTGGGTTTCGAAAAATACCCTCCAGTCATTCGGACAGCGAGAGCTGGGTAGGGCGTTTTGTGTGTGTGACAATGTAGATTAAAGTAGGAATATTCTTTCGTATTACTCTCCGACTAAAATATTATTATAAATTCCCATTCGCGTCCCCCCATTTATTAAAAGTCATTTCGGTAATTAAATAAAGTATAAAAAGTGTAATTAGAGTGTTAATTACCCCCCTCCCCCCTTTGCTTAGTCTAACGTTTTCGACCACGCCTCGGTTCACGCTACCACGCATTTATACAGTATGGTGAAAACGAGTGTTCAGAGAATGATTAACGATAGAAGATAAATGAAATAAAGAGTAGAAAGTAAAGTAAACAAGAAATTATAATAATGAATAAAAACTTGATTACTACACCACTCTGTCCAATGACAATGCTGAAGCATTAAGTACACTCCTTTAAGGGAGTCGTGTTTGGAACCATACGGTGTCAAGAAAGAACTGTGCAGCGAATTATCAAATATTTATGTGCATACAATTGTGTTCAGAACGTCCTTCCTCCCCCCCGCCTCTTGAGCAAACTTGAAGTGGAGTTTATGTGCACGCACGCACGCATGTCCGCATCAGCGAAGTACAACTTTTTAAAATTCATATATCAAAAAACTAATTAACCAAACTTAATTTAATCTAACCTAACCTAACCTCAGTGCCATCGAACCGAGAAGGGCGTGATAAGCGTTTCGAACGCAAATGAGGACTCAAAGTGTTTTCTGTTAAATAATTAAATAGTGAGGTACTCGCTAATCTACCCTAACCTAACCAAACCTAATCAGGACCAACATACAGGGGTTAGACAAAATAATATGAACACCCGCCGATTTCACCGGTTATCTTTACGGACTGCTCAGAGACAAAGTAAACGGTCAAATGACTGGCAAACCTATTTAAATGCGTAACAGAGTGTGTATACGTCATGTTATAACCCTCACGTTGTTTTTACAGATCTGAGTGAATTATGAATTAGCAGTTATGAAAGACCTGTCAGACTTCCAAAGAGGGCAAATTGTCGGAGCGCGGATGGCTGGTGCATCGGTGACGAAAACCGCTCAATGTTCAATGTATCCAGAGGAACTGTCTCTATGGTCATGTCTGCATACCAAAACCATGGAAAGACAAGCACCGACAAATGCAATAGTGGACGCAAGAAGAAGCTGCGTGATGAGACCGCCGGGTGCTAAAGCGCATTGTGACAAAGAACCATAAGACCACAGCTCCAAAAGTGACTGCAGAGCTTAACCAGCATCTTGCAAGCCCGGTATCGACCAGAACTGTACGTCGCGAGCTCCATGGAGCTGGATACCATGGGAGGGCTGCAATTGCCAAACCCTTCCTTTCACACATCAACATTGAGCAGCGCAGAAAATGGTGTAATGACCATAAGAATTAGTCAATGGACCGGTGGAAGAATGTAGTCTACTCCGATGAATCCTCCTTTAAGCTATTTCCATGTTCCGGTCGAGTTTACGTCTGGAGACAGCCTAAAGATGCTTATGACCCCGACTGCCTGACCCCAACCGTTAAGCATGGAGGCGGATCTGTGATGGTTTGGGCAGCAATATCGTGGAATACTCTTGGCCCAGCGGTAGTACTGCATGGTAGGGTTAACCAGGTCCATCCCATGGTCCAAACGCTGTTTCCCAATGGCGGCGCCGTCTTCCAGGATGATAATGCACCAATCCACACCGCTGGGGTCGTTAAAAACTGGTTTGAAGAGCATGTTAGTGAAGTAGAATGCTTGGATTGGCCTCCACAATCCCCGGATCTTAACATTATCGAGCATCTGTGGTGTCAGTTGGAGCAGCAGGTCAGAAGCCGATTCCCACCGCCGGAGTCTTTGGAGGAACTGGAGCAGGGTTTGCTCGAAGAATGGCTCAGGATTCCTCTAGCCACTGTCCAAAAGCTGTATGAATCAATTCCCCGACGCATTGCAGCTGTTATTGCCGCTAAAGGAGGACCAACTCCATATTAAAGAATAAAAACCGCCATTTATCAAGGTGTTCATATTATTTTGTCCAACCCCTGTACTTCTTTTTTTTTGTTGACAATAAAAATGTTTAGATTTTTATATAAATTTTTTAATATTTCGAGGTACCAAAAACATTACCCTACAAAAAATTACCCGACTACACCTGTCAATTATCACACGCTCGACTCATGCGCGCGCGCGCGCACACACACACACACACACACGAATTAAAAACAAAAAAATTTCTTCTTCGACAATAAAATGAAGTTAAGCATGAGATGTTCATAAAAGAATGAAATTAAACAGGACAAATTGATAAATTCCTAAGAGAATAAAAAATGAAAAATATCAGTAACCAGCAGCAATATTATTTGTAGGGAAACATTAAGTAACATTTCTTTTATCACTAACAATCAGTTGAACTGCGTCGTGTATTTCGCGACATGAACCAACGTGCCCAGTTCTGTTTGGATGCGACAACACCTCCAACAACACTTCCAACTCAACTTTCGAAAAATTTAACTAGTTCTAGTTTTTTATTCTCTTAATTACATCGTGATTTACCTTACAACAAATAATTGTAACACATTTAACTGAACTTATAATTAACTGCACAGCTTCTTGAGCATCCGTATCTATATTAGAATATTAGGCCTAGTGTAGTGTGCTCCAAATACTTACCATTTTATAACAATTAAAAAAAATGACAACCGTAAATTGCACGTCAAACGCATTTTACACCACTATTATTTTCTTCAAATTTCAAAGGAGAATTTTATGAACTACAATCATGATTTTCTTTTAAAAAATATATATATTTTTGTTTTTTTATGAATAATGTGAAAACACTTTCTTCAAAAATTTAAAAGGGATTTTGTAACATGACGGTGGAACTCCATGAAATTATGGCTTATTTACAATTAAAAGATGGGTCAAAGATGCCGCAATTTCTAGAAAATGTGGAATTCAGTGTGATTTGTATAAAGTATGTGAAAAATTGAAGACGACTCCTAAAAATAATTAGCTTTATTTTGCGTTTTCCTTCACTGGCCAAATTCAAAAGCAAACTTTTAAGAAATTGTCAGTATGTAGCCCAATACCCAGGACTGTCCCTTTGAAAAGGCCCTTCACTAACAATCCTATCCCCGTCGTCTATCAACATGATGGTGCTCCTTGTCACTAGTCACTATGCCAAAATTGTTCAGGATTATCTAAATGGACGTTTTCCAAATCGCTGGATCGGACGCGGAAGCAACAGACCTTGGCCAGCGAGATCACCAGATTTAACCCCTTTAGATTTCTTTGCATGGGGCTTTATCAAATCGCACGTCTATCAGACGAAGATTACGAGTCTTGAAAACTTACGTACACGTATACGAACTGCTGCAGATAACATAACCCCGCAAATGCTCCAGAATGTGTTTAGAAATGCTGCGGAACGATTTGAGCTGTGCAGGGATACTGATGGGCGTCACCTCGAATCCTACTCTTAATTTAATAAATGTTACCACTTTATCATTTTATGATTGAATTCCATATAATTTCCAAGTGCTTCACAAAAATAGATCCTGACTTTATGTACACCCTGCATTACGGAGTAAGAAATATTTTTTGTACTTATAGAAATTGCAGTCACCAAGGAACCCAGAAAACATAAAATGATAAAATTTTCCAAGTGTTTGGATAAACGCAACAACGTTATGTAATATAAAAAAATTACACTAAAATATAAAACTTGTAACTTGAATTAACAAGACATACTCTGATAGTTACCAATAAACTCCGCGACGAGATCGTTGTCTGTATTCATTCGTAGCTGTCCAGTGATCTCCTCATTCTCCACGAGAGGCAAGAACAGCTGGATGAATTCGGAGGTATAGGGCGGGGCTATGATTTCCAATACCTTTATTTAATATAAAATAATCAGCATACAGGGTGATCTTGGAACACCTTGTATTTATTTTAATGGGAAAAATAAAATAATGTATGGGGTTATTTAATTTTCTTCGTAGCAATAATAATGTAACGGCAAAGGTCACGTAGCGAAGGAAACCTACAACACTTTACGTCGGATCCGAACTCGGAAAACTCGAAGAAATAATTTACTCGCTGAAATGTGAAGTCCGATTCGAGACTCGAACTCAGAACCTTCAAATTAACATTCCGGTATTTTACGACTAGTGATTATGCATCTAAGCATTACGAAGTAAAGACTAAGTGCGAAAGGTAGCCTACAGGTTAAGACGCTGGGCTGCTGATCGGAAGGTGGTGAGACTGAGTCCGGGTTATGAATTTATAATTTCAGACTTTCTTGGCGGTGGTGGTCAGTTTCCACGTTAAGTTGTAGGTCCAGGGGTGAGGGGGAAGTTTAACCTTCGGCAGAATGAACAATCCGGGTGAAAGCGAAACCAGGGTTACCAGGTATATATTTACAATATATATATATATGGTAACAAATTTACCAGTTTACTGCGAGGTGTGTATATATATATACACAGGGCGTCCCAAAAAAATGTATACACACTTTAACAGCTGATAGCTCAATTGATGTTTCTTTCTTTCCAAGTTAAACCCATTAGAATTAATAATGGCAGTCAGACTAAGCTTTGAACAAAGGAAATTCATTCTAAAATGCTACTGGAAGTGTGAAAACGCAGTTGAAGTGCAAAGGCAGTTTAGGAGGGAGTTTCAAACAGATCCACCAACGCGACTTACCATCACTCGAATTAGAGATAAGTTTGAAGCCGATGGAACTGTTCAGAATGTCCACAAGAAGCGTTCCGGAAGACCACGGACATCGACAAGCCCCACAAAGCAAGAAAGAGTACTGGAAACGTATCACCAAAGTCCAAGAAAATCTGTGCGGCAAGCGAGTCGTGAGGTAGGAATTTCAGAATCGTCTGTCCAACGCATTTTGAAGCGCTGTCAATGGAAAAGTTACATTCCAAGATTAGTCCATGCTATTAATGAAGATGATCCGGACCGAAGAGTGGAGTATTGCGAGTGGTACTTGGCACGATGTGGATGTGGATTGGACGAAGGGGTTTCGTAGAATACCCTCCGCGTTCACCAGACCTCACACCACTAGACTTTTTTTTATGGGGATACTTAAAAGACAAAGTCTACGCTATAAAACCTGCAACAGTCGCTGAATTGAGAGCAGCCATTGAACGAGAATGCACACAAATACCAAACGAAATGTTTCGTGATGTTTGCGATTCCATTGCTTCGCGTTATCAGCAGTGCCTGGACCAGAACGGACGTCAGTTTGAAAACAGGCGTTGACAAAACAATTAAATAATGTCTGTAGATTCTATTACATTTTGAAAATTAAATGTATTTTAATAAACACTGCCTTTATAAGTATTTAAAGTGTGTATACATTTTTTTGGGACGCCCTGTATATCCTTAAAATATTATATCAATAGTTTGATCTAAATCCGAAATAAGCAATGGAATTGTTACCTCTCGCACAAAATATCTTATGAGAGAGATGTCTGTATCATCCTTTTCGCAGCACGTTTTGATGTACTTCATGACCGGAATAACGCAGCCTCTGCTGAACAAATTCACCATTCTGTCCAACAACATTTTCCTAAGTTCAAGCTGTTAAAAAGGAGTGTTGATTATATTTACAATGTTTAACAATTACCTTCTGCTCGCCCCTCTTACCTTACATTTGAACATGAAGCCACTCAGGATTATCGAAGTTATCCAAATCAGATAAATGGCCTATAGCTATATTTTACGATAGAATTTTGCAAAATATCAATGTCATGTCAACTAATTATCATTAGGATATTTACAAAACTACTGTAGTACACGTAATACTAGATGTCCATAAATTATCTTTAAAAATTCAACTGAAATTTAATTGAATCGAATTTGTCAAGACAATTTATGGATACCCTATTCATTAAGACTATGATTTAACTTTACTTTCAAAAGTGATAATCTTTCTCGAGTATGTGGGAAAATGTTTTCCCCACATTAATATCAGAAATATAACGTTATAGAAAAAATTAGTTACCACAACAATTTCACCTAAAAATACCAGCTATCATCTACATAGCCATTCCCTTCCTTAAATTTATAGTTCAAACGGGATTATTTCTAAAGGAACAATGATGAATTATTTTACTCAAACTATGATTAATATCATCGCGCCATCAAATGAATATTCGTGCAAATCCCAGCTTTAAATTCAAAGACATCATGTAATAAACTAAGGCCGGCCGCGCACAGGATCGTCTTACGACTGACGACTTGGGTCGTGACGACTCCAATCGCGCGTGATTTTACATTGATAGAATGGGAGCCCCGCACACCGCAACGCGATCGCTGCAGTGTACCGGGCTCCCATTCTGTCAATGTAAAATCACGCGCGATTGGAGTCGTCACGACCCAAGTCGTCAGTCGCGAGACGATCCCGCGCGCAGTTGGCCTAAGCCTATTTTAAATATCGTACAAAAACTTTAGATTAGGTTAATTTAATTAAACTACAATAACTTCGGGTAGTGTTACTCGTATCAGTACACCATGAAAGTCTTAACTTCGCAACAAAAACTATCATAAATACCACTCTGAGGTACTGAAAGCAGTTTATCCTAAAAAACAACATTTGTTCTCCATAGTGCATTAAATCTAAAAACAAAGTGTTTGCAAATATTCAACTGCGTATTAACAGGATCAAAAAAAGAAAATGATAGAGACAAAAGGGAAAAGCGTTCTTCACCTGCACAAGAATTTCCAAATCTGATTGTTCAGACTCAAAGAGTTGAATAAGAAGGTTGAGAATACGATTGTGAAGTAGTGGGTGAATGGAAACTACTTCGTCTAGGAGTGCGAGATGAGTGGGGGTAGTTTCCGTGCAGAGTTTGAAGAAACTTGGCTCTCGCACTACGCACTCTACCCACCGCACCAATCCTACACTTACTACCGGAAATCTAGAACAAAAATATTCGATTTTCATATATTTAATAAATCAAATTTTATTATTTTAATAATACTATTTCAGATACTTAGCTACATTATGCGTAGCGAATAGGTTTACTCTCACTCACCGTCATTCCCATTCGGTTCCGCGCCCAAGAATGGGAAAGAGAGAAAGTGAGAATCTCAAACGAGGCATTTTCAAATCGGTCTATTCCCAATTCATGTCATTCTCATTCTCATCCACGGCTTTTCCCACTTTGGTCTGGGTTAGGTTACGATTAGTTTAGTTAGGTTATAATTAGTTAGGATACGCTAAGTTAGGTTCCGATTGGTTACGATAAGTTAGGTGAGGGAATATTAAACATTCCCACTCAGCGCCGCTTGCCGCGATAGGAATGAAGCGACCGTTTCCTAAATCAAGAAACGCTTTTCTCAAATGTGGATGTTTTCACTTTTGTACATTCTCACTCGTGGACCACGAATGCGAATGAGATTGCCATTGAGTGGGAAGGAATCTAACAAATAAATATAGGGAAGAAATGAGAACGGACGTGTATTTGGGGTACTTAAAAAAAAACTCAAAACCTTTAAAAGACAAAGCTAGAAGCTGTACAACTTTTTCTTTACATATAAACAATAATGAAAATTCAATAAACCAAATAAAAGTCAAACAATGTACGCAATGATTTGCATAATCTTTATTACATTACTTTAACAGAGCTTTAATCAAATAATAAGAAAATGTAATTACCAAAGTTAAGAACAAAATTCAGAGAAAAATTAATTTTCTTTTGTAAAACAAATTGAAATCACTTTCATCTTAGAAAATTTATGAAACCATAAACACTGACTCCTGTTAGATGTACGTCTAAAGTGCACGCACGCGCACACACACGTGTGTGTGTGTGTGTGTGTGTGTGTGTGTGTGTGTGTGTGTGTGCCGCATAAGCGAGGCACCGACTTTTTAAAATCCATACATCTAAAACTCGAATTAACCAAACATAACCTTAGTGCCATCGAACCCAGAAGGTTGTGATAAGTGTTTCGGACGCAAATGAGGACTCCAAAGGTGTTTTTTGGCAAGTTATTAAATAGCGAGGTACTGGCTAATCTAGCCTAACCTAATCAGGACTAACATCTCTTTTTACCGACAGTAAAAATGTTTCCGAATTTTTTATATAAATTTTTTATTGTTAGAGTTACCAAAAGTATGGATCGGAGTGTCACATCCAAAAAATATGGGGGTTACCCCTCTTACTATTGGATAAGAAGCGATTGGCCAAAGAGGCACTTTGTAAAGTAATCCAGGAAAATTAAAGTTACAACTTGGCACATTGACCTACAGTCAGTAACAGTTCTTTTATTGATCACCTGATGCAACTGTAGAGTGTGTTGACCTCGGCTACAAGTTCCATTGCTGACTTTCCTCCTTGGCATATATTATGCACCTTCTCGATAGCTTGTTGTGTTGCCTTCAGATCATCTCTGTTCACCTGCAGGAGATAAGAAACATTTTTAAATTAATAAGAAAAATTAACAAGTACCCCATGAGCTACCACAGGATGAAACCATGCAAAAGTGAGGCAGATAGCAGAAAATCCACTGGCACTGCTTAGTGCTTACGCAAGAAAACATTTTAAAGTAAGAGCTTATTCTCTCTGTGTAAATACAATTCTAAGGCACAAAGGAAAATTACTGCTAAAGAAAGGAACTTGCCATTTAATGGACTTAATATCTATTAAACAGCTAGCTATTTAATAAACTTAATGTCTATTAAATAGCTATGCTGAAAGCTCTTCCCTACCTGTCTTTGTCTGTTCCCTTTCTTTGGTACTTCATAAATGCTCGCAGCATACGCCAATAAGTAAATATACTTCCCTTTATGCTCGGGATTAACTTTGCTTCCAGGTTTAAACAAGGCATCAATTAAGAGTTCTGGAAAAGATAAAAATAAAGTTCACTTAAAATTGAGTATAGTAATAATAAAATTCAGCTATAATACGAACATTTTTACACACTTTACACCATCTAATATCCTTAAAAACAAATTCATTCATTTCAGTTCTATATACAGAGTGTCGCAAAAGTTCATACTCACAGGATATTTATTTTATTGTATTTATTAGTAGTAAGTACAGACTTTTGGGATACCTGGTATATTTACCAATATGGAAATACTTTTACTGCTTCTTTTCAAATAATTAAATTTATGAACATGTTAAATTTTATCTATTTATATATAGGGTTGTTATTTATTTTGTTGATTTAGCACAGTATAACCTTTGTTAACTTTGGTTTTGTTTCCGCCTGAATTGTTCATTTTGACGAAGTTCAAGCTTGCTGTTCTACTCTAGACCCACAGCTTAACATGGAATCCGAACCATGGGTGATCAGAAATTACAGTGTCTTTGCCCAGACTCGATCTCATAACCTTCCAATCAGCAGCCCGGAGTCTTAACCACTAGGCTACCCAGGGTACCTATTATCTACCAATTTTTTATTGCATAGAAGAATGAATAGCTGGTTTGCTGCAGATGACTGCCAACACTGGGTATCAAACCTGGGGCCAGTGGATACATTACCTCTTTTAATTAATCTTTACCCATCAAATTCATCTAGAATTTGCATACAACCTAACAAAAGGTAAATTGAAATTAAAAATTCTTTATAATGTGCGCCTCAGTAGTGTAGTGGTTGGCACTGTTGACTACAAATACACCGACCCCGGGTTCGATACTCGGTGACGGCAGTCAGCACGCAGCAAACCCAGCTGTTCATCCTTCTATACAGTAAAAAACTGGTTGGTAGATAAATAGTTATTCTGGGTAGCCTAGTGGTTAAGACGCTGGGCATGAGATCAAGTCTGGGTGAGGACTGTGTAATTTCTGACCACCCATGGTGGGTCGTGGTTCGGATTCCACATTAAGCTGTAGGTCTAGAGCAGAACAAGCTTGACTTTTGTCAAAATAAACAATTTGTGCAGAAGCAAAACCAAGGTTAACAAAGGTTATATCATACTAAATCAACAAAATAAATAAAAACTCTTAGAGGCTTCTTTTTCCATCTGGGTATTATAGACCTCTCTCACAATAATGTACTCCAAAAACAAGATTATTAAAACTCAATTGTGAAAAATGCATAAGCACCCTGGGTTAAATCTCTTCAGAACTGGTAAAAACTAGAGATGCTTCAATGCTCGTAAGAATAGGTAAAAAACAAATGAAATACACACACAAACTGCATATAAATTTTACCTAAAAGCTGAGGAATTCTAATTAAGTCCACCTGTGGAGGGTCCTGTGAACTGTAAAACTTAAAGAGAACGGTGATGTCAGCGGGATTCAATGCATTCTTTGTCAACATCGGGGCTAATGCTTGAGCAGCCCTCGGGCATGAATTGGCTCCACTCAAGGCCAACGTTATTGGAGTAACATTCAGCTGGCTGAGGTTAAAAACAAAGTACATAATAAATAAGTATATATATATATATATATATATATATGCTTGTACCTCGTGGGGAATGGACACTTTGTTTCTCTCTCTCTCTATTAATATCTAAATAAGAAGGGAATAAGTTCTTGGTGGTTTATTCTGTTCACACCCGAAAGTGTATAAAGTATCAGTGAATCCATGCATATAAATTATAAAGTGAAACTTATTAAATTTTAGAAAGCGAAATACAGTTTACATATATATTTAAGTCGTAATACAGCTGGCATTCGAGAAAAGTTTGAAACAAGGCAGAAAAAAGGTTATAAAACCCTTGTGACCATCGAAAGGAAAGAAAAGAAAAAAATTTATTTCTTTTTACGATATTTAATGAATAGCATGACCATGGGTCCAAATTCTCACCTAATTTGCAATTTGTGTAATTTGGAAACTGAAAATATGGCAATCAGGTGTGATTTCTGCCAAAAACTACATGACTATATCTCTATGAATTGGGATGATAGCGCCAAATGGACTGTAAACTCTTTTGCAGTATTTAAAGAAATGGAAAGGAGAATACCAGTGTTATGGAAAAGGAGGGAATAGTGGGAAAATAAGAGTTCCAAAATGTCCCAATGTAAAATGAGATGGATGAAAGAGGAACAAATAAAAAAATAACATGAAATGAAGACATAACAGAAGGAAGAGAGATAAGTAAAATTTGCAACATGGTTAAGCTGCCCAACAAGGAAAATGATAAAAACTAAAAATGTAGAAAATAAACAGCTGACAAGAACTGGAAACATAAATGACAATAGTAAAAACAAGGATAATAATAAAGAAAATTATAAAAATAATAATACCAAAATGAAAAACAGAAAATAATCAGATGGCAAGAAATAGAAGCATAGAAAATATTGTCTGTAAATACTACGCAAAAGGGCACTGCAGATATCAGGATGGGCAATGCATCTATGCACATTCCACATTACGTAACTTGCATTACACAAATAGATATTACAAATTTGAAAAAAGTGCAAGTTCCACCACTTTACTGTCTACAACACTTATGCAAGGGAGGTGCAACTATGGGGCAAAAATGCTGTTACCACTACCCTCAAAGGAATGCAACAGGTGAACAGGAAAAATAGGTATCAAAGACAGCTACCAATTTTTTAGACGTAGCCAACACAATTCAACTGCTAAATACCATCCAGCAAATACAAAGTCAGCTGACAAATATAGGAATCTGAGAGTTGGACCAAAGGCATGCACAAAGACACTTCATGCGATATTGGGACAACAGGTATTAACAAAGATAAAGAGAGGAAAATTCTCAGAGGATCACAAGGCAATGAAATAGCACCACCATTGGAAAATGAATTAGAACCACATGTATGTAAAAATGATAGAGAAAAATAAGAATAATCTTAGCTAACATTCAGGGGCTTAAATCAAACCATTCCTTGGATGAAGTCTCATACCTGAAAGGACTCGTGCAAGAAACTGAAGCAGACTTTGCATGCCTCACAGAAATCCATCTAAAGGACTGCCAGGTGAACTGTGAAAACTGAGAGTTGTGTTGACAAAAAAGAAATGCAAACTGACAACTATAACATACTCCGAGCCTACAGAACACTAAGGCGTAAAGGAGGATCTGCTATTTATACACGCGAAAGACATGTGGCAGAAATGACTATAAGTACTTCAAACAGCTATGTAGAATGTGTAGCAGCAAAAGTTGAAAAATTAAATATGGTACTAATTGTAATGTACAGACCCCCAAACACACCAACCTCAAAATTCTCAGATTTCATTACAGAGGTCAGAAACCAGGGTTGGCACCCAAAAACCCAACCCAAAACCCACTGGAATTTTCAGTGGGTTTTTGTTCCGAGATGTTTATTTTAAAATAATTGAAATTTCTCCGATTGCTACATTGTTCAATTGTAGCTAATTAGAATGATTTGGCATGCTGATTATTTGAAGTAAGCTGACTTATAAAACAATTCTTAAATTATGCAGTGTGTAAATAAAGATTATGAAAAATTTAAAAGTTATTAAAAAGTTGTTCTTTTTGATCTACAGTTGTTCTAACCACATATGGCATTATCTGACCTCGCGTTTTCTTGGCTGGAGTAGAATGAAAAAATGGTATGGAAGATTCAGAAGTGGTTGAAGTCTTTTTTGTACTTCCAGCATCTACTGCTGAAATCAGATATGGCTTTTTTCCATTATGAATACTGTGCGCAATAATAGGATCATTACCTACTGAACTCCAGCCATCTTGTATAAGGGTAATGGTACAATCATCAAGATTAAGGTCATTCTTCATTTCATGGATTACTTCATCATTAACTTTTATTAACAGATCAGATGCCAACCTTTTCCTGTTTGGTGGTTCATATCCTGATCTTAGACCTTTGATTAATTTTATAAATTCTTTATTTTCTAAAACATTGAAGGGTATGTTAGCTAAAAAAAAAGAACCTTGCAACTTGTAAATCTAATTCTTCCTTTTGGTCCACAGTCATTCTTACCACAAATGGTGTAACTGATCGTTGCCTTTTATGCTTTAATGGTGTTGAATGACAGAATGTGGATGATGAAGAACCTGCACTGGTGTCACTCATTTCAGGCACATTTTCACTTATAATCTTTGGATCATCTTTGCCAGAAGCCAAAGTTGGAAGAAGTGAATCAGTTTCAAGTGATGCTCCAAATTCGAGTCTCGGCATACCTCTTGCTTCATTTTCAAAACATTCCACTTTTCTTTTACTGCATTTCTCCAGATGATGTTTCACTCTCTCAATTTTTCGAGTGATACTTTCTTTGCAATAATTGCATAGTACTCTAGCAGGCTGATCACTTAATAAAGTCACCTCGTCCCATTCGCTTGCTTTAGATCTTCCACCTCTATAACTCTTTGGCATCTTAAAAATTTAAATTTGAGTTAGGTCTAAATAAAGCTGAAATCTGCTGTTAATAAATAAAGGAAAGATCTAAAATTAAAATGGAGAAAATTCTAATATGTCATTATTATCTCTCATATCTGAACTTTCTGTGAAATAAAGAGGTCTTTTTAATATATATTGTAGATTAGATAAATAAATTAATAAAATAATATATATATTAGGCACTACATAATTATCGAACCTTTCTAAAAAAAATTTCAGCCCATCAAAAACCCCAAAAAAACCCAGTTGGGTTGGGTTTTTTGTGAAAAACCTGGGTTTTTGCCAACCCTGCCAGCAACTGGGTAAAATATCTACATTTTCCAACCCCAAATACTTTTCTCTGTGGCAATTTTAATTTTCTATTCATGAAATATAAAAGGGTAGAAAAAAATATATGTATATACTAGGCCAAGGGGGGGCACATGGGAAGAGCAGGAGCAGGTAAAAATGCTCCTAGCTGTAGCCAATAAATTTATGTTAACACAAGAAAGAACAACTGCCTAGATATGGTATTCACAAACAACAGCAACCTAATTGATAACATAGAAATATCCCCAATTATAATATCAGATCACAACATTGGATATGGAGATGATCACTCAAGATGGGAGAAATACCAAGCATCCTGAAGAGAGTGAACATAGTTCCAATATCTATAAAGGAGGAGATTGATCTGAAGCCAAAAAGTATAGGCCAGTATCGCTTACATCTCATCTCATTAAAATATTTGAAAGACTAGTTAGAGAAAAAACCTATGGCTTTTTGGAAACTCAGAAAAAATTAAATGATAACCAACATGGATTCTGGTCAGGCAGATCATGCCTATCACAACTAATGGACCACCACAACAACATTATTGATGCACTTAAAAGTAATGAAAACTATGATGTAATATACACAAACTTTGCCAAAGCATTTGACAAGTGTGACCATGGAATCATAATATAATGAGCTGAAATATATGGGAATAACAGGAAAAGTGGGTAAATGGATAATTTTCTTAGTGAGTTGCTGCAAGTCATTATAGTTCAAGGAATATCTTCATCAGAATCAGAGGTCCTTAGCTCAGTACTGCAAAGAACAGTATTAGCTCCATTACTCTTCATAATCAGGCTGACATAGATGAGGACGTTACCAGAGACAGCACAGTACCATCCTTTGCCAATGACACAAAGATCAGTAGAAAAATAAGAAACCCAGAGGATATAGGATCTCTACAAACAAACATGAACAGAATCTACAAGTGGATGGAAGACAACAATATGAAGTTTAACATTGAGAAATTTCAACTGTTAAGGTACAGAAAAGGGAGGACCTAAAATCCATGGAATACTATACACCAAATGGACAAATTCAGAGAAATTCTAAAGCAAAAGATTTACGAGTTGTAATGACTGATGATGCAAAATTTGAAACACAACATAAGATAGCAGTAAACAGAGCAAAGAGAATAACTGGGCGGATACTGAGAACCTTTAAACGAAGGGACAGGAATATAATGATTCCTCTATTGAAAACACTGATCATACCCAAGCTGGAATACTGCTCAGTCCTAACATCTCCATATAAAAAACAAGACATTAGTCAGCTAGAAGGAATTCAGAGAAGCTTCACAGCCAAGATCAATGGATGCAAAGAACAAAATTACTGGGAAAGGTTACACAAATTAAACCTATATTCACTCAAAAGTTGGAGAGATATACACACCATTATTTACACTTGGAAAATAATGAGGAAACTAGCAGGTATAACCTTGGTTTTGCTTCCAACCTGTTCATTCTGATGAAGGTGAAGCTTGTCACTCCACCTTAGACTTAGAGTTTAACATGGAAATCCGAATCATGCCCCAACAGCAGCCCATTGATCTACCAGCCAATTTTATTTTATTTTGAAATGCCAGTGGGTTCAGCCTTTATTTGGTGCCTTTTGCTGAAAAATTAAGCCATGCAAAATTATAGACTTTAAAAATATTTAGAGGTTGCTCAATAACTAAAGTTTATCCCCTTCAGTATAAATTTTGTCATTTGCAGAAGTTACAAAAAGAAAATTCTAATGTTCATACATGTACTGTACCAAATATATTATACACAACATATTGAACAATGAACACTATCCTGGAAGCCATGCAAGAGCTGGGTCTTTCAACTCTATTCGTGCTGATTTCTCGGTACTAGCTAACACACAAAGCTTTTCTTGTTTGCATAAGGGTGGTTCTTCCAGTGGTCTTCTGCAACTTGAAGGTACTGTTTTTGTTGTGCATCATTTGTGAAGAGTCTGTTAAACTGCTCTATTAAAGCCACCCACTCTCTCACTTGACAGACTTTGGAATTGTTGAGCAACCTCTAATTATTATTTTTAAGGCCTATAATTTTGCATGGCTTAATTTTTCAGCAAACAGCACCAAATAAGGGCTGAGCCCACTGACATTTCAAAAAAAAAATTTTTTTGCATCACTCTACTATATATATATATATATATATATATATTATAATAGGGACATGCTCAGCCTTTATTTGGTGCCTTTTGCTGAAAAATTAAGCCATGCCATATATACTGGTTAACTGTTTCAATGTGAGTCAAGCCACTTGCAAAACTTTGTATATAATACCACTCAACCAACTAAAACTGGGGCTCTAAAAGAAATCTATGCATTATCAAAGGTTAGTTTCCCATTTACATTTAGCCATCCTATTACAACTACTGAGACACCTCCACTTAATCGCAATCAATTCCTCATGAATGATAAATAAAAAAAAGTAGCTCCTCAACCAGTCTGTAATCAAATGTTATCTTTTAAGAAAAATGGAACAACAGCTAAGTCTATCGGTAATGTCCAAATCAGGGCCTCCATTCACCTAAATTTCACAAGTCAAATTTTTCTTACTTTTGAATAGCATATTTTGTGATCTCTTGCTGTAGTCTTTTAATGTTGTTTCCTCCCTTGGGTTCTTGAGAGAGGATCTGTAGCATTACTTGGGCATAGATGTAAGTGTGCTGACCATGACACACCATTTTCTGAAAATTTCATAATTAAACTCATTTAATATCAGTTAGGAACATTCTCCGTAAGTTAACCAAACTTTAATTAAAGGGCTGAAACAAGGAAAATAACAAAGGGGGGCCTTAGGGGCCATTCAAAAACCATGTGGTCCTTAAAAGGGGGAGGGGTTCCTTATTTGACCACCAAAGGCCACAAAGGGGATGGGGAGGGGGTTCTTGACATTTAACCACATGGCTAATACTAAGCATTAAAATATTCTGTTTATAATATATATATATATCGTAACGAGAAAATTCCAGAAGACTCAAATCTTTGTAAACACAAATTCACTGTACCTTTATTTTGGAAAATTCTAGATTTGAATCTTTAGCATTCATGAAACACAAATTCACCATACTTTTAATTTGCTTTATTTTAATTTACGTAAGATTAGGAAGGGGTGGGAGTGACATCAGAAGACCACATGGTTTTGGAGAGGGGTTTAAGTCATTGGCCACAAATGACCACAAAAGGGGGGGGGGGGGGGGGGGGTTGAAAACCACCCAAAAAAGGACCACATGGTTTTTGAATGACCCCTTATGTATTGAGGGTACAGCATGAGTCAAATATTCACCACTATGTTAAGTTAACATTAAGAAAAATTAACTTTTTATAAAAAGAAAATGAGAATCTTCAGTGTAGGGAATGAGTTGCAAGATAAAAGTTCACTTCATGGAATGTAGTGGCTTCAGGGGTCCAAAGAGAAAATAATTTCTCAAAGCCATCAACATCATGAAACTGCCAGTAATTTTTATTACAATGTTATTTCATTAAAATCAAATAGGAATGAAATACTGAGGGTAGATACAGGGAGAGGCTTACAAGGTGTATTGGTGCCAAACAATGATGTATGAAATGTGACACTCATTTGGCATAATAGTTCCCTGTTAAAAGTGAAAGCAATTGAGATGTCTAATCTAACCCTTTAACTGGTCCATTTCAGTGCTATCATTGAATCAATGTGCTGGGTTTTAGCGATCAACAGAAAACCCAAATCGAGTATACTTGATCAGAGCACCACATGAAATTATATGAGAATTGAGTACACTCAATAGGAACAGTTAAAGGGTTAAGTATGACTGGCATAAAATAAATTGACTGAGAAAGGAGAATGGTCAGTTAATGTGCGTCATAAAAAGGTCACAGAAGATGAGAGTGGAGGATAGTATGAAACATTGGTACGGTCATGGAGAGAATAAATAATGACAGAATTGTGAAAAAGGTGTATGATAGTGAGTGTGTGGATGAGAGAAGTTGAGGAAAACCATGTAAAAGATGAAAGGAAGTGTGTGAATAAATATGAAGTTGAAATATAAAGGTGGCCAAAGAGTTAACATAGAGGTGTGTGTGTTTTTGTGTGTGTATGTGTTTTTGTGTGTGTATGTGTTTTTGTGTGTGTGTTTTGTGTGTGTGTGTGTGTGTGTTTTTGTGTGTGTGTGTGTGTGTTTTTGTGTGTGTTTTTTTGTGTGTGTGTGTGTGTTTTTGTGTGTGTGTGTGTTTTTGTGTGTGTGTGTGTGTTTTTTGTGTGTGTGTGTGTTTTTGTGTGTGTGTGTTTTTGTGTGTGTGTTTGTGTGTGTTTTTTTGTGTGTGTGTGTGTTTTTTGTGTGTGTGTGTTTTTGTGTGTGTGTGTGTTTTTGTGTGTGTGTGTGTTTTTGTGTGTGTGTGTGTTTTTGTGTGTGTGTGTGTTTTTGTGTGTGTGTGTGTTTTTGTGTGTGTGTTGTGTGTGTGTTTTGTGTGTGTGTTTTTGTGTGTTTTTGTGTGTGTGTGTTTTTGTGTGTGTGTGTTTTTGTGTGTGCATGCGTGTGTGTATAAGATGAATTCTTAGATTATGTCTGTAAAGCTGAAGTTTCTTGATATATTAATAGTGTAAATGTTATTCACTTTTAAAACTGTGTGACTTTTTGATGAACCACCCACCAAATGAAGTGATATATTTGTATGTTAAATAAATATTGAAGCCAATTATCATGGGGAACTTTTAAAATGTGCTATGTAGAAAATCTGTCATATCAATAAATGCTAATGTAAGAAATGAAATTCTTTGGATTTCCAAATTTGAAATACTTCACAATTATACTCACAACAAAGAAAAAATATAGGGTTTTTTTTACATATGAGCCATCAAACTTAATGAATTCAAATTACCATGTTTTTTGAAGAGTTCAAACCCCTTTACGATAATATACTAGGGGCACTCAATATATTTTGCCCCACCTTTTTTTCTTAGCTAAATAATAGGCCATGGGGATGAAATGTCTTTTGGACCATAAGTTTGAACTTTCTGCGCTTCATATAACCAGATTTTTTCCAGTTTGAACCTCCCCTCCTTGTATAAAACCACTTTTAAACACCTTTGTATGAAGGAAACAATTGGAAATATTCACAAACTTCTACAAAACATTTACAGAGATGCTGTTGTTGATTGAAGCACAGTTGGATGCTGGTCTAAGCGTGAGAGATCATCGGAGAGAGGGAGAGCCAGCCTCGATGATGAGCCATGCAGCAGCTGCCTGGCATTGGCTGTGATATCTCTCACTGTGCAATGCACTAACAGCATCATTCGATCAAATCGGCGCATCACATACAAGGAGCTATCACTGGAGCTACAAATTAGTGAAGGAAGTGTCAATTCAATAATTCAGCAACTGGGATACTCAAAAGTGTGTTCATGGTTTGTTCCTCACCAACTGACTGACAAGATCACAAAGCCCAAAGAAAAGAAATTGCTTCCGAGTCATTGGTTCGATACGAGACAGAAGGGGATGACTTCCTTTCATGAATTGTGACTGGGGATGAGACTTGGGTACACCACTTTGAACCTGAAACAAAACGTCAATCCATGGAGTGGCATCATGCAGATTCCCCACGCAAGAAAAAGTTCAAAATGACTCCCTCTGCAGGAAACGTTATGACCACCATCTTCTGGGACATGAAAGGGGTGATTCTGGTGGATATTATGAAGAAAGGACAAACAATCAACTCGGAGGCATATATTGCTACCCTACACACAGACTCCAGAGACGTATAAAGTGAGTTTGACTGGAGAGAAAACTGGAAGACATCCTTCTTCTGCATGATAATGCAAGACCACACAACAGTTTGCAAACAAGAGAGGCCATCACAAAAATGCTCTTGACTGTGTTACCCCACCCTCCATACAGCCCAGATCTGGCACCTTCAGACTTCCATTTGTTTGGGCCAATGAAGGATGCTATTCATGGAAGAAAGTTTTGGAGTGACAAGGAGGTTGTTGAGGAGGTTAAGAGGTGGCTCCAGCAGACTTTTACCAGCAAGGAATAAAGGCCCTTGTTTTGAGGTGGAGGAAAGCCATAGAAAAGGATGGAGACTATGTGGAAAAATAAAAATTTGTAAAAAAGGTATGTAGCTACTTATGTACAAAATTTCTGGAACTTACAAAAAAACTTGGAAAGAAACAAAAAAGGTCGGGCAAAATATATTGAGTGGCCCTCGTACATATACAACAGTGTTATAAACTGCCAATGAAAATTTTCATAGCCAGGTGAGAGCCACTGAACAATAGACACCTTGATTAATATTAAATAATGCACAGTGATAATTAGTAACAAGGCTTTCTGGTCAATATTCTTAAACCCAAATGGCTCTGTAGACTCAGTATTATAAGCAAGTGCATGGTTAGATCAGTGGAATCAACACCACTAGAAGGGAAAATACAACTTTTCCTTTCAGGTGAGTGGCTGAAAGACTTGTCTACACTAAGAAATACAAAAACAAACACTTGCAGATTGACACTCAGTGTTAGTTTCCTTATCCATACAAACAGTATTTAACCATTTCCCTGTTAATTAATTGAATGAATTAATGTACAGTAACTAATAATGTATCTACATAAGTTTCACAAACTTACAGCAAAATCTTGCACAATTTTGGGCCTTTGATCATCTGAAGCTTGCAAGTACTGGGCAGCAGGAGTTTTCAGAATACAAGAGAATACTTCAATCTGTTGGGCAGCTGTAGAAACACTTGTGATTTCACCTTGAAATCCTGCGTCTGATATCAACTAAAAGAAGGAAGAAATCTGAGTCTGCACATATTGGCAGAATGACTAGAGGATAAAGAAAAAAATATTGCATTAATGTCTCCACTTTCTTTTTTTTTCCTAGGGCAAGTATAAGCTTTTCTCCTAATTTGTAAAAGTATTTAAATTTTAGTGTTTAAACTATATCAATGACCAAATTCTACATTAAGTTTTAATTTACCAACTATAATTTTTAATACTAGTGTAACAATATAAAAGTAATATTTATAATGATACACATTAATAATACTTAACTGAAGTTGTTACATCCAGGATTAAAACAATCCAGAGAAATCAAAGTAATCAAGCCCTACCTTAATTGTGAAGTTTAACATAAGGCAGTCTGGGAACTCTTCTGCTAACTTATAAACAACTGATCGCCATGTGCTGTGTTCTATTAATTCTGTTAACCATGCAGGAGCCTTTGGGAAAAATCCAAAGTTTAGAAGTTAAAGAATGGATAGCTACTGCAGTCTTTCTAAAATTAAAAGAAGTCTCTTTTTAACTTACATTTATGACTAGAAAATATTATTACCAAACTGTTGCTATGTGCATTGTTTCAGCCATTTTTATTAATTAAATGTGATAATTGCCGCAATCAAGAGATCACTTAATGATTAGAAAAAACTTACATCTCCTTCTTCAGTGAAAATTGTATCAGCCTTTTTAGGATCAAATGTCTTTAAAATAAGATTTTTCAAATGATTTTCAACCATTGACTGGACTTCATTTATACTTGCACCTGAAAAAACATTGATTTTGCACGTTGAATTCATTTGTGAAATGATATGGGCACAGATAGCTTCTTACCTATAGGCCTACTAGTATAAGACCAAAGTCTTAGCCCAATCCTTCCCCTTGTATATTGGAGATGTGGAAGTAGCTGCACCTTACAGCAGGGACTGCCACATCCCTATGCCAAAATTTTCATATTATTACAATAATAAATTTTTTTTGCCTTTCTTATAAACTCTGGTCCCTAATTTCTATTAGCCTCCTCTTATGATAGAAAAAATGCAAATGAAGAAATAGTCCCTTTCAGTCACCTTGTCTTCCATAATTACTTCTTGATCAAGCTTCATCTCAATTTTTCTTTCCCTAACAACTTAAAAAGCTAACAATCAGGCTTGGCCCAACTGAACCCAATCCAGTTGTCCCCACTAGGTTTTATCAGAAAAACCTACCTTGAAAAAACCTGAAAATCCCCACCTTTTAACCTTTTAGTGTTTTTCCAAAACTTTCCAATTTCCTAAAGCTTTTGAAATATGAATACTGTACCATATTTTAAGGTAAATGAAATACAATAAATGATTTATTAACATTCATTGCAAGGCTAATAGTTGACTCAAATTTTAGGCCTTAAGAATGAAGCTTCTTACCATTCATTTAATAAATTTAAATTTCCTTCTATTATATGAGAAGTTTCTATAATATAAATTTTCACCAAATGACTAGACTTTTTCTACACTTAATCTATTTCTGGCTTTTGACAAAATATGGCCAAAACTTCAGTAGTTTAACTGTAGGGTAACTGCTAATTAGATTATCCATGTAACTATACACATACTCTAGGGGAGAGTGATGGAATATTTGATGAGAACCTATTTAACATTACAGTAAGGTAAGAGGTAAGCTATGGCGTAGATTACTGACTAGGCTTACAGCCAGACTAGAATTTCTGAAGGCTTTTGTTGTCCGAGTGTGTTTAACTGCATATATTTCAGTCTGGACTCGTGGGTCAAAGTTACACATGATCAATATGAATATGACTTAGGTTGTCAGAGATAAAAAATTAATAAGGTTTGCCTTTGTTAGTACTTCAATTACGGAGTTACTACAATTGGTTTAATTCAAAGGGCTCTTGTATAGACCTAACCTATCCAACTTAGTTGAGCTTAAGAATTTAAAAACCTAAGAAGCATAAGGATAACTCAAAGCTACAAGGGTGCTTCTAGGTTATTCCTGTCCAAAATAAGAAACACCCACCCCAAATACATACTGCAATATTTTACTCTATAATATCATAACTGTACAAAGAATTCAAGCTATTTACGAGGTTTTGTCTCAAAATACTTTTAGATTCACAAGATCCTGTCAGTCAAATGCATGCAAGAAGCACAGCTATTTACAGATACCCCTCTTTACAGATATACATTAACAAAACCTCATTTCCAAATGGACTGGGGTGAGAAAACAAAAATAGCTCTGATGATTACATGGGCAACCTGGGCCAACACAGTGCTGATATGCAAGGACATTGTTACCTTCATGGGAAGAAAGAGGAAACACATCCCTATGCCCTTTTTACCCTAGTTACAAATATAGCCATTCACTGGATCATGTTACTATTAAATTTAACTTCATTATTATTTACAAGATTTCTATTTGACTAAAAATGTTCATAAATTCTTTCTTAAAGCTATCCAAGGTATTACTGGTAAGTCATTCCAAAAATCCACCACTCTAAAACTGAAGAAATATTTACCAATTTCCAATCTACAAGTTTTCTTCCATTTTTTAACTGACTTGTAATTTATTATCAGTTTTTAAAGAAAATAAGTTTTTTATATCTTTCTGATTGATGTCTGCAAACATTTTGTATAGTTCAGTCATATTACCCCTAATACACAGTTTTCTACATATATATATTAAATCCCTATTATACTTCCCCTTCAAGACAGGAACAAGTTTAGTTGTGCTATGCTAAACACCACTAACATATCTATATCCTGCCTGAAATGAGGAGACCTTGGCTATATGCCTCATATAAACTGTAAAGTTTGGTTATTACCTCTTTGCTTTTGTAACTCTCATTATGATTTATAATGCCCAACATTTTATTCACTTTGTTTCTAGCTTCTAGGCATTGCTTTGAAGATTTACCTAAGTTTTTTAGTAATAATTACTCCTTGACCTTTCTCCTCATCTACAGTCTCCAACCAATTTCCACCCATTTCATACCCAAATTTTTGGTTGTTTCCATTTATATGAAGAGCCTTACATTTATGGCAACTGAACTGCACTTACAACTTCTCTGCCCAGGCTATAAGTTTATTAAAATCTTTCTGTAACCTATAACTACCTTCTGCTGTTTTAGGCTGATCCAGCTAGCTTTTAATGTTATCTACAAACTTAAAAATCATGCATCTATCACATCCTCCAAATCATTTAAGTATACTATAAATAGTAAAGGTCCAAGGACTGATTCCTGAGGAAACCCCTCTAATGACTTCCTTCCAGTCAGATTTTTGCCCTTCCCTTTAGCCATTCTTCTACCCAGTTCAATACCTGCCCTGAAATCCCACTTTGTTTTAATTTATGCAAAAGTCTTCTGTGAGGAATGTTATGCCTACTATATAACAGAATTACACATTTAATTTTAAACTAAGGTTATACATATAATATAGGCTGGATAAAAAGTATGAGAGGTTATAACTGTGTTGAATAAACTGAACTTGAATCATTAGCAAAACTATTTTTAAAATAACATAACTTAGACTTTAGCAAAGCTTTAGTAACTGCAGTAGTTTGCTGTCATAGTTACTGAGAACAAACTTTAAAATACTGCCCATCTCTATCCCCTTCTGCAATCTTATAAGTTGTTTTCCAAGTTTTCAGGGTATAAAAGGTTAAAAATGACTTGAACCAATTCAGTTTGCTTCTCTCCTTTAACTTAACCATAATTTTGTGTTTTGTTATTTCCTACAATAATTTATGTAGGCCTATAACAAATATTTTTTTGAAAATGTAAATACTAAAATGTGGACCAATAGTGATGAAGAGTAAATGTGGGGTAATTCAAGTGTAGATGATAAAATATTATTATTATTTAGGCCTATCAGAGTAATGATCATCTGAACTGTATTATTTCTATATATATATTAACAAGTTTTTAAAGTATAGTACAGCATCCTGTAGCTTGATTAGTTAGGGTGTCACTCAAGTGTTGAGACTCCTCTGAGTTGTGGGTTCAAACCCCAGTGCTGCAATTGTCTTTTTTGTATCTTATGCTATGGTGAGGCAGCAGGCCAGTCAGGTAGCCCTAGCTTGGTCCCTAACCCCAACTTTATGGGGGTATGAGACATTGGATGTTACCTTACCTTTAAAGTATAGTGCTTAAGAATATCATTTTTAATAGCAAAAGAAAGAAAAAGGATCTTCCCCACCAAAAGATAAAATTCTCCAGGGGTTTTGGATTTTATCTTAAAGAATACCCAGGTACAGTGAGTTTTTTTCAAAGAAACCCAGGTCTTTGCCAACCTTCCTAACAATCAACAGAATTGTCACTGCACTTTGTACAACAATTCCAAGTTATTATGCTATTTATTTTTGCATACAGTAAGTTTCAACCTAATTCACTAAAAGCATAAAGGAATACAGGTAGGTCCCATTTTATGTGTGGGTTACATTTTGGGAAAACAGCAAGTAGCACAATTCTGCATAAAATGAATCCTTATTTCCCATAGGCCCCATGTTATAAATGCATGTTACATTCCTGAGCAGTGCATAGCCACCCAGGAAACATTGTAAGTTAATTTAACCATAAAAACAAAGTCAAATAGTAATAAACATGAATCATAATACAGGGGGTCCTCATTATGTGAGTATTCATTATCTGAGTCCCTGCATTTACAGAGCCAAATAATTGTAGAACCATATGGATAAATTCCCCGTACTTAAGAGGTTTTTATGGATAATATGTACATGGAACACAGAAGCATAATGGAAAACCATTTAAATTTCCTTCAGACTCACTGTCTCGCTTGCTTTCCCTTACCTCCAAACACTCCACCCCCAACCCTGATGCCACACATGTTCAGTCTCTCGCTAACCATTGCCAGTGCTGAACCCATCTGTGGTTTTCTGGTGTTTTCATTCTGATTTTGTTGATTTTTTGTGCTATTGTGTAAGGGAAGGTACATAAAAGGGTTTAAAAAGTGTACAGTAGACTCGCAACTTAAGTGGATTTTTCTTACATGGTTTCAACTATACACGGGTTATAATTTTACAATTTCCAATTTCAGAAAATATAAATCCAAATTTCAAAAAATATGAATAAAAAAATATAAAATAAAAATATAAAAAATATAAAATATAAAATTTTTTAATTTTAATACTACTATAATAAATATATACAGTAATTAAAAATATAAAAAATAGGTGGTGCCACCCCACCATCCCACTTTTGTCTGTCTCAGTTCCCGCGTGTGTATCATCGGAATAGCAAGAAACTCTGACTGATGCCGAGTTGGAGGAAATAGTGAGAGCGGACGAAGGCGGCGACGGCGGTGGCGGTGGCGACGATGATGAAGAACAAGAAGAGTCAGCATGTTGGGATATACACAAGTTTAGTGAATTGTTTCAGGTGGCCGAGCACTTGGAAAAACTTAGTGTCTGAGTATGACCCCTCTATGGAGCGCAGCATCAACTTCTCATGAGGTCTTACAAGCCCTATGGCTCAATATAATAATATGTTCCAGCAGCTTAAGAAACAAAAACGACAGCTTCCCATCACCATGTTCTTGAAGAAAACCTCACCATCAACATCATCAGCAGATCAGCCAACGCCCTCAACTTCTCAGTGACCTTGAGCTGCCCACATACTCCCCTGCATTGTTATCTGAGCTTGATGATCCCCCCAAGGTGACGTGGGAAGGGGATGAATAAGCTCAAAACAACAACACCCAGAAACACCTGTCTCCATAAGCTCATCATTCATAATTGTACAGGTATGTTATAGTGTATATGTACGTATAACAGAGTTAGAATATATAGTGATTTAAGGGCAATTTAGGGGATTTTTTTTTGGTTTCTGACTTTGCACGGGGTCCCAGGAACGTAACCCCCACGTAAGTTGCGAGTCTACTGTATTTTACAAATGTTTAACCATAATTTTGAGTGTCATTTATTGTGTTAAGGTCCTAATTAAACCTTATTCTCATTATTTTTTTATGGGTTTTAGGTCCCCGCTTTAAGTGGATTCACTTAAAGTGGTGATTTCTTGGTCCCTATTATTGTTAACCCTTTCAGTGCGTGTGGTAAACTATGTTTACCATAAAAAAGCCCGACTCAGGACGCATGGTAAACTATGTTTACCATTAAAAATCTTCTCTCAGGACGCATGGTAAACATTGTTTTCCACGTTTAATAAACAGTCTATGAACCCCCTCGTTCCTATTAGAACAACGTAGTTAGTTCCCTGACTAATATTAGACATCAATATGGTGGTATTTGGCATCTTTTTTTATTTTCTGACTCTCAGCTCACCAGAGGGGGGAGTGAAATAGATTCCCCCAATCAGTTCAGCATGGCATCCACAAGCAGTAATAAGCGTAAAAAATCCTCTCTAGATGAGAATGAGATAAACGAATATCTCTCAATGTGTTCTGAAAGTGATATAGAATGTGAAAGTGAGGATGACTGGGCGCAAGATAATGTACGGGATATTATACAAAACTGATCAAGTAGTGACGATGATGAAGAAAATGTGGTACTTTTGGAAAGAGATCTGCCTAAAGCAACAAAATCAAGCGAAAATTTTGAATGGCAGGAAATTGGTGAAAATATAGGCTGTACCGAGGTGGGTGGCAGTTTACTGGTGAAAATAAAGTGCTCTTCAATGATCAAACTCATACGATGTATGATGTTTTTTGTGAAGTTTTTCCCAAAGAAGTAATTGAACTAATGGTTACAGAAACAAACAAATATGCAACTCAATTTCTGGCTGCTACACCTAATCTGAAATCACATCTCGGTATAGTGCATGGGTCCCAACTACGTTTACAGAAATGAAGCAATTTATAGGGCTTTTACTTCTCATGGGTATTATACAAAAACCCAAGATAGGTATGTATTGGTCAACCGACAGTTTTTATGCTACTCCAGTATTTACAGCAATCATGAAAAGAGACAGATTTACCAACATTCTTTCTTTTTTGCATTTTGCTGACAATGCAGATGAGACGTTGAAGGAAAGAGGGGGAAGATGGTGAAATTGCATGACTTTATTGAGTTGATGACATCTGCTCTTGAATCAAAATATTCAACTTCTCAGAATCTAAGTTTGGATGAATCTTTGTTGCTGTGGAAGGGCAGACTCAGTTTCCGGCAATACATAAAAACGAAAAGATCACGTTTTGGGATAAAAAATTTCAAACTTGTGGATGAAAATTGTGTTACTTTGAAATATAAATATATACCGGGACGATGGAAACTGTTGCTGATTTTTCTAAGACTGAAAGTATTGTAGTAAGTATGATGGAAAAATATTTAGGAAAAGGTCACAACGTCTTCACTGATAACTTCTATACATCACCAAAACTATACAAATACCTTAGTGATAATAAACTGGTGCCACAGGGACTGTTAGAAGTAATCGTAAGGGCTTATGCCATGCTATGAAAACTATGAATGTGGCAAAAGGAAAGAAACTTGCCTTTGAGACTCCTGAACTGCTTTCCCTTGTGTTTCATGACAAGAGAAGAGTTTGCATGCTCTCCAATTACCATTCAAACAGTGATGTGACAGTAACACGTAGATCAAAGGAAGGTCGAGTCGAAAAAACCATTCCAGCTTGCGTACATGAATACAACAAACATATGGGATATGTAGACCGAACAGACCAAATACTGCATTATTACTCTGTCCCAAGAAAGTCTCTAAAATGGTATAAGAAGCTGGCAATGCATTTGATTCAGGTCCGAGTACTAGATGCTGTGGAATTTATAATCTCATAAAAAAGGGAAAAGTTCCCTTTCTAGACTTTTGCCATGAGATTATAAAAGGACTGACATCTGCAGATGAACCTAACTTGAAGAAATCAGTAGTTCCAAGACTAGTTGGAAAACATTTTACCAAGAAAATTACATCAAATTCTGAACGTACCCCAAGACCAACAAAGAGATGCAGGGTATGTTATGCCCATGGGATAGAAAAACGAGTACGTTTTCAATGCGAGACATGCCCCGATACCCCAGGGTTATGCGCCGAACCATGTTTCAAAATTTATCACTCAGCATTTAACTTTTAGTTAACTAAATAAAGATAATATCTCTATTTTATTTCATTTTAACCTTTATTTTTTGGTTACCCATGAAAAAATTGAAAATATTATTGATAGAAAACTTATTTTAAAGGCAAACAAAAGACGAAGCAAAAAAATAATTGAAGTTTATTTTCTGGCGCATTTATACGCGCAGCTTTCGTTCTGGGGTATTAGCGTGACACGCACAGGGCGTATCAGAATGGGACGCAGCGAAAGGGTTAAATAATGAGGACCCCCTGTACTTATAGAATCAATTAGACACAATAACTTTTAAAATAATATTTAATCCTAATTAATATTGTGCTGTATGGTACTCACCTAAGGGCCTGAAGTCAGCTTACTGGGCATAAAAAGTTGGGAGGGGAGGAGGATGGGAAGGAGATATGCGGGGGGGGGGGGGGGCTCAGGAGATTGCTGAGCTGCTGAGTCATCAAAATGAATAGGCAGCCCAAGCAACATGGAGTGGTCAAACAGGTTTCAAAAGGGGGAGGGAGTTAACAAGTTAACATGTTCAAACTTGTTTGTTCATGTGGAGTGGCACAGATATTGTGTGGTGGAGTGTGTAATATCAGTTTATATAGCATGTGAAACAAATTTGTTCCCTAAAAAATTTAGCATGTTATAGCAATTCTGCGTAAAGTGGTACTGCATATAATGAGACCTACCTGTACAGTAATAAATGATAAAAAAATGCTTACCTGCTAAGATTAGCCACTCTGCCATAAGATTTGCCATCTGAGCTACTGCTTGATAATTTTGTGATAACATGTCTATAACTTGTTCTGGATTTCCTCCAGCCTGAAAATATCTGTAATACAGAGTCCTTAGCATTATTCACATAGCTATGATATGGTAACTGGACATACAGTTCAAAGCTTTTAAAAGCTCAAAATCAATAATGAACTCTAGTATTGATGATTTTCTTAGCTTACAAGCCAAGAAATTAGCTATGAATAGTATATTTATAATAATAACAGACCTTTTCAGAGTAGAAAATATCCCTGGTTCCATAATATAATCTGTACTGGAAAACTGACTCAGACATTGTTGCTGAACCTCAATTGGATTGAGATCTTCCTCATCTTCATCCTATGAAGAGAATTAAAATATACGAGAGGAAAATAAAACAAACTCCCGTAACCTACAATAGATCTATCTTTTCTGTTCTAAGAATGTACTCCTTTCTTACCAGTACCCATAGCTCAATGGGTAACACCAATTCCCTATAAGCAAAGTGAAGACACTAAGGTCTTGATAAGTTCGAGTGGCTTCATGTTTTCCAAATGTAAAGGTCATGGCCACATCATAGCACCACTTCCCATTTATCAGCAAAGTTAAGTGACATTGGGTCTGCATAGTAGTTGGATGGGAGACCATCTTTGCATCCAGATTATGCAATAATCCATGGTTCAGATCCCGAGTAAAGTCATAGGTCTCCTTCACCATTTGACCTTAGATGTTGTGAAGGAGGTTAAACAACACCATCATTACATTTTTTTACCCGAGGTCAGAGGTATGACTATGATGATGATGATGCTGGTTAATAATAATAATAATAATAATAATAATAATAATAATAATACTCTAGGAGTTCATACAATGATCTGCATTCTCCAGTCAATTACTTAAGAGAACCATATGCTGGTACATATAACAACACTAGACTTTTTGTAGATAAGCCATTGTTGATATGAAAGAGGAATTAGTATGGGACAGTTTTAAATCAACATTTTGGGAACCTAAAATAATTACTAATAGAGCCTTACCTTTTCAGAAATACAGTTATGCAACTTTGTATAAAAAACAACAAGTCCATCAATTTACCTCCACACTTCTCAAACTAGGGGTCGCGTAAATATTATTGGGGGTCGCAGAAACATTTGAAAATATTATTTTTTTCATAAATATACAGTGTTAGTACCTATTGCTTTTATGACTGAGTGAAGGGTCGCGAAAAAATGTGTCTGATCCAAAGGGGTCGCAAGTGAAAAAAGTTTGAGAAGCCCTGATTTACCTTATCTTTCCTCTATATTTCACGCACAGGCCACACGTACATAGTTACAAATAAGAATGGTAAAAATGGTGAAGCAAAAGAAATGGGGATTTACTCTTTTTGGATAAGAGTGACTGGGAACCTAATGTAAAAAAAATTAAAAGATAGACTTTTTACCTATCTCTCCACTAGTTAAATGTCAAAATAGCAGAAAAATATATTACTACTCTACTAAATTAGGGGTAACTACAAGTTCTTCCAAATCAATTGTTTTTAGAATTACTGATGCAAAAATAAATCACTCTTAAAATTTGTTGTTATAATTTATTCCTTAGCTATTTCATACCATTGGTTCTGTTTCTGTGTGGTCTTCCCAGGTGCGAGCAACGTAATCTTCCTCCATCATTGTAAGGTCTTATGTTGTTAGATAACAGTAGACTGGCGAGTTAAGTTCTCAAAATGAATTGTTTTAATTTAATATTTATTCCTGAAAAAGAAATAAATTAACCTCTTAGAGCAATGTACCAACTCTAAACTTACACCCTTACTATTACCAATTACCACCACATCACTGTCAGAGTAGCCCTAAGTATAGAACATCCTGCTCTTCAGGTTTATGAAGTATGAATGTGCCATAGGATGCCCCCTAATCCTTCTAAAAAGAAGTTTGGATGTGGGTCTTCCTTTTATCTTTTTACAACTATTATAAATGTCTGTGTACTGCTTATGATAGAAGTTAACCTACCAACAATGAAGCACCACTATTGGTGACGTGACCATCACCGATGTTTTTTTAAATTGGCACACTTATAGATCTCTGTGAGGAAAACAGAATGACGCTTGTTTCAACACTCTAGGTCATATGGTTCCGGAGATATGGCCCTTCAAATTTTGTAAAAAAAGGTCAAATTCCAAGGTCATACCATATTTCAACATGAAATATCTCAGCTCCTATTGCACTTACAGAGACCATTTAAACACTATGTTAAAGCTTTTAAGCAGATCTACAACTTTGTTTCTATTCATATTTTACCTCAGTGGTAAAAAAAAAGTTGATCTTATTTTTGACCTTTGACCTTGTGTAGGTCATTTGATGTCACAACCAATTTTTTTCTCCTTTCACCCAATTTTGGGTACACATGTCTACCTTAACCTAGAACAAGATTTTTAGTGTTGATTAAGTTAGTATAGATGCTACAGCCATTTCAGTGGACCATACCTACCTCCATTTTGACCAAGTACCTTTTTCCACCAAACTTTGGAACTGTTTGAGCTAGTGTTGAGAAAAATACGATTAGATTTTTCTTACTGAGATATATAAGGCCTGCTAATTTTCAAAAAAATTGGTAATTATCTAACCTAACCTAACCCAGTTATTTGGTCGAATAAGTATCCAGCCCAATTATAAAATTTAATTTTTTTTTGTATATTTCAGAGAATTATATAATATAGGTAATTTAAATTACATAATTAATTAATTTATATGGACATTCAAAAGTGTGAAGAACTTCGAACCTGCTATCCTGTTTAAAGGTAAGCTATGTACGTATATAAGTACTTTATACTAGGCTATAGGTATTACCCCTATAGAATAAGTTGTTTTAAGAGTTAGACGAGTTTTAATAGAATTACTTAACTTTGTGTATTTATTCATTGTGTACAACAGCATGTACCCATGTGAAAATAAGCTTATTTAAACCTTGGAGCAAGGATTTTTTTGGCATCTGTATTTATTCCAATCTGTAAATCAAACTGCACATTTTTTCTTGTTGTAGACCTCTGAAACAAGATCAGTAGGTCCCAAATTTTATTTGTGCCATCTAAGCAAAAATAGCTTTTAACAGGGTTGGATACAATGAATAATTATAATTGTATTTTTAATTAATTGATCCTAATTCCCATTAATTGTAATTGATTCAAAATAAAATAAAAATAAAGGTAATTGATTTTTGAGCTATAACTAATGTAATTGATCAATTAATGTCAATTGTTAAAAATTATACCCCTAGATCTGGCAGTCATACATCATCCAATGAAAATAAACCTTTGATAGTTTACTTAGTTATACTTAGATATAGATATATATTTTAGAAATATATATTTATTTTAGATATATATTTAGATGTATAGAATAGATAGTTATATTTGTGTAATTGTAATTGATTCAGACAAAATTAATTGTAATTGCAATTGATCTTGAAATTGTGAAGTACAATACTAACTAATTAATTTGAAGAAAAATAAAAAAAATTTTAATTGTTTCCATTTTGTGTAATTGAATGCAACCCTGGCTTTTAAGCTACATGTTTTTTTCTTTTTAGATAAACATGGATTTCAGCAGTTTGAATATGGACCCATTTAAAAAATACAAAGGAAAAGTGAAAAAAGGCATTCATGCATTGACTAAAAATTTAAATGATCAAAATCCTGAATTGAAACTAACAAATAATCATAAAGCATGTGCAACCTGTTGAAATATACTAGCAATTGTCCATCCCCAATGCCTGAATGTGAACCACTTGAAAAATCACCATCCACGCACCTTAATTTTGGAAAGGTAAATTCAAGAAAAAAAGTTTTTGATGCACTTTATTGTTAATACAATGGATATGTAAAATTCAATAAAAAGAAAACCCAAAAGCCAATAAAGAAAGATATGATTATTACTCTTATTATTTGTTATTAATCAATTAATTAATTGATGTGCTGTATTGCCACTTTCGGCTTCTAAGACGCAGGGCGATTTTTTAAGGTATTTATAAGGAAAAAAAGTGTGTCTTATAAGCTGAGAAATACGGTAGTTAAAATGCAGTATGAGCTTAGTAAATTCAATGCTCCATTGGCCACACTTGATGAGATCCCAATAAAACCATGTAAACTCTCTGACAGCACTGGTTATGCAAAGAGAAAATTGAGGAAAGTAGTTGTTGTGAAAAGAAAGCTTGAACTTGCAACTAAACAACCAATTTCATGCAGTGACTCAGATGATACAGAACTGGAGATTCTTCAACAACTAAAAGAGAAATTTAATCAAGTGACAAGTCAAAGTGAAAAACTGACAATTCTTACTATCCTACCAAAAAGATGGACACAAGTAAAGATCAGAGAAGAATTTAAGTGCTCAGATTACATGGCTAGGCAAGCAAAGAGTTTGGTGAGGGAGAAGGGAGTGCTTTCAACTCCTAATCCGTGTTTGGGGAAATGCCTGAATAGCGAAACTGCTGCCAAAGTAATTGATTTCTATCATTCGCCAGATGTGAGTAGACAAATGCCAGGGTTGAAAGACTATGTTTCTGTAAAAGGAGCTGATGGTAGGCGGGAAAGAAAACAAAAATTGCTAATCTTATGCAACCTAAAAGAAGCATTTGAGCTTTTTAAAACAAACCATCCAACAATTAAAATAGGATTTTCAAAATTTGCAAAGCTTTGGCCAAAAGAATGTGTGTTGCCAGGTGCCAGTGGAACACATTCTGTCTGCATTTGCACAAATCTTTGGTAGGATAAATAATTACCTTGAAAAGTGTATACAAATACTTTATTATTATTATAAATGTAACAATAATGGCTTCCATAAAATATATTGTAAATACTTAATAACTGCCTTTTTTTAAATATAAAGTTATGTTGATGCCTCTTTTTTCATGGTTTCACCCAGCTAGACAAGAATCAGTTCTTATAACTCAATTGGTAAAAATAAAGGAATAGGTTATTTTAATATACATATTAAAAGGCAAATTGTCTTAAAAATAGCAGACATTATAGATCTCAGTGAGACAAATCTAATGGTACTTTTCTCAACACTCTAGCTCAAACAGTTCCAAAGAAATGGCACTCCAAAGTTAGGTGGAAAAAGGTACTTGGTCAAAATGGAGGTAGGTATGGTCCACTGAAATGGCTGTAGTGTCTATACTAACTTAATCAACACTAAAAATCTTGTTTTAGGTTAAGGTAGACATGTGTACCCAAAATTGGGTGAAAGGAGAAAAAAATTGGTTGTGACATCAAATGACCTACATAAGGTCAAAGGTCAAAAATAAGATCAACTTTTTTTTTGACCACTGAGGTAAAATACTGTATGAATAGAAACAAAGTTGTAGATCTGCTTAAAAACTTTAAAATAGTGTTTAAAAGGTCTCTGTAAGTGCAATAGGAGCCGAGATATTTCATGTTGAAATATGGTATATTTCTTGTTGAAATATGATATGACCTTGGAAATTGACCTTTTTTTACAAAATTCAAATGGCCATTAGGGCATATCATACTCTGGTTTCAGGGTTGAAATTTTGGAAAAACAAAGTGGCTAATATGTATTCCTATGTAAAAATTAATTCTAAGATGGGTTTATTATTTGCAACTTTTCCGAAAAATCTCATTTTCATGGTCAAAATCGCGATTTTCTGATTTGAAGGCTGCCTAACGCAGCCTCAGGGAACCCAAACCAAAGCACGCAGCTGTTCTGCATATGATTTAGTCTAAAAGCTGCTTTTCTGACCTCATCCTTGCTTTCTTGCGTGTTTCAACACCTCTGGGTGCTGAAAAAATGTTTAGATTTCACATAAAACTCAGAATTTTAAGTTTTTCTTTAAAGAATAGGCGCAGCTCACCAGCTCTACTCCGATCGAGTAGCAGGAGACTTGCCACCTCCACGTGTAGGTTTACACGCCTGTTCTTTCTGGATCCCTGAAAAGCGTGGCCTCATAAGATCTTATATTATGATCTTATGAGGACTTTCAGCTCTTATAAGCATTAATGATGGCTTCAGCCTCTTCATCAGCCACTCAAACCTGAAAAGCTCTTAAGTATGTCCTGCTTCGATCTGAACACTGGGAGCATTTCTCGATGGTCTATCCTGGCTCTCACCCACCCATCTCTCCTCTCATGACCGTACACAGCTTGGGAAGCAGTTGAGACTTCCTGTACAGTTCTCTCGCAGGACTGAGTATGAACAGAGAAAGCATCCACTTTGAGTGGAGTTTTCCCCGAGATCCTCGAGCTCAGTCAAGGTCATCTTGCAGGTGAAAATAGGCTCATAAATATTCTGATTCCCCAGTTGATGAGATCCTCAGGTGAAGTGGCTTGCAGATTGACTTTGGGATTTTTATGGGGCCTCACTGTCATATCACCAAAGTCTCTTCCTTCTCTGATCTTCTCTATCTGGCTCACAGCAAAAGCTCTCTGATGTTCATCCTCACTGCACAGGAATGAAGCCAGGATGTGCGTGGTAAGCTCCTCTTATCACTGCAGCAGAGATGATGTTCCTGATCTCAGTAGTCTAGTTCCTCAGCAGCCTCAGGCTTGAAAAAACATGTGCAGGACCAAATTTGAGGTGGTGCTTCACTTTGATGTCGTAGTACATTTTGAAGTAGAAGTTAAGGCAGAACTTCACAAGGACCTCGAGCCTCCTCAACATCTCCCCCTTCAGTCCATGCTCCCTCATCCACAACAGCAAGATGGCCTGTGCAGTAGTGAGCTACCTAGATTGGCTCAGAGGTCCGCACTTGAGACCAGCCAACTGTGGACTGAGACTTCCAGACTTGATGGCTTTGATCAGAAGATAGTAGTTGTGCTGGTCTGTGGAGAGATTTGACTATCTCTACTGGCAGCTCTATGATATCTTCAGTTCCTTCCACTGGTTTGAAGTTGAAGTTGACCTCAAGTTCATTCACTTTCTCAAGAAGTTTTCCAATAGGCTCACTGAAGCCTGACCAGGGAGTTACAGGGCCGTCCAGCTTGATGATTAAGTGCCTCAGTGGGAGCTCATTCACATGGAGCTGACAGATCATCCAGTGGCACTTGCAACCCAGCATCTTCTCCAATAGGGCTATGGCGCCTCCAGACCACCCTGTGTTGGTGGAGTCTCCTCCAATCATTACAAGGCTCTCATCAGCTCCGTGATCCAGAAGCCACTCATGCAGGCCCTGGGTGACCTTATGAGCAGACTTTTCTCCTTCCTCAGGTTCCTTGGGAGTGAAATGGAAGAGGTACTTTCCTTGAGACTCCCACATGATAGTGTAATGCTCCTCAATCACTTTGCCAGGGTGAAATCTCCCTGTCACTTCATCATATTTCAACACCTTTGTGTTCCTATCCTGCTTGCCATCAAAGAATATCCCAGAGATCTTCTCCTCCTCTGACCTCTGCGTGAGAGCTTCAACTGATGAGGCCATTACTTCCTCCTTGGCCCTCCAGACTTTCATGCCATCTATGGCCAAGTAAGCTTTGTCTTTGGAAAGATGACTGGCCTTACCGAAAAAAATGGCATCCACTCACTTCTACTTCACAATTATAACTGGCATAATTGCTCAGAGCCATCTATTGAGAGGATGTTGAACTTCACCTTCTGCATCCAAATGGTTACAAAGATTCAAATGGAGTAAATTTTTTTTCTTATGTATGTATGTATTAAACCTGTGTAAGAGTTAAGCAAAGTTAATGTGTCTAAATGGCAACAAATTACAACAAAGGGTTAAAAAAATGAGGTTGTGTTCAATTGAATATTCGGTATTTCAACATAAAACAGAAAACTACAATTTTGAACATAACGCAATTTTTGGGAAAAGTTGCAGAAAAGAAACCCCTCTTAGAATTAAATTTTACATAAAAATAATATTAGCCAGAGTGAAATTCAGAATCAGAAAAGTATGATATGCCCTAATGGACATATCTTCAGAACCATATGACCTAGAGTGTTGAAACAAGTGCCATTCTGTTTTTCTCACCCAGATCTATAAGTGTGCCAATTTTTAAAAAAAATCGGTGATGGTCACGTTTTTTGGGGGAAAAAATTATGTTGAACTGACATGGAATGAATGACCCTTGACCCTATTGTCAAAAAGAAAACAGTTGCAAGGCTTCAAGCTTCTCCCCAGTTCCTTTCCTTTGATACAGCATCCACTTTGTGCACCTAGGTTGCTTACACAAGGTCCTCTTTTACAAAAGGGGATGGAGTGCATTCTTCCTAAACCAAAGAATGGTCAGTAGGTAGGGCCTAGTCTTTTCAAGTAAATCCACTATGGTATTTCAGGATATTGGTATTAGCTACCCTTATTATTTTTGATGACAACACATTCACCGCCAAAGATGAGAAATCTTGTCTTTTGACAGAGCCATTGACCACCAGACAAGAAATCTCATCTTGAACATATACAGTGCCCGCGAAAAGTATCCGATCACTCAAGAAAATACAATATTTTCCCTTGATATTCAGAGACACGTAATTCACTTTCTATTTGTTCTAGCGACATCTGGTAACTTTGAGGTTGCTCGCTGATATGAGAGCTATCCAATGCATTCTCAAATTAGTGTTCTGGTAGCCTTCATTGCGGGTGGCTGTGTCTCAAATTTGTCAGATTTCACTGTTTGTGTAAATTTCTTGATTTTTTTTTTTTTTTACAGAAAGTGGTGTAAATAAAATTTATATATAATGTGTGCTAAAAAACAACTTAAGAGTGATTGTCGAGGTGCTATTGTTGCTTTGCATGCATGTGGGAAATCACAGAGACAGATAGCTAAGGAATTAAACATATCCCAAAGTACCGTTAATTTATGGGTTTCACAGGCTAAGAACAATGGTGGCCTAACCACGCCAGTCCCTAAAAAACGATCTGGCAGACCGAGAAAAACAAATTCGCGAACAGACAAACTTATGAAACGTTTAGTATTGAAAAACCCAACAATAACTGCGAAAGAAATAAAATTTAATATGAATAATTTGTTATCTGGTGTTTCTGAACGAACTATCCAGGAGCGGCTCCAAAAAGAACTCGGATTACCATCTCGCCATGCTGCTAAGAAACCGTTCATTAATGAAAAAATGCGTAAAAAACGTGTCGCATTTTGTAAAAAATACATTCATTGGACTGTTGATGACTGGAAGAAGGTTTTATTTAGCGATGAGTCGACATTTTTGACATTCAGAAGTTGTCCAAAAAAGGTTCGCCGACCTATTGGCTCAAATAGGACGGACCCTAAATACACCTAAAGACAATGAAACACCCTCCAAGTGTGATGGTTTGGGGTTGTTTCGGTTACTATGGGCGTGGAAACTTATATTTTCTTCCGAAGAACACAACTATGAATGGTGCACGGTATTTAGCAATGCTACAGGATAAACTTCCAATGGCAATGGCAATCCAAAGGACAAAAACATACATGCATGATGGTGCACCATGTCACAGGGCCAAAATAGTGACAAAATGGATTACTGACAATAAATTTGATATTTTGGATTGGCCTGGTAATAGTCCAGATCTCAATCCGATAGAAAATCTGTGGCTAATAATAAAAAATAAGGTTGAATGCCACGACACTGGCTCAGTCGAAAAATTACAAGAGGCCATCAAAAAGGTATGGTGCAAGGAAATATCAGTGGAAGTTTGTCAAAACTTGATTAAATCCATGCCAAAACGTCTAGAACAAGTCATCCAAACCAAAGGACAGATGACAAAATACTAATATAAGGTTAGTATACATTTAAACATTGTTTTTTATGTAAAAAATACAAATTTCAAGGGTGATCGGATACTTTTCGCGGGCACTGTACATTATAAGCTTTATTTTGGTATAAAGGGAGTCCTCATACAATGTATACTCATTTACATAAATTTGATTTTATGACCAAATAATCACTTTACATAACATGCTTCAAATTAGTATCAAGGCAAATGTAAGAAAAAATTTAAATGTCCTGCACAAACTACTACCAGCTGTGAGGCAGCCAGGCATCACGCAGGCACCACCACCTGGCTGTACATTCTTCAAGCCTGCCAACATGCTGGCTTTCACCACCTTTCAAAGTTAATGAAATTGGTGAACTAAGTGGGGAAGACTCCAGCCTTGGGGAGGAAAGAGTGACTCAACATTGAGTAGCCCCTGCCAGCCACCACTCGAGTACTGTACAGTACGTAACTATTTACATTTTATATATCTATATCTTCTCCATGTACAGTAAACCCTCATCCAATGCAGGGGTTAGGTTCCTTGAGAATGGCGCATTAGGTAAATCTGCATTAGACAAACTTAATACCTTATGGGATAAATGGGGATACGTGAACAAGGCCATGTAAAGTCTCCCATTAATACTTAGATACATAGATTTTTTATTCACACACAAATGAATTTCCCTACCTATATTATATATGAAATAAGAACATAATAAAATCATAAACATAATGATATTTACATATGATAAATAAAAATAACACGTATCTTTTCTTCTCTCTTTCAGATGGTGCGTATGGTAGACTCATTCACATGATACTCGCAGCCAAGTGATATTATGTTCATACCACCATGCAACTTACCTAAAACATTTTTTTTTTTGGCTAATGTCATAACCTTACGACTTTTCTTCTCTTCACTATCACTTTCAGATGCTTTACATTTTGGTGCCATACTGCTGTCTGAGGGTAATAGCAAAACAATGGCATAATACAACAAAAACAATCCAACACAACTTCATTGAATTTAACGCATTAGGGTGATGCGAGTGTTGGAGAGTGTACGAGAAAACACCAGAGCGCGCATTGGCACAAGTACAGTATTATTGTATTAGTGTGTGTTTGGCGGACTGTGTATAATCAAATTTTCCAATTTCAGCAAATAACTATTCACATTTATTCTTCCGTGTATAAGCAAATTCACACTGGACAAACATGTGTTGGACAAGGATTTACTGTATATGTTTCTTTTCTAATGTTTAGTTGTTGTGTGTGTGGTTGTAATTGTATATTTGCTAAGCTTATTACACAGCTCTCAAGCTGATATTTTTTTAGCAGCACTGGAATACTTCAATTTTTTTCAACACAGGCTCAGGGTCAGAACTCTCAGAAACTGAAATTTTGAATCCATGGATACAAACATTGAGTCTCACACTCAATGCATGAGACTTGAGAGCACTATTATTGTCCAAAAATATACCCCAGTATCAAAAAAATTTTGCAACAGGAATGCATCCCCCCCTTAATACATGGGTTACTATTCCATATCAATTCAGCCAAAAAAAGGTGAATTTGAACATGACCATCTCAGATTTTCATGATATTTGGTACATTAGTAGGTATGTGTGAGAAACTGAAATTCCCCAAGTTTTAGAGCTGGCTGACCTTTGGTTGATGAGATACGGGGTCACAAAATTTGGACCTTTGACCCGATTTTTTATTTACTGTCAAATTTCAAATTGCTGTAGCCACATAACTAATAAAGCTAGAGTTCTGATTCTAGTGTCATTTTGAAACTCTTAAACAGCTTGTCATATTATCTCTCTAGTCATAAGCCTCTAAAATGAAAATTTAAAAAAATATCCTTGACCTTGACCTTAAAAAAAAAATACCATCCCCAATTTTTTCAATTTTTTTTACAAATGTTCACTTACCAATGTGAAACATGTTCCTAAAAGGTTAGAAGTGGCCATTGAAAAGTATGAGCAGGAAGTATATATGAAAATTTAAAAAATCTGTAATTTAGGGGGGGGGGGGGGGGGCAGGACCCCTTCAAATGGAATAAAGTGTCGTAACCTTTTTTCTGTTAATTTTAGCCATTTTTTCTACTTATGCTAATTTGTTATGTGTGCAATTACCTTTCATAAACACTTTAAATCACTGTTCTATGTCAATTAGGGACTGAGTTATGGTGGTTTGAATATTTACAGTTTTCACCCCCACCTAAAAAAAAAAAGGGGGGGGGGCATAACTTTTGAACCATAACTCTGAGCTGATATTTGAAATTTGGTACTTACTAGCATAGACCATTCTATAAACTAAATTTAAGCAAAATCTATGAGGGTATGGTTTTGACCACTGCATGATTTGTCATGGAATGACCCTTAAGCTAGTGTAGGATTAGGCTAATGAATATTTTCTCTCTCATTTTTCATACAGTTACAATGCCACCCTTACAATATTACAGTAATTGAAAAAACATGGAGCCCACAAAAGAGCATATTCAACATGTGATGCTGTATGAGTTCCATAAAGGATCTAACGCTAGTGAATCCACAAGAAACATTCAAAAAGTTTATGGAAATAATGTTGTGAGCAAATGGATGTGTAGGAGATGGTTTGAGAAGTTCAGAAATGGAGACTTCAGTCTGAAAAGTTATCAATGAACAGGACAACCAAATGAGTTAGATGAAGGGTTGCTGAAAGCAACAGTGGAGGAAATCCCAATGGTAACTGTAAGAGAACTTGGCCTGCAACTCGGCATTAGCCATATGACCATTCATCATCATTTGAAGCTGTTAGGAAAAGTAGTGAAGGTTGGAAAATAAGTTCCACATGATTTGTCACAACTTGTAGGGTTGCCAACTCCATGAGGTTTGAAAAAAAGGACAAGAACATCAATTCCAATATACTGTCTACAAGGTTAGGGAAAGAAGTAAAATTTTATTTATAATTTATTACAATTTATACTGCATGCTTTTTTATTGCATATTTTCTTAAAGTAAATATTTTTATTGATATACAGATATTGACCCATTGAGTCATGCATTGACAAAATTTATGGTAACAATATTTATTTTTAAATTTATACTTTTCCGCTACATGGAACATTAACATTTAAGTGAAGAAATGAATTTATAAAATGTTACTCGACTTAAGACTTTGCAACCCTAGTCACAAGCAAATCTTCAACAGTGAATCGATATTTGCACATCACTGCATTCTCGGCAACTGCAGGCACTATTTTTTAATTGGATTGTCATTGGGGATGAAAAATGGGTCCTCTATAACAATATTAAGCATCAACATCAGTGGCTTAGCCATGAAACAAAGCCTGAACCTCAGCCAAAGAATGGACCCCATCCAAAGAAAATTTTGCTATGCATTTGGTGGGATATGCAAGGAATTATTCATTTTGAGCTTCTGCCAGATAACCAAACAATCACAGCTGAAGTCTACTGCCAACAATTCCAACGATTGAAGATGGCATTACGAGAAAAATGTCCTGCATTAATTAATCACAGAGGTGTTCTATTCCATCAGGATAATGCGCACCCTCATACTGCTTGAATCACCACTGCCCAATTGGAGGCATTTGGTTGGGAAAAAATGCCTCATCCACCTTATTCTCCGGATATTGCACCTTCAGACTACCATTTATTCAGAAGTCAGCAACACCACCTAGATGGACAAAAGTTGCAATCCAGGGAAGCTATCGAAAATGAAGTGATCACTTTTTTTAACTCAAAACCAAGGGATTTCTTTGAATGTGGCATAAAAAACTTTTCTACAATTGAGGAGGAGGTGATAGAAACAGAAGGGAATTATATTGAAGATTAATAAATTTGTCATTATGTCATTTAATTTTTGTTGTGAATAAACTAAAAATTCAAGCAAATTTGTCCTTATAAGTCATTTAACCCTTTAACGGCGAACGTTTTTGTAGGGTTAAGTCTAAATGCGTGTATTTGAAACGCTAAGTATTCGACTCAGTCGGCGTTAGAGGGTTAATGTTTGTTCTGAATGAACTAAAAAAAAAAATTGAGCAGAATATACCATATGTTACAACCATATATTTTATAATTGGTGAATTATTCCTTTTTAAACTACTTAATCATTTAGTATAAAGTCCAAAATCGCATAATGCTGATACAAGTTTGGATACATTTTTGATTTGCTTTCTAGTTTATAATTGGTAAATTATTTCTTTGTATACTACTTAATCATTTTTTTTAATTTAGTAATCTTGTTAAATTCTGCAATGTTCATTTCTTGTATACATTCTTTGTTGAAAAAGATGAAGTCATGTCCTGCTTAACATTTTGAATCTTAAACATCTAATTTTTGCTCATGTGCATGTTTTATTGTAATTTGTGATGGAAGGCATATTTCAATTTCCATTTTTAGTTAACTCGGCAGATCATGATAACATCAGATCTGTCAATATGCAGTTTAAAATAAATATATGCCTTCCTCTTGCTTAGCAGTCTAGACATTGCAACAGCAAAAATATTTGTTCTGTCTTTAAATGTTTTGCAAAGTAAATCAGCCTATTGAGAATAAAAAACAAACACAGATCAGCATTAAATAATACTGAGGTCAGTAAAAAATTCAGTATAAAAACCCATAAAATTTCTCCAATGTTCATTCTGATTTTTACTGATCTGACTTAGAGGCTGAGCATTACCTGTAACCAGTGGCAGCCACTCGTTATGTGCTTATGTGCTACAGCACATGTTTTTAAAGTACGTAAATAGCTAAATAATAAATCAATAAAATTACTTATAATATCTTCTGTAATTTCCAATTTGATCTAAATTGTTTTCTGATTTACAAAAAAACGAATTAACTCTGCATTCCCTGCATTTCTATTTTCGTACTTATGTGCTGTCATCAGTATAGCACACAAATCGAGTGAAATCAGACAAAGTGCATGCACAGACATGTCTTTCAGTCCAGTTTTGGATAAGGCGTGAATGTGCTACCAGTCGCTGCAGCACTTGTCAATGTGATGGACGCTCAATCAATTGCGTTTGATTTTTTAAACTTTTTATGTGTGTGTGTGTTTTTTGTTTACTCAAGTGTTGTATATAAATTATTAATTTTTATACAAATATGAATTCAGTGGACAATTTATTAAAAGTACCTTTTTCATCTAGAACATTAAATGAAACATCTCAAATAAAATAGTTAGGTAGGCCAACTCCCAATTTAAATTTAAATCAGAAAGCCAAGGGAAGCAATAATCAAGAATATTTCCACAGGAACAAGTAAATCAAGCCATAGATGAATTCCAGCCAAGAATAAAAAAAAGTTATTGAAGTGGAAGGAAAGCATTTCAAACAATTTTTTTAATCATTTCTCGGCAACTGCAGGCACTATTTTTTAATTGGATTGTCATTGGGGATGAAAAATGGGTCCTCTATAACAATATTAAGCATCAACATCAGTGGCTTAGCCATGAAACAAAGCCTGAACCTCAGCCAAAGAATGGACCCCATCCAAAGAAAATTTTGCTATGCATTTGGTGGGATATGCAAGGAATTATTCATTTTGAGCTTCTGCCAGATAACCAAACAATCACAGCTGAAGTCTACTGCCAACAATTCCAACGATTGAAGATGGCATTACGAGAAAAATGTCCTGCATTAATTAATCACAGAGGTGTTCTATTCCATCAGGATAATGCGCACCCTCATACTGCTTGAATCACCACTGCCCAATTGGAGGCATTTGGTTGGGAAAAAATGCCTCATCCACCTTATTCTCCGGATATTGCACCTTCAGACTACCATTTATTCAGAAGTCAGCAACACCACCTAGATGGACAAAGTTGCAATCCAGGGAAGCTATCGAAAATGAAGTGATCACTTTTTTAACTCAAAACCAAGGGATTTCTTTGAATGTGGCATAAAAAACTTTTCTACAATTGAGAGGAGGTGATAGAAACAGAAGGGAATTATATTGAAGATTAATAAATTTGTCATTATGTCATTTAATTTTTTGTGAATAAACTAAAAATTCAAGCAAATTTGTCCTTATAAGTCATTTAACCCTTTAACGGCGAACGTTTTTGTAGGGTTAAGTCTAAATGCGTGTATTTGAAACGCTAAGTATTCGACTCAGTCGGCGTTAGAGGGTTAATGTTTGTTCTGAATGAACTAAAAAAAAAAATTGAGCAGAATATACCATATGTTACAACCATATATTTTATAATTGGTGAATTATTCCTTTTTAAACTACTTAATCATTTAGTATAAAGTCCAAAATCGCATAATGCTGATACAAGTTTGGATACATTTTTGATTTGCTTTCTAGTTTATAATTGGTAAATTATTTCTTTGTATACTACTTAATCATTTTTTTTAATTTAGTAATCTTGTTAAATTCTGCAATGTTCATTTCTTGTATACATTCTTTGTTGAAAAGATGAAGTCATGTCCTGCTTAACATTTTGAATCTTAAACATCTAATTTTTGCTCATGTGCATGTTTTATTGTAATTTGTGATGGAAGGCATATTTCAATTTCCATTTTTAGTTAACTCGGCAGATCATGATAACATCAGATCTGTCAATATGCAGTTTAAAATAAATATATGCCTTCCTCTTGCTTAGCAGTCTAGACATTGCAACAGCAAAAATATTTGTTCTGTCTTTAAATGTTTTGCAAAGTAAATCAGCCTATTGAGAATAAAAAACAAACACAGATCAGCATTAAATAATACTGAGGTCAGTAAAAAATTCAGTATAAAAACCCATAAAATTTCTCCAATGTTCATTCTGATTTTTACTGATCTGACTTAGAGGCTGAGCATTACCTGTAACCAGTGGCAGCCACTCGTTATGTGCTTATGTGCTACAGCACATGTTTTTAAAGTACGTAAATAGCTAAATAATAAATCAATAAAATTACTTATAATATCTTCTGTAATTTCCAATTTGATCTAAATTGTTTTCTGATTTACAAAAAAACGAATTAACTCTGCATTCCCTGCATTTCTATTTTCGTACTTATGTGCTGTCATCAGTATAGCACACAAATCGAGTGAAATCAGACAAAGTGCATGCACAGACATGTCTTTCAGTCCAGTTTTGGATAAGGCGTGAATGTGCTACCAGTCGCTGCAGCACTTGTCAATGTGATGGACGCTCAATCAATTGCGTTTGATTTTTAAACTTTTTATGTGTGTGTGTGTGTTTTTGTTTACTCAAGTGTTGTATATAAATTATTAATTTTTATACAAATATGAATTCAGTGGACAATTTATTAAAAGTACCTTTTTCATCTAGAACATTAAATGAAACATCTCAAATAAAATAGTTAGGTAGGCCAACTCCCGATTTAAATTTAAATCAGAAAGCCAAGGGAAGCAATAATCAAGAATATTTCCACAGGAACAAGTAAATCAAGCCATAGATGAATTCCAGCCAAGAATAAAAAAAAGTTATTGAAGTGGAAGGAAAGCATTTCAAACAATTTTTTTAATCATTTCTGGTAAATTTTACATAAAAAATTATTTTTATAAAAAATATTAGAAAGGTTTAATAATTTTTGCACGTTAAGTAGAAAAATCATACTCTTTCGTTAAATGTTGATAGAATTTGAATTATTTGATATTTTAGTCTGAAAACTTGTTTGCAAATAGATAAATACCTGTTTTATTGTGTAGAAGTTTTATTAAAATTAAATGACAAATGTTGATTTTATAGCCTTTTTAAAATGTACCCCTTTTTTATGGCACACCCATTACATTACCATATATATATATATATATAGTGGAGCTAGTTTTAGCCGTTTAAGGTGATAATGATTTAATTGTATGCAACGATTGATTAAGGCAATGACTGACTACTTTATAATGATAGGCTGGGTTAATAATTTATGATGTAATACAGTATCACCGATTGGAATGAATGGTTATTTGATTAGGTCCACCATACTATTGGAAGTGACCGAAATGGCAGCGAGGGTCACCAGCTTGATTTACGCTCAAGCAAATTAATATTAAGGTTATGAAAGACACCTTACTTTTGTAGTTTATTATGAAAATAAATCCGTTATTTTATTCACTGTGATATAACAAAGAATTGACAGTAATTAATTGGTAGTTTTACGTTATGCTTATGGCATAGGCTTAGCTAATAAGATGAAATGTTAATAGCTTAATTGACACGTAATAAATAATGTAATACTCATCGATGGTATGTAAATGGCATGCGACATGTAACATTGAATAGGCCTAGTTAATGATATAAAGAATGCACGTGCGTTTGGTACACTGAATGGAAAACATGACACTGATTAAGTAGGCTAAATGATTGCATGGATGCACATAGAATAATTGATGTGGCCTAATAATAATGGATTGAAATGCTTGCACAGTATCATTTATATATAAGAACATCATGTGATGTTAAATGATTACGTCAAGAGAATATTTAACACACAATTATGACTTGAACATAATGACGGACGATACGCGGAAACAACGGTATTGAAATGACACTTGAATTGGATGATAGGCCTACTGCGTTATTAACGGGAGTCAATGGACGCGTGATTACACACTTTGGGAGTATAGCCTACCGTTCGGCGGTAGGCTAAGGTAGGCTTCACAAGAGTACTTAGGATAGGGGTACTTATCTTATGGTGACGTAAACTTTGTTGAAGACAGGTTGAAGACAAACCTATTACGCAGATTCTAGTTGTCGTTGTTCGTTAAGCCTCTTGAGATGATGGATGTAGGCTTCGTGGAGGCCTGAGGTGATGTTACTTCTCGAGGTGCAGGCTGGCCTTATGATCAGCCTGTGGTGCTGAATAATCTCGAGGAATGTAGAGAAACTTGAAGGCCGACCTGGCAAACCGCAGGCCCGAAGTGATTCCGGTTGGGCCTCGTTGGATTGCTTCTGCAGGTGGTCTTTAGATCTTACGTGAAGACAAATTGTAGGCCCTGAAGAAAGTAGCGGCCGTGGCCCCCGGCCAGGGGCCGGAAAGCGGTTGGTGGACGTTCGATGGTGAGCGTACGGGTGAGTGAGAGTGAGTATAAAGTGGAAGCTCCTTTTATACCGTAGGCCTGTGACGTAGACTTCATTCTTAAGACGCTTTGTCCACGCGTCTTTGGGTTGATAAAAACTTACTTTCGCGCCTTGGGAAGGAACAGACTTTCCATTGTTTGTTAGCCCACGTGTGTTCCAAACTGTTTTATGGTAGCGTGGAAAGAAAGTATGTCTGTCGATTTGTTGGTCTATTTCTTGTCGATACGCTACATATATATATATATATATATATTGCCCCTCTCCCAGTACCACAGTAAGTTCAACTCATTTCACATGGTGCATTTTTCATCAATATATACAGTATTTATTTTTTTTTTTTGCCAAGTATATCCTCAGCTGCTGTACAAGAAATAATTTGGCAAAAACCCTTCTGATGGCACCCTACTCCACCAGTAAGCACATCCCTCAAGCACAATGTAGTGTTTTTCCCCTACTCCCACAGAAAGCCTTGAAAAGCATTCTTCAAGCAAACAAGCATGCACACATTCATGCAACTTGGTGCACTGCAAGCACAGACAACTCATCAAACTGGCTCAGGGTAGCAGTCTCTTACCTTCTCTACTCTGTTTGCATCATTTCATGGACTGCCCATTACAGTACTTTTCTGTTTGTTTGCATGAATGACTTTTTTTTTTTTCATCAGGAGTGAATTTCTTTGAGAACTGCCATATGATGATTCTTAGGCACCTCCTGCAAACACTAGTTTCCCCTGTCCCACTCACTACCTCTTTTTCTACCCCACCCACCCAGCATTCATATCTTACCCAACCCTTGTTCCCTGTGGACCCCTTCTTGCTGAGTCCTGCCTCACACTCCACAGACTCCCAATCTGCCTGTACTTCTTACATTTCTGTACATTTTTTAATTTATATGCTTCATCATTTTTCATCTTCTCATGGTACCATTTTGGCCTTTTTGCTGACATCAAGGGTTTCTTTGGGGCCATTTATAATATACTGTACAGTGATCCCCCAATGTGCATGAATTCAGAGATAGGATGAGGACATTTCACTACCTTTTTTTCAATCACCACAAATTTTTTAAATTGTGGTAAGTACTAAAAAAATGAATGCACACTTTTTCACAAGTAATTCTAAGTCCAGAACAAAGGCTCTTAGTGCACATATGCAACATACATTACACTGCTGCCACATGTATACCCCCCCCCCCCAAGTAAATTATGTATTAATTATAACTTCTAATATTAACTTAAAATATATTACATACATAATAAAGTATTATTGTAATTAATGTAACACTGCTATGGAAACTTTAAGTATTGGATTTAATACTGAAATAAACTTAATGTACAAGTACAGTATGTATAATACTTTAGCATTTGCAGCAACATACCTGATGATACATCTCTTGTACAACTGGTTAGTTTATATGAGGCACTCCATGCAACAGTGATGAGTACACCAAATTTAAGTTTCAAGAAAATGCACATTAAAGTTTCAAAGCTCACACACACATGATCTGCCACTGCCTCTAAAACAATGGAAAATTACCAGGTGATAAAGACAAGCCCACCATATGAGGACTGTATATTATGCTAGACAGTGGATAAGACCTTCCTGGTACCATAAAAAATGGATTTTTGGAACCATGGCATACTCATCACTGTCGTATGGAGTGCCTCATATCAAGTCATCTTTCTTGTGCTAGTCTGGATTACTACATTATTTTTATTGTGATGCTTTCATTATTTTTTACAAGTTTTTACTATTTATACTTGTTATAACAGTGTTTCAGGTTGACCCTACAAATATGGAAATTGGCAGAATTTATAGTTTGTATTTGAAGTTTGTCATAGTAATTCTGTAACTAATATGAAGAAACACTTAATATTGGTTATGGAATTACCATGACAAACTTCAAGTACCAAATACAAACTACAAATTCTACCAATTTTCATATTTCTAAGGTTGACCTGAAGCACCCTGTATATTATTTTACATGCATTATATATATATACAGGGTGGGCAGAAAGTAGCTCCCTATTTTGGATTGGTAAAAAAATACGTATATTATCCTTTATTTCAGAAGAAATAATATGAAAAGGTAGGCATACATGGTAGGTTTTCTCTAAAATTCAATGTGGGCTCCAACTCTTTCCACCAGCTTCTGGAGCCGCCCAGGAATGGCGTCCACTGACTTTAGCAGGAACTCCGGCGGGATGGAGGACATGACTTCCCGAATTCGGTCCTCCAGTTCTTCCAATGTCCTCAGTTTAGTGCGGTAGACTTCTTCCTTTACCCACCCCCAAAGAAAGAAGTCGCACGGTGTCAAGTCGGGGCTCCTGGCTGGCCATTGATGTGGACCACGACGACCCATCCAACGCCCAGGGAAGTGGGCATCCAGCCACTCACGGACAACAAGAGCGAAGTGCGGAGGGGCGCCATCTTGCATAAATATCAGATCGTCGATGTTCTCCCATGTGCTGACAACCGGCCAGACCTCGTTTCGCAACATAGCAAGGTACCGCTCAGCATTCATGGTGTTGCGCAGAAGGAACGGGCCCACAACCTGATCTGAGGTCATACCACACCACACCGTTACACTGAACCGATTCTGCCGTTTTTCAGCGGTAACCATGGGATCCTCTCCTGCCCAGTAGTGGCAATTGTGGCGGTTGACAAAGCCTCCGACATGGAACACCGCCTCGTCGCACCAGAGGATGTTGCGGAAGAGATGGGGCCAGTCTTCATGCCAAGCCAGCATGATTTCCCCGAACTCCATGCGAATGTCGCAGTCCTCGTCCGAGAGAGATTGGCAGTAATGCGGCTTCCACACACGCCAGTTCAGCTCCTTCTTCAGCACAGTTCGCACTGAGTAGCGGGAGAGTCCACTTTCCCGAGCTGCCTGGCGAGTTGACTTTCGTGGACTCCGTGCGAACATTTCCTGAACTGCCTGCACCATCTCCTGGGCCCTGGATGTCGAAGGGCGACCACATCTTCGAACATCTGCCACAGACCCCGTGGTCATGAGCTTCGAGTGGCAGTTCTTGATTGTTTTCGGGTCCACTTGGGCACGTGGTCCATGAATGGCCCGCCACCATCTTTGAACTCGAACGACAGATTGCCAAACTTCGTACCGTGCCGCCAACTGGGCACGCTCCTGCAGTGTTAAACGCTCAGCCATGTTACCCTTCAATCTGAAATGAAAAAAAAAAATGAACGTTACAATTGTACCACTTTAGAGAACACAAAGAGAACACTTTAGAGAAAAAAATTACCGTTACAATTGTACCACTTTAGAGAACACACCATAACAATATAACAATACAATCACAATTTATACATAATTTATATGTAATTTAAATTAGGGAGCTACTTTCCGCCCACCCTGTATATATATATATATATATATATATATATATATATATATATATATATATATATATATTACTGTTAAATGATTTAAATTTTTTATTCTGGTAAAAATTACTTCATATATTTTTTAAACTTTTAAACTTTTATCCCCCTAACCCCATTTATATTATGGGGGGATAGTTCCAATCTGCATGAACTTTTTCAAGAACTGAACACTCGCACAGGTTGGGGGACCACTGTACTCAGGATTGTAGGTAAATTCATCGCGGTAAATACATCGCCTGGTAAATACATCGTCATGCTTTTTATTAGCAGAGTAAATAATCGTAAATCGCGAAACATTAGAATTCAAAAAATTAGAAAAAAGATACAATTGATTTATTGGTGATTCTATTTTTAAAAGTAACTTTGCTTTCTTTTTCCATGTACACATTGTACAGTATATATTGAATAAATTTGATATTAATAATTTTTTGTCTTTGAATTTCCTTTTCATTGTTAATGAAATTAATTGCACTTGTTGTCGATTTCTTATATTTTGTTAATTGTGTGTAAATTTTTACTTCCATTTCTTGCAGTTATTTAAAAATTTTGTCTTTACAATTTTTTTCAATTTAGCTAAAATCCTTTTTTAATGCGACGTGTTTATTCTGCGAATAAAAAACCTGACAATAAATTTACCGACGATGTATTTTATATTCTTGCCGTTTTGACACTTGCTATTATCCAGAACATTTTTAATTTAAATTAACCTAACTAAGCCTAATTAAAGCAACCCATTCCCCTCCAGCATTAATCTAAAACATTTGAATATCACAAGTACAGAAACTAAATTCAACGAAACAAACTATACATTCATCATAAATTAAACAAAATATGTGAATGTTTATATATTTATTACTATCACCTTTAAATAATGTATGACGATGTATTTACCAGGCGATGTATTTACCAGCAGGGTTGTGGAGTCGGTCCAAAATTTTCCGACTCCGACTCCACACATTGTAAAAATTTGACTCTGACTCCACACATTGTAAAAAATCTAAAAATCCGACTCCGACTCCTCACATTTTAAATATACAACTCCGACTCCTCTAGTGTTTCACTCTATAATTATCATAATAATAAGACATTTCATCACCACCACACTAAGTGTGAAATTTTATACTTTATATTTAAATAAATATTAATTGTATATTCTGAAAATGTAAAAAAAAATATTAAAAAAACTTAATCTAGGGGCTATCAATGAATAAGGTTTATTGACCAAAAAAACTAAATAACCTAAATGTTAGTATTTAGGATTTAGAAATTAAGGGTGACACAGGACACAGAAATTGGAGTCGGAGGTTTTTTACCGACTCCGCCCTGAAACGTGCGACTCCACGACTCTGACTCCGAAACCCTGTTTACCAGGCGATGTATTTACCAGGCAATGTATTTACCAGGCGATGTATTTACCAGGCGATGTAATTACCGGACACCGTACTCAGGCCTGTACATTACAATCTGGAACACCAATCACAGTTTAAAAAAAAAATCATCTGACATGCACAATTAATTTTTGTGTGTGTAATGGTCATAACTCCTTGCAATTGTTTCAACCATCACTCAAATATCGCAACTGTACACTCATTCATCTCCTTATGTAAAATAGTCAAAGATAAATATTTGTAGTTATAAGGCATCTATATGTTTAATGAAAAAGGATTCAAAGTTAGGGAAAAAACTGCAATAGTAGGCTTCCTAAAGGAAAAAAAAACACTGCAGTATTTGCCATGATGGTCATAACATTTTGAGTAAGGTTCCTCCTTTGATGTCCTGTAATTGACAGAACCATCATTAACCCTTAAATGTCACTCAACATGTATTGATGTTCTTAGAGAACTCCAGTCAACATCAATTGCTGTTTTAGGTTTTTCCACAAATGACAGTCAACATCTATGGATGCTTTACCTTTCCTGCCTTTGTTTGAGGTTTAAAATAACTTAAAATCACTACAAAATTATTCTTGAATTATTTTTATTTTTTTTTGTGCACAGTGGAGTTATCAATCACATTCATACCCAGTGTTAAAGGGTTAAGGCATAAACTGGCCTCCGTTGTCTTTACAAAGGATCACTTTCATGGGGAAATTTTAGAAAAACTAATATTTATATGATACACACAGACCATGCATAGTACAAGGAACTCTTCTGGGAAAATTAAATCCACTATAGTCAGAATAAGTAATAGTAAATGACAAACATGAGTTTTTTTCTTTTTCTTGATGTTAACCTGATGTGGGGAATGGGTCACTTGCAAAGAGGCCCCCAAAAATATAGCTTCCATCACCAGCTAGTGAGGGGGAAAAAAAATAAAAAAAATTATATATATATATATATATATATAAATATAAAAGTTTGAGATACCAGTCTTAAATTTTGCTATTTTTTTTGTAAAAATTAACATCACTTACGTTCATATTTGTAACTCACTTTTTTTTCTTTTTCAAGTCCTAGAACTACTTTGATTTCAAATTTGAGTTCCTGAGGTCTCTCTCTTTAAAATGGTATGTCATATGTCTGTATTGGATAAACTTTGAATTATGAGGAGGTTGACATTAACATGGAATGGCCCTATAGTAAATTTTTGGGGTTGTTAGGCTCAGTGAAGTGGGATAATGAATTTGTCAATAAAAATACTATCGAGATGTGGTCTACTATAGATTCAAAGAAATTTTAGAGGATGTACAATATAGGTATATTCCTTTCAGAACTGTTAAGAATAACAGGATTAGGAAACCATTGTAGTGGAATAGGGAAATAGCTAAAATGATTATATTACATTCTGGCATATCTGCATCTGTGTGGATCATCCAAACTTTGGTCCTCACTATAAATTGACCAAGAGACCTGAACACATCCTTATGTCATGCAATGTTTATATTTCAACAGCTGATGAGGAAGGTTTGCCAAAAGTAGTCTTGGGGTCAATGCAGAGATTGTAAAATATCTTTGCTTTGTTACTTAAATATGTTTTTAGTTTGGAAAAACTGAAGTTATTTGATTTCATTTTGCCTTGATATGGGGTGAATGACACTAAACCTTCTGGACTTCTGAGCTAAATTAGGACCTAGGTTTATTTTAGGATTAAAGATAAGATATTCCTAATGTAATGCCAAGCATATGATGGGGCTCTGAGTGGGTCCATGTCCAAATGTAATATAATTTGGGCTGATAAACAGGAACAAACAACAGATTTGCCCTAATTATGGAACAAAGTTACATTATGCTGTTCAAAGTTGCCATGTAGTCATTTAATATTTCTAGTTGATTTTTTTTTTAGTGTGTGTTTTACACTATATTTGGGGTAAATCTTAAGGAAATGTCATCAGCTGCAATAACTTGCTTAAAACATTTGTACAGAAAAACAGTACTCTTGAAAAAGTGTTATATTGTTAGCTATGTAGATCATGGCATAATATGGTAGTTATTATTAGTGATGGGACGATTAATCGGAATCGGAATCGAGAATCGGAAGAATCGAGCATTTTTCAGGAATCAGAATCGGAATCAAGAGAATTGTACCATGATTTCCGATTCTTTAACTTTTAATTGAACCAGTTTTGCAATGTAAACTTTAAAATTTAAATGAAAGAGGATAATAAATTTTATTTTTATTGTATTGTAGCTATACATTAAAACATGTATATCCATGATGTGTAATCAAGAAGATTAAAATGAATTGTTACAACTACAGTTGATTTTTATTTTTAAACCAATCTATTATAATTTATATTACCATACTCATAATGTAAATAGTTAATCTTACCAGAGTAAAATATGACAATTTCCAGAAAAACAAGTATAGAATTATATTTAAAAATATTGAGAATCGGAATTGGAATCGAGAATCGTATCGGAATCGGAAATCGTTAAAAATTTTGGTATCGTCCCATCACTAGTTATTATTTCAAAATTCAGGTGATGACATCATATCATCATCTTGTCACCCCTCCTCTCGAGTTGGCCTGATGAAATATTGAGTTGTTTTCTTGTACTCTCCAGTCTCCACCTCACATAGCCAGGTATGCCTGGTTCATTGGGGATTATTCTGAGCCAGGCATCTAATCTTCTTTTGAAGATGTCCACCGCAACACCACTATTGTTCCTTGGGTCTTTGGGCAGCTGATTAAACACTCAGTAACCAATCATCAAGGCATACAGTTGACCTAACTAGTAGAAGTAGGTGGTTAACTGAATGCCTGGTTAGGTCAACTGTACACCTTATGATTGGTTGGGTTAGGTTGTGATATTTTCATTACCGTATTTTTCAGTGTATGAGACACTTTTTTTTTTAAAAAAAAGGGCTCAAAATCACCCTGCGTCCTATACACCAAAGGTCATATTACCACCTTTATATGGGCTACAAGAACTGATGAATTTTTACAAAAATTCATCATCTCTCAGTCCCTCCTGACTGTGTATTGGTTTGGCCAATTTTACACTAAGTTTCTACTCTTCCCAAACCACTGATAACAAGAAAAACAGTATGTATTGCATAATGATTTACTTTTATGTTTCATAACATATAGTATAGTCTCCCGTATACTTAATACTATTTTCTTATAATTAGTATGGGTGAAAGAAAACATATCACCATACTTTTGATGGAGGGCTTTAACAAAAGTCAGCCTCGCTGGTAGAAAATTACAGACATTTTCTGACAACTAGGCAGTTGGTCAATTTTTTTCCTGAAAAAAGGCCTTGAAAATAGGGATGCGTCTTATACACTGAAAAATACGGTAATTTTAATTGTAAAAAATGATGGATTATAATCCACAAGATCCTTATATAAATATATGTTGCTGAAGTTAATTTATGGCTTTTGATTTGAGACCCAGAAAGGTAAGGTTGGGTCATTGTTGGGACCCAGGAAAGGTTAGTAGCACCAAGTTTGGTCCCCTCACCTTAAACATATTGCTATGCTTGAAGGTGTGTAATGTAAGCCAAACAAACTTGCCAATCCTTCAGAATCTGGCCATTAGTTAGCTTAAAAAATAAATCTTTATTTGACAAATGGTTATTGCTTTTAATGCACTAAATTAGTTATTTTTTGAATAATTGTAAATTAAACATGGCAGGCAGACCTATTTATTGAATGCCTGGTTAGGTCAACTGAATGCACTGTTAGGTTAATTGAATACCCAGTTAGGTCAACTGTACACCCTTGATGATTGGTTAGGTTGTCATGATATTTTCATTAGTTTAAACAAAAATATCATGACTTAACCTAACCAATCATCAAGGGTGTACAGTTGACCTAACCAGGCATTCAATTATAGGTCTGCCTGCCATGTTTAATTTACAATTATTCAAAAAATAACTAACTTAATGCATTAAAAGCAATAACTATTCATCAAACAACACTATTTTTTAAACTAATTTACGACAAAATTCTGAAGGATTGCCCCAAACTTATCTCTAACCTCAGATTATTGAAATACAGGGATAGATTAAAGAAACTAGGTATGTTTAGTTTTGAGGGATGTTGTGTGAGGGGAGATATGATACAGATGTTCAAAATGTTTTCAGGTTTGGACAATTTAGATGTACCATATGTAACTTTTTCTCACTAGAGGATGATGGGATAACTCTCGGGCTTTCTGTACTACTTAAGAATGAGAGATTAGTAGATCTTATATACCAAAGGTGGAAGCCAATTGCAAACCTGGTGTCCCATGGCATATTACTACGGTACTCTTCCTAATTTGGCCCAAGCTAGACGTAATGCCTGGCAAAGTTAGAAAACCTTGTGTAGTCAACATGGTAGACGTTCTCCTTGCACAGAAGCTGCCTTGACTTCATTCCTAACCTATAATTACCAATACTACAGATTCTCAATTGAAGTCAAATTGATTACGAAACAAGACTTATTCAGCAATTTAAATCTAATCCTAACCCATTCCATTCTTACATTGGGAAAAAGAAGGTTGGAAGACCAAGTGTTCATCCATTAAAAACTCCAGATCACCTGAAGATCAGGGCCCCTAGCCTTATCTGATTGATTGTTTCATTAAAACTAACAAAAATATCACTACTTAACCTAACCCATCATAAAGGGCATACAGTTGACTTAACCAGGCATTCAATTTAATAATTTATTATATATTTGGTACTGTAAAGCAAAAAACAATAATATATGGAGGCCCTGATCTTCAGGTGATCCAAAATTCCAACAGGAGTATTGATCTCTGATAATCTTGAAATGGCAAATACTTTGGATATTGCATCAGTTTATTCATGAACTAACCTGCTGCATCATTCCCTCATCAACAATGTGAGAGCATACTTAATCAAACAGAGATTAATGAAAGTGGTGTGCGTGACTCATTGCCCATCTTAACACTAGTATGGGTCCTGATGATATTCACCCTTGCCTCTTGGCCAAGTGCAGTATTGTTCTGGCTTTCCTACTGTATAAAATTTTTCTCAAATCTCCGGAAGCCCAGCAGCTTCCTTCATTGTGGAAAAGATCAATGGTGGTTCCAATATTTAAGAAAGGAATAAGGTCTGATCCTCTTAACTACCAGCCAGTTAGTTTGACCTCTATACCTTGTAAAGTACTAGAATGAGTTACTGTTAAAAACTTGTACTGTAACATGGGGCTATTGTGGCCACTTTTTTTAGTTTTTTTATGGTTAATGAAAAACATGAAGCAAATTTTTTGAATTTTATTTCATGACCAAGTAGGGCATTGTCAAGGCTGTGCCTGGTATAAAAAAAAATAGAAATATATTTTAAACTTTTCTATTAAGACAATATCTAAGACTATGGTGCATTTGCCCCATGGAATTGGGCAAATGCGCCCAGTCACCTTCTTTTAAAAAAAAATCAGATACCACAAAGCTGATAAAGCAAAAAATGATTTATTACTTTAGTACAATAATTACAGATGTATTGTCTGCCTAACGTAGAGAGATGTTGCCAAACATATTGCAACAAAACTTTTTTTTATTGAATGTTGGCTTCTGAAGTTTTTGAACAATGTTAACAGCTTTAGTTTCAAAGAGGTCTCGATTGTTGGGTGGTGCAAATATGATAAATTCATTGTTAGATAGTTCATAGTTACGCCTGAAATATTTGATGTTCCAAATCTCGGGAGAAACACATTCCAGAAGTTTGCCAACATAGTGGAAAATCATTTTCTTTGATGTAAATCTAATTAGGACATAGTCTCCTTCTTGAAGCTGGGATTCTGGCTCTTCCGTGACACATTCCGGTTCAACCTCATGAATTGGTGAAATGCCACTCAGGGCATCATCATCAGACAAGGAAAGGTCATCAGCATCAGAGGATGAAGATGACTGTACTTGGGTGAATGATTTCCTCTTTTTTGTTATTCCAGATGTTGATGCATGCTGGTTGATACCATTGAGGGTCACACTTTTTCCAGGTGATGCGAGGAGTCTTCTTCCCTGAGAAACAGCACCTGCATTTGTAGCAGCTGACTTTCTAAGATCTGTGAAGTGGGCAATCACCAAGGGACTTACCAAGTCTGTTGCAGGCTCCATATGAGGTCGTTCAATCTTGTCTAGTATGCACTGTTTGTTGAGTGGATAGATGCCAGTAGTTTGAAAGGCTTTTTTCACCATTTGGGTTGTACCTGTACCAGTATCCTGCATTACAGTAAGAAGATTCAGCAGATGAGGAAACCACTGTTTGGGCAAGGTAGCATAATGCTTACCTGCACCAATCTTCCACTGGGGGTAAATCCAGGTTAAATACACAGATAAACAACACAGTCATGTCTTCAATTTGCATAAAACTTGGTCTGGGGGCATGTTTTAGTGAAAAAAACAAATTCCCAAATTTTTTGAAAAAAATTGGTCAAATAGGTCAAAATTTAGGGTCATGTCAAATTTTGACCAAATCGTGACCTAAGAATTTTTTAAACCCTATATCTCAGCTTCTAATTGTCATAATTTAATAAACTTATATGGATGGAAGCGGAATGAGCTCGTTTCCAAAAATGGTACTTTCATTTGGATAATTTAATAAAAAAAAAAAAACTTAATTTTGAAAAAACAAAAATTTCAGGATTTGACATTGAAGGGATCAATTTTTTTAAAAATTTTATTGAAAAAAAATGTTGCCTGAGCAAAGATCTACCATAATCAGCAATAAAAAGTTAGCTTATAGGCCATTATATAGCTTAAAACTTAATTTTATTAATGCTGGCTTTCTTCATTTTTTAGTTTTCTATTTTCAAATTTTAATAACTACAGTATATATTGAAAGATACAGGTTTACTTAAATATCTACCTAAATAACTTAAAAAAATGCCAAAAAATAAGAAATTATATTGTTGTTGTCCTTTAAAAAAACACAAAAAAAGAATTTTCAATAATATTAAAAAAGTTACGGAACTTTTATGGCTTCTGTAAGTTATGGAGTTCTTCAAAAGGATCAGCTATTGTGTAGCAATTGCTACACCTTAATAAGAAGTCAACCTGGAATCTGTACCAGCACCAGCAGAAAAGGCTGTACCGCTACAAGAACTGTGTCCTTTACCAGCAAATGAAGAATCCTTTGAGCGCAGTAGTAGCTCATCTACAAATATTTCAATGGCTCCATCTATTGAGGACATTTTTTTGGAAGATCCACAACATAATAAGGATATACTTAGCGATAAAATATTACCATATTTAGATGAGAGCCCGATAAAAACAGGTAAATATCTTTAAATAACCATATATTTATTTTTTATATAATTAATGAAATCTTTCAACAAACATATATTTAATTTTTATCTAATTAATAAACCAAGTCTCAGTTAGACAACTAACATACATTACATATATGTATAATTTAATAATATTTGTATCTAAATTATAATTTTATGTAATTCTTTACAGCTGGATTAATGTCACAGCAAAAACAAAAAAAGGCCACTTCAAAATTTCAGGCAACATCAGGAAAAGTTAGTAGTATAGAATCCACCTACAGGACTTATATCCAGGAAGACACTGTTGCTGGCCCATCCAAAAAGGGTCATTGGGATGATTTAAAAAGGCAAAAAGTTTATTATACATTAAAAACATGTAGCTATTGTTATTTATATGTACAATACATAATGAAACAATAGATTTTTTTTGAGAAAATAAAATTTAATACTTAATTTACTAACTTAACTTATATTTTTACTCATTTCTTTTTTTTTTTTATAATTTTAGGTATGAAAATGTCATGCAAATGCAAGAGCTTAGAGACAAATTTATTTCTACAACTGATCGCAAGATTAAATTACAAATTATATCTTTATATCCATTTTCAATTGAAAAAACAGCAGAATTCTTTGGAACTTCTACGTATATGGTGAGAAAAAGTCGGTTTGCAAAAAGAATATATATATTACCACATGTTCCGAGTATGTCAAAAGGAAAGGTCATAACCAGTGAAGTGAAGAGGATTATACGAGAATTTTACAAGAGCAATGACTATAGCTGAATGTGTCTGGGAATGAAGGATTATAAATTTACTATTAATGAAAATGGAGAAAAAGTAAAGATGCAGAAGAGATTGATGCTACATAATTTATGTGAATTATTCAGAGAATATATAAAAAATGAAGCTAATCCAAAAATCAGATTTAGCTCTTTTGCAAACTTAAGACCTTCTTGGTATGTACTCGCATGTCAGAGCGGTACACACTGTATGTGTGTGTGTGTGTGTGTGTGTTGTGTGTACATACCATCAAAACCCAAAGCTGCAGATAGCAGCTTTGGGAGGTGTTAAACAATATTCAGAAACTTTAGATTTTATGTTTAATGTGAATGAAATAACTTACGTATAAAAAGTGGGAGTGTGTGGACAGCTGCATGATTAAAGACAAAGTTGAATCTCCACAAGATTTTGTGGAATCAAAACCAGGTAAGAACAGTCCTCCAAGCTTTCTTCATAGGGCCATATATGCCAACATCAAGTGGTTGAAGGAGATGTGTGCTGTTGGGTGGGAGGAATATAAACTTTATATTGTTCTTCTCACACTCTTCGATAATATCTGCAGAGAGCTGAGAAGATAGGTTGTCCCCAATTAAAATTCTTGGCAAGTCATTTTGCAAATGCTTGTAGTATGGTAGAGCCACTTTTGTAAACCAGTCTTTGAAACAATGAGTATCAAACCAGCCTGACTTACTTCTATTATACCAAGCATTAACAGGCCCACCTCTTAACCAATTGTCCATTAAATGCTCAGCATGGTAAACTACATAGGGATCTAAAAGTCTACCAGAAGCACTACAAGCAAACATCACAGACACTAATGTTTTAGATGTGTTCATCACTCATTCAGCATGTTTGATGCCTTTTCTGTATGGCATAGTTTTAGACTGGATCATCTGAAAGATTAGTTTCATCATAGTTCACTATATTTTCAGAAGGCACTGCATTTACACCATTAGTTGCAAGATTATCAAAAAATGTTTAATAGTTTCAGTACTTATAGCAGCTCATTTACGAGAAATATTTTGGCACATGCTCTTTGTGAGTAGTTGTGAATGGCATTCCACAAAACTTCTCCCCCATTCAACACCTGCCAAATTATCTTTGAATTGGGGTACACATTGGCCAGATTTGTCAAGGAATGACTTTACAAAAATACAGAGCTCTAGGTCATCAAATGCATAGCCATAATCACCTAGAATGGAGGCATGCTGTGCTATGCTTCATTCTTCTTCTAGCAAGAGTGCAGTCAGTCTACCAGCCATGGTGTGTTTCCAAGCACCACTGAAATGATCACATAGAGTTCTCCTTGGTATCTGCATCCGAGTGGATACGCTTCGAATGCTCTGACCTTCTTGGATGAGCTGCAATGCTTCCTGAAGGTCATGGTCACTGTAGGTTTTGGGCTTCTTTGCCCCTCCCACAGGTTTGTAGTTCCAGACCATCTCAACAATTACCTAGATATTGACCTGGAAAATAAATATGGACTTTTATGAAAACAATATAAAGACTTTTAGTTTGCGTAACAATACAAAATGTCACTAAACCAAGAATGCACACAAATATATAGAAATGCTGTAGAAAGAAATAATATTTATAACTGGGTGCATTTACCCCAGACAAAGTGGGCACAATTGCCCCAAGGGTAATAATTCCTGCTTCATATGGTATACAGAACTGAAACTTTAATCAAATCTACCTTAACATATTTATAGTTCATATGCAAAAAATTTGCCAGTTTTTTATTTTCCTTCATAGTTTGGCAATGTATAATGTTTCCAGTTAAATGCTTAGTTCATTTTGGGAGAAAAATTATTATACCAATTAAATAATCTTTAAAAATTATCTAGATAGCTGATTTGCCTTTCATATGTAAATTAGACATTAATGATGAAGTGCATACCTCCAAACAAAATTTTAATTAGGAATTCAATTTCTAATACTACTTTATATAGATTTAAACATATGTGGACGCAATTGCCCTGTGACTGGCATGATTACCCCACTTTACAGTATGCCTATTTAGATGAAAATTTAATTCTGTCTAATGACTAGCTTCAGGGCTTCAAGATCTGTTTCAGATCAGCTCTTACTCACTTATAATGATGTTACCGTACTTCCTGGCTTCATTCTAATTCAATAGTCAATTTGGTGCTTTTTGATTTTGCAAAGGCTTTTGATATTGTTAATCATCAAATTTTGCTTCAGAAGTTAGAGACCATTGGGGTGGGTCACTGGATTGTGTGTTGGATTGGAGATTTCCTCCTAAACAGGAAAATGTCAGTTGTGAATGGTGAGACTAGCCACCAACATAGAGTAACTAGTGGGGTGCCTCAGGAGTCAGTCCTAGGGCTGGTGTTGTTTCTCATTTACATAGATCATATCATATATCTTATTTTAAATATAAAAAAAATTTTTGTGGATTACCCAAAATTGTATATTGGGCATTCCCCAATTTCCTTAGTATCAATACTTTCGGGTGTAAACCAATGCCAGAATGATATCAGCACACTGTGCCACAGCTGCCTTCTGGGGGCTCTCTGAATGTGTCCAAGTGCTGTGTGCTTCAATTTCAAAGCTCAGGTGCAGCATGGCAGTACTTAGGCCCTTACTTTGAAGATCATAATGATGGCCAACCAATTAAATTTGTCATCTGCTACTGATCTGGGGGTGATGGTGGACAATAAATTAAAATTCCCTCTGCATATTTGCTCAGTTGTCAATAAGGCTAATGGCTTGGCATCCAATCTGCTAAAATCTACAATTTGCAGAGGTCCAGAGTTTATGAAGTCAAGTTTTATCCATCATATAAGACCCATTCTAGAATTTTCTTCAGTGGTATGGAACTTAGGTTATCTTGGTGACTTGGGTATGCTTGCGAGAGTACAGTGTAGGTGGACTAAGCACATTACTAGATTTGAAAACCTCTTCTATTCTGAGACTTAATAGATTACAGCTTTTCTCTATCCAAGGCAGGCTTCTCAGAACTGACATGATACAGAGTTGGAAAATATTTCATGGCAATTCACCTATTAATCCTTCTGACTTACTTCAAAAACTGGTAATTATGGTATGCAGCGATAAAGTATTACATTCGCGGCTCCATCTGTAAAAGTAGCAGAAAAAAAAACAATCACCATCAATTAAATAACTAAGGTTAATTGAATGGCTGGTTAGGTCAACTGTACGCTAGGATGCATCAAAAATGGCAACTTTCAAAAACTGATTTGGCCCTACGTTATTATGGTTACATTCCCTAAAAAAAATTCACATGCAAAATTTCAGGTCAATTGATTAATATCTACTGGGTCCACCTAGCTCCTAAACTTTTACAAAAATGACAATTTTTGGGATAAATTGCCTTAAATTATTTTTTTCACATATACACCTTTATTTTATTGAATTGAATGATCCTTAAGGTACTATAGGCCTAGTATGTTTAGTTTGCTTGTGTTTAAGCCATAGCTACTATTAATAAACATCATTTGCCATCATGAAATACCTATAGCTATTTTTTCTTATTTTCAGGCATGTAGACTACTTTAATATTGATCTATGTTTCTATTACAGGTCAATTTTTGATATACAGTATGTTGGTGATAATAGTTGATATATGATATAATGGATAATAGTGGTAAAGCCAGTGAAGCCACTTCTAGTGGTAAAACTTGTTCAAGTGGTGCAGATAAAGTTGATGTAAAAACACGAAAAAAAACCTGTATATTTGGATTAGGTCCTGGCATCACAAATAATGATGCAAAGATTGTAGGATGTCGCTTGCCAACAAGTGAACAAGTTCTTAGATGTTTCCTATTTCACCAGCAACAGGGTCTAAAAGAGAAGAACTAAGCGAGATATAGCTAAAATTGTTTTAACAGAAATTCAACCATTCTACAATAAAGCCAACATACCAATGATTACTGAGAAAAAAGCATGTGAGAAAATAATTTCGTTGTCAGAAAAGAATGCAAAACCGAGAGAAATTCCATTGAAAAGAAGAGAGCTACAAAGTACAAAGACAAGACTAGAAGATATGGAAATGCAACTTAAAATGACTTTTCCACTGTGGATTAAAAATGCCGAAAAAATTATGAGTAATCCAGAAGATATACAATTTCTTCAATCTATGCAAGGGGATAGAATTGCTTCTTTTGGAGCTCATGATCAAACTTTAGCATCCAAAATGAAGCGCATTAATTTTCGAAAATGTGAAGAAAATGCGAGAAAAGAAAAGGAATTGAGAGACACTGAAGCTTCTTGCAGTTATGTTGAATTAGAAAGCAGTAGCACAAGCGATACAACTACCATTGAGAGTGAGTCAGAAGCTAATGATGGAGCTGAAAAAGATGGAAAATCCACACAGTCAACAGTCTGTTTAGGTACTCAAGCTATCATTCCTCATGACATTCTGAAAAGACCAAAACTTGTTTCTTTGGCATCAAGAATGAAAATGACTCCGGCACAACAGGCTGCATTCACAAAAGCTTTTGTTGAAGAATGTGGTGGTAACACTAAGGCAGTGGCAACTTCATATGCTACAGCTGATAGAGCAAGACGCGAAGTAGCCCAAAAAATTTCAAGTTCCATTAAAAAATCCTGGAATCCTCCTAAATTGGCCTCTCTTCATTGGGATTCGAAAATAATTTCTACTCTGCAGGATAAATATGTTACAGAAGAACGATTAGCCGTATCAGTTGGAAATTCAATGGATCTCAAACTACTTGGTATTCCATCATATCATCCTAGTGCTGGTGGCAGTGGCCAATCTGGGGAAAACTTGACTGAAGAAGTTATGAAGCTACTGAAATTGTGGAACTGCTCTGATTCAATAGTGAACTTGGTTTTCGATACTACAGCAACCAACACGGGACATGTGAGCGCTGCATGCATAACTATCCAACAAGAGATTGGACGGCCTTTATTATGGTCTGCATGCAGGCATCATGTTGGTGAAGTTGTTATGAGTCATGTGTTTCAAGACATGAAAGTAGAAACTTCGAGTGGACCAGAAATTAATGTCTAACAGATTTTGAGAAAAGTTTCAGTGGATTTCCAAGGCTGAAAAATTGAAAAAAATTGGCTTCAATCAGTACTCCAAAGCTGTCCAGGAGATTCTTCAGGAATGGACTGATTATGCAATTCAAATAAGTAATATAGAAAAGCAACATACACAATATGACTACAAACAATTTTCTGACTTAGTTGTGTTATACTTAAATGCAGGACCTAGTGATAAGGATATAACCCTTCAGTGACCTGGTGCTATACATAGAGCCAGATGGATGAGTAAAGCAATATATGCTCTAAAAATTGCATTACTAGAAGATAATATCTCGAAACTACCTTCAGTAACAATCACAAACAAGCAACAAATTCTGAAACTAAGAGACTTTGCAACCTTCATTTCACTGATTTACTACCCATGGTGGATGACCTGCTCTTCAGTTTTTGATGCACCATGGCACAATTTGAAGCTTTACAAAAAGCTTCTTAGATATGAGGAAGTAAACAAGCAAAAAGTGCTCTAACATCTTTGAAATGTCATCTCTGGTACCTTTCATCAGAGATGATTCCTCTTGTATTATTCAGCGATTTGGTTCCAAAAAATGAACTTCGTGCTATAACAAACCATCTACTTTCCTATAAACCACACAAGATTGAGACAGTGGTTCCAGAAGGTAGACATGGATCTAGTTTTGGAAAGCCTAATTTCCCTACCAATCTACGATCGGAAACCACACTAGCTGAGAGGGCAGTAAAACTATGCAGTGACTTTTATGAGGCTGCAAGGACTGAAGAACATCTTCAAAATGTTCTCCAAGTTGTAGAAGCTGACAGAAAAGCCACTCCTAATCTGAGAGAGAGAGAAGCTTCTTTATCATCTGTTTTAAAAGAAAAAAGGACAAAGAAGAAGAATTAAGATATCAATAAGCAATAAATCAATTTTTACAAGTATTTTATCATGAAATACCATTTTTAATAGGTGGAGGTGGTCAGTGGGATGCTTGGCAAGTTGGGTCCTCGTCCCGCATCCTGGTAACTCACTTCATGATTCTCAGAATAATACAAAAAACAGTCTAAAAAGACAGATAATTTCATGAATTGAGGCTAAAACTTGCCTAAAACTAACTATATTTACAATTTCTTTTTCAAACAAAATCTACAACGCTTACACAAGATTTTCTAGTAAAACCATAAAATTCCACAATTGTCAAATTTTCATCTTCGAGGTGGACCCACTAAGTATTGTCAGAACAGCTTGAAACGTGGACACTGAAGGTTTGTTGGGGATTGTAACCATAATATCATAGGGCCGAATCAATATCCGAAGTTCGAAATTTCACCCCTTATAGGCTGATGCACCCTAATGGGCATAATAAGGAAATTAGAAAAACTTGTAGACTTGATCTATGAAAATACTTTTTCAGTCATAGAGTAGTAGATTTTTGGAATGACTTACCATATGATGTGGTAAACAGTAGCTCATTAGTTAATTTGGTGCTTTCCTGTTAACAGGAATACCCAACCACCCACCACCAAACTGTTTGTTACCGTATGTATTTTTGTTCTCATCATTTTCTTTTAAACTAACAAAAATATCACAACTTAACCTAACCAATCATCAAGGGTGTACAAGTTAACCTAACAGGTTAATATAACAGAAAATGCCCAGTCAGGTCAATTGAATGCCTTTGATAATTGGTTAGGTTAAGTTAAGTTATGATATTTTCATTAGTTTAAACAAAAATGATGAGCAAAAATATATCAAACAGTTTGGTAGTCCCAATAATACATAAGTACCGAATTTATTAATCATTTAAATGAAATTAGTTATATGTAAGCGATAATCAATTAGTAGGGGGCCAAAATGTCTGTCATCTAAAATTGCAGAAAAAATGTCACTGCTTTCTGTACGTTGTCGCCACATGAATTCTGCAAGATACGAGTCCAGATGATGGCAGGTGGTTGGGTATTCCCATTAACAGGAAAGCGCAGTTAATTTTAATAAAAATTTACACACTTTCACAAGTGAAAGATAACACTGGGGAACAAATTTCAACTTTTTGTCTATTGAATTAGATTTGACAGTTAGTTCTAGGTAATTTGGGTGCGCTGAGCACGAATTTTTACTTGGTTTTGCTCTATCAGGTCCTGAATTTGCTCAACACCCCTCCTCTTTCATCGTATTCATAAAAAGGTTTTTTTCTCAATACTCGCTAAGTCTTTTTGCAGTTACACATTATGCAACTAGGTTTTTATCTAGGTATTTGTACCTATTGTTATGGTATTGTTGTATTATGTATATTTTTATATGTAACACCCTAAAAATATTTTTAATTTTGTCATTTTTAACCCATTTTAATATTAGTAAATTAAGCTAAAAATATCATAGAATTCTAAAATTTTCTCGAGCGTTCCTGTTCTCTGTAGAGTATTCTAGAGGGACAACTAAAATATATAAAAGCGACTCGTTTCCAGAGTTAATCAGTCAATTCAGTCAGTCAGTCAGTCAGTCAGTCAGTCAGTCAGTCAGTCAATTAAGTTTGGGCATTAACATAATTTTGAATTGGCATATGATTTAGTGAGTAATTTTGTCATCGTGATTTAATATAGTTGATTTAATTAGACGTAATTTATATTGTACCTACTCATCCGTGTTTCTAGTTTAATTTCATAGATTGTAAGTACCTATTTCATAATAAGTACCTATTTAAACTAATTTTTGTATTTATATTTCAGATTTTCTTAAATTTATATGAATTAAGGGCTTTAAATACCTTTACAAATTGGCAGAACAATCAAGCAATATGTCATCAAGCACTAGAAAGTTCAAATGCAAAAACAACCCTGATTCCTTAGAACTGTTATATATGTGGAAATTTTACACTTCCACATCAACGAGCAAATATAACTGACTTCGTAAAAAGAGCTTACTTAGCTTATTTTGGCATAAAACTGGGGGACCAAGATAAATCGTGGGCTCCACATAAAGCCTGCACTATATGCATTGAAAGACTGCGACATTGGACGAAGGGTTCGGATTCAAAAATACCTTTTGGAGTTCCGATGGTAAGTTTATGATTTCATAAAACTATGTAATTTAATCACTAGTATACTGTAACTTACCTAAATGTAATTGTAACTTAGGTACATAAACAAAAATTTACAGAAAATGTTTATAAGAATCTCAAATATTGCATAAGGTTGAAACACATAGAAATGTTAAATGTTTGGGTGATAACTTTTGATAAAATTCATAAAAACAAGTCTCTCGTCGCTTTTGTTAATGCTTTACAATTTTTTTTCCATATCAGGTGTGGCGAGAGCCTACTAACCACGAGACCGATTGCTACCTTTGCTTTGTCAAGACTTTGGGCTTCACTAAGAAAAATAAACATTGTATCGAGTACCCAAATTTCGACACCGCGATACGACCTGTGCTACATTCAAATGAGATCCCCATTCCAAAATTTAAGGGTCTGCCAACTCAAGAATTAGTTGAAGATGTTCCTGAAAATATTGTTATGCACTTTGAGGAGTCAGACACTGATTTTGACCCCAGCGTATTTGAAAGTCAAAATGATCCGCAAAAGTTTAACCAGGCCGAGTTGAATGATCTTGTAAGGGATCTAAATTTGCCAAAAAAGGCTGCGGAAATTTTAGCTTCAAGACTTAAAGAGAAAAACTTGCTTACTTCAAACACATACATTTCATTTTACAGAAAAAGAGAAGAACTTGTTAAATATTTTAGAACAGAGGATAGTTTAGTATATTGCTGCGACATAGTTGGTTTGTTAAAGAAGATGGGGGTTGAGTCTTACGATGCAAATGATTGGCGCTTGTTTTTAGACAGTTCGAAAAGAAGTCTTAAGTGTGTTGTTGCATAATGGCAATCTATACGGCTCGATACCGATTGGGCACTCAACAAAATTAAAAGAAAAGTATGAACATATAGAAAAGGTTTTAAATCTTATCAAATATAGGGAGCACGAGTGGATCATATGTGTTGACTTAAAAATGGTTAATTTTCTGCTAGGACAACAAGGAGGGTATACTAAATATCCTTGCTTCCTTTGCTTATGGGACAGCAGAGCCAAGGAAGAACATTATTTCAAACAAATCTAGCCAGCACGAACATCACTTACTGTCAGAGAAAAAAACGTAATTAATCCACCTTTAGTGAGCAGAGATAAAATCATATTTCCTCCTCTGCATATAAAACTAGGCCTCATTAAACAATATGTAAAAGCTTTAGATACGAACAGCGAGTGTTTCAAATACATAACTTCAAAATTTCCAAGTTTAAGTTATGAAAAAATCAAGGCGGGAATTTTTGACGGTCCACAAATAAGAACAATGATTAAAGACAGCAATTTTCCTAATGTCATGAATGAACGCGAAAAAAATGGCTGGTTCTCATTCGTGGACTTGATAGAAAACTTTTTAGGCAATTATAGGGCAGATAACTACAAAGAAATCGTAAAAAAACTTTTAAGGGACTACAAAGTTAGGTTGCAATATGAGCATAAAAATGCATTTTTTGAATAGCCATCTTGACCAATTTCTAAGTAATTTAGGTGATGTAAGTGACGAACAAGGGGAGAGATTCCACCAAGATATCAAAATTATGGAGGAACAGTACCAAGGCCGCTGGGATTCCCACATGATGGCTGATTACTGCTGGTGCTTGAAAAGAGACCTGCCATCAACAAGCAAATACGCTAGAAAGTCTTACAAAGAAAATTTTTGCCACAGTGAAAGCTTCATATCTGTTTGTTTTTTTATTTTAAGTCATTTCTATTGTTATAATGTAATTTTACTGTAGTTTGAACTGCTTGTATTCATGAAACTTGAAAAAAAATTTAACACATGACTTAATTTTTTAGTCCTAATTTGAAAAATCTGGAAAATGGCACATAGGCTATCGACAAGAATCAGGACCTGATAGAGCCAAACCGAGTTGAAATTCGTATTCAGCGCACCCAAATTACCTAGAATCAAGTGTCAGATATCATTCAATAAAATATGTGTTGCCCAGTGTAATTTGTAGACTATATTTGTGTATGTTCTTGACTCTCTCAGTATTTTCCCAATACTTTTAACCTACAATTAATTTTAAGCAACTTTGCCCAGTTAAGTTAATTGAATGACCAGTTAGGTCAACTGTATGTCCTTCACAATTGGTTAGGGTGTCATGATATTTTTGTTACTTTAAAATAGCAGGGAAATACCAAAAAAGACCCATATTCTTAGCTTCAGTTATGTAGGCTACTTTAGTGGTAGTAAATAGGGTGAATTTGTAGTTTTGACCAACCACAGAATTTTTTTATGAAAAATACATCATTCAAGAGCTCTTCAAATTCTGAACAACTTTTTTATTTACCATTATGCTTGCAAATGAACAACAATTGAATAAATTAACAGAACCATTTTAGCCAATCAGCTTCATCGTAGATCGTGCCGCACGCACAGCACTTTCATATGAAATCAGTTTGGGTAATGTGATAAGGTAAGGTGATCTATCTACTTGTGAGTTGCCCCTGGTTAATTGAACACCCAGTTAGGTCAATTGAATGCCCAGTTAGGTTAAGTCATGATATTTTCCTTAGTTTTAACGAAAATATTGGGTAACTTTTTTAATATTCATTTGTGACAAATTTGCATTGAAGAAAAGTGGGTATTTACATATTAACTGGGGGCCACCACACACACACATATATATATAATATATTATATATATATATATATATATAGATGATTGGTTAGGTTGTTATAATATTTTCGTTAGTTTAAAATTTCTAATACATCATATTTTTTAAATAGCAATATTTTTTTAAAATATTTACAATGATTTATATTTCAAATATCTACAATGATTAATACATGTTACACATTAGAAGCATTTGTTTCAGGAGGCCAAAAATTTTTAATAGCATTAAGAATGGAATTGAATGGATCATGTACCAACTGTCGCCACATAAATTCAGCAAGATATGACTCTAGGTGATGGTGTGCAGTGCCTCGATGCTTTTTATTTCTCCACTTAGCTGATCTCAGAGCCTTTCGATCTCTTGTGTGTGAGTACTAGTTTCCAGGTTGACGAAATTGTACTTGTGGTTAACTTTAAAGTGTTGAAATCCTGACTCTGCAAGATGTTCCGATATGTATGACAGACTCATGGCTGAGTAAATTATCAAAAATATTACAACTTAACCTAACTAATCATCAATATGTGGTGGCTCCCTGTTAATACGTAAGTACCAAAAAGCATCTTAGAATTGTTAAAACTACCTATTGTAGACAAAATTCCTATGATTCTGTGGTTGTACGAAACTGCAAATTTACCCTCATTTCTGGGTAATTGTATACAATATCCCCCTCACCTCAGTTTCTAATAAAAATTATTGCAATGCATAGAAAATAATAAACAAAACCTTTCCTTTAAGTAAAAAAAATTTCGGTCAATCATATTTATAGATATTATTTAATTAACAATAACCATTTGACATGTTTTTCTGATTGGGCTATTTTTTCGCTACTCTGTGACTTAATTAGTTGATTGGTTTCTGTTCTGGCTATTTTTTTTTCTAATTGGATTCAGTTTGGGTAATACCTCAGTTTGGTCATGTTTGTGATAGAATTATGACATGCTGTTCGTATGGTTTTGACTTTGAGAACTTGATTCATCATGTGCCCTAGTTGAAGACTAAAAAAGTGCATAACTTAACATATTACATTATCATTTGTATAATTTAGGTCTCGGGGGTATGGGGGCAAAGCCCCCGTAAAGATCATGCATCACATTGATCGGTATAGGGTTCACTTTGTGATGCGTGATCTTTATGGGGGCTCTGCCCCCGTACCCTCGAGACCTAAATTATACAAATGATAATGAAAATGTTTATTGGCAGACTATAGTCCATATGACAAATATTATTAATACAATGACAGTTCATATATTAAGGATAGAAATATATACAATTGATTAGAAATAATACTGCACTGTCGAAGTTAAGTGGAGCCACAGACAGACGTTTTCATACCAGGAAGTCCATAGCTTAGAGGATAAATGGCAGGACTCATGGATAGCTTGGATGATCGGGTTGGTTGATTTTTTAATTCTTCGCATTAGACTGTGTTCAGCACGTCTTGTTACCTCCGGGAAGCTCGGGACATTGCGGGTAGCAAGCATTTGCGAAGCTGAGCATCTCGGGGGATAATTTATGTAAGAGTCTAAAAGACCTGTTGTACAGCAAATTTAGGGTTCTGCCAGAACCTTTTTTATAATTCACCCAGAGTTGCTGACTGTATATATTACTGCAGAAAGTATGAAAGTGTCTCTTTAGCTTCACTTGTACAGAAACGAAAGTTCCTTATGGTCATATTCGCTTTAGCACTAGTGATGTTAAAAAACCGTTTTTTTTTATGTCCATTTTTTTTGGCATTTTTTTTTTTTTTTTTTTAATAATTAATATAGATATTGCCAATTTAATTATAAGGTATACTTTTGCAATGATATATATTATAAAAATAAATAAATAAATAATAAAATAGGCCATATGATACCAGTATAGAATGTCCTTTTCAGCCTATTTACAGAAAAAAACTGACCTCTTTCTTGCACTGAAAGTCTTGTATCTTGAGATCCGTTAAACTTGCGAGAACACTGGCTGGGAGCTGACTGCCCCCCCCCCCCCCCCCCCCACGAGACCATCCATATATATTTTTTTTTTTTTTTTTTTTTAGTTCAGGAAGAACCGATTCGCCTCTATTTAAAGGGCATATCTCAGCGGAAAAACAAAGAAAAAGTGAGAGGAAAGACAGAGGAAAAAGAAAGGGTGGAGGGGACAGTCGAAGTGGAAAAAGACCAAGGATGACAAGGACTGCAGGGCCGAGCCCCATCATCCTTGGGTGCTAGGGCCGGGAGGGCGCACGTGAAACCTCCAGGAACAAGCACGTACAAACGAGCACAAAGAGCACTCAAGAGCACGAGCTTAGAACCCCCTTGCGGGGACCATCCATATATATACATACACATACACCCATATACATATATACCAATATATACATAAATACTTATATACACACATTTATATCGATTATATACCCCATACACACGCATACATCCAGAATTCCAGATACATACGCACGCATACTCACATATATACCTACACAAACTCATACACCTCTATTTCGCCCTTTCATTACCTCCGAGATCATTTGCATACACAGTAATATCCATACAGCCAAAAGAAACCGATTAAGCACAGACAGAGCAGCAAAGCTAGTATTTATATCCCAAAATGCAAAATTCCAAGAAAGTAAAACATGGTTCTACATTGACTTCGTCAACATCCAAATCTGCAATAAGTACCAGTACCTGTGATATTGAAACTATATGCTCTAATCAATCTAGTGATAATGATTCTTCAATGGAAATAGAATCAGATAATGAAAGTTAAACAGCATTAGGTTAACACAAAGGTTAAAGAAAGAGATGAATATTTTTATTTTTTTTATTTTTCTATTTGGAATATATATATATACACACACTGGTATTCTTGCCAATCACAATTATATATATTGTTTTATACCAGTATTATGTATTTTTTATTATGTATATTATACCAGTACCTATGATATTGAAACTAGCATATATGCTCTACCCAATCTAGTGATGATTCTTCCATGGAAATGAAGGTTAAACAACATTAGGTTAACAAAAAGGTTCATAAAAAGGTGAATTTTTTTTTTCTATCTCGAATATATATACTGGTACTCTTGCCAATCACAATTATGTATATTGTTTGAAACGAGGAAGAATGTTTTATGTTCTAGTTAAAAAATATATATACATATAAAAAAAGAGATTGTTTTTCCTTTCTATTATACACTTTTTGCGTGATTCAGTTTTTCTAAAAGATGACTATATATACTAAGTATAACCGTATAAGCATGGTAGTATAGTAAATTATAGGTAATACTAATATACTTATTAGATTAAAGGAAGAAAAATATGGAAAAGTTTAAAACAAAAAAAAACCCAGACTATCTTCGTTTTAAACAAAAAAAATGACAAAAAAATGACAATAAAAAATGACTCATCACTATTTAGCACACAGGCTTCGAGATTGTTTTCTTATATCCGAGTCTTCACTCAAGGAGCTGGTAATAGTTTGACCCAAATACTTAAACTCTTGTACTTCCTCAATTACTTCACTATTCATTTTAAACCTTATATCAGCTGGCTGATTACAGCTTTTAGGATGAAATTGCATAACCTTAGTTTTTGTAACATTAAAAATAATATCATGTTTCTGCGAATACACTTTGCACACATTTAGCAGCCAATCCAGACCTTTAACAGATGGACTTATTAACACCATATCATCGGCATAAACTAAGTTATTTATCCTTGTGTTATCTATACAACATCCTACTGTCGCCTCATTAAGTGAAGCAATTAATCCGTCAATATAAACATTAAACAGCATAGGTCAGAGCAGAGCCTTGTCTCACCCCGCAAGAGGAGCCAAAACACTCGGATAGTACATTGCCCCACCTAACAGTGAAAGATTGGTGGGAATACCAAAGTTTCAATAAATTTAATATGTACATGGGAACCTTCCTGTCTTCTAGTTTTGCAAATAAAATATTGTGGTTCACCCTATCATATGCCTTACTTATATCAAGGAAACAGCTATAAATGGTTGAATTACTGTCAATGTATTTAGATATTGTTTCTTTAAGTACATAGATACACAGGTCAGTTGAGTGGGACCTTTTAAAGCCAAACTGATTAGATGTCCATAGGAAATCATTTAATCGGAGTAACGAGTTTTTCTAGTAGTTTCGAGAAGCAGGAAGCGACAGCAATAGGCCTGTAATTATTGCTGGACAGAATGTCTCTGTACTTATTTTTGACCAGGGGCAAGATATATACCCTCATGAACTCTGCAGGGATATAGTTATGAGCAAGCATGGCTGAGAGGAGCAATGATATATGCAGACATACTACGTCATTTGCATATTTTAAGTGCTCATTTGATAAGTCATCTACCCCTGACGCAGAACCACTCTTTAATTAACCTCTTTACTTCAGAAAATGATATCAAAATATTTTCCCTTGTCCCTCCAACAATCGTTTTGCTGCAATCTATCTTAAGATTATCCCAACTCACACTATTAAGAATGTTAGAGTAGTGGTTTTTCCACAGCTTTGCAATTTCATCCTCCCCCAACACCCTATCAATTGTCGGAGGTAGGACATTTTTGACACCTATTTGATTCTTAACAAATTTCCAAAATTTGTTATTATCATTATTTATGCGAGCTTCACAGGCTTTTGATGCTCAAATAGACTCCTCTTCTTGTTTACATCGCCTTATGGCCGCCTTATACTGACCCTGACTTCTACACATTTATGTATACTGGTCCTAATCTGGGTCTACCACAAATCATAGGCATCTTTCGATTCCCTCTTCAGGGGGCAATAAAATCATTCCATCCAGGAATAACCTTAATATGATAGTTGTAAGATTTAATCAAGGGGCTTCCTGCTTCTCTTAACAGGGATAAGATGTTAAGTTATGCACTTTTTTAGTCAAAAATATATTTTTCTACATTAGGTTAGGTTAGATTAGGGTAAATCTCTATGAGTGCTCCATTTTTCAATATTAAACATACACTCATAAAACATATACCATTTGAAAGCTCACATTTTTCCAAGTCTAAAAATGTAGTAATCCAAAAGTATCAATAGCAAATAAAAAGTAACTAGGTTTAAATATAAAGCCCTATACCAATCAATTTGTGATGCATGATCTTTATGGGGGCAAAGCCCCCATACCCCCAAGACCTAAATTATACAAATGATAATGTAATAACATTCATATTAGGTTAGGTTAGCATAACAATTACCCAAAATACCATCTTACAATACAGACTGAAGATTTATAACTTAGCCAACCTTTATACAGGTACTCCCCGACTTATGATAGGTTTGTCGTAAGTCAAAAATAACCACAACGGTAGTGATGTGCATTAACATATACATAGTTCAATCAAAGTAAAATAACAAAACACAAATTATACAAATAATAGTAAATAGTAGTAGTAAATAAACTGATCGGAATTTGAATTTTTCATCATCTATTATTTTATTTTATTTATTTAATATGATAGTCATTGTTGTAAGTCCGGATGGACGTAAGTCAGGTGGTCGTAACTCAGGGAGTATCTGTAATGTAATGATGTCATGCATCAAACAATTAATTAAATCTAGTTACTTTTTATTTACTATTGATACTTTTGGATTACTACATTTTTAGACTCAAGAGAAATGTGAGCTTTCAAATGGTATAGCTATGTTTTATGAGTGTATGTTTAATATTGAAAAATGGAGCACTCCTAGAGATTATCCTAGATCAGATTAGGTTAGGTTAGGTTGGTTCCCAAAAATAAATAATTACATGCTATAAATAGAGGTTTTACATTGATTGTGAAGTCAATTTCATAAAATTGAGGTGAGGGGGATGTTGTAATTACCCATTTCTGTCGCAAATTACTTGCTTCCATGGTTCCCCCACCCAAAACCCCAATTTCCCACGGGTCCCCTTGTTCAACTGTCAGTCATTTGTGAGCAAAATGGTAATTAAAAAAGTTGTTCAGAATTTGAAGAGCTCTTGAATGATATTTTTTATAAAAAAATTCCATGGTTGGTCGAAACTACAAATTGACCATATAAATAGTTTAGGTTATTATTCGTTTTTTGACCCAGTCACACCTAGCTATAACAGGAATATATATTGAATAACCAATCAAAACTGAATAAGAAAATATATATATTATCTTGTGCAAATTTGTATAAAATATATTTTTTTATTAAAATATTTCCTATTTTTGGTGTTTTTTCATATATATATATATATATATATATATATATATATATATATATAGACTATTTGGTGAATATTTCTTATTTTTTGGTGATTCTGGCTACTTTGCGTAATTCAATTTGTCCTGTTTTACAAATAAATCATTTTTAGCAATTGTTCGTCTGTTGAACTCTGTTCAGTTTGGTTTTTTTGTGACGAAATATGACATGTCAATTATGCATATTTGATTCTGAAGACGTGATCCGCCATATTGCCCCCGATGAAGACAAGAGTTTAGACCTTTTTTTCAATCACGGAATAATTAAGACATCCGTGACCTGCCCTAAATGCAATAGTGCTTGTATTTTAAGAAAAGACCAGAAGGTCTTTAGGTGCCATAAAAAAAATCCTAAAAATAAACGTGTTGTTTCAGTTTAAGGGCAGGCGAAATTTAGCAGACTACCCATGCAAGGTTGGCACATGTTATTACATTATCATTTGTATAATTTAAGTCTCAGGGGTACTATTAAATTGAATGCAGTATTCGAGGAGGGGTCACACATATGAAATGTATAGTTGCTTTATAATATTGGGTGATTTGTATTCAATGTGTGTCTGCATGAGATTGAGTCTAGCATTTGCTTTATTTCTGACTACCATATAGTGATTTGAGGGTTTAAGTTCATTAGTCACAGTGACACCCAAGTCTCTCTCTTTATCATCATTTTTAATCCAAATTCCATTCATATTGTATTCAAATTCTGGATTTTTTGGCCCAATATGCATAACCTTGCACTTACCAACATTAAATTTCATCTCCCACTTATCTGCCCAGGCTGTTACTCTGTCTAAGTCTTTTTGTATTGTCATTGCTCCTGCTACTGACTTAACATTATGGCCTAATTTTGTATCATCAGCAAATTTTGAGGTTTTACATGATAGGCCCTTCTCTAGATCATTTGTATCTAGACAACAAAAAGCAGAGGTCCCAGAACAGACCCCTGTGGGACTCTGCTCAATACGGGTCTCCAAGTAGACTTATTTAACCTTTGGTTAGCTTCCACCTGAATTGTTCATTCTGACGAAGGTCAAGCTTTTCACTCCACCTTAGACCTACAGTTTAACATGGAATCCGAACCACGCCCCATCAGCAGCCCAGCATCTTAACCACTAGGCCACGTAGGGTACCCATTTATCTACCAACCACTTTATTGTGTGGAAGGATGAACAGCTGGGTTTTGCTGCATGCCAGCTACCGTCGGGTCTCGAATCGAACCTGGGGCCGATGGATTCGTAGTCAGCGACGCTAACCACTACACCACCGAGGCGCTTTTCCATTTAGATGAACTCTGTTTTCTATTTCTCAGCCATTCTTCTATCCAATCAGCTATATGACCTCTTATACCAGGGGTGGGGAACCTTTTTTCATTGGAAGGCCGCATTTCATTTAACCAAGACCCTATTAGGCCACATGCTGAGAATTTAACATACAGTACAACAAAATGTCATATTTTAGTCTACAATCTACATATTTACTAATTTTAAATCAAACTTGATAATATCGTACGGTATGAATTCTGAATGTCAAATAGGCAGAAGGCCACAACTAGTACCCCAAAAAGCCACATGCGGCCTTAAGGCTGCAGGTTCCCCACCCCTGTCTTATACCATGGGCTCTAACTTTTACCAACAATCTTGCATGAGGAACAGTATCAAATGCCTTTGCAAAATCTAAGTATACTATATCTACTGGCTCTTTATTGTCCAAATGCAATAGGACTCCATCATAAAATTCAATCAAGTTGGTTAGGCAGGACCTTCCATTTCAAAAGCCATGCTGGCCATCATTTATAAGGTTGCACTCTTCAAGGAATTCAGTAACTTTACCTCTAATGATACTTTCAAGTAATTTGCAAATAATGGAGGTGAGGCTGATGGGTCTGTAGTTTTTTGCCAAGTTTCTATTTCCTTTTTTAAAGATTGGAGCCACATTTGCTTTCTTCCAATCCTCTGGAATTTCAGTACATATCAATGATTTATTAAAAATAATTTCTAGTGCCTGTGCTATATTCTTTTTGGCAGCTCTTATGACTATTGGATACATTTCATCTGGCCCTGGAGATTTTTCCATTTTTAATTTATCTATTGCTTTTATGATATCTAGTTTTGTTACCCTTAATTCATTTATTTCTCAATCTTGTCCTGTAGTATAAGATCAGGAATATTATTTAAATTTTCATTTGTGAATACTGATGAGAAGTATTTGTTTAGTTCTTCAGTTATTTCAAGATCGTCATCTATATGGAGGGGGCCAATTTTCTTTTTCACTCTACTTTTCAAATTGAAGTGACTGAAAAACTTTAGGATTATTTTTTGAATTCTTGGCTAGGCTTTTTTCCAGGTCTCATTTGCTATCTCTGATTACTTTCTTGCAAATGCTTCTTTTACTTTTATATATTTCGGAGTCTATGCCATTTTTAGTTCTTTTGAATTTATGAAATGCTTTTGTTTTTTCTCTGAATGCTCTTTTTACATTGGTTTATCCAAGGTTGTTTTTTATTTTTTCCAGTTCTGATTTTACACTATGGGATATGCTTCCTTTGTATGTTCATTATTATACTTTTAAATTTTTCCCACATACTAGTTACTGTCTGTTCAGGCTGTAGAATATCTGTCCAATTTATTAGACACAGATCATTTACTAGTCCATTTATATTTCCTCTTTTAAAATCTGGAACTTCTACTTTATTTTCACTAGGTCTTGAATTACAAACAATATTAAACCAAAGGATACAATGATCACCTGAACCTAGTGTTTCTGAAACCGAGATATCCTGGAAGGTATCTGGATTATTTGTTAGAATTAAATCTAGAATGGCATCGGCCCTGGTTGGCTCCTTTACTAACTGGGTTAAACCATTCTCAGTTATACAGTCTAAGAATCTCTCATTACTTTCTGGTGTTTGTAATATTTCCCAGTCTATATGCCTATAATTGAAATCTCCAACAATAATAATATTGCTTGTCATTGCTTTATTTATTTAATCAATAAGTTTATTTTCTACATACTTATTTTCTTCTCTACTTTTGGGGATTCCTCCAACTGAACATCCCTCAGGTGGTCTATAGATACCCCCTATCCTGATTTTCCTGGCATTTTTATGCCCAATATCTATCCATACAGATTCAACTACTTCCTCTTTAATGAGATAACTTCAACTGGATTCAGATTTGTCTTGGCATAAATAAATACTCCGCCAACCCTCTGAATATTTACGTTCATAATAAAAAAGTTCATAGCCATCAATTTCATAAGTAATGGTATTATCTCTTTCACTAAATAGACTATTTGGTATCATACTGAATTTTGTCCAAGTTTCAGTGACAATCATAACATCATGATTTTCAATACCTATGTATGCCTTGAATTCATTTATTTTATCTCGGATACTTCTTGCATTTACATAGAAAAATGACAAAGAACCCTTGGAATATTTTGCTTGTAATTTAGTCTGGTTCTTGTTCTATGATGGTATATTATTTGCATCTCTCTTACTTTCTTTGTTGACCTTTTTCTTTTGAGTTTTGATTATATTTTTTATTAGTTTATTGTTATCAAGAGTATTGGTATTTGTACTAATTTGGCCTATTCCTTTAGTTTTTAGTCAATTATATGATACAATCTTTGATAGTAAATCAGTTCCTTTACTATTAAGGTGAATTCCATCTCTGTTACAGAACTCTTTTTTTGTAAAATTTATTCCACAGTTCTATATATGTAATTTCCATGCTCTGACATAGTGTCTTAAGCCTACTATTTATATATAATGCTTGTGAGTACCACTTATTATTCTCATGTATCCTGGGAATTATACCTGTGATAGATGTTTTAAGGTTAGGTCTCCGTTCCTTTAACTTTGTTAATAGCTGTTTATATGACTCCATGATTTCTTCGGAGTGCTTACCCTTTATATCATTTCCACCTAAATGTATAACCATATTCTTTGGTACAGTTAGGTCAATACCAGATCCTTTTTCTATAATTTTATTACTAATTCTATTTAGCCCTGCACCTAGATAACAGTAAGCTATGCTACCTCTAGGTAATTTAGATCCTAGGCTCCTCACTTGTCACCTATAATGGATGCTGGTTCAAACATACCTATAGCTTTAGAGTGCCTGGGTTTATATGAGTCTGGATTATTATTGCTAACATTTTGTTTTATAGGCCTACTTTCTTCAGCTTCCTCATCTTGATCCTGGACCAGCGAGAAAGTATGAAACCGATTGGTTAGTTCTATAAAGACACTTTTCCTTGGCTCTTGAATTCTAGCTTTCCAGGTTTTCCTAGGTTTAGTCCACTCATCATTTTCAGAAATTGTCTGAGGATATCTAGGCCTAGGCTCACTATGAGGTATAGGGACATTTAAGTTTACTTGAACTGCTACTTCACTAGATTTAGGCTCAACTGCAGTATCTCTAAGTTGGTCTGGCCTCTCCCTCACTAATAGACCTCTGGACTTATTAAAATTTTTTATTACAGTACTACACTTGTTACAAAACCACATCAAGTTGACATAAGAAATTTTTATAATGGGCACACTAGGGGCCACTTCGGCCCATCGAGGTGGCTCCACTATGTAAAAACTGCCTGTACATTGGCAATAACCAATTTTTACAAAACTAATTAAGTATCAATTTAAAACTAATTAATTATCATCAATTTAAAACTAAAGATAGAATCTCTGGATCCAGAGGATCAAAGTCATAATAGGCTACTATCCACAAATATGTTACACACTATATCTATTTATAACTGACATGCAAATATATCAGATCCAAAGAATCTAGTCAACTTCATTATGGTACCCATCAATACCAGTACCATGCCAACCAAAAATAAGTCACGGTCCATATCAATTGCGGACCAAGTCACAATTTACATCCATATACATTACAATATACAGGGTGGGCCGTAAGTTTCCATACATAGGAAAAATAAACATTTTTTTATGGACAACCATTTTTATTTATATAATATGCTCTACATGGTTACCATTGTTTTGAAAACACATTTCAATACGTGTTCCCCACTGTTGATGAACACGCATTAGCACAGTTGACGTTATGCTTGTAATGGCGTTGGTGATACGTTCCTTTAGATGATTTATGTCTCGTATCTTTTCCTGATACACCATGGCCTTCAAGTGCCCCCAAAGATAGAAATCAAGGGGGGTGAGATCTGGGGATCTGGGAGGCCACTCCACAGGACCACGCCGACCAATCCAAGCATCCGGAAACTGCTGATCCAAATACCGACACGTGAAGACCATAATGAGGTGGAGCTCCATCTTGCTGGAAGTAAACTGGGAAGTTACCTTCCTCGTTTAGCAGGGATGGGAAAATCTCTTCTTGCAACATGTTAAGATACCTTTCGGCATTAAGATTTCCACTGACAAAAATTGGTCCAATAATTCTGTCACCCCATATCCCGGCCCACACCATCACTTTACCGGCACCTTGCATCTTCGTCGGACTCAGCCAGTTAGGGTTAGCATTACTCCAATAACGTATGTTTTGCCAATTAACCTCTCCATTGACGTAAAAATTTGCTTCATCAGTAAACAAGATCTTAGTTGAAAAGTTTGCATCCTCGTTCACTTTGGTTAATGCCCATTCACAGAATTCCATCCGTCTATCCGGGTCGTCTTCACTCAAATGCTGTGCCATATGCAATTTGTATGGATGCCATTTGTTTGCTTTCAAAATGCGCCTGATACTCGATCTGCTGACACCACTTTCTGCAGACAACCGTCGTGTACTTTTTCTGGGACTCCGTGTAAGCGCTGTAAGTATCATAGCTGTTGTGTCTTCATCGGTGGCTGTATGTCTTGGACCACTTCGCGGTTGATCTGCAACATTTCCAGTTTTCTGAAACTTGTTAATAAGTTTTGCCACAGTGTCGTGTGTGATGTTCGTTCCATGTCTGTTAAAGTTCATTGCAACCATGCGACTGCTTCCTGACCCAGCCATCAGTATGATTTCAATTCGTTGCTCTTTCGTCAAACGCATATTCTTAGGGTATCTGAAACATAAAAACAAACGTTTAATTTTTCCTATGTATGGAAACTTACGGCCCACCCTGTATATACTTAAGAGGAAAAGTGTAGGTGTGGCTGTAAAGACTGTACAGTAATGTAGAAATGTGTGTGCACCCATTTTGGGTCTCCCATTTAAAGGTGTTTGTGGGGCAAGTAAAGATCATGAGTTTTTCAATACCTCACAGTACTATGGGGGGCACCACTCGGCAGAGGAATCTCTTTAAGTAGGGTGTGTAAAGACAGAGTATCCCCTAACCCAAGATGCTGCCTCCCTATATCCCACAACACCTGTGTTCAGCTGTGGGATCTATCACCAAATGCACATAATATATATGAAATAAACTAGTACCATTCATGCAATAAAAATGGGCTTAAACACCATCACCAGATGTCCCTTGCAGACATCAAACTATCCAACCTTCTTTTGAAAGAAACCAGTGTATCTGAAATCACCACTTCTTCTGTCAGACTGTTCCAAAACTTAATTACTCTGTTTGTAAAACTATGTTTTCTTAAATTTGTTCTACATCTTGCCTTAAATAATTTCATACTATGGCCTCTAGTCTGATTATTGTGATCTTTAATGAAGAGAGACTCAAAATCTATCTTATCCAACCCTTTTATCACTTTATACACCTCTATCATATCACCCCTTCACCTCCTCTTTTAATGAGAACATGCTTAGATACGCCAGTCTTTCCTTATATGTCAATTGTCTTAGAGATGGGATCATTCTTGTTGCTCATTTCTGTACTTTCTCCAGTTTTTCAATATTTTGTATCAAGTAGGGACTATTAAAATTGAATGCAGTATTCGAGGAGGGGTCTCACATATGAAATGTATAGTTGCTTTATAATATTGGGTGATTTGTATTCAATGTGTCTCTGCATGAGATTGAGTCTAGCATTTGCTTTATTTCTGATTACCATACTAACCTATGTTGAGTATCAAAACAAATTACGAAGCTTTTACCCCCTTCCACTACGAAGTAGGATAGTCTGAGCCAAGAGTGGGCCTAACACGGAGTATTGTTTATATTTGACGTCACGAACTCAAGTTCCGACGTTCTTTCAATATATTAGACTGTGGTTCTTTGTACACAAATCTGGCTCGAAGCAGAGTCCATTGAACTTTTTTTTCTTTTTTTTTTGCCTCAATATGTAAATTTTGGTTGAAACTTTATAATCCAGACAGCTCTGAGACAGCCCGAAGTCACGCCCCACATTTCAGATCAGCACATCATGAGTCACCGTGACATCATTACGTCATAATGACGTCCACTGATCTGAAAATAAAACAAACACTTTATTTCAGACTCAACAGGTACAAACATTATACAAGTGGCAGTGGCATACTAATGGGGGTGCGAGGGGGCGGTCTACCCCGGGTGACAGCCAGGAGGGGGTACAAGGGGGAGGTCTGCCCCGGGTGACAGCCAGGAGGGGGGTGCCATCGGGAGAGTTGAAATACCAGTACAAGTTTTCAAACCAAATGAAAAATTCGCCAAAGCAAGAAAAAAATTTTAAAATGTTCAAACTATTACAACAGCTTAATTATGGAAAACTGATGAGTGGGTAGTTGGGAGGTAACGAAAATGGTTCACTGAGTAGGTAGGTAGTTAATCTAACAATTATTAAATTCCTTTTATGTCAATAACTGGGTGGATGAAACCAATTGGTTGCTCACCAGAGTTATTCTCCACACTAGTATTTATATACTGTGTGACAAGAGCATGCTCGGTAATAGATATACATTACGATCAACCAACCGAGGAAAAAACCAACACGACGCTGGTGGAAAAAGCCCCACGAAAAGGAGAACAAAGGAGAATGAAAACGAAGAACGGGGCGAGAGGACGGAACTGGGGAAGGGACGAGAACAGACACCGAAGAAAGATCCCCACCAGCAAGTACGCTCTTAATAAATTAACCAAGACGGGAAAAGGGACTCTCTAATAACTAGCAGTAAGTGACTAATTGTGTTTTTAACCCAGTTAGGTAGATTCATTAAATTAAGCTGGGTCAGACAACTTAGGCCTACATTGTGGCCTAAGACCCAGCATCAACTCATAGCTTAACAAAGGTAAAGGTAGATTGCCCTAACCTAGTTTGGTGAGGAATCCTACTGTGGACCTCAATTTATCTGCCCACTCTGGACCATTTCCGGAATCTCTAGGCTGACCCCTCTAGGCTAGACTTGATCTACTCTATAGTTAGACTGGAGAAATAAGGGGTGGGTTAATTGTGGACCAATTCATACAGAGCATTTTTCATATTGGTGGTCCGTGTGTGGGGAATTTACAAACCTTAACCTTACTTTAAAAAAAAATAAATAAAAAAAAAAAAAATTGCAGAATTAGGCTAAATGGTCTAGCCTAAGCCTAACCTAATCAAGCCTAATTAGGTCTACAACCTAGGCCTAACTAGGAAACATTTACATTTAAGGAGTCTCATTCTCTTATAAGCTTAGACCTGAGTGACACATAAGTACTTGGGGGGGATTAAACCAAATTTAAACTTGACTGTTTTGTCTGTGCTCTCTCTTCTCTGGTAATTTCTTCTTGTCCTCTATTTCATTACGATCCCCAGTTGAACAATTTTGACTTAAACATGGACAGTGCCGAATTGAAAAAGTTAAAAAAGAAAAGGGGGGCAAAGTTCGGAGCTGTTACAAAGGCCGTGAACACTTTTAACAATATTACACAACCAGGTAAGGAAGATTTAGAGTGTGTAATTCTTAAATTGGAAAATAAAAAGAAGGAAATAATAGCCATTGATGAGAGTATTTCAGAGTTAGTTGAATCCGAAATGGCTGAAGAACAATTGATAGACCTTTACGCTGATAATGATATTCAGGTAATCTCAAATGAACAGCAAATAAGGAGACTACGGTCTCATTTGACTGACTTAACACAAAATAAACCTAATTTTGATTTTAATCAAAGTAGAGCTAACCTTCAAAAATTTAAGTGGCATGCTAAATCCTGAGTCACAAGAATTGAGGGCTTTTACCCATTTTGCTAGTACCAACATTTGAAGGGGACACGGTACAATTCCCATCTTTCATTGACAAATTTGAGAGTTTAATAGGTAATAAACCTTATATTTCAACTGTTGATAAGTTTAGCTACTTAAGTAGTTTCCTTAAAGGCCCAGCCTATAACCTGATAGCCTATTTACCAGCCATAAGGAATTCATATGAAGTAGCTATTGATCTCTTAAAACGTAATTGGGTCATTCTCTGTCAGATCAACCAAAAAAAATTGAAATTAACACCCTCATCTCTCATATTTTGCTGAAATTTGGTTTATAGGGAGTTTGTGAGCCCTGAATCCATTTCTGAAATTATAAGGTCAATCCAACCAACGGTTCAAGAGATATGACCTCGGGCAATTTGAGGTCACTCGCGAGGTTACTAACATTTGGCGAGCCATAACTTGGGTAATAATTGTCATAATTATATAAAAGTATATATATTTAGAATCAGAAAACGACAAGGAATCCAAATATGCAAGTTTTAGAACTCTAGGTTGAAAAATAAAAAGTTACACTGTAACCAAAATTTGAGGTCACAATTTGACCTCTGGGGTATCAAATGAGAATTTTTTTTTTAAATGTAAAAAATGAAGGCATAGGCATTGGCTATTAGAATCAGCAAAAAAAAGTTTGTTTATGTTAGTATTTTTCATGTAACTAACATATAAGTGAACACCATATTCATAAGTTATGCGTCAATTCTACCTATTTTTTCACACTTAAGCTCATAATTTGACCTATAGAAATTAAAATTACATTTTGTATAGATATAAAAAAAACAAAGTCAGAGTCTTGACTAATAGAAACAATCATAAAAAGTTTGTTTATGTTGGTACTTTTCATGTAACTAACTTATAAGTGAACACCATATTTATAAATTGCTTGTCATTTCAAGGAATTTTTATATCTTAGCTATCAATTTGACCTCAAGCTCCAAGAATTTAATAAAAATTGTATTTCACTGCTAATCTACACTGGCAATAATAGTTATAATAGTGAAAGGGGAAGACTAAGCTCACATGTAGCCTAAACAAACCTGTTGAAACATGTTGCTACTTGTCTAAGTGCAGAATCAACACAGATAGTTGCAAAATTCCTTGTCTACAGGTTAGTACAGTTCCAGCCAGCACTGTGGGTGGCTGGTGGGTATGGTGTTTTAATGAGCCTCAGAGACTATCAAGGCCTAAAATATTAAGTGTGTATAGCTATATATTTTCTAAAAAATATATATTACCTAATTGTAAATCCTATATCTTTACAGATCAAAATACAATGGTTCGGCACTTGAAATACTGCCAGGACCCTATTCAAAACACAAGAAACGCATAACAATCAATCTTAGAAAAGTGACTGATGTACTTGTTGAAAAATGTGCTGGAAGAGTGAAAAAGACTCATTGTTGTGTGTGAACTGCTGGACACTGATAATGAAAAACCCCACTATACTTAGTACCACTGAAAACAACGAGTCTGAGCAGGATTCAAATGAATCATCTACTATCAGTGGCTTGAGTAACATCTTCAATTCAAGATCTGGACAATGACAGTGATTGCTTGATAAAGGAAAATCCTTCAACTTCAGTTGAACCAGTTCTAGCATTTCTGGACCAAACACCAGTTAAAAAAAGTAAGTAATAAATTAATATAATAACTTATACTTTACTACAAGGTCTGTTTGATCTACTATATAGCCAATTATATAGCATTTAAGGTACTATAATTAATATTTAATTACTAATATTCAGGTGTGTGAAACCTTTTTTCTGTTCTTTCAGAAGGGCTGTCATTAAGCCAGAAAAAGCGCAAGGCTCGTGGTAAGCTATCATCTGCTCAGAAACACCTGAAGGAGAGGCTAGAACTCAGTTATGGTGTTCAAATTACCGAGGAGGTAAGTGATACTTCAAAACCTGAAACTAAATCTGAAAAACATCTAGACAAATTAATGAATGAATTGAAACAGTCATTCCTGGAGAGCAAATGTCACCATCACAAACTACAAATATTGACACTCTCACCATACACAATTGAAAAAACAGCTAGTTTCTTTCAAACTACAACATACATGGTGAAAAGAAGCCGTTCACTTAATCAGAACATGGAATCCTTCCGAAGATTCCACTAATGAGCAAAGGAAAAGTGATATCTGAAGAACACAAAGATATAGTTAGAAGATTCTATGAGTCAGAAGAGGTTAGTCGTATGTGTCCTGGCCAAAAGGATTGTGTGAAAGTTATCAGTGCTGAAGGTGCAATGAAGGTGCAAAAACAATTGGTCCTCAGGAATTTAAGAGAGATGTTTGAACTATATAAAAATGATGAAAAGAATCCCAAAATAGGATTTTCCACATTTGCAAAATTACGGCCATCATATTGTGTGCTTGCCGGTAGTGGTGGGACTCATTCTGTCTGTGTCTGCACATACCATCAAAATCCAAAATTGCAGCTGGCTGCATTGGGAGAAAGAGGTCTTTCATACAAGGATCTTATGGATTACAGTGTCCTGCAGTACAGAAAGAGAGACTTGCATGATGCAACTTTGCAATGATTGCCCAAGAGAAGAGGGTGTCCTGGATTTTCTTGAGTTACTTGACAGTGTGAAATCAGCTCCAAATGAAATATCTTACAAGCATGGGTGACTGTTGACCATTGTACAATGGTTGATAAGGTGGAGCCACTTCATGAATACTTATCATCCCTAAGCATGAAATATCCCGCATGGTTCGTCATCACTTTGTTGCTCAGCAACAATCACAGTACTTCAAGCAGTTGAAAGAAACACTACCACCTCAGAGCGAGTAGTTATAGTAGGTGATTTCTCTGAGAATTATTCTTTTCATTGTCCAGGATGCTGCCCAAGGGTTTCACTGGGACAATTCACAGTGTACAGTTCACCCTTTTGTCATCTATTATAGATCATCTGCAGACCAGGAACTTAGCCATTTTAGTGTCTGTTTCTTATCTGCATCACTAAAATACAACACTATAATGGTTTACTCATTCATATTGAAGCTTATGACATATGTTAAATTCAGATGCCCACAATTGAAGAAGGTGCACTATTTCTCAGATGGATGTGCTGGCCAATATAAGAACAGATACAACTTCACAAATCTCTGTTACCATGAAGAGGATTTTGGTCTGTCTTGTGAATGGCACTTCTTTGCTACATCCCATGGCAAAAATGCATGTGATGGGATTGGAGGAACAGTGAAAAGAGCTACTGCTCGTGCCAGTTTGCAGAGAACTACAGAGAGGCAAATTCTTACACCACAACACATGTTTCAGTTTTGTGAAGAAAACTTGAGCAAGAAGATAAATTTTTCTTTGTAACTACAGCTGATTTGAAAGATGCAGAAGAATGGTTGGAACATCGATTCAAGGATAGTAGGGCTATTCCTGGAACTCAGAAATATCATAGATTTGTTCCCCTAAACAAGGAAGAACTGATGGTGTATCCCATTTCAAGTGGCATTGGAGAAAAGAAAAGAATAAGGAAAAGTCATCATTTTACTAATGAACCTGCAATGCTTGGTAACCTAAAATGTGTCAAACCAGGAGAGTATGTTGGCTGCATTTATGACATGCAAGTTTGGTATGGAATTGTGGAGGAATATGTGAAGAGTTTGATGATTTCACTGTGAACTTTCTACATCCCTCTGGGTCATCAGGATCAAGTGCATATTATTATCCATCAAACAAGGATTCATGTGCAGTGCCAGGACATCATATATTAACTGTAATGAGTTGTCCTACCCTAAGAGGAGGCAGCAGAATTCAATACATTTTTCCACAAAAGAAATTGATGAGAGCATCGAGCATGCAAAAATTGTATTAGGCTAGCACATGAATCCTCTAAGTAGGTCTTCCCCTTTCACTATTATAACTATTATTGCCAGTGTAGATTAGCAGTGAAATACAATTTTACATTTTTTGCCTTTGTTTTTATATCTATAAAAAAATGTAATTTTAATTTCTATAGGTCAAATTATGAGCTTAAGTGTGAAAATAGGTAGAATTGACGGACAACTTATGAATATGGTGTTCACTTATATGTTAGTTACATGAAAAATACTAAAACTTTTTTTGCTGATTCTAATAACCAATGCCTATGCCTTCATTTTTTACATTTAAAAAAAAATTCTCATTTGATACCCCAGAGGTCAAATCGTGACCTCAAATTTTGGTTACAGTGTAACTTTTTTATTTTCAACCTAGAGTTCTAAAACTTGCATATTTGGATTCCTTGTCATTTTCTGATTCTAAATATATATACTTTTATATAATTGTGACCATTATTACCCAAGTTATGGGTCGCCAAATGTTAGTGACCTCGCAAGTGACCTCAAATTTCCCGAGGTCATATCTCTTGAACCATTGGTCGGATTGACCTTATAATTTCAGAAATGGATTCAGGGCCCACAAACTCCCTATAAACCAAATTTCAACAAAATCTGAGAGATGAGGGTGTTAGGCACTGGTTGATCTGACAGAGAATGACCCAAATTTTACATTAATAAAGATGAGATTGTATATGAATTATCTCAACAAATTTTTGATTTTGCACCCATAAAAGATAACCATAGTGATATGGAAAATTTTTATACAAAATTAGAAGCTATTATAGGACAACTGGTTAGCAAGGAGATAGATATTAAAGCTTCATCTTGGATTATACAAGGCATAGTTCTTAGGTGCCTTCCTTTGAGGGTTAAAGATATTTTAGTTCTAAAGACGGGAGAAAATTATCCTAATCTTGAAGATATCAGAAAACACTTTCCCAATATCCTAACTAATTACAAATTGAGAAATATTCCAACACAAAATAAGACCCAGACTATGGATAAACCAAAGACTGTTCCCAGAGACCAACTAGCTACAGCCAAACAGACAAAACTTGATACTGTAGAATCAAATGTGACCAACTGTAATACACGAACACCTACATCACAGAACTTTAATGTAACTGCTGCCTCAACTTACACACTACATTGCAAATTTTGTGCAAGTAATGAACACAGTAGTACTGGGTGTGACAAATATTCAGACTTTAACCAAAGAGCTAAAAGATGTGAACAGTTGAACCTATGTAAAACGTGTACTGGCCAGGGACATTATAAGAAAGACTGTAAATCTAGGTTAAGATTCAAGTGTAAGTTTTGTAAAAGTTTACGACATGTCTCATCAATGTGTGATTCACCAAAGTGTCCAAACAATAGTACTCAAACTCAAAAGATACCTCCCCCAAACAAAGGTAACAAAGAAAATGCCACTTTCATGGGACATTCTGTTTGTTCAAACAACGTAACTTCTTTTACCAACTATTACTTTGGACTTAGTGAATAGTGAGGGTAGCACCACTCCAGTGAGATGTCTTATAGACTGTTGTTCTCAACAAACATTTGTTTCGCAAAATGTAGTAAATAAATTGGGTTTGACACCAAACCTGAATGAACAAAAACTCAATATTGCATCCTTTGTTAAGGATAACTCGGACAAAAATAGCTATAAGACAATTGACCTGGAACTACATTTAGAAAATAAATTAGAGAAAATTGAAGCAGTTATTATTTCTAAAGTAGGACAAAACAAACTGGTTATACCCAAACTAGAACAAACCATAAATCATTTAGGAAAATACTACAAAATAGCTGATAGACATATCACAAACAACACAGTAGCTAACATTGAAATGTTAATGGGGGCAGATTATAGTAATCTTATTCATAAGGGCATAGTGAAGATAGGTAATGGTATAGCTATTCAGACTCCATCAGGGATAGCCCCTTTGGGTGACCTATCCAAATACAACCTAGACCTAAACCAAAATAGTTCATGACCAACAAATACTATATGCCTCAACTCAGTCCTACATAACACCTGTAAGAATAGCAACACTTTGAATAATATTATCTCAACTGAGAACATTAATTCATCATCAAATGAAACTTTGGATGAGGCAATTCAAACTTTATGGTTGCTAGAATCTGTGGGTATACATGACACAAATCAAACTTCAGAAGATCAGTTAATGGTAGAAAGATTTGAAGACACCATTCAGTGCAAAGACAATAGTTATTTTATTGAGTTACCTTGGAAAATAAATTGCCCAACTTTAAGAGATAATCTCAAAGTAGCTAAAGAACATTTATATAAAGTAATGAAAAAACTCAAACAAGATGAGGATATTAAAAAGTACAGTGATGTCTTCAAAGAACAGCTACAGAAAGGCTTCATTGAAGAAGTAACAAATAACCCTTTTAAAAAAGATGGTTGTCATTATTTAACCCACAGGGGGGTTTATCAACAAGATGCCCCAACAACAAAACTCAGAGTAGTATATAACTGTAGCCTCAAAGACAGTGATAAACACAGTTTGAATGATTGCCTGATTGAGGGTCCTAATCTCATTTCTGACCTTGTGAAGATCTTACTGAGGTTCAGGTTAGATAAATATGCCGTACAGTGACATTTCAAAGGCATTTTTGAGAATAAATCTTAAAAATGAATATGATAAGAACCAACTTAAGTTCTTATGGTTCAAGGATCCATTTGATTTGAATAAAGGGTTCATAACCTATAGATTTAATGTTGTGTTGTTTGGAGCCAATTGCTCACCTAGCCTATTAGCATTGACAATTGGACATCATTTGAACCAGTTTAATAACTTTTTAACATTGAACTTCCTTAAGGAACATTTTTACGTAGACAATCTAATAGGCTCAACAACAACAAAATCTGAAGTCTATGAACACTCAAAACATTATGCAACAAGGTAACTTTGAACTTAGAGAGTGGATTTCAAATGATGAGGATTTAAACAAAGATTTTAAAGGATAATAATGGTCTTACTGAGCCATCAGACAGAGTTAAAACTTTAGGTATGAACTGGTATTTGGATGCAACTTCTAACAGTCATGATTCAATCTGCACTAAAGGTTTTAAACTTTATGAGGAAGCAAATACTAAAAGACAAATATTATCAGAGGCTTCTAAAATTTTTGATCCTATGGGTCTATTCCTGCCTTCAACAATAAAATCAAAGATTCTCCTCCAAGAAATTTGGAGGACAAATGTTGGGTAGGATGATCCAATAACAAATGAAAATCAAAAATCTTGGAAGAAGTTAGCTGCTGATTTAACAAAAGTGCAGAACATTAAAATTCAAAGATGCTGTGGGTTTAGGGATAAGCCCCAGAGACTTCATGTGTTTGCTGATGCAAGCACACAAGCTTATGGGTGCTGTGTGTATCTTGTAAGTCCTACAGAAAGTCATCTAATTTATGCAAAAGGGAAAGTTGCACCTCTCAAACCTACCCGAACCATACCTCAATTGGAACTATTGGCTGCTGCATTAGCCACTAAAACCATTTCATTGCTTAAGGATGCTTACCATGATATGAACATAACTGATATCCACATCTGGCTTGATAGTCAGATTTGTCTTGCCTGGATACGGAATGATAGCATTAATAGTAAGAATATCTTTGTAAGAAATAGGCTAAAAGAAATAGCTGAAGCTAATGAAAGCCTACAAGTAAACTTTCACTATGTTCCAACTAAACAAAATCCAGCAGACTTTCTGACCAGAGGTTTATCCTACAAGTTGTTGAAGTCAAACAAAACTTGGTTTATGGGACCTAAGTGGCTCTGTAATACAGACCAATGGCCTGTGGAACAAGTTAACTTGACATTAAATTTAATCTTTTCAAATGAAAAGGTTGAACCAATCACTAATTATGAACGTTATTCTGACTTCAGTAAACTTGTCAGGGTCACAGCCTACTGTTTGAGGTTTGCTCACAACTGTTTAACTACAATTAACAAATAGCTAAATAAAAATAATCATAATTATACAGAAGTTGCAACCAAATACTGGATAGGCCATGCACAACAAAAAGAGTACAATAAAGAGTTAGAATTCTTAACTAATAAACAAACAAAAGAACCTGTACCATCAGTAGTTGTGGATCTAAACTTGTTCAGAGATGAGGAAGGCCTTCTAAGGTGTAAAGGGAGATTAGACAAATCAAAACTGTCATACAAAAGCAAACATCCAATCCTTTTACCTAGATTTAGCTATTTGACAACATTAATCATCAGAAAAACACAATGATGTATATCATATGGGGGTACCACAGACACTAACTACATTAAGAAAAACTTATTGGATACCCAAGGGAAGGATCACTGTTAAAACAGTCCTGAGTGAGTGTGTCACATGTAGGCGTATTCATGCTAAGCCCTATAGGAAACCAAATCCTCCTGCTTTGCCAGAGGAGTGTGTTACTCTCAACAGACCCTTTGAGACTGTAGGCATTGACTATACAGGTGCATTGACTGTAGGGGTGGGTGACACTGAACAAAAAATGTACATTGTACTGTTTACATGTGCTGCCTCACGAGCTGTTTATCTGGATGTTGTGGAGGACCTTACAGCAGAATCTTTTGTTGCTGTCTTTAAGAGATTCTGTGCACGACATTCAGTACCAAAGACAGTTTGGACTGACAATGCTACATATTTCAAGGCTGGTGAACAAGTCATCCACGACTTGTTAAGCGATGAACTCACACAATTATATATACAAAATTCAAACATAAAGTGGAAGTATATTCCGGTTGCCTCTCCTTAGTATGGTTCTATCTGGGAGAGAAATATACAAACAGTAAAGAATTGCTTGAAGAAAGCAATTGGTAAAAAACAGATACACTTATTTGAGTTGCTCACTCTCCTGGCTGAGATTGAGAACATCATTAACAATAGACCACTCACTTATGTGAGTGACAACATTAATGACCCGGAACCATTAACTCCAAATCATTTAATTCGGGGAGAACAAGTTAGTCTCCTGCCAGACTACAATATAGACTCTTCAGAAGACCCAAACTGGACTCAATGACATGATGAACTCCAGACTAAGTTACAACATTTAACTAGAGTTAAAGCTCATTTCATTAAACAGTGGAAAACTGAGTACTTGATGGGTCTAAGGGAGAGACATAAACAAATGACTAAGAAGGATTGGTCTGACACAATTAGGGTAGGGGACCTTGTTCTCATACATGACAGTACTCCAAGACAATACTGGCCTCTGGCTAGAGTTTCAGAACTCAGACCAGGGGCAGACGGGGTAACAAGAGTGGTCAAATTAAGGACTTCAGCGGGTGACACAACAAGAGACATTTCTCTTTTGTACCCTTTAGAGTCTGGAACCAAAACAATGGACTTTGGAGAACCTTCTCCACTGACAGTAACAACTGGAGACACTGAACTTCCAGTAACTATTCCTTTGACAGTAGGAGTGGTAACGCATCCTACTACAACATTGACAGACACAAGACCTCAGCGACAAACAGCATTAAAGGCACGACTATTTTCACAACAAAAAATAGATGCTGGGGAATTGTAATTTTATCTTCTAACTTTCACTTTTTCTTTTCTTATGGTAAAGACCATTATGGAAAACTGATGAGTGGGTAGTTGGGAGGTAGTTAATCTAACAATTATTAAATTCCTTTTATGTCAATAACTGGGTGGATGAAACCAATTGGTTGCTCACCAGAGTTATTCTCCACACTAGTATATTTATACTGTGTGACAAGAGCGTGCTCGGTAATAGATATACATTACCGATCAACCAACCGAAAAAGAACCAAGACGACGCTGGTGGAAAAAGCCCCGCTAAAAGGAGAACAAATGAGAACGAAAACGAGGAACGGGGGCCAGAGGACGGAACTGGGGAAGGGAGAAGAACAGACAACGAAAAAGATCCCCACCAGCAAGTACGCTCTCAACAAAAACAGAAGGGGAAAAGAGACTCTCTAATAACTAGCAGTAAGTGACTAATTGTGTTTTTAACCCAACTAGAAGTAAACGTATTAAATTAAGCTGGGTCAGACAACTTAGGCCTACATTGAGGTCTAAGACCCAGCATCAACTCATAGCTTAACAAAGGTAAAGGTAGATTGCCCTAACCTTGTTTGGTGAGGAATCCTACTGTGGACCTCAATTTATCTGCCCGCTCTGGACCATTTCCGGAATCTCTAGGCTGACCCCTCTAGGCTAGACTTGATCTACTCTATAGTTAGACTGGAGATATAAGGGGTGGGTTAATTGTGGACCAATTCATACAGAGCATTTTTCACACCATAGACAGGTTCATCCTATGGATGTAATTTTCTCTTCTAATTAAATGCTACACCTTCTCCATGAGAAGGTGAGGATAGGCACTGTTAATCAGATTAACAGGCATTTACAGTCAAATAGTTAGCTAGTCTACACTCAGACATAAAAATTGGTGACAATGACACCAAAATTTTTATCTCCCGGGGCCCCCATTATAGTGATGTAGGTCACATCCGCATCCGCGGAACATCCGCACATTTTCTCGCACCCGCATCCGCACTTTGGACTGCGGATGTCGTGCGGATGTGGACCGTTGAGATAAAACGTCATTAATAAGCGGAAATTATCAAATTCTACTATATTAATAGAACTAGTTCATTGTGCGCAAAAGTGATGCAAGCGACAAGACGAGAGGCTGTTCTTATATGAAGTTACTCTCTTGCAACCTACTTAGATCCACGTTACAAAGCTAAATTATTTTTACCTAGTACATTAGAACGAGTTAAATCATCACTTGGCAAAGCAGTTGAAGAGCTTCAATCTCTTGAATCTGTCGCTTCGCCACCCACCAAAAGAATAAAAGTTTCAGTGACAGAACCAACACCTTCAACAAGCAAATCTATCACAGAATCTGTCTCTCAGTTTCTTGAGTCAAGCAGCAATGACGAGACCTACGCGATGTCAAAAGATGTAGTAAAAATGATCGAGAGCTATCACCAAGAAAAACGCCTGGCTGCATGTGACAATCCTATTAGTTGGTGGAAAAATACGCAGAATATCTATCCATACTTGAGTAAACTTGCAAGGAAACATTTAGCCTGTCCTCCAACAAACGTACCAAGCGAGAGATTATTTAGCAGTGCTGGATTAATATATGATGAAAAGAGAAACAGACTGGCAACAGAAAAGGCAGAAAAATTAATGTTCCTTAAGCATAACCTTCCTATAATTAAGTTTGAACATTAAACGATGAACATCTTAGTTTACTTTATTTTAATTACTCATTTATAAATATGCCTAATAAAACTTTAAACTTAATATAAATAGTTATCAAGCTAATTAAAGATCTCTTTCTATAAGGGTGGAGGTTGGGGAAAGAGGTCGGTGGGGTGCATTTGAGTTGGGTTCACGTCCCGCATCCTGGTAACACAATTGTGGTTTCTAATTGTGGATGAAACTCAACAAAATATAACGAATTTATTTGCGACGAATTCACTAATTGATTTCTATATTAGTTAGATGCTTGATATTATTTTATATGTTCAGAGAAAAGTACAGCAATTATTGTACAATTAATCAATTATACTACATTATAGCTACAGCTCTCTCTATATAATAACTTATTATATACGTTAAACACAACAAATCTCGAATATATCCTAAAAAATAACGAAAATGTAGACATCCGCATCCGCATCCGCGGATGTTGAAATCAAACATCCTCATCCGCATCCGCATCCGCGGATGTGAAAAAAATGACATCCGCTACATCACTACCCCAGTATATGGAAAACTGATGAGTGGGTAGTTGGGAGGTAACGAAAATGGTTCACTGAGTAGGTAGGTAGTTAATCTAACAATTATTAAATTCCTTTTATGTCAATAACTGGGTGGATGAAACCAATTGGTTGCTCACCAGAGTTATTCTCCACACTAGTATTTATATACTGTGTGACAAGAGCGTGCTCGGTAATAGATATACATTACCGATCAACCAACCGAGGAAAAAACCAACACGACGCTGGTGGAAAAAGCTCCGCGAAAAGGAGAACAAAGGAGAACGAAAACGAAGAACGGGGCGAGAGGACGGAACTGGGGAAGGAACGAGAACAGACACCGAAGAAAGATCCCCACCAGCAAGTACGCTCTTAATAAATTAACCAAGACGGGAAAAGGGACTCTCTAATAACTAGCAGTAAGTGACTAATTGTGTTTTTAACCCAGTTTAGGTAGATTCATTAAATTAAGCTGGGTCAGACAACTTAGGCCTACATTGTGGCCTAAGACCCAACATCAACTCATAGCTTAACAAAGGTAAAGGTAGATTGCCCTAACCTAGTTTGGTGAGGAATCCTACTGTGGACCTCAATTTATCTGCCCGCTCTGGACCATTTCCGGAATCTCTAGGCTGACCCCTCTAGGCTAGACTTGATCTACTCTATAGTTAGACTGGAGAAATAAGGGGTGGGTTAATTGTGGACCAATTCATACAGAGCATTTTTCACATTAATGTTAATTTCCACTATAAAATAAAAAAAATTTTATTGGCAATACAAAATTTACAAACGAAAAATTAAATATTTGATAAAAATTACATCGAAAGGCGAACGTTTGTTGACGTTTTAGTCATCAGTTTGTTGAGCATAGCCAGCTGGCTGCAACTGATATTCCAAGTCTTGTTCACTTGACACTGACTCCACATACATGAGGTATGTTTCATTAAATAATTATGATAAAGCATAAAGTGCTGGTGTTTATAGCAATATCATGGTACCAGTGGCGGTCCTAGCTTACATGACGCCCTGGGCGAACCTCACCTTCAGCGCCCCCCCCCCACTGTTCGCCAACACACACACATTCGAATCCCCCCAAAATAAAGGACAGACATAACTCTTTCACAAAATAACTTTTTATTGGACTAATTGTTGGAACTTCAGAACCAAAACAAAGACTCAAATTTCTGAATTTTACAAATCCTTCATCACGTAAATAGAATAACTCACATAAGAGAATGTAATTATGATACTATGAACAGGAAAAATACAAATTAAATTGCACAACTGCCATAAATAAACTAGAGAATCAAATTTCTAAATTGTACAAATGCTCTATCACATAAATAGAATAAGACACTTAAGAGAGGGTAATTATTATGCTACACTTTGAACAAGAAACAAAATAAATTGCACCACAGCACAACTGCCATCTAAAGCCTGACTTCTTACCTTCCTTGATGCAAAGTCATGAATTAAATCATCATATGAAATCTGCTCAGCAATTGTATGATTTATACTGATGATGGCCAGACCGGTAAGGCGTTCCTGTGACATAGTTGACCTCAGGTAGGATTTGATGAGCTTCAGCTTTGAAAAGCTCCTCTCTGCTTCAGCAACAGTGACTGGAAGAGTAAGACCAATTCTGAGAGCAGTCCACAAATTTGGATATATTTCAGAGAGCTCCCTTTCATGGATAAATGTCAGCAGTTCAAGCAAGGATATGGTCTTTGATGGCAAGTCAGGCAAGTTCTTCAGCTCCTGTGCAAGCTCTCTGCCATCCAAGTCAGATTGTCCCTTAAAGTGTAGTGTAGTACTAAGGTTCACACATTGTTCTGTCAGCTCCTCAAATGTGAGATTTTGGAAATGTGTCAGCACTCCAAACTTCTCTCCCACAATTTCCAACGTGGAAAATCTTTCCTGAATGGCTGATGTTGCAGCATCAACCACTGCATTGAAAAATGTCACCTCCAGCTTCTTCAAAGCATCAATCAAGGGCTCATCAGATGCTTCATAGGAGAAGTGCCGCTTTGTGGACCTCAGCCGTTTTTGTTTTAACACAGCCTCCACATTCATTTGTTCACAGATATCTGTGGCTGCCATTTGTGCAGCCACAAAACCTGTTGCCCTGTAATTGCGGAGACCTCTCTCTGTTTTTTTTTAGGAGATTTACTGCAACATCAACGTGCATGCTAGGAGACTGCATCTGCTTGCTCACATGCTGAATTTGGCACAACAGGTCATGCCACACCACTGAACAAATGGCGAAGCGGTATGACCCAACCTCCTCTGACAGAGATTGAGCCTCGACCTTTATTACAGAGTCTTTGGTGTGGTCCCTCACCTCGATCAGTGCATCTCTCACTGCAGCTGCCTGATATCTCAGGGGCTCCACACTCTTGATCTTGCTTTCCCACCTTGTATCAGACCACATCTTCAATGTGATGTTCACATGTTTTTTCAAAATGGCCCATCGTTGTGTGGAGGCTGAAAACAAGTTGTAAAGCTTCTGCAAGATGCCAAAGTAACTTGTGGCATCAATAGATCCCTTAGCAGCATCGGCCACAAGCAAATTCAGAGAATGAGCTCCACATGGAACAAACAGAGCTGTGGGATTAATTTCTAGGAGCCTGGATTGAACACCCTTGTTTTTTCCCCTCATGTTGGCCCCGTTGTCGTATGATTGTCCTCTACAGTCCATGAAAGGAACTTTTAGCTCCTCCAGTCTCTTCAGAATCAGAGATGCCAAATGTTGACCAGTGGACTCCTCTGCCTCCAAAAACCCCATGAAATGTTCCTTTATATGGGGCTTCCCCTCCAGTGACACAACCCGAATCACAACTGACAACTGTTCAGTGTGGCTGATATCTGGAGTGCAATCTAGAATTATTGAAAAAAACTTTGATTGTTTGATGTCGCTCACCATTGCTGAAATGGTCTTGCTGCTCGACAAATCAATGAGTTCGTTTTGTATGTGGTGGCCGAGGTAGCTGGTGTGACTGGAGGTCCCTTTTTGGACACGGTTAATGTGCTCTTGCATTATAGGATCAAATTGTGCCATCAGTTCAACTTCTTTCAGAAAATTGCCATTTGATGGTGAGAACAATTTTTCTGTATGTCCCCTTAGTGCCAAATTCCTAACTGCCAGAGAATGCACAATAGCAGTGAGACGTGTCAGCACCGCTCTCCATCTCAACTTCTCAGCCTCCAGAAGTGCCATCTCCTGCTTGTCAATGGTCTCCCCCTTTCTCATCCTCACTGCCAGTTCTTTCCAGATTTTCATAGAATTTAGGTGTTCTGAACTGTTGTCATGTGATGTGAGCAATGAGCTTGCATGCTTCCAGTCCGAGAGTCCCAAACTTGTTAAATTTATTTTCCTCTTGGAAAATAATGTACAACAGAAACAGAAAAGGCTGTTGTTTTTTAAGGAATAGACCAACCAACTTCTGGTTATATTTTCCCCACTAACCAATGACTTCCTGAAGTATTGATGGTGGAAACTTCTTCCGTCACTGTCGTTTCTAGGGAATACAAAGTCAGATGGTACTTGACTTGGTCCCCTGGAAACCAGTTGTGTCCGAATTCTCTCAGTCAGAACTGAAGGCCAGTTAGCAGGGTCGGTGGACAGAGACTCATCCTCAGGAGGCGATTCTGCTCCAGGCCTTTCTAATAGAAAGAACAAGAGCATTACTCATTAGTATACACACCTAAGTTAGATAACACATTATTCACAGCACTTTGTTATGGTGGTGGTGTTATGGAATTATGATGGTGAAACACCACACATACCCAGTAACCCAGACCCAGTGATAATAACATTATAATTTATAACTGTTTGCAAAATGCTTTACAGGGATGCACACACATACACATACACACACACGCACACACTCACAGACATATGTGCACACAAACTCACCTGAAGAGTCCTGCCGGGGAGAAGTAGAAGCAAATGGGTCTTCATCCTCAGGATCAGACTGCATTTGTGGAGACATATGTGAGGCTGAGGAGGTAGATGGCTCCTCAGCCTCAATAATGGCAGAAGTAGACGGCTTCTCATCCTGGCTAGTGGCAGAGGGTGTTCCAAAATATTTCAAAAGTGCCCCTGCAAATAGTAAAATAGAACATAACAGACCAATGCATGAATAGGCTAGTACAATTAATTTAACATGTTATTAAGCACAATTTATTAAACTTTTAGAATAGGAAACAAATGAATAATACAACCTCCTTGGTTAATGGCTAATTATATACATAATAGTACACTTCAAATGACTCAGAAAGCTATATCACAAAATAGCAGTGCAATATAGCAGTGAAGAGTAGATGACATAGCTCTATACCTTTATCTTTTGCTCGTTTCTCCTCTTCTTCTTTCCTCTTTTTTCTAAACTGAGCACCTGATAGCTTTGACCTCTTCTTATCCATTTGCGGTTATTTGACAGACCTTAGTGGCTTAGTGTGAAGATTCGTTCTGTAATAAATAATATACATTTCACTATTTAACCAAACCCAGAAAAATAACATTACATATGTTAAAGTATGGGCCTTTATTCCCAATAATATTAATCTGGAAGCATTTTGCATTGTTTAGGTCTTTTATGGGAAGGTTTATGGAAAATGCAATAGATGGTTTTTTATTAATAAAAATATATTTATTGATCTTTTATTATTTATTTTATTTTATTTTTTATTTTTATTTATTTCTTTATTTATTTATTCTTATTTTTATTTTTATTTTTTTTGCAGGCGCTCATGCCGCCCCTCCACAAATGCCGCCCTGTGCGGCTGCCCATATTGCCCATATGAGGAACCGCCACTGCATGGTACTTATGCCAGTGTCCAGTAATTTTTGACAATGTGGTATCATAATGATGTTTAAGTGTTTTTAAATGCATCATCGTGATGTTATAATACCCGGTAAATGCATTGTGGAGAGGGCCATTCATTATGCAACTACAAAGTGTGAGGAAATGGACATTTCTATGGAGAGAAGAGGGAGAGTAAAGCTCCGAAAAAGGATGCCAGGAGAGATGGCAAAGGATGCTGGTCTCACATTGCCAGAGGAAGTAAAAAGGGCTATGTTTGAATGTCTTGATCGCTTTCATCAAGAATTGGAGATTCGTTCTAAGGCAATGGATCAAATTCTGTCAATCTTCGCTGTTATTCAGCCAAACACTTTGGTTGTTGCAACAGAAGAACTTCGGAAGTATATTCCAAATTTGACTCAGATTTTCGATGAATTCTCTGATAAAGATATCAGTGTGGAAATTGGACGACTTCGGAGGCATTTGGAAGCTGCCAAAATCAGCGTTGAAGAGGCAAAGAAATGGACAGCATTGCAGTTTCTGGAGTTTATTGTGAAATGGGATTTTTGTGAATCTCTGCCAAGCTTGTCACTGTGTTTGAGATTCTTTTTGACTGTCTGTGTGTCTATTGCTTCATGTGAAAGAAGTTTTTCCAAATAGAAATTGATAAAAAATTTCTTTCGCTCGACCATGAATCAGACAAGATTGACAAATCTGGCTTTACTTTCAATTGAACTTCAATATGCAAAGAAGGTGAATTTTGATGAGGTCATTGATCAATTTGCAGAAATTAAGGCTCGAAAGCAGAGACTGTGAATCGACTGAATCATCTCTATTTACCTTTAAAGAATAGGCTGAGCGTTGAGACTGGATTTCCTGTGTTTTTTGTATAAAATAAAATGCGGTATTACCTGTTCACTGAATTTTTAATGTCCTGCATTTTTCTTATTTCCAATTTGCTTATGACAGTACTGTACTGTTTAAAAATCTACTTGCAAACATAATATATTTTTCTGTGTTTAAATTTTAAAATTATTTATGGGGGTGCCACAGGAAGGATCCGCCCCAGGTGCCAAATACTTTAGGTACGCCCCTGACAAGTGGTCCATAGAAGATTAAGCGATAGTCGTCTGGAACACTGACTAAGTAGGCCAGTGAATCACTGTGCATAATGAACATACAATTGCCTACGCCAATGCTTCCAGATTTGAAATTTATAAAATATATCGGAGACCAGTCCACTAACCATGACTTCTCTTATCTTATTGACTGACTCACCAAGCCTAGTGATAAATCTAAATACAAAATTGTGAATGACACTGGCACAGTTAGGCAACTTATTGACTACAAGCAGCATACTGACACTAGAAGCAATGGCGGATTATCACTGAGGCTATTGAGGCTGAGGCCTTAGGCTTCCATGCTTGAGGGGCCCCTGTTAGAAAATCTAGAAGAGGAAGAGCCATTGTTGTCCCAAGGCGATATGATGACTAAGCTGATTGATGCAGCATTGCTTGTACATATTAAGTTAAGGTGTATATATATCCATCTCATAATTGTAAGGTTAGTGAAAAATTCACTTAATTTAGAGCTAGCATTTTTGGGCTTTGTGGCATCATTGTTTGGGCACTCTTGTGGCATAATTTTTATGGGGCACTGCGCGTACTTCCTACTCGTTTGTTGAATGCGGCACTTGCAGGGCGTGGTCTTATAGAGAGCTCTCTTGCAATTCAGTTTGGTTGTTTAGATACAAGATTGTTGCATCGTGCAATGGTGCAGGTTGTGTTGTTGTTGCAAGGTTTAGAAAGAAGACCATAAATAGTGCCCCTTTTGTTTTTTATCTTAATTTTATGCAACTGAGGCCTAAGATAGGCCCACATCGAGTCAGCATCCCTGAGGTAGGACCTAATAGGACCTCCAAGTCCGTGAGTTTTTAGTCTAGCTTAACTTGGGCTGTAGGTTAAACTGGCCCTTCAGAGCTTGGCCGTTCACGGGTCAGCTGGGATTCTGAACCCAATAAAATAAAAAAAACATGGTCCTTCGGAACTGGATTCTAGCCCAAGACTGAGTCAGTGACTATTTTTCGGCAAAGTTCTGATTGTGCAAATTGTAGCCCAAGTTAGGCCTGGACGGGTTGAGCATAATTGAGTTAAGGTCCCAGGGTAGAAAGTTTGGTCGCCCAATTGCGAAACTTGGCCACTCGTCTGTCGTTGTTTTGGGCCTACATTTTACCGGTTTGGTTAATTTTGGTTTATTGTTCGTAGGCGAAGGTTGCAGACTTCAGTGCGGCAGTTACTTGGGTGGAAAATTTGGTATTCCATATTGGTGGTTCGTCAATACCCCACCCAGCAATTCAGTTTATTTGAAAAAAGCAAAATTTGCGTTTGATCAGTTTGGTTAAGTATTTTTGCCAATTCAGCTTATTTGGTATTGAGCCCAATTGTTGTTTGCACTGAAGATGAGTGCAGCTGAGTTGAACAAGTTTAGAAAAAGGAGAAGCGCCTACAAAGGTCTAATTACAAAAGTCATTGCCACTATAGATTCTGCCATAGAGCAAGAGGATTTAAGCTTAGTGACTGCACAGCTTTCCATATTAAAAACTAAAAAGGTTGCTCTAAGCGAAGTAAATGTTAAAATTGAGGCTCTTTTAGAAGAGGATGAAATAGAAAATAACATAATTTATTTTGAAGAGATTATTGATGATATAATTAAAGTATGCCACCGAGCAAAAGACTTTAGCAGCTCAGTATAGTTAGAGACCAGGTCTAATAATGAAACACAACCCTCAACAAATGGTGTTTGTGAAGTTAAGGTTAACAGATATGCAGTTCAATTACCGAGGCTTGTACTCAAAACATTTTCTAGGAGTATTCAGGAATGGCAAGGATGGGCAGACAGTTTTCAATCAGCAGTTCATTCTAGTCAAGTGTTAAGTGCGGTGGAGAAGTTTAATTATTTGCAGTCCCTCTTGGAAGGGGAGGCAGCAAAAACAATAGCAGGATTAGCATTAACAGAGGCTAATTATAATGTGGCTGGGGATATATTAAAGAAACGGTTTGGTAAGCCAGAGATCTTAATTAAAAGCCACATCCGCGAACTTTTAGCTATACCTCCTGTTAATAATCCCAATAGTGTCAAGGAGTTACGTCAGTTATATGATGAATTTGAAGTTAGAACTAGATCCCTGGACAACTTGGTGTAGGAATGGAAAGGTATGGTATAATGTCGGTCACTATACTGGAGTCTAAATTGCCTAGCTCAATTTTGCTTGAATTAAGTAGGGGACACTCTACAGAACATGTGTACATCCCCCTTCAGCAGATGTTAAGTCTTTTAGGCACATAATTAGCAAGACGAGAGGGAATTGAGTTTGCACAGTGGGATGGTAAACAAGGGGACAAAGGCAGGCACAGCACCAAAGTTTCCACAAAAAGGAATAACCCAGGTACAGTGTCAGCTCTACATGCATCCTCTGAGAATAAATTAAAGGGAATCAAGGAATGCATATTTTGCGAAGGCAACCACAAGTCATATAAATGTGAGGTGGCTGAGGCTTACTTTTGAGGAGAGAAAGGACAGGGTAACTAAGTCCACAGCATGTTTTAAATGTTTTTTGAAAGGTAACAGAGAAGGTTTTGTAAGTTTAAAATTTTGTGCAAAAAATGTCATGGTAGCATCAGCCATTATTGTGTGAACACACTCCTAGTAGGCCTACCCAGAAGTAGAGACATCAGTGGCACATCACTGCTATGCAAGGGAGTAAAAGTAAAGGGGGATTATTGCAAACAACTGCAGCCTTATTAATTGGGAATGAGGGAGAAGTACTGTAAGAGTGTTGTTTGATAGTGGTAGCCATGTGTTTAGTTTATTAAGACCAGAATTTCCAGAAAATTGAAGTTTAAAGAACTTAAGAGGGAAAATTTAAGAATTTCTGGGTTTGGGGGTTCCGTTCAAAACCGAGCCAATTTTAAGAAGGTAGAAGTTCTGGTTAAAGAGTTGTTACCGCAAAGTCCCACTATCAAGGTCCAAGCTGTAGAGATTGAGGAACTTTGTGCTCCAGTCACTATTTGTTTAGATATGGCATGTGTCCAAGAATTGCAAGTTAAAGGAATTAATTTGCGCAATAATAAGTTTGAAGGAACAGAAGATATTAGTCTTTTGATTGGAGCTGACTATTATTGGGACTTCATCACTGGTAATATTGTCCGCACATCTCGAGGCCCGGTAGCTATTGAAAGTAAGCTAGGCTGGATGCTACATAGTAGTTATTGCAATGAAATGGAAGTTAAGGCTCTTTTTGTTAAGATTGAGGAGAACAGCCATGGTTTGGAAAGGCATTTGAAAGCGTTTTGGGAACTTGAATCTATTGGCATAAAGGACAAACAGGCAAGTACAGTAAACAATGATGTTTTAGAGCAATTTGAAAAAGGGATTGGGTTTAGAGATGGTTGCTATGAAGTTGGCCTCCCTTGGAAGGATTCTTGCAAACCCGGTTCAAACCTTCAGCTAGCTAATCAGAGGTTGGAGACTTCATTGTACAGGCTAAGAAAGAATGACGAGTTGTTAATTGAATACAATGAGGCCATCCTAAGCTATGTAAGGGAGGGCTATGCTGAAAGGGTGCAAGGTGAGCTGGTGAACCAGGAGGCACATTATCTGCCACACCATGCAGTGGTACGGCGAGACAAAACTACCACCAAACTGAGGGTAGTTTTTGATGGCTCAGCCAAGGACAAAGGTGGTGTGTCCTTGAATGACTGTTTGGATGCTGGCACAATTTAAATGCAGATTTATTTTCCTTGTTACTGAGATTCAGGTTTGGTAGAGTAGCATTGACTGCAGATGTGAAGCAAGCCTTTTTGCGGATAAAGTTAAAACCAGAGGACAGAGATGCAGTAAGGTATCTGTGGGTGGATACGAAAGACTTGTTGGAAAATGAACCTAAGGTTCAAGCATATAGAATGAAGTCAGTGTTGTTTGGCCTCAGCTCTAGTCCATTTCTGTTGGCAGCTACTATGCAGTACCATTTTAAGAAATATTCTGAAGTCTATCCTAACACTATGAACACATAAGGAAAAATTTTTATGTTGATGATTTGCTGTGTTCCGTGGATAATACAGAAATGGCTAAACAGATATTCATGGAGGCTAGAGCTATAATGAGGGAGGCTGCATGGAGCTTAGAAAATGGCAGACCAATCATTCGCAATTACAAGAGTTTATGAGTCATTCCTGTGTAGTACCTGATGCAGCAGAAAGTATTGAGGATTCTGGTATTAAGGAGTTGTGGGCAATAGACGCAAAGGTGCTAGGCATTGTTTGGCAGCAAGATGATGATTTGTTTACCTTCAATGGGAAATCTTTAGTAGAGTTGGCTGAGAATGAGACAAGGTGGACAAACGTACAGCTCTTAGTTTGGCTTCAAAGGTTTGATCCTCTGGATTCCTGGCTCCATTTGTGATAAAGTAAAAAATTTGGTTTCAGAGCCTCTGGAAAATTGGACGTGGTTGGGACCAAGAGTTATCTGATCATATGGTGGTAAGGTGGAAATATTGGTTCAAAGAATTGGCACATCTTGGAGACATTGAAATCCCAAGATAGTACTTTGGAGAGTTTGAACAATAGTCCAGACAATTTGGAGCTGCACATCTTTTGTGATGCAAGTGAGGAAGCCTATGCAACTTGTATTTATATAAGAGGCGCATTGCAAGAGGAAGTAAGTTGCAGGTTGGTTGCTGCAAAGAGCAGAGTAGCACCTTTGAAAAGGCTTTCTGTTCCAAGGTTGGAATTGATGGGTGCAGTTATTGCTAGTCGGCTTGCAGTTATAGTGCAAAAGTCTTGGCCCTCTCTGAAATTCCAAGCTATTATTGGACAGACTCCACTATAGTTTGGCACTGGTTAAGAAGCCAGGCAAGGAAATGGAAACCATTTGTTGCCAATAGGGTGGAGGGAATTCAAGCGCACACAGATCCCAAGCAATGGAAGCATTGTCCAGGCACCCAAAACCCCGCTGATTTACCAACACGAGGAATTTCAGTGAAAGATCTTGCACAGTCAAGTTTGTGGTGGAATGGGCGGAGTGGCTAAAACTTGGAAGTGAAAACTGGCCTAATCAGCCTATTGTAGGAGAATGCCAGGCTGAAGAAGCATGGGTGAGTGAGGTGAGAAAATGCGCTGTGAACAGTTGTCAAGTTATGCAGCAGGACCCCATATTGAGGCTTGAGGACATTAGCAGTCTGAAAAGATTGTTAAGAGTGACAGCATGGGTATATAGATTTACCAACAACATTAAGGGAGAAACAAGAAGGGAAGGAATTCTGAACAGTAATGAGATTCAGCAAGCCAGGAAATACTGGGTGGTATATATGCAGAATGAAAAATTTGGTGAAGAGAGAGAATTGCTCATCAGCCATCCATTACAGGTTCTACCAACACATTCTGCGCTCAAGGGTTTGGATGTGTTTTTGGATCAGGATTTATTGAGAGTAGGAGGTAGACTACAGTTTTCTGGGCTTCCAGAGGAGAAAATACATCCAATTTTGCTACCTTCTGGGGGGCACTTTGTGGGCCTTTTGATCCTGGATACTCATCATAAGCTGTTACATGCTGGAGTTAGAGAAGTGATAATAGAGATTAGACAACAATTTCGGATTCCCAAAATTAGACAAGTAGTAAAAAAGGTCTTGCATAAATGTGTGGTTTGCAAGCGTTGGAGTGCAAAGCCTTATTATGAAAAGGTGGCTCCACTTCCAAGAGAACGGTGTGTCTATACTGCCCCATTTGATGTAGTGGGAGTAGACTTTGCAGGGCCAGTCTATGTGTATGAGAGGGGAGTCTAACAAAGGTTATATATGTCTTTTCACCTGTGCTACCACCAGAGCAATCCATTTGGAGTTGGTAAGTGTGATAGCGTGGGGTAGACACCCCAGTTAGGTTACTTAGGTTCTAGCAAACAATCAAAAGCACTTACCGGTGCGTTGAATTAGGTATTCCTTGAAGCCTACCGTTTTATTCCTGTGTCCCACAACAGCCTACCTAACTCTCTCTTACATTACCAATTTAGAAGCTATAGACATTACCCCTAACTATACTTAAGTACGAACAACTTCCTACCCGATTTGTTACCTTAGATTCATCACCTAATTTTACTCAGCACCAAAGATTAGGTCAGATAGGAAAAAACATGTCTAGGTCAGACCAAAGCAATACGAACCGCCCGTTGGTTCGTTTATGGCTTCGTCTTGCCATTCAGCTTAGATTTAGTGATATTTACTCTTTAGTGACTTTTAGACTATATACATATATATACATACACGTCACCTCACTCCTCCCCTACAAGTTTAGTCTGTCAGGGGGATGAGGGACCCTAGACGACCTGCGGAGCGGGGTTGATGTAGTAGGATCAGGTGCAACCTGTATAGGCGGGCAAGTTGAACCATTTTCCGGAGGATCAGTTCTCTCTTCCGGAAGACTCTGGTCCTTCTGCACTTCCCGTTCCCATATCTGGTCCTGATGGCGTTTAATAGAACGACCATCTTCTAGTTGGCACTTGAAGGAAACAGGGCCCGTTCTCTCCTGCACAGTTGCAGGAACCCATTTTGGTCCAGCCCCATAGTTGCGAATCACAACTGGATCATTAGGTTTCGCTTCTAGAACTCTCCCTCTTTTAGTGTCGTGGTACAACTTCTGTTTTTCCTGATGGCGTAAAACTCGTTGTTGTAACATTTCGTTTGGACGTAACAAATCAAAAACTGAACGAATTCCCCGGCCAATCAGAAGTTTAGAGGGAGACACCCCTGTCGTGGTGTGTGGTGTTATTCGATATTTAAACAAAAATTTATCCAACACCACTTGCATTTCCTCCCCACGAGAATGACGCAAGGCCGACTTGAAAGTACGGACCATGTTTTCCGCGAGACCGTTAGTAGATGGGTGGAAAACACTAGACCGGACATGTCTAATGCCATTTAGGTGGACGAAGGAACGAAATTCCTCACTGGTAAAACAAGTACCATTGTCGGAAACCAGGACTACGGGTAAACCCCATCGAGCGAAAACTGAACGGAGTAAGCGAATCGTTACACCCGAAGTCGTGGAAGTGGTTGGAAAAATTTCCACCCACTTAGAGTAGGCGTCCACCATGACTAGGAAATAAATATTATTTATAGGACCTGCATAGTCAACATGGATCCTATGCCACGGTATAGTAGGCCATTCCCAAGGATGAAGTGGACTTTTCCTTGGGAGATCTCTGTTCTCTAGGCAGCTTTGACAGGAACGAACCAATGATTCGAGTTCTCCATCTAAACCAGGCCACCAGAAATAAGCTCTCGCCAGCTCTTTCATTTTTGTTGCGCCCATGTGTTCAGCGTGAAGTTCCTTCACTAAATTCGACCTGCCTTTATTTGGAATAATCACTCTGTGGCCCCATAAGAGACAGCCATTTTGAATAGAGAGGCCAGACTGACGCTGAATAAAAGGCTGTAATTCACTCTCAACCTTAGTAGGCCAACCAACTGAGCAGAAATGGATGACCCTAGACAGAATAGGGTCTGATTTTGTCCACTGCTCTATTTGTACTGCAGATACTGGAGTGGATTCCAAAAACTCCACCAAGTGAACCCATTCTGTAGGTATAGGTACACAATCATTTGGATTTTCTAAGGGCAACCTACTTAGCGCATCAGCCGTACCTAGAAGTTTACCTGACCGATGTACTAAGTCAAATTTATAGGCTTGTAGAATCAGTGCCCATCGTTGAATCCTACCTGAGGCCATAACTGGAATATTTTTATTAGGTGAAAATAAACCTAAAAGAGGCTTATGGTCAGTAATTAGTTTAAATTCATGACCCCATAGATAGAAATGAATTTTTTTTACTGCAAATACTAAGGCTAATGCTTCACGTTCCACTTGTGCATATCGTCTTTCCGTCTCAGTTAGTGTTCTAGAAGCAAAACAGATAGGCCTATCTACACCATCAATGTGGTGAGATAACACTGCCCCAATTCCATAAGAACTGCTGTCTGCTGAAACTACGAGAGGAAGTTTAGGATCATAATGCACTAGGAGAGTGGACTTTAGTAGTACGTCCTTGGAAGCCTCAAATGCTTCCTTTTGAGTTTTCTCCCATCTCCACTGTTCCCCAGATCGTAATAGCTTATTTAGGGGTTCAAGGAAAGTCGATGCATTAGGCAAAAATTTCCTATAAAAATTTAGGAGACCTAAATAAGCTTGTAACTGTGTGATGTTTTGTGGAGGTGGTGCCTTTTCTATTGCTTCTAGTTTATCCACCGTTGGATGAATGCCTGAGGCATCTATGCGGAACCCTAAATATGAAACCTCGTTAGTGACCCATGAACACTTTTCTCTCTTTAGCTTAAGTCCAGCATCCCGGAGTCTTTTTAGAACCGTGGTTAATCTAGTTAGGTGTTCTTTTTTAGTCGAACCTGAAATGAGGACATCATCTAGAAAGCAAAGTACCCCTGGAATGTGACCTAGAACTTGGTCCATTGTCCTCTGAAAAATACCTGTAGCCGATGCTATTCCATAGCATAGCCTATTGTACTTATATAGGCCTCGGTGCGTATTTATGATAGTTAATTCTTTAGAGTTTTCATCTAAACTTAGTTGAGCATAGGCTTGGGACATATCGAGTTTTGTGAAATATTTTCCCCCAGCAAGAGAACTAAATAATTCATCAGGCTTGGGTATAGGATAGCAATCTAGAAGGACGGCTCTATTTGCTGTTAAACGGTAATCCCCGCATAACCGCACGGACTTGTCCGGTTTTAGTACAGGAACTACTGGGGCAGCCCACTTAGCGTGTGTGACTGGTTCAATAATTTTATCTTTTAGCAGCCTGTCAATTTCTAAATCTACCTTCTCCCGCAGTGCATGCGCAATTGAACGAGCCTTACAAAATTTCGGAGTTACATTAGGATCTACTTCTATGCAGACCTGATGGCCTTTTAGGTTGCCTACTTCAGGCCCAAAAATAGAAGAAAACTCCCTTAACAATGAGTCTATGTCAGATGGATATGAAAGTGTATGCACATCTGCCTGACCCCTTGGCAAGATTTTGTCAATTGGCATTTCCAAAGCATCAATCCAATCACGGCCTAGTAGAGTAGGCCCTTGCTCATCCACCACTAAAAGGGTTAAGGGATGAGACAAAGTTTTCTGGTTAAGTGTAACTGTGACGTATGCTTCTCCACAAATAGGTATTTGTATGTCACCGTACTTCTTCAAATCGTTTTAGATGCATGTAGTTTAGGTGTGTTTTTGAAAATCTTATCAAAAACTACCTTGGACATGACCGTCCGGGCAGCACCCGTATCCAATTCTAGAGGAACTGTAATTCCATCTAGGCCTACCTCTACAATATATGGGCCTGTATTTTCCCCACTTTGCTGCTCATAGAATAGGTACTCCACTCCAATGTTCGAAGTATTTCCCTTTTGAGGATTTATACTAGAAATGTTAAAATTAGAATTTTCACCCTTTGTTTTCTTTGAATAACACACTTTAGCTATGTGGCCTATTTTACTACAGTTTCGGCAAACTGCTTCTTTAAAAGGGCAATCTTTCTTCCAATGGTGTTTTCCACACCCTGTACATGGCTTGGAAGGCTTAGTAGAATTAGTAGGCTTAGTCATATTCGCCTCATACCTTTTATTTGCCTGTCTAGTAGGCTCGTTAGGTCTGCCAGGCCTAGAAGATTTAAAGCTATTTACGTGTTGGGCTTTACTACTATGATTTCCAAAAGCTCTAACATCTTTAGCAGCTGCTTCTCTAGCCGTAGCTATTTCTACAGCCTGACTAAAAGTTAGGTCCTGTATGGCTAATAGGGCTCTCTGGGTAGACTCCTCTTTGAGACCCATTACAAACCTATCTCTTAGCATTTCATCTAATTTGTCCCCAAATTTACACGTACGGCTATGGCTTTTTATTCCTGCAACAAACTCTGCAATGCTTTCATTTCCCGTCTGATGCCTTGAATAAAATTTGAAACGTTCATAGATGAGAACTACTCGGGGTTTGTAGTGATCGGTTAGGGCCTGTACCAATTCCTTATAGGTGCAAGTTTCCGGTGCTTTAGGAGAAACTAGGTCCATAACTAAACCAAACGTTTTAGGGCCTATTATAGTTAAAAAGGTAGGTACTTTCTTAGCATCCGGAATGGAATTTGCCTCGAAAAACAACCTCACCCTAGTGGCATAAGCTTCGAAGTCCTCCCCATTGTCTTCGTAGGGGCTTATATGGCCAATCACCGACATGCTAGAGCAAAACCGAATTAGACCAACTCACGTGAAGTAGGTTAGGTTAGGTTTAAATTTGGTCTAGTTACTGAATAGTGAATTTTATTAGAGTTAGGGCTGAATAGTGAATTGTATTAGAGTTAGGGCTGAGTAAGAATTAGTTTTAGAGTTAGGGCTGAGTAGGAATTAGTTTTAGAATTAGGGCGGCGGGACCTACGCTATAGTACGGTAGCTTCCCCACACAAACAACCCAAATCGGAGGACCCACTAGTCTGCATCCAATTTTCCAAACAACCACTTGAACCCAATAAGCCAAATTAACCCAATAAGCCAAATTAACCCAATGAGCCAAATTTAACCCAATGAACAAAATTTAACCAAATGAGCCAAATCCCATCCTCGTCGCCAAATGTGATAGCGTGGGGTAGACACCCCAGTTAGGTTACTTAGGTTCTAGCAAACAATCAAAAGCACTTACCGGTGCGTTGAATTAGGTATTCCTTGAAGCCTACCGTTTTATTCCTGTGTCCCACAACAGCCTACCTAACTCTCTCTTACATTACCAATTTAGAAGCTATAGACATTACCCCTAACTATACTTAAGTACGAACAACTTCCTACCCGATTTGTTACCTTAGATTCATCACCTAATTTTACTCAGCACCAAAGATTAGGTCAGATAGGAAAAAACATGTCTAGGTCAGACCAAAGCAATACGAACCGCCCGTTGGTTCGTTTATGGCTTCGTCTTGCCATTCAGCTTAGATTTAGTGATATTTACTCTTTAGTGACTTTTAGACTATATACATATATATACATACACGTCACCTCAGTAAGCAACTTAAGTAGTGATGTATTTCTTTTGGCCTTTAAAAGGTTTGTGAACAGAAGGGGTTTCCCAAATAAAATCATATCGGATAATGCAAAAACCTTCAAAAAGGCTGCAAAGGAACTCCAAGAAATTTGGTCCTTGCTAAAAGAGGAAGGATTCCAATCGTACTTTTCACACCAAGGGGTACAGTGGGAGTTTATTGTTGAGAGAGCACCATGGTGGGGAGGATTTTGGGAAAGGCTAGTGAGAAGTGTAAAGTGTCCATTAAAGAAACTTTTAGCTAATGCTCATTTGAGCAAAGAAGAATTCTGCACTGTTTTATGTGAAGTAGAAGCAATGGTGAACAGTAGGCCTATCACTTTTGTTTACAACAGTATGCAGCAGGGCCGGTTTAACCATTAAGCAAAATAAGCCCGTGCTTAGGGCATCAAGGGAAGGGGGGCACCACAGAAATTTTCCATTGTCGGATTTACCATGGATTTATTATACTATTATAATTGCGGTTGAAAACTGAATTATATATATTCATATTTCGTATTTATTTTTTTTCATTGTTTGAATTTGTAGTGAACAACAACATTTTATTTTATGGTTTATTTTTGTTTATATTTTGAATTACATATATATGGGGCACCAAAATCTTTTAAGTGCTTAGGGCCTCTAAAGGTCTTAATCCGGCCCTGGTATGCAGGATGCAGAGCCATTGACACCAAATCATTTTCTTTGTGGTAAACGATTAACATCAAGCCCTAGTGTGCCAGAAGACTTGCAGCCTATCCAGAGCACTCAAGGAGAGTTAACCAGACGGTTCAGGTACCTTGAAGAGCTACAAGATCAGTTATGGAAGAGGTGGCAGATGGAATACTTGCCAGAACTCAATTATTACCCATCAGGCAAGGTAAAGGGCTCCAATGCAAATTGTATCAAGGTGGGAGAAGTGGTAATGATTGGGGATGAAAGACCAAGGCAATGCTGGAAGCTTGGCATAATTGAAGAGTTGTTTGTTGGCAAAGACAATTTAGTTAGGTCTGCACTGGTAAAGACTTCAGGAGGAAAGTTAAAGAGACCTATACAAAAACTCTATGCTTTAGAAATCAGCAAAAACACAGATAGTCAAGATGAAACGTTTGAGTTACAGCCTCATGGAGAAGGCTTGGCTAAACTTGCAGAAGGTAACGACAACAATGCCTCTTCGGTGGGGAGTGTTAGAAAATCTAGAAGAGGAAGAACCATTGTTGTCCCAAAGCGATATGATGACTAAGCTGATTGATGCAGCATTGCTTGTATATATTAAGTTAAGGTGTATATATATCCATCTCATAATTGTAAGGTTAGTGAAAAATTCACTTAATTTAGAGCTAGCATTTTTGGGCTCTTGTGGCATCAGTGTTTGGGACTCTGGTGGCATCATTTTGGGGCGCTGCGCGTCCTTTCTACTCGTTTGTGGGATGTCGTACGTACAGGGTGTGGTCTGATAGAGAGCTCTCTTGCAATTCAGTTTGGTTGTTTAGATACAAGATTGTTGCATCGTGCAATAGTCCAGGTTGCGTTGTTGTTGCAAGGTTGAGAAAGAAGACCATAAATAGTACCCCTTTGTTTTTATATTAAATTCATGTAACTAAGGTCTAAGGTAGGCCCGCATCAAGTCCGCAACCCTGAGGTAGGACCTAATAGGATCTCAAATCCGTAAGTTTTAATTTTAGCTTAACTTGGGCTGTAGGTAGAACTGGCCCTTTAGAATTTGGCCGTTCACGGCTCAGCTGGGATTTTGAACCCAACAAATAAATAAAATAACATGTAGAGCTGAAACTGTACCTGCGCTATTCCTTTTTGTAGAAACCTTGGTGCTGTGCCTGCCTTTGTCCTCTTGTTTAACATCCCACTGTGCAAATTCAATTCCCTCTCGTCTTGCTAATTCTGTGCCTAAAAGACTTAACATCTGCTGAAGGGGGATGTACACATGTTTTGTTGAGTGTCCCCTACTTAATTCAAGCAAAATTGAGCTAGGCAATTTAGACTCCAGTATAGTGACCAACATTATACCATACCTTTCCATTCCTACACCCAAGTTGTCCAGGGACCTAGTTCTAACTTCAAATTCATCATATAACTGTCGTAACTCCTTGACACTATTGGGATTATTAACAGGAGGTATCGCTAAAAGTTCACGGAGGTGGCATTTAATTAAGATTTCTGGTTTACCAAACCGTCTCTTTAATATATCCCAAGCCAAATTATAATTAGCCTCTGTTAATGCTAATCCTGCTATTGTCTTTGCTGCCTCCCCTTCAAAGAGGGACTGCAAATAATTAAACTTCTCCACCGCACTTAACACTTGACTAGAATGAACTGCTGATTGAAAACTGTCTGCCCATCCTTGCCATTCCTGAATTCTCCCAGAAAATGTTTTGAGTACAAGCCTCGGTAATTGAACTGCATATCTGTTAACCTTAACTTCACAAACACCATTCGTTGAGGGTTGTGTTTTATTATTAGACCTGGTCTCTAACTGTACTGAGCTGCTAAACTCTTTTGCTCGGTGACATACTTTAATTATATCATCAATAATCTCTTTAAAGTAAATTGTGTTATTTTCTATTTCATCCTCTTCTATAAGAGCCTCAATTTTAACATTTACTTCGCTTAGAGCAACCTTTTTAGTTTCTAATATGGAAAGCTGTGCAGTCACTAAGCTTAAATCCTCTTGCTCTATGGCAGAATCTATAGTGGCAATGACCTTTGTAATTAGACCCTTGTAGGCGCTTCTCCTTTTTTTAAACTTATTCAATTCAGCTGCACTCATCTTCAATGCAAACAACAATTGGGCTCAATGCCAAATAAGCTGAATTGGCAAAAATACTTAACCAAACTGATCAAACGCAAATTTTGCTTTTTTCAAATAAACTGAATTGCTTGGTTGGGGTACTGACCAACCACCAGTATGGAATACCAAATTTTCTACCCAAATAACTGGCGCACCGAAGTCTGCAACCTTCGCCTACGAATAACACAGGTCAACAAAAAAACTTTTTTTTTTCGTTGCCAAGGAAATTCGTACGAATTTAGGGTATTTTGGGGTTGCTGAATTCCAAAATGAAAGTAGTTTTTCCGATTTGGCTCTAGTTCTTGAGATAATGAATACCCTCAATTAATAGGAAACGTAACCATAACGCGTGCATATGGAAACTACCGGAACATTCTAGATGGTGAGACCGAATAAAATGCCATTATGTATTTCATGTGTTTACTTTTGTATGATTTGAGACAATTTCAATGCGATTTGTAAGTAGGCTCCGCCTGAACATTAAATTTTTTGCATTTTTACGTGTTTCAATGGGGTACCAATTATCTCATAAATTAGAGCCAATCTAGCAAAACCGATGTCATATTCGGAATCAGCACCACAAAGTTACCCCAAAATCACTCTAATATGATTGGCAATAAAATGAGTGTTGACCAGTGTAATAAACCAAAATTAACCAAACCGGTAAAAATGTAGGCCCAAAACAACGACAGACGAGTGGCCAAGTTTTGCAATTGGGTGACCAAACTTTCTACCCTGGGACCTTAACTCAATAATAAACCAAAATTAACCAAACCGGTAAAAATGTAGGCCCAAAACAACGACAGACGAGTGGCCAAGTTTCGCAACTGGGCGACCAAACTTTCTACCCTGGGACCTTAACTCAATTATGCTCAATCCGTCTAGGCCTAACTTGGGCTACAATTTGCACAGTCAGAACTTTGTCGAAAAAATAGTCACTGACTCAGTCTTGGGCTAGAATCCGGTTCTGAAGGACCATGTTATTATTTTTTTTTATTGGGTTCAAAATCCCAGCTGAGCCGTGAACGGCCAAGCTCTGAAGGGCCAGTTCAACCTACAGCCCAAGTTAAGCTAGATTAAAAACTTACGGCCTTGGAGGTCCTATTAGGTCCTACCTCAGGGTTGCTGACTCGATGTGGGCCTACCTTAGGCCTCAGTTGCATGAATTTAAGATAAAAAAAACAAAAAGGGCACTATTTACGGTCTTCTTTCTAAACCTTGCAACAACAACACAACCTGCACCATTGCACGATGCAACAATCTTGTATCTAAACAACCAAACTGAATTGCAAGAGAGCTCTCTATAAGACCACACCCTGTAAGTACCGCATTTCACAAACGAGTAGAAAAGACGCGCAGCGCCCCAAAAAATGATGCCACAAGAGTGCCCAAACAATGATGCCACAAGAGCCCAAAAATGCTAGCTCTAAATTAAGTGAATTTTTCACTAACCTTACAATTATGAGATGGATATATATACACCTTAACTTAATATGTACAAGCAATGCTGCATCAACCAGCTTAGTCATCATATCGCCTTGGGACAACAATGGTTCTTCCTCTTCTAGATTTTCTAAGATGTAGGGAACCAAAATGGTGCAGTGCCAGTTTTATGTTTACTACGCGTAACCTACCTACCAGCCAAATGTTAATTCCCGAAGAATAAATATAATTTCATTACTAGGGTCCAAAACAGCTCTAATGTGTTTTGTGCAATGTCCTCTCTTCAGATACTGTGTACCTTTTACCTATATGGCAGTCTTGGTTCAGACAACTGCTGGTTTACAACACAGTAATACCCCGATTAACGGGGTTACTTCGTCAGCGGAAAGTATCGGGTTATGTGAATCAGCGTTGATCGGGGAATGTAATCAATGTGAAATAAAGTGTTTCATTCTCATATGTCAATGATAAAGAAAAAACTGAAAAAACACTGTCTTTTTGCGTGAAAATTAACGTTTTAATTGTGATACAACTGCAAACAATTTAGTTACGAATATGTTTAATTTTTAGCTAAAAGTGCGCTCATTATTCCGTTCTTTTTAATCTGTCAAACCATCCGCGAGACCGCGACTAGCAACAGTAAAAGTTTCTTCATATGTTAGCGCTTTCAAATGAATCGTCATCTCGCTACACAGAATTCTTTTTTATTACAGTCTTCAAGCCAAACAGATAAAGCCTGTTCCCTATTTACCATTGTATACTGTATGTTTAATTTTTAGTTAAAAATTAACCCTTTAATTTTGGAAAAAATATGTTGATATTTTCTACATTTTTTAAAATCGCGCTTATTTTTAAAATTAACTTTGTTCCATTCAACGTTAAAAAATGCATTTTTGTCAAAAATATTTGCTCCAAAAACATGCAAGAGCGAACCTGAAGCATCGTTGTTCCGGGAATGACGTCAAGGTTTTATCAGCGTTATGGCGAATCAGCGTTGAACGAATCCGTGTTATGCGGGGTATGCCTGTACCTTATTTTTGTAATGTAGCAAAGATTATATATGCATATTGTGTTATAATAAGATTGTATTTGTATGTTGGGTTAAATGGCTATGCTGGCCTTACTTTTGTACTTGTATGTTAGGTTAATTGGCCATGTTGGCCTTATTTTTTTATTACGTTCAGTGTATAATACGTAAGATTGTATTTGTATGTTATGAAGACAATGAAGACAAATTTGAAATAATTAAGTATGGACCAAATAAATGCCTAAAGAGAACAGTTCAACTACACTAGACGCACAGGAAAATATATTGTAAGAATTGATCATGTAAAGGACCTAGGGGTCATATTATCTGAAGATGCAACATTCAACAGACACAGTGACAAAATAACACCATCCTGCAAACAACTAACAGAATATATACTGAGGACATTCAGAACTAGAGACAGTAAGACCATGCTTACCCTGTGGAAATAACTTGTTCTTTCGCGTATTGAGTACTGCTCTCAATTATTGTTCCCCCACAAACAGAATGAATTGCAAAAAATTGAGGGCCTGCAAAGAACCTTCACTTCAAACATTAAACAACCTAATGAGCAACAGATGGGTAAAAATAATTTAAACAACTGGGATAGGCTCAAATACCTTGGCCTTTATTCCGTAGAAAGGAGGTTTGAGAGATACATTCTGATCTACACCTAGAAAATTCTAGAAGGGCTTTTAGTCACCCCCAGTACCGAACCAACTGTACCCACCTCAACACGAACTGGCATAATGTGTCAAAAACATCACTTCCCACCAAACACCCTGAAAAGGATTAAAACTCTGCACTATAATAATATCTCTTGGCAGGGTTCTTGCCTGTTTAACTCCTTGCCTCAGTACCCTAGCGATATAAGTGCAGTCCCAGTGGATACTTTTAAAAAACATTTGAACACGTTTTTTTGCCAATATACCCGACCAACCTACAGTGCCAGGATATTTCTCTGCCAGACTAACCCTCACAAATTTGATAGTGGATCAAATCCTATGGCATAAGCATGAGAAAAGAAGGGTGGCGACTACGTCGTGGTCCCGCCTCGGGTGGCGTTGAAGGGACTTCGTGGGAGCAGCGCACCCTTGAGGCAGAAGCGCTTCAAGGTAGATTCAAGGTAACTTAGCTAACAATTTCACGTTGATACAGCTAAGTTTCTCGTTTTGTGGGATCACAAATAACGATAAATCCCAATATGCGATGTGATGTTAGCTGCACAACTTAGCAGGATTGAGTCGAAAAACTTCCAAAGTTAACTAGTTAAGTTAATTTGAGATTGTTACCAATTAAGTTAATACAAACGTAAAAAATTAACTAGTTAAGTTAAGTTAATTTCGAAAGTTAATCAAGTAAGTTAATCAATTAACTTTTTCTTTCTTGGAAGTAGTCTGTAGAATCATTATTATATATAACTAATCAAGGTAATGATAAACCTGTAATTATGTGGGATCACCTTGTATGTGTGGCGGTCAATGTCTGATAAATTATGTGTATTTTTTTGCATATTATACAGGGCAAGACATAAGGATAATTTTTTCTATAAGCTTTTATTATTTTTCTGTTTCTTATAAATAAATTAAATTTGCTTATGGTCTCAACTCAACTTTTATCAACAAGTCTCAACTTTTAGGCATATAATAGTTTTCCATTGTAAAAGTGAAGGCAAAATGAATTTAATAACAAATTGTTTCCTAAACTGTATGTTTTATATTGTATACTATTGACATTGAACTTAATCCAGATTTCTTACCAACAATAGTCAAATTAGACGCATAAAATATATATTTCAATTACAAATTAAACATGCTTGTTAACTTTACAGAAGATGAGGTTCTCAAACCTTTCATCGCTTAGCCTATTGCATTTCACTCAAAGACAAAAACAGCATTTTTATAGGAAAATTAATTGACAATTAATTGAAGTTAATCAATTAATTTGGAGATATTTCAATTAAGTTAAGTTAAACTTTTTAAAAAATTTAACAAGTTAATTAACTTAATCGGTTAATCAGCAAAAAGGTTAAGTTAATTAACCTAATTGACCCAACCCTGCTACTTAGGTATGAAAATAAAACAGTTTCAGTCGAATTTCATTTAAAAAGTCCCACTCAACTGACCTGTGTATCTATGTACTTAAAGCAACAATATCTAAATACATTGACAGTAATTCAACCATTTATAGCTGTTTCCTTGATATAAGTAAGGCATATGATAGGGTGAACCACAATATTTTATTTGCAAAACTAGAAGACAGGAAGGTTCCCATGTACATATTAAATTTATTGAAATTTTGGTATTCCCACCAATCTTTCACTGTTAGGTCGGGCAATGTACTATCCGAGTGTTTTGGCTCCTCTTACGGGGTGAAACAAGGCTCCTTGCTCTCCCCTATGCTGTTTAATGTGTATATTGACGGATTAATTGCTTCACTTAATGAGACAACAGTGGGATGTTGTATAGATAACACAAGGATAAATAACTTAGTTTATGCCGATGATATGGTGTTAATAAGTCCCTCTGTTAAAGGTCTGGATCGGCTACTAAATGTCTGCGAAGTGTATTCGCAGAAACATGATATTCTTTTTAATGTTACAAAAACTAAGGTTATGCAATTTCATCAATTGAGGAAGTACAAGAGTTTAAGTATTTGGGTCAAACTATTACCAGCTCCTTGAGTGATGATTCGGATATAAGAAAACAATCTCGAAGCCTGTGTGCTAAAGCGAATATGACCATAAGGAACTTTCGTTTCTGTACAAGTGAAGCTAAAGACACACTCTTTCGTACTTTCTGCAGCAATATATACGGTCAGCAACTCTGGGTGAATTATAAAAAAGGTTCTGGCAGAACCCTAAATTTGCTGTACAACAGGTCTTTTAGACTCTTACATAAATTACCCCCGAGATGCTCAGCTTCGCAAATGTTTGCTACCCGCAATGTCCCGAGCTTCCCGGAGGCAACAAGACGTGCTCAATACAGTCTAATGCAAAGAATTAAAAAATCAACCAACCCGATCATCCAAGCTATCCATGAGTCCTGCCATTTATCCTCTAAGCTATGGACTTCTTGGTATGAGAACGTCTGTCTGTAGCTCCACTTAATTTCGACAGTGCAGTATTATTTCTAATCAATTGTATATATTTCTATCCCTAGTATATGAACTGTCATTGTATTAATAATATTTGTCATATGGACTATAGTCTGTCAATAAACCTTTTCATTTTCATTTTCATTCAAAAATATAAAACATTTTCTCTTTTTTACACAAAAAAAAAGCAAGACGTTAAATTTTCCGTTTAAAATTATATATATATATATATATATATATATATATATAATATATATATATATATATATATATATATATATATATATATATTCCCTTATAAGTTAAATATTCTATTCAAAATCAAACATTTTCCTCTTTTACAAAACAAAAAAAGCAAGTTAAATATTCAGTTAAAAAAATAAAAAATCGTTCGCAAAACAAATGAGAGAAAATAATAATAAAACAAACATCATGAGTTATCACCTTAAGTACAATACTAATCTTTATTATTTTTAAAGTAGCTCTTTAGAAAGCAAAGACAGTCAATACTGCGATCATTAAGTCGCGTTCGAATCTTGGTTCCAAAGAGTCCCGCAGCTGAAAATGCTCTCTCAGGCTCAATGAAATAACGTTTTTAGAATACTTTGTAAAACCAGGGAAATCTCGGGATTTGCTGCGCTTGTCCCGGAATTTAAGGTTATCATTTTCCGCCTGAAATCCCGAGATCCCAGTTGAGAAACCCTAGATATAACGTTGTCACAACGTTGCATTTTAGTAAGCACTGTGACGTAGGTACAACGTAAATTTGTGTGGTCTCATTTGCGTCTTTAAAACGTTGTGATATTACGTAAACTTTACGTAGATACAACGTTGTCCCAACGTTGAGATTTAATAAAAATTGTGATGGTACGAAGACGTTACGTAGATACAACGTTGTTTTTAACGTTGAGATTTAGTAAAGATTATGTTTCAATCTGACGTGAATTTGTGGTCCTAGTTACATCATTGTAATTCAAACCTTTCATTGTGTAACCCTCACCATTTTGTACATATATACAAACACACAAATTATGTTTTCAAATTTTTATTTCAGTTTAGTGCACCATCATTCTGACATAGTTTATATAGTCTGATATAATGTACAAGTTCCCATAATTGCAAATGGTTTAGTCATCTTGGCCAGACTGTTCTGACTCCAGATCATCTCGATCCACCACTGGTCTGGAACTGTTTCTCTTAGAGGCAAGCTCCTATAAACAAATAAATATTTATAAGAAACAGAGAGACAAAACATAAAAGCAATGAAAGATTTTTTAGTACATTAACGAGCAACCCTTAGGGCTGTTCCATTTAAAAATACCATAGGGGTTTTGGGACTGATGCAAAATTAAATTGGGGGGGGGGGGATACGGAGTTTAGAAAAAAACAATTGAAGGAGACGGGGGTTGACACCAGGGGAATGTAAAATAATACATGCCATTCTCAAAATTAAATTCAGATGGGATACAAAGAAGCCTCAAGAAGTTTTTCACGTCCCCTCCCCCGTTACATGTTTAAATGGAGCAGCCAATAGCCTACATAAACAATTGACATTATAATAAGTGCTATAATTAATTCCATACTTCAAAAGGCACAAAAAATTCAATAGGTAAATGATTTTGCTAATTTTGAGTGTTTATGCTTGCCATTCAACTGTGAAATTTATGAATATTCATCTAACAGCTTTTTAATTTAAAACCTGGCATAAAATCATGAAGTGTTATATTTCCACTTAAACCTTTCAGTTTGTTTCAATGTGAAAACCAATGCAATAACTAAGACCAGTGATTGTGAACAAATGGGCATACAATGTCATAGACATTTTGTAATCATTCTGAATGTGAAAGATGTAATTAAAATGTTAACCAAGTCCTAAAAGTGTCATAACTCTAAATTTGTTAAATTTGAGATATCTAACAGAAAACTTGTGTTCATTATTTATTCCTACTTCTCCTTGTAGAAGACACAACTAAGAAAGAAAACGTAGTAGTTTGGAATTTAAACAACTTTCACGATATCAGGGGAGAAAACAAGTCAATCAGTTAACAAAAATGAAAACCAACTAAATTTGAAAAAATTAAGAAAATAGGACTAATTTTTTTCTAAACTGGTACCCTCATTTCTGCACACAAATTCGTCATCAAACCTATGGAATTAACTCTGAAAAATTTACAATAATTCCTTTTTCTTTGGGCAGTTCCATTGAAAGTATATTGTTCGAAATTAAGATCGGGGAGAGGGAATTTGGAAATCACAGAGAAATTATAATTCAGGGTCAGGGAGAAGGGGTGGGCTGAGTTTGGGATGAGGTAGCTCACACATGTGAAAAAAGTGTAAGGTGGGGAGTGGGGGGATGGTCAGAGAAAGTATGTACCTGGGGACAGGCCCACCGAGAGGGTGGGGATACCGTGGAAAAATCTCCTGGGCCCGGACCTCTAGGGGGCTCGGAAAGAGGGGGGATAAAATCTAAAAACTTAATAAAGCAATTGATTAAATAACACAAAGGAAACATAATTAATGAACATACATTTTATAGGGATTATCATAGTCAAACTGAAACAGATAAAATATTATCTGCGGTCCACCAATGTCCAAGACCGACTGACAGGTCTGGGAACTATGGTAATTGAAAGCCAGTTAGCGCGTACTTTAAAGTTCATCAGAATCATTTATCACTTTGATAGAGAGAGGGCAAAGAAAGTACACTTCTAATTATGAAAATCTTGCAGTAAACAATTGTCTTGCCTGCATTGACTGGTACTGCATTTGTAAATTGTATGGTGATAGAATTAATATAATTGATTCGAAAAATAAAATGGTCATTTTCTTCTGAGTTGTTTATTCATACTGTATGTTTTGAATAGTGACTTGGACATACAATGTTTGTTTGTTATGTACACAAAAAACATTCATAATAAAATACTGAGTAAACAGGGGGGGCTCATATACCAATCCTTCCCTGGGGCCCGGGGCAGCTCTCGGCGGCCCTGCCTGAGGACTTAAATGCAAGGGGGTGTCAGAGAAATAAATACTATTGGGCATCATAGACATTCAAACCTTGGCAGAGAAGGGGGGGGAGGTCTGACCATAACAAATATTCTGGGGAAGGGGGATCTGACAGGTGGGTGTGAGGATAAAATATGACAGTCATAAGAGAATATATTTGTCTAACCTATCCGGTAACCTAATCTAGGCCTAACTTAGTGTGTGTGCAAATCTAGGTCGCGGCATTATTACTGATTTTATAAAAACGTATCATTGAAGTAGAGAGATTTAGAATGCTTTGATATAGACTAGGCCTATATGAATATGGTGAAGAAATTTAAAAATTCACACTGATTTGTGGGGGCTGCTGAGTCGCTGACTCCCCACAGAATTAATTTTTAAAGCTTACTCATTTAATTTTTCTGCATGAAAAATGGCTAAGTTTAGTTAGTTTATATAGTTATAGGATTTTGAACTAAAAAAATTTGCTTTAGAGGGTTGGAAACACCAAAAAAAATCAAAGTTTGTATTTTTAATTTTACCAATATAGATTCTTATATTTTAAAGCATTGTAAATCAATTTTCTTCTCTGATTTTTTTTGTAAAACCAATAATAATGCCATGACTCTGATTTGCACTGTTACTAAGATATTTAGAAGCAGTAATAAGTGCGGATGGTTGACAGCGTTTTATGCATCTTATGAAAAAAAACATCAAAGAAAAGGGATATGAAAATGTTTTAAACTATACGAATCTAATGGTGAAAATTCAAATTACGAACAATATTATAAATGGGGGCGAACCCCTTAAGTAGAATTTTAAGGTTATAGGCTGAGGTAGGTCCGGTTCTTATAAGGTTAGGCTTAGTTACTGGTATACCGGTATAGCTAGTTTTAAGCTAAAAAATTCCCCTGCGATTCTGCCCAAAAGAAAATAAAAGGGTAAAAGTTTGGTTTCCAGTCACAGTTACATTGCTTATTTGACGATAAAATGTTATAGAAGAAAAGTGATATAGAACTTCGTAAAGGGTAGGAATATAATGGGAGAGAGTGAAAAATCCAAGTTTAATTTTATAAGGAAACCCCAACAAAAATTGTATCCAGCCTGTGGTCGAAAATTGTATTCCACATCCAACTTTACAAATTTGGATATCCTGGTGTAGATATCAAATAAAAAGAAATGAAAGATTATTACAATTTTCATTTTGAAAATTGTAATAATTAATGTGATGGTAGGGTGTGTCAATTTGGGACGTGAAAATTAATTTTTGCCAATTCCTTCACTGAGGGGTTTTAAAAATATGTTTTTGGATGTGAAGAATTCAAATCTGCTATTATTTTTGTGATGCTCAATACTTAGCTTGGTAAATCTACGTTTGATTAAAAAGCACATAAATTGCTCTCGGAAAACAACATTTATTAATTTTAGCTTCTCAAAATGTCAGGTAATGCTATAAAAATTTTAGTTTCTCTGCATAAAACATATCTTAATAATCATAAAACATATCCTTGTAATCATAAAACAACATTAGAAAATAATGACATCAGTAAAAAAATATTTAAACAAGTTTCATCAAGTCTTGCTTTGATTCGTTCTTGGACATCAGCCGCCGACTTGCTTCTTGGCCTCTGATATAGCCCTCACGTTTCTCATGTGTATACACCCTGCCTGCTGCCTCTGTGACTTGTTTCACACACCTCTCTATTGACTGAGCATGACAGGGCCACTGTGGAACTTGCATAGGCTTGTCAAAGAACTTCTTTACTTCCGCTGTAGTCAGTTTACATGTCAAAGGAGGTTCAAATACCCCGTCAGACCAGTCTGTCAGCTCCAACACGGAAGAAGCACTGGGGTTGATGGAAGGTGTCTTCCTGGGACGTACAGAAAGATCTCCAAGTGTGTCATCATCTCCACCCCTCATGTCAACAATCTTTTGGACACCAGCTCTCCTCTCCTCACTGTCATCTGAGCACAAGAGTGTCCGGATTATCATTTCGCTGAATGCATACCATGCTGAGCGCTTGATGGTTGGCAAAACAGCATCCACTACAGCCTTCTTTTGCAGCCTAACTAGCCGCAGCTGAAACAAGATGTGGCGTGGGCCTTCCACCCAAGAGTGTTTTACTTTGATGTTGAACCAACAGGGGTAGTACACACCAACAATGTATTCCACTATCAGTCTTAAGTTGTTGAGGGTTTTGCCTTCAAGGCCATGTTTTGAAACCCATATGCGACAAAGCCTGTTTGCTGTTGTCAACCACCTTGAATGGCTCACTGGACCAATTTCAAGAAGGGCCAGATCTGTGGGAAGTTCTCCTGTCCTTATGGCCTGTGTGATCCTATACCCGTACGCTTGATCAGTAGAGAGATCCTTTACGACATTGTCACTCAGTGAAGTAAGAGGCTCTCCAATTGAGAGTTTGGTGAATGAAGGATCAATTTCAAGTTCGGTTGCAGTGTCTAGCATCTTGCCAATGTTACCTGTCTACTTGTTGTTAGACAAGGTCTTCCCATCCAGTGCTGTGATCAAGTGTCGCAGGGGTAACTCGTTAGTGTGGAGGGCACAAACCAACCAGATCAGCTTACGGCAAAGCTTGACCTCTACCCAATGCATGGAACCACCCTCCCAGACAGTGTTACATTTGTAGAATCACCTCCAATGGCCTGCAGGCTTTTATCAACGCCCTTCTTCTTCATGAAATCTACAAGATTATCAGCAATAACTTCAGCAGGTTTTTTTCTCGTTGAGCCTTTCTCAGGAGTGAAGTGGTAGAGATATCTTCCACCTGGCTCACTGCACACAGAATAATGCTCTTCTTTGATGATGCTGGGGAACTGACGATCTGAATTGTCTGCTTTCAGCATAACTTTAGTTGTATCTTGACGGCCGTCAAAGAAGATGCAGTCAATTTCACCCTTCTTACAAAGATCATCAAATTCCTGATCCAGGGATCTCATAACTTTTTCTTGGGCCCTCTTGACTTTATTGTGATCAACTACAAGTCTCTTGTCTTCTTCAGTGATCAAGCCAGCATCCATAAAGGCAGCAGTGGTGATGGCAGCTGTGGCACGCAGGCCAACACCATATCTGATGCTATGCATAGCAACATTAGGTATTTCTAATGTGTTGTACTCTGGCTTTTTATTGGAAGTTGAAGACGTGCTTGGTATTTCTAATGTCACTTCATAACTTCCATCCTTTCCATCTTCAGCATCAGCTATTTGTTCTTCATTTTCATCATCAGAGAAAATTATTTCATTTGATGGCATTGAAACATCCTGCTTGCTTGTCTGCTTATATTCAGCAAGCCTTCTTCTTTCGTCTTCTTGACTTGTCTGTTGTGCTCAGGTTGATCTGGCAAGCCAATCTGATGTGGTCCAATAGAACCAGACTTGTCTCTCTGACCCAGTGGCGGTTCCTCATATGGGCAATATGGGCAGCCGCACAGGGCGGCATTTGTGGAGGGGCGGCATGAGCGCCTGCAAAAAAAATAAAAATAAAAATAAGAATAAATAAATAAAGAAATAAATAAAATAAAAAATAAAATAAAATAAATAAATAAAAGATCAATAAATATATTTTTATTAATAAAAAACCATCTATTGCATTTTCCATAAACCTTCCCATAAAAGACCTAAACAATGCAAAATGCTTCCAGATTAATATTATTGGGAATAAAGGCCCATACTTTAACATATGTAATGTTATTTTTCTGGGTTTGGTTAAATAGTGAAATGTATATTATTTATTACAGAACGAATCTTCACACTAAGCCACTAAGGTCTGTCAAATAACCGCAAATGGATAAGAAGAGGTCAAAGCTATCAGGTGCTCAGTTTAGAAAAAAGAGGAAAGAAGAAGAGGAGAAACGAGCAAAAGATAAAGGTATAGAGCTATGTCATCTACTCTTCACTGCTATATTGCACTGCTATTTTGTGATATAGCTTTCTGAGTCATTTGAAGTGTACTATTATGTATATAATTAGCCATTAACCAAGGAGGTTGTATTATTCATTTGTTTCCTATTCTAAAAGTTTAATAAATTGTGCTTAATAACATGTTAAATTAATTGTACTAGCCTATTCATGCATTGGTCTGTTATGTTCTATTTTACTATTTGCAGGGGCACTTTTGAAATATTTTGGAACACCCTCTGCCACTAGCCAGGATGAGAAGCCGTCTACTTCTGCCATTATTGAGGCTGAGGAGCCATCTACCTCCTCAGCCTCACATATGTCTCCACAAATGCAGTCTGATCCTGAGGATGAAGACCCATTTGCTTCTACTTCTCCCCGGCAGGACTCTTCAGGTGAGTTTGTGTGCACATATGTCTGTGAGTGTGTGCGTGTGTGTGTATGTGTATGTGTGTGCATCCCTGCAAAGCATTTTGCAAACAGTTATAAATTATAATGTTATTATCACTGGGTCTGGGTTACTGGCAGGGGTGCAGTGCTGCCGGAGCGTGCCGGAGCGCCGCTCCGGCACCTCTGCAAGAGGAAGTTTGGAGGAATTACCATAACAAGCAACAAAAAAATTGTCTCCATTAATTATCAACAGTTTCTTACTAGTCTTGTGAACAATTTGCAGCACCGTATGTTCACGACAACATCCATGAAAGGTTCTCAAACTTCTGAACCTCAAAGTATGTATAAATCACTGCTAAATGAAATGTATGTCCTTGAAAAAGACTACTGGCCTGATGAAATACCCTAATTACGGAGAAGCTGAAATCTCATCACTCTGTAAGAGGTTTAAGCTTTCTTCTTACTCTGTACTAAATGCCTTTAGAGACTTTGTGGAAGATCATGGGCGCCGCATCCCCCAAGATTTACACCCATTACTGAGCTGTTCACAAGTTATTCCTATTAGTACTGCTGAGTGTGAGAGGGGATTCAGTCACATGAACTTGATAATAACAACAACACGCTCAAGAATTCTCATAAATCATGTATCAGCGCTTATGTTTGTTAAACTACATGGACCTCCTCTAGTTCAGTGGAATCCTGAGCCATATGCCATATCATGGCTGCGGTACCACAGATCGGCAGATGACACCAGGACAAGAGTTGCTTCAGACCCCCGAAAACATATCACGCCTGACCCTTTGTGGAAATTATTGTGAAACTTCCCACTGGTGGTATTTGGTAAGCACTAAGTAGTTTTAACTTCTTAAATTGATAAAATACATGATTGCTCTTTTTTCTTTATTTGCTTGATAATTATATTTATTTTATGATAATTAGTGAGTGCAAACACGAAATACTTAGTCATCGTGTGGCATATATAGAAACAGGATAGGAAATGGCAGGCTTTTGTCAGGCCCACCAGAGCTCCGGCACCTATAAAATTGGCACTGCACCCCTGGTTACTGGGTATGTGTGGTGTTTCACCACCATAATTCCATAACACCACCACCATAACAAAGTGCTGTGGATAATGTGTTATCTAACTTAGGTGTGTATACTAATGAGTAATGCTCTTGTTCTTTCTATTAGAAAGGCCTGGAGCAGAATCGCCTCCTGAGGATGAGTCTCTGTCCACCGACCCTGCTAACTGGCCTTCAGTTCTGACTGAGAGAATTCGGACACAACTGGTTTCCAGGGGACCAAGTCAAGTACCATCTGACTTTGTATTCCCTAGAAACGACAGTGACGGAAGAAGTTTCCACCATCAATACTTCAGGAAGTCATTGGTTAGTGGGGAAAATATAACCAGAAGTTGGTTGGTCTATTCCTTAAAAAACAACAGCCTTTTCTGTTTCTGTTGTACATTATTTTCCAAGAGGAAAATAAATTTAACAAGTTTGGGACTCTCGGACTGGAAGCATGCAAGCTCATTGCTCACATCACATGACAACAGTTCAGAACACCTAAATTCTATGAAAATCTGGAAAGAACTGGCAGTGAGGATGAGAAAGGGGGAGACCAATGACAAGCAGGAGATGGCACTTCTGGAGGCTGAGAAGTTGAGATGGAGAGCGGTGCTGACACGTCTCACTGCTATTGTGCATTCTCTGGCAGTTAGGAATTTGGCACTAAGGGGACATACAGAAAAATTGTTCTCACCATCAAATGGCAATTTTCTGAAAGAAGTTGAACTGATGGCACAATTTGATCCTATAATGCAAGAGCACATTAACCGTGTCCAAAAAGGGACCTCCAGTCACACCAGCTACCTCGGCCACCACATACAAAACGAACTCATTGATTTGTCGAGCAGCAAGACCATTTCAGCAATGGTGAGCGACATCAAACAATCAAAGTTTTTTTCAATAATTCTAGATTGCACTCCAGATATCAGCCACACTGAACAGTTGTCAGTTGTGATTCGGGTTGTGTCACTGGAGGGGAAGCCCCATATAAAGGAACATTTCATGGGGTTTTTGGAGGCAGAGGAGTCCACTGGTCAACATTTGGCATCTCTGATTCTGAAGAGACTGGAGGAGCTAAAAGTTCCTTTCATGGACTGTAGAGGACAATCATACGACGAACGGGGCCAACATGAGGGGAAAAAACAAGGGTGTTCAATCCAGGCTCCTAGAAATTAATCCCACAGCTCTGTTTGTTCCATGTGGAGCTCATTCTCTGAATTTGCTTGTGGCCGATGCTGCTAAGGGATCTATTGATGCCACAAGTTACTTTGGCATCTTGCAGAAGCTTTACAACTTGTTTTCAGCCTCCACACAACGATGGGCCATTTTGAAAAAACATGTGAACATCACATTGAAGATGTGGTCTGATACAAGGTGGGAAAGCAAGATCAAGAGTGTGGAGCCCCTGAGATATCAGGCAGCTGCAGTGAGAGATGCACTGATCGAGGTGAGGGACCACACCAAAGACTCTGTAATAAAGGTCGAGGCTCAATCTCTGTCAGAGGAGGTTGGGTCATACCGCTTCGCCATTTGTTCAGTGGTGTGGCATGATCTGTTGTGCCAAATTCAGCATGTGAGCAAGCAGATGCAGTCTCCTAGCATGCACGTTGATGTTGCAGTAAATCTCCTAAAAAAAACAGAGAGAGGTCTCCGCAATTACAGGGCAACAGGTATTTGTGGCTGCACAAATGGCAGCCACAGATATCTGTGAACAAATGAATGTGGAGGCTGTGTTAAAACAAAAACGGCTGAGGTCCACAAAGCGGCACTTCTCCTATGAAGCATCTGATGAGCCCTTGATTGATGCTTTGAAGAAGCTGGAGGTGACATTTTTCAATGCAGTGGTTGATGCTGCAACATCAGCCATTCAGGAAAGATTTTCCACGTTGGAAATTGTGGGAGAGAAGTTTGGAGTGCTGACACATTTCCAAAATCTCACATTTGAGGAGCTGACAGAACAATGTGTGAACCTTAGTACTACACTACACTTTAAGGGACAATCTGACTTGGATGGCAGAGAGCTTGCACAGGAGCTGAAGAACTTGCCTGACTTGCCATCAAATACCATATCCTTGCTTGAACTGCTGACATTTATCCATGAAAGGGAGCTCTCTGAAATATATCCAAATTTGTGGACTGCTCTCAGAATTGGTCTTACTCTTCCAGTCACTGTTGCTGAAGCAGAGAGGAGCTTTTCAAAGCTGAAGCTCATCAAATCCTACCTGAGGTCAACTATGTCACAGGAACACCTTACCGGTCTGGCCATCATCAGTATAAATCATACAATTGCTGAGCAGATTTCATATGATGATTTAATTCATGACTTTGCATCAAGGAAGGTAAGAAGAGTCAGGCTTTAGATGGCAGTTGTGCTGTGGTGCAATTTATTTTGTTTCTTGTTCAAAGTGTAGCATAATAATTACCCTCTCTTAAGTGTCTTATTCTATTTATGTGATAGAGCATTTGTACAATTTAGAAATTTGATTCTCTAGTTTATTTATGGCAGTTGTGCAATTTAATTTGTATTTTTCCTGTTCATAGTATCATAATTACATTCTCTTAAGTGAGTTATTCTATTTACGTGATGAAGGATTTGTAAAATTCAGAAATTTGAGTCTTTGTTTTGGTTCTGAAGTTTCAACAATTAGTCCAATAAAAAGTTATTTTGTGAAAGAGTTATGTTTGTCCTTTATTTTGGGGGGATTCGAATGTGTGTGTGTTGGCGAACAGGGGGGGGAGGCGCTGAAGGTGAGGTTCGCCCAGGGCGTCATGTAAGCTAGGACCGCCACTGCTCTGACCTTTAATGAAAGCAAGTTCCTTCACAGGGATCTTCATCTCCCTAGGGCATGTACAGTTAATGTGAGTTTCGTTTTTGCAACCAGCATCTGCAAGGCAGCCAAATTCAGAGCAGAGAACAATTTTACACTTGCAACTGAGGATGTCAAAAAGCTTTTCAAGTTTTGCAATGAAAGCCTCTTTGACATGTAGCTTTCCTCTCCCAAGAGATATGTTTTTGGCCTGCTCCCAGCTCTCTTGGATCTTGTTTAAGATTGTGACTCGTGAATTTACAACGGGGGCTACAAAAGAACTGTTTGCTCGTTCCCACTTTTCAAGCACTTTAGGGTAAATGTCCTTTGCAAGACTGGCTGCTGGGTAGTTTCTCACATCCTCACCACTTTGTTCTCTTAGCAGTAGCCCATATTTCAGAACGTCTCGCAGAGTTGGGAGTTCAGAGGGCAACAACTCTCTACCAGTTCCAATTAGGTTGCTCATATGTTTGAATGTCCCCAGTCTTGTCCTCCTTTTAGAAGCCATTGTAGGTCAATTCCCACTGGTTAGGATGGTAGCACTGACGGACAAGTAATCTTCAGCACACTGATGAATATGTTTCAACCTGTGAAATAAGCAAAAACAGCAGTGCATTATATATACAGCATATATAATTATTAATATAATAATTATTATATAATTCCACAAAAAAGTCAAAAAAGTCACTATTTTTATGTAGCTTCTTACCAAGCAAAACTAAATTATATTAAATTAACAAAAATATCTTTAGAATTCCTAAGTCATGCTGCAACTTTTTAGCACCCCTCATATTTGGAATTTGAAAGTTGAAAAATTTGACACACCTTAATGTGATGGGATTTGAAACATCTTGCCTTGTACTCCAACAAATTAGAGAAGCTCCATAAATTAATCAGAACTTTCACGTACAGAAGTATTTATCTGCTACATCATAAATTTCCCTTTACTGATATTATGTACCCCACACTATACATTTTTAGCACAAAATTTGCTCCCTCTATCAGGGTTGCAACTATCAAGAATTACATGAAGTACCTACCTACCTTACAGCAAGCCAAAAATCTGTACAAGAACTTAGCCTAATGATAAGCGAGCATTAGCTATTATGGGTATGTATGTAAGTTGACCTTTAGACTAGCCTATGCCAACGGCGATTGCGGTTGTAATGTAACCTAAGCTAAATTGGCGAACATCGGAATAACGCACACCATCTTCCAAAACATTTTATTTTTCCATAATTTCTTGGATTTATAGGTTTCAGCATATGCTGATTTTAAATTTGTTAAAAAATGAATATTTTAGAAAAAAAAAATTTAAATTTTTTTTTTTAATTTTTTTGAAAAGAGAAAGTTAACCTTTTATTATAAATTTGAATACTCATCTAATACCATGTTATGTTTCTTTTTTGGTAGCCCTGAAAAGGGCCGTGGATGCGTTCACAAATAATATTGTATGCCCTTGACAATTGGGTAGGTTAAGTTGTGATATTTTATTTTTCCATAAATAAAATATTTATTTTTCCATAACTTCTTGGGTTTATAGGTTTCAGCTCGGTTAGGTCAACTGCATGCCCTTGACAATTGGTTAGGTAAATGGTGTTATTTTCGTTAAAACTAACGAAAATAGCACAACTTAACCTAACCAATTGTCAAGGGCATACAGTCAGTGGCGGTCCTAGCTTACATGACGCCCTGGGCGAACCTCACCTTCAGCGCCCCCCCCCCCTGTTCGCCAACACACACACATTCGAATCCCCCCAAAATAAAGGACAGACATAACTCTTTCACAAAATAACTTTTTATTGGACTAATTGTGGGAACTTCAGAACCAAAACAAAGACTCAAATTTCTGAATTTTACAAATCCTTCATCACGTAAATAGAATAACTCACTTAAGAGAATGTAATTATGATACTATGAACAGGAAAAATACAAATTAAATTGCACAACTGCCATAAATAAACTAGAGAATCAAATTTCTAAATTGTACAAATGCTCTATCACATAAATAGAATAAGACACTTAAGAGAGGGTAATTATTATGCTACACTTTGAACAAGAAACAAAATAAATTGCACCACAGCACAACTGCCATCTAAAGCCTGACTCTTCTTACCTTCCTTGATGCAAAGTCATTGATCTTTTATTATTTATTTTATTTTATTTTTTATTTTTATTTATTTCTTTATTTATTTATTTTTATTTTTATTTTTTTTGCAGGCGCTCATGCCGCCCCTCCACAAATGCCGCCATGTGCGGCTGCCCATATTGCCCATATGAGGAACCGCCACTGCATACAGTTGACCTAACCGGGCCTTCAATGGCGGACGGACACCAGAATAACATTGAAGGCCCGGTTAGGTTAACTGTATACCCATTTTTTTTTTTTTTTTTTAGAAAAAAAAATTTACAAATTTTTTTTTTTTTAAAATGGTGTGCGTTATTCCAATGTCCGCCGCTAAATTAATTAGCCTGGAGGTGAAGTCGGCCCTTGATGACTTCGGTCCAGTGATCTCGGTCCACTTACAGCAATGATTCAAACCTAACCTAACTTACCCAACTAACCTAAGCTAAACTAAACTGATCAGAAACTAAGTCTGTAAGAACATGTTTATTTCTGAAAGTTGCAAGGAGATTTCCTTATATTATGCGGTCGTGCCTTTTCTGATAATGCAGTACATGTATATACAGGACATTTATCTCTGAGTTATGAAGTCAGACAACGCATAACTTGCTGATATTGAGGAGGATTGCGAAAACAGCTGTCTGTCTCAGCTGGCCTTCGTATTTACAGTCTATAGTAGTGTTGCCAGACCAGATATCAGGCCCGCAGCCAGGGGGGGGATCGAACGACCCTCCCCTTGAGAGGAAAGGTCCACTTTTGTAACCATAGTTACCTAATCATGATGTGATATAATATATAACATCATTTAGTAAGTGAACACTTGCATTTTTTTAAACTTCACAAATTACTCTAAACTACTCTAAACTTAACTACTCTAAACCCCCTACGCAACGACTAGGTCGTTGCATTAAAAGGTCCGCCTTTCTACAGTTTCGACCCCCACCCCACCCCTTTGAAAGTCCTGGCTACGGAACTGGATATGAATTATCGTAACCAAACCCTAAAACTGTTGTACAGGTAACTAGTAGTTTCGATCACAGACCGGTTCGATTACATGCCAGTTCGATCACAAGCCAATATGATATTATTAGTTAGTCATTAGTTATTAGTTTCTAGGTCAGGGACCTCGGTGCTAACTCGGTTAATAGATAGGGCTGTAGTGGGGTTTTGTTAAAATGCAATAATAAATATCCGAGAAAAAATTTAAAAGGAAGAAACGTAGTTGACACAAAATCACTAATCACAAAATCACCAAATGAGGTCACAGGTAGCAGCGATTTAGCCAACCCAAGGGGCTGCCTAGATATGCCAAAGCCGGAGAATTTGCCCGTGCAACAAACCGATACTGTGAACGCATGAGACCACCCCACCCAGCATCACTGGTTGTCGATCTGGACGAAGCAGCCATCCCGGAGCGCTTCCTGCAAGATGTGCACCACCACAATTGCCGGCAACTGCACACTTTACACACCTTCCTGTGCTCGGAAGGCGAGATCAAGTAGGTCCCTTTTATCTTCATTATTATATCTGGATGCAAGACAGGCGCCTACAAGGTCGTGCTAGAGAAAACACTTGAGATAGTCCCCTTCCCCGTCTGCGTGGTGGAGTCATTGCTGGATTTCGAGAAAGCAGCATGGAAGACCATGAGCTCCGTCTTACCAGAGGTGGATTTGAAAGGCTCCGCCTTTCTCTGGGCGCAAGCCGCCTGGCGAAAGCTAGGGCTTCAAGTTGGTATCAATATATAATATGGCCAGAATTTATTTTTCTTACTTATATCAAAAATACTTTAATACTTTTTGTTTATGTATGCAAAAATTCATGTCAACATTGACAGTATTAGTTTATTTTTTTATTTTAGGTTGCATACCAACAGGACACGATGACACACTGCTTCTGCAACCGTCTCATTGCGCTGCCGTTCCTCCCTGCAGAGCACATCCCTCCCATGTTCAGCGAGTTGGAAGTACGAGCCACAACTCCGGAGCTACAGAGCCTCACTGCATACATCTGCGACACATGGATTAACAACGAAATGTGGGCACCGGCAGTGTGGAGCGCCTATCGCCAGACCGTCCGCAAATCTGAACATCTATCTCCTGATAAAGCTTCTCTATCAGGAAGAGCACAGCATCCATCTACAAGTCCGACTTGTCACGGAGCGCAAGTTGCGTCGCTACCAGGGGAAGACTTACAAGAAGATTCACAGCCGCCTTTTCAACCTCTGGGACGAGTACCGATGAGGGCAGCAGAAGCGCCTCCCAGCTCCTGAAGGCCTGCGCCCGCATTTACAACCCAGATACACAGTAGGTCTTCGTCTGACATGCAGTGGCTGCAACATTCACTTATGTGAATCCACCTCACCTTTGTTCACATTGTAAATATACACATGTACTCGTATAAAATATAAATCTATACACATGTTTTAGATTGTGTGAAATTGTGAATGCACATTGTATATATTTTTCTATGTTGCGTTTCTAACTTGTTAAAAAAATTTAAAAATAAAAATAAACGTTATGTCTTACAAATGTTTTGTACTTTGTTTTATTATTATTATTATTATTATATCCCTCCCTTATATGCCTTATTATTATTATATTACTATATGCCTCCCCCGTTCATTAATCTATATCATATTGACTTGTGATCGAACTGGCATGTGAGCGAACTGACTGTGATCGAATTGACTGATCGAATTGGTCTGTGATTGTTATTTTATTTATTTTGAGTGGGGTCAGAATCCCAGCTGAGCCTTGAACGGCCAAGCTCTGAGGGACTACATTAACTTATAGCCTAAGTTAAGCTAGATTAAAACAAACTTACGGACTTGGAGATCCTATTAGGTCCTACTTCAGGGTTGCTGACTCGATGTGGGTCTACCTTATGCCTCAGTTGCACAAAATTAAGAAAAAAACAAAAGGGGCACTATTTATGGTCTTCTTCCTAAACCTTGCAACAACAACACAACCTGCACCATTGCACGATGCAACAATTTTGTATCTAAACAACCAAACTGAATTGCAAGAGAGCTCTCTATAAGGCATTCAACAAACGAGTAGAAAGGACGCGCCAGTGCCCCCAAACAATGATGCCACAAGAGCCCAAAAATGCTAGCTCTAAATTAAGTGAAGTTTTCACTAACCTTACAATGATGAGATATATATATATATATATATATATATATATATATATATATATATATATATACACACCTTAACTTAATATATACGAGCAATGCTACATCAATCAGCTTAGTCATTATATCGCCTTGGGACAACAATGGCTCTTCCTCTTCTAGATTTTCTAACAGTGATCGAAACATCAATTTCTGACATGACCAAGATTCACCCAGGATACAACGTTGTATTTACGTAGTGTGTTTACTGGGAGGGTAACCGAGCATTCAATAATTTTCCCGTAGGTTTCGATTAATTTTAAGCAACTTTTACCTGATAATATTTTGTGTTATTTACAAGCCTAATAAAAAGCATAACTTTTAAAGCTAAACTTTACAAATGTTTACAGATGTCCTTTCTGGAAGAGGCCTATGAGGACTGTGTCTTCAGCTCCTGATATGTTACTGATCCTTGATTTATAAATGTGTCAGTGGTCAAGAATGTTGTTAATCTCTGAATTTGTTCTCTGTAACTATTTTTGTTCCTGGTTTGTTCCCATGCCCTGTCCAAATTCTTCTCAAAACTTTTCACTGTACTTGAATTGACGACATATGAGGTGTTCCGTACAAGAGGGGCGAACTCACCATGATAGTGAAAATAGAGAATATTCATTATTATTGATTAGTGTCTTCATGTTGGTGCCTTTATTTTTCATGTGTGTTTATGTTTTGTTTGTATGTTTCAGAGTTCCATCATTGTTTAGCGTTATGGATATTGGTCAATAAACGTAATAACAAAAAGTGGAATCTTATTTATGATGGAACTTTATACAAAACAATAGTGAATCTCAACAGGTCAACATGCCCGTGGTGAAATGTCCAATCGAGGGGTGCGCATATGAGACCCCCGCACACAGCGACGCCATTGTAGCAGCACTCCTCACAGCCCATTGCACTGTCCATTCCGTGTCCGCTGCCGGCGCCACGGCCCAATTGGAGAAGGTGAAGAGACCAACAATATCTTCAGCCGGTACGAGCAAGGAATGGTCCTACTTCACATCGCGATGGATCCACTCGTCTGTCGTTGTTTTGGGCCTACATTTTTACAGGTTTGTTTAATTTTGGTTTATTATTGAGTTAAGGTCCCAGGGTAGAATGTTTGGTCGCCCAATTGCGAAACTTGGCCGTTTAGGGCTCAGCTTGGATTCTGAACCCAATAAAATAAAAAAATAACATGTTTTTTATGTCACTAGAGAAACTAAACTATGGTCTTTCATTTCCAATACACGAAAAATGTTTAATTCGCCCTTCTTGTATCCTAATTTCCAATATATTTTGTAATTACATTTTCCAAAGCTTTACACTTCATTTTCTCAAAACTTGATTTCGGTGAGTTCGCTCTTCTTGTACGGAACGCCTCATATGAGGGCAAATTGTTTCAATTATTTACAATCCTAATGCAGAATGAATTTTTCTTTGTATTTAATCTGTCTCTTTCTTTATAAATCTTCTTGTCATATCCTCTAGTTGATGATGCTTTTCTTATTACAAATATATCCTCACATACCTCTATCATAAACTCCACACAATATCTTATAAATCTCTACCATATCTCCTCGAGATCTTCCGTAAGCCAGGGTGGGCAAATTTAACTTTTTTAATCTATCTGCATATGGCAACTCCTTCAGTGTGGGACTGTGGGTACTAGCTTGGTTGTTGTTGTTGGTTAGCCGATAAGCCCACCCTGATCGAACAAGCCGGCGGCACGCAGGTAACCGATCGCCCTCTCCGGAGTGGACCAGAGGTTCAGCGCACTAGTGATGTTGTGTTGTGTTCGCTGTTGTGCTAGAACGGTACAGTCTATCATAATGTGTTCAATTGTGGAGTTGTCTAGTCTGTGTTTATATGTCTGTAAGTTGAGGTGATGTCCACATCGGAATCGTACTAAGTTAACTCGATCCGATCTGCTCAGGCTGGTCTCTGACCTGTCAATGGGTGGCGGCTTCGCACCTAGGACCGCATTCTGACCAAGTCGTGTCAGTGCTTTGTGGGTTAGGTGTGTGTGTGTGTGTGTGTGTGTGTGTGTGTGTGTGTGTGTTTTCTGTACTGTGTGATGTCTGTGGGGCGTGGTATGGAATGGAGTATTTGGTTATAGTATCTCTCTGGTGATATGGTACCTTAATGGTGCAAAGTGTTGGTGCATGATTGTACATGTAGTCGCAAGGGTGTTGTGGGTTAGTTGTCGCTGCTGCCATGAATTGTGTTCCCCTCATGTCTAAATGTTCCCTAACTTTCAGTATTTTTGTTTCTGTGTGCAGGTATTCTATTGGTGTTGTTTGAGTCCATCCTGTAATGATACGAAGTGCGCTGTTTTGTATTGTCTGTAAGGTGTTTATGTGTGTGTTTGAGGTAATGGGTGCCCAGTATGTGCTAGCATAGCCCATAACTGAGCGAATATATTGTTTGTATATGAGTGATGTTGTTTCCTGCTGGTGTTCAAAGTTTGTACCTGTTAGAACCTAAGCGTGTTAAGTCTTGACGTACATTTGTTTTTAATGTCCTGAATGTGGTTTGAAAAAGATAATGATGTATTGTACGTGACCCCAAGTATTTTGGTCCTCTGAGTGTGTGGAATGTTGGTGTTGTGTAATCTGTGAAGTTATCTGGTGTTCTTTTGTGTTGCTTGTTAGCAAGGCGATGATTGATTTTGTGGGCGTTACTTTGAGTCTATTGTGTGTGAGCCAGTCTTGTATACTGTTTACGTATGTTTATAGGTTATTTGTAGTGGTGTCGATGTTGTTGTTGTTGTTGTTGTTTAGCCGATCAGCCCACCCTGATCAAGCAAGCCGGCGGCACGCAGGTAACCGATCGCCCTCTTCGGAGTGGACCAGAGGTTCAGCGCACTAGTGATGTTGTGTTGTGTTCGTTGTTGTGCTAGAGCGGTACAGTCTGTCATAACGTGTTCAATTGTTTGTGATGTGTCCTGGCACAGGTGGCAGGTGTCGTCTATGGAGTTGTCTAGTCTGTGTTTATATGTTAGTAAGTTGGGGGTGATGTCCACATCGGAATCGTGCTAAGTTAACTCGATCCGATCTGCTCAGACTGATCTCTGACCTGTTAATGGGTGGCGGCTTCGCGCCTAGGACCGCATTCGGACCGAGTCGTGTCAGTGCTTTGTGGGTTAGGTGTGTGTGTATGTGTTTTCTGTACTGTGTGATGTCTGTGGGGCGTGGTATGGAATGGAGTATTTGGTTATAATGTCTCTCTGGTGTTACCTTAATGGTGCGAGGTGTCGGTGCGTGATTGTACATGTAGTGGCAAGGGTGTTGTGGGTTAGTTGTCGCTGCCGCCATGAATTGTGTCCCCTCATGTCTAAATGTTCCCTAACTTTCAGTATTTTTGTTTCTGTGTGCAGATGTTCTATTGGTGTTGTTTGAGTGCATCCTGTAATGATACGAAGTGCGTTGTTTTGTATTGTCTGTAAAGTGTTTATGTGTGTGTTTGAGATAATGGGTGCCCAGCATGGGCTAGCAGTCCATAACTGAGCGAATATATTGTTTGTATATGAGTGATGTTGTTTCCTGCTGGTGTCCAAAGTTTGTGCCTGTTAGTACCCTAAGCGTGTTAAGTCTTGACGTACATTTGTTTTTAATATCCTGAATGTGGTTTGCAAAAGATAATGATGTGTTGTATGTGACCCCAAGTATTTTGGTCCTGTGATTGTGTGGAATGTTGATGTTGTTTAGTGTAAGCTGTGGAATTACCTAGTGTTCTTTTGTGTTGCTTGTAAGCAAGGTGATGGTTGATTTTGTGGGCGCTACTTTGAGTATATTGTGTGTGAGCCAGTCTTGTATACTGTTTATGTATGTTTGTAGGTTATTTGTAGCGGTGTCGATGTTGTTGTGGGTGGATGTTAGAGTGATGTCATCTGCATATGATGATAAGGTAAGCTTGTTATCTATGGGTGTTGGAATGTCATGCATGTATAAATTGAAGAGTGTTGGTGAGAGAACAGAGCCTTGAGGGACCCCGTTCGGAAAAAGCTTGTTTTTGGATGATTTGCCATTAAATGTGACATGTGAGTATCTTCCTGAAAGATAGTTGCTCAGCCACCTTTTGGTGTTATTGTGCAGGTTTGTGTTGAGTATTTTGTTTATGAGAGGGAAGCGTGGGATAGCACCAAATGCTTTACTAATGTCTATTGTTGCTAATAGTGTACGTTGAGCTGGTCGTCTGGAGTTGATGCCATCCATGATGTGCTGCGTGAGGTTAGTGAGTAATGTCGTGGTTGAGTGGTGAGGTCTGAATCCATGTTGAGTAGGCGATAGTGGAATGTGTGGGTTGGTGATTTGTAAGATTAGTCTTTCTGTTACTTTGGAAGGTGTGCATAGTAAAGTAATGGGTCTATAGGAAGCTGGTTCTGTTGGATTTTTGTTTGGTTTGAGTAGTGTAATAATTTTACCTTGTTTCCATATGTCAGGAATAATAGAGTGTTGGTATGAATATGTGCTGATATTTGTGAGAGCTAGTATTCCTTGTGGGCCCAAGTGTTTAAGGTGTATGTTAGATATGTTGTCTGGTCCAGTAGCCTTCGAATTTTTAATGTTTTTGATGATCTTGGTGGTCTGGTCTGTATTGAAGGGTGTCAGTGGCGGTCCTAGCTTACATGACGCCCTGGGCGAACCTCACCTTCAGCGCCCCCCCCCCTGTTCGCCAACACACACACATTCGAATCCCCCCAAAATAAAGGACAGACATAACTCTTTCACAAAATAACTTTTTATTGGACTAATTGTTGGAACTTCAGAACCAAAACAAAGACTCAAATTTCTGAATTTTACAAATCCTTCATCACGTAAATAGAATAACTCACTTAAGTGGGCCTGTGTAACTAACTCGTTGCAATCAATCCAATTTGCGATGGAAAATTCATTGATGAAAAAGCTTTTAAAATCGTCTGATCTATCGAGTGGTGTATTTATTTCGAAATTCACCGTGTCCCCTAAAGTAGAAATTTATCAAAACATGAATTAGTGAATGCATATGTTAAAATTTGTATGTATTTAAAATGTATTTACAAATGTATTTAAATACAATTGATGTATTTTGTATTTAGTATCTAAATACATTCGTAAAATGTATTTAGTATTTAGTATTTAAATACATTTCTCCCATGTATTTAGTATTTAGTATTTAAATACATTCAATCTATTTATTGCCCAGCTCTGCTTATCTTTGTGTAGTGATTAACTAGAATGTTAGCTTGTTGTGTGTATGTTGGGATATTATTTTGGCTGCGACAGATAGCCGCGTGTGAGGTGTGAATGCCACTGTTAGAGTGGGTAATGCTGTTTATAGTCTTGTATAGCCTGGATGTATCTGTGGAGTGGTTTAATGTTGTTATGAATTCCCTGAATGTTTCTGTTTTTTTTTTTGAGTTTGTTGTTTATTTCTGTGTTGATCTGTTGTATCTGCTGTTTTATGGCTTCTGTGTGTGGGGTTTGTGTGTTATATTTGAGGTTGTTACGTTGCCTTATGAGGTGGGCTATTTCTCTAGTGTAATTTGGGTTGTATTTCCTAATGTTTCCCTCGGGTATGTATTTGTTTGCATTATTGATGATCTGATTAAATGTCTTGAGTGTTATATTGATGTTTATGATGGGTGTGCTGTTTAATGTGGTGAATTGTTCCTCAGTCTGTATTTTGAACTGTTCCCAATCAGCTTTCTTGTAATTTCTGTAAGTGTGCCTAAGGCTGTTGGGGCAGAGTGTAGAATGTGTTGTAATGATGATGGGCAGGTGGTCTGATGACAGTTGTTTTTCTGTTCTCTATTGTGTATGTGTTGCTAGTGAGGGGGAACAGAACGTTATGTCTGGGGAGGAGTTTGAGTATCCTGCTTGATGTGGTATGTGTGTATGTTCTTCTGTATTGTTAAGAATGAAGAGGCTGTTTAGTTGTGTGGCTATGTTGGCGCCTCTGGTGTTGCTTTGGTTGTGCAGGTACCAACTAGTGTCGATGTTGTTGTGGGTGGATGTTAGAGTGATGTCATCTGCATATGATGATAAGGTAAGCTTGTTATCTATAGGTGTTGAAATGTCATGCATGTATAAGTTGAACAGTGTTGGTGAGAGAACAAAGCCTTGAGGGACCCCGTTCGGAAAAAACTTGTTTTTGGATGAATTGCCATTAAATGTGACATGTGAGTATCTTCCTGAAAGATAGTTGCTCAGCCACCTTTTGGAGTTATTGTGCATTTTTGTGTTGAGTATTTTGTTTATGAGAGGGAAGCGTGGAATAGCATCAAATGCTTTACTAATGTCTATTGTTGCTAATAGTGTACGTTAAGCTGGTTGTCTGGAGTTGATGCCATCCATGATGTGCTGCGTGAGGTTAATGAGTAATGTCGTGGTTGAGTGGTGAGGTCTGAATCCATGTTGAGTAGGCGATAGTAGTATGTGTGGGTTGGTGATTTGTAAGATTAGTCTTTCTGTTACTTTGGAAGGTGTGCATAGTAAAGTCTCAATGTCTTTTACTAAATATGGACACCAGACCTGACAGGGCCGGACCCAGAGAGGGTCGTCTAGTGGGGACACAGCTGGACCATCAGGTGTTCATATGGTATATATAAACTTTTAATTAATAGTAATTAAAAAATTTGTTTAATAGGATAGGATAATACTATAATAATACAGAAAACAACGTACTGGTATTTTACTAATAATGAAGGAATATATACAAGACTTCATTATATTCAAAGGAAAGTTTATTAATACTGTATGTATTGCACACTCGTCATTACAATACTCCAACCACAAAAGTAAACAATAAATCAAAGTAATCGAAACTTATATTAAGAACTCATACACTGTCTGATGCTGTCTTATCATCCAAAATATCTACTAATTCCATCCGCCTTGGATGAGCTCGAGCAAAGCTAGTGATCACTTTATTTATGTCTATGTTTATGTTTTTTATAAACATTCAACAAGGCGAGACCATTTAATCTGTCTTGTTTCATTATAGATCGCAGGTAGCTTTTGAGATTCCTCAGTAGACTGAAAGAATTCTCACATTCGCATGAAGTGACTGGTAAGGTTGCACTGACTTGGAGCATAATATACTGTATATGTTCGGATAAAATAAAGGGGAAGTTTGCCTGAGTGTAGCTGTCAGGGTCAGGGAGTTTGGCAGGTCAGACTCCCAAGCATTCCATTTCTGCTGCCAGCACTCCAGTTCTGTTTCCAGACACTCTGGTGATGGAAGATCACTGACCATTAACTCTTTGTACTTCAGAACTTTTTTCTCCATTCTGAGTCATTCATCAATAAAGATGGAATAAGAGAGAGCAACAGAAGAACATATTGTTGAGCTGGAGAGAAACGAGTTTTGAGTTTACAGAGCAAATGGTCAACGAAAGGAATTGTGATGGTGCGATGAAACTATTGTTTGGAGCCATTCAAAAATTATGTAACGCAGAAGGGGGTGGGGGGGTGTCACCTCAAGCGTTACATAACATTTCATCACCACAAATACATAAAACTGGGAAATGACAAGATATGCAATTTCAGCACGTTTCCTGTATATAATATAGCTGAGAGTAACAAATTATTATCATGCATAAAAAGGTGTTTTGAGTAAGTGATGAGCAACAAGTTTTTGTTGAAATAGAAGTAACAATTTATTGAAAATAACATTTTATAAGGCAGTGTGAGGGAACGGGGGGGATTTATGCTAGTGTTACATAATTTTTTAAGGGGTGGTTGGATAGGTGTAAGAGAGTGATATGAGTGGAGTGGGGGTATAAATTTTGGTGGAAAAAAGCGCTACATAATTTTTGAATGGCCCCCTTTGGGGGAAACTGCTGGCATGTTAGATCTATTAATTTTCCTTCTGTTTATACGAGGTAGTGATGATTTAGGGTACAGTTTCCATGTACCAAGTGTCACCAACTTGATCAATATCACCACGACACTGTTTGATAGCACAGATAGCTGTGCAGATGTCACTAGCACGTCCTTGAAGGCTTACACTGAGGTTTTATGTAACGAAGTGCATTGCGACACGCAGTAAATGACATCATAAATTCAAATTGCATGATTGCAAGGAACAGTGATTTTGCTTTAGAAATTGACTCCAAGTTCCATGATTCTCCGTCCTCAGCAATACTTTGCATAGTTTCGACAACAGCTATATAAAGCTCGCCAAATATATCTAAAGCATCATGTCGAGCAACCCAACGAGTTTTACATAAATCAACTAACTTTAGTCTGGAACTCTGAGGGCACATATTGGCTATGTTGTCTTCATCATGTGTCTAGGGGGGAGCACGTGCCCCTCAGGCCCACCCCTGGTGTAGGTGAATTCATCACTAAGTAATGCTGAATGAATTCACCTACACCAAATTGAGATCGTCCCCCCTAAAGCGTCTTTCTGCTGAATTCAACAAAACCATCAAGAACTTATTAAAAGATGTCCCGCGATTGACCCTAAAAGATTTCTACAGATTAATCCCAGACTCCCCCACATTTACGGCTTACCCAAAACCCATAAAAATAATATACCGCTCCGTCCTATTATTTCACACAGGAATTCCTTTAGTTACAGGTTATCTAAATTTCTTGCAGATAAATTGTTCCCATTTGTTGGTAAATTTTCTGGCTCGCACATCACTAATTCGTATGGTTTTATTAATAAAGTTATGTCCTTAGATTTAAAGCGTGGAAAAATGGTCAGTTTGATGTTGATTCATCGTTTACGAAAGTTCCCATTGATGATGTATTTAGTTTTTTAAGTAGAAAATTGCCAACGTGTAACGTAGAACTTGGCATGCCCACACTTGTATTTTTCGAATTGATAAAACGCTGTCACCAATAATGCCTTCTCCTTTGGTGAGGAATTTTATTTACAACGTTTACTGAGTGTAACAGCTTGGGGTTAGTGACCCCGCTAAGTTACTAGGTTTCTAAACAACAAACAAAGGAACTTACCGGGGCGTTAAATTAGATATTCTTTAGGGCCTACCATAGATTTCCTGCGTCCCACAAAGCAGTCTACCTAAACTCTCTAACTTTACTAATTTAGAAGCTATAGACATTACCCCTAACTATTATTATTTACTGACAACTTTCTACCCCATTTGTCACCTTAGAAACATCACCAAATTAAACTTAGCACCAACGATTTAGTCAGATATGAATAACCATGCTCTAGTCCAGACAAAAACCAACGAACAGCCCGCGTTGCTCTGTTTATCCCTTCGTGTTGCCATTCAGCTTTCTTTTAGTGACTTTAGACTATATACATATATATATACACACACGTCACCTCACTCCTCCCCTACAAGTTTAGTCTGTCAGGGGAGTGAGAGACCCTAGACGACCTGCGGAGCGGGATTGATGTAGTAGGAATAGGTGCAACATGCATAGGCGGGCGAATTGAACCATTTTCCAGAGGATTGGTTCTCTCTTCCGGAAGACTCCGGTCATTCTGTAATTCACGTTCCCATATCTGGTCCTGATGGCGTTCAATAGAACGATTATCTTCTAGTTGGCACTCGAAGGAAACAGGGCCCGTTCTCTCCAGCACAGTTGCAGGAACCTATTTTGGTCCAGCCCCATAGTTGCGAATCATAACGGGATCATTAGGTTGCGCTTCTATAACTCTCCCTTTTTTAGTGTCGTGGTACAACTTCTGTTTTTCCTGATGGCGTAAAACTCATCGTTGTAACGTTTCGTTTGGACGTAACAAATCGAAAACTGAACGAATTCCCCGGCCAATCATAAGTTTAGGAGACACCCCCGTCGTTGTGTGAGGTGTTAGTCGATATTTAAACAAAAATTTATCCTGCATTTCCTCCCGACGAGAATGACGCAAGGCCGACCTGAAAGTACAGACCATGTTTTCCGCGAGACCGTTAGTAGACGGGTGAAAAACACTAGACCGGACATGTCTAATGGCACTTAGGTGCACAAAAGAACGAAATTCCTCACTGGTAAAACAAGTACAATTGTCGGAAACCAGGACTACGGGCAGTGGCGAATCAAGGGAGGGGCGAGAGGGGCGACCGCCCCGAGCGGCACTTCCCGAGGGGCGGCAAATTACTGTCAGGCGGGCGCAGTATGCAAAATTTTGGGTTTTTATGTTTTAAAATGCAACCCTCCAAAAAATCATATCTCATCATTGTCGCGCGTTTGTGTACAAAATATCCATGGTTTTGATGAAAAATCATCATTAAATGCTTATATGCCACCTCAATGCCACTATTTCCACAAATAGTTGCGTTAAATTTTCACATCGGAAAGGTTGCCAGCCCTATTTTTCAGACTTTCCCTATATTATTTAGGTTAGGCTTTGCATTCTTTGAGCTTTGATGATGTTAATAATTAATGGTTGTTTTATTTTGCAGATACCCTACTGAATTAGCAAACATGAGCAAACGACAGAGACTTGAGTGGTGCTGCATACAAGAATCTTCGCGAAAAAAAAGAGGAGCAAGGCAAGCGTGCTGCTAAGCGATTTCATTAGTTAATGGGATTCTCAGACACACCTTCAGTGCCTTCTGGGAAGCAAGGAGATCAACCGCAATGTGATATATCTTTAGAGATAGATGTTCAAGCGGCAACTTCAAGTGAACCCCCAAATAATCAGGATCAACCCTCATCTACATCACAAAGTCACCCACCCACCCATCACCCACAGAGTCTGTTTAACGATTCTGGCAACTGGCCCGTTCCAATGACGGACAATTTGAGAATCGAACTCATTAAACGTGGACCATCACATTTGAAAAACATGAGTGGACCCTTTCCAGCTGATTCAAACAATAGGTCAATGTCAAAAGTTTGGTATTTCAAAACTTTGGAAAATGGCGAAAAAATTGAAAGGTCATGGCTAATCTTCTCACCTTCAAAATGTAGCTTGCATTGCTTTTGCTGTCGTCTCTTCAACAACATCTCCAGTGCATTTGGAAAAGAAGAAGGATCTTTTGCCTGGAGGAAACTGAATCCAAGAGTACCTGAACATGAAAACAGTCCATATCATACCCGATGCTTTGAACAATGGAAAGAGTTGCCTATGCGCCTTCAGTTGAATGCTACAATAGATAATGCACATCAGTTGCAAATAAAACATGCTACTGCTAAGTGGAAAGAAATACTGAGACGAATTTATGACTGCATCATGTTCTTGGCAAAACAAGATCTTGCATTCCGAGGGCACCGAGAGAACTTAAATGAAGAAGCTGGGCTGGCTGGCAATTCTGGAAACTTTTTGGAGTTAATAAAACTAATAGGCAAATATGACCCAGTAATTAGGGAACATCTTACAAAAATACGAATGACTGATAAGATGTCCACTACGTATTTATCACCTAACATTCAAAATGAGTTCATCACACTAATCGGCTGTAATGTTCGAAAATGTATAATTGATAATGTGTCTAGTGCAAAGTACTTTGCAATAATTTTCGATAGTACACCAGATATATCGCATATTGATCAGATGTCTCAGGTAATTCGCTATGTGTCGATTAAAGATGGTAATGTAGAGGTGAAGGAATCCTTCGTTGATTTTATTAAATTAGAGGGGAAGACTGCTGAGGCAGTTACTGATCTCATTGTCACTAAGCTCCGTGAGGATGGGCTGGATATCCAAAATTGTTATGGTCAAGGGTATGACAATGCTGCTACGATGGCAGGTATTCATCTTGGAGTTCAACGCAGAATTCTTGATGTTAGCAAACACGCTGTTTTCATTCCTTGCAATAACCACTCGCTGAACTTGGCTGGAGTTCATGCCGCGGGAGTGAGTCCTAATGCTGTAACTTTCTTTGGAACAATTGAACGAATTTTCGTCTACTTTTCTTCCTCTACTCATCGTTGGGATGTCTTAACAAAACATTCCAAAATCACTGTCAAGCGAGTCTCTGATACGCGGTGGAGTGCTAAGTATGATGCTGTTTCTAGTCTTAAGAACAACTTGACTCACGTTGTTAGTGCCTTGGAAGAACTGAGTGAAGGGGTCTCCGAAAATCTGGACACAAAGGGCGATGCTGAAGCTCTGTTGACCTCCATCATGTCATACATATTCATTGTGTACTTATTTTTCTGGAATCCAGTGCTGAAAGAAATCAATGATGCTCAGCTATATTTTCAAAGAAAGGGACTTGCTTTGGACCAGTGTGCATTAAAAATGAACTCTTTATCCGTGTTTTTAACTAATGAACGAGAGGCAGTGGTATCAAACGCTGCAGATGCCGCCGAAGAGTTCTGTAATGAAATGGATATCAGTATAGACCGCAGAGTCAGGAGACGGAGAAGAATGCCTGGGGAGCAAGCTCGTGATGCTGGATTGACCGTGCAAGAGGATGTACGCAGAGAATTTTTTGAAATCATGGATCGTTTATTAGCAGAAATTGAAAAACGCACAGTTTGTCTTAAAAACATGAATGATCGCTTTGAATTTCTGTCTCCTTCGTACCTTTTGAATCAGTCCAAAGATGAAGAAATTAATACCAAAGTCAATAATTAATTTTTCTTCCATCTACAATGACATTAATCCAGGAAGTCTACTGGAAGAAATAAAGCGTTTGCGCAGACATTTGCTCAGTTTCGAAAGCATAAGCGTCGACGATGATCCAAAGAACTGGGATATGTTAAAACTACTTCAGTGGATCGTTAAATGGGATCTAGTGGAATCTTTGCCTCATATAACAATTGCCCTCCGGATCTGTCTAACTACGTGCATGTCCGTGGCAAGTTGCGAACGAAGTTTCTCGAAACTGAAACTTATAAAAACTTACCTCAGGTCAACTATAAGTCAATCTAGACTGAGCAATTTGGCGATTATTTCAATTGAACGCGAAGTTGCAGAGACAATGGACATAGAAAAAATCATTCATGAATTTTCTGTTATGAAAGTCCGAAAATTTAACTAGGCATTATACATTATATAGTTATTGTTAAAATTATGTAGTGTATTATGCACGGTACATTATGTAGTATTGTTAAAATTGAAGTTGCTTTTTTAAGTTTTTCTTCCAATAAAAGTTTGTTTAGAAGTGTATTTTTGTAAAGGAATTGTTTTTAAAATTGAAAATTGTTGCAGGGGGGGGGGGGGGGGGGGGGGCGTTGGCATTTTCGCCCCGAGCGGCAAAAAGTATTGGTACGCCTCTGACTACGGGTAAACCCCATCGAGCGAAACACGAACGGAGTAAGCGAATAGTAACACCCGAAGTCGTGGAAGGGGTTGGAAAAATTTCCACCCACTTAGAGTAGGCGTCCACAATGACTAGGAAATAAGTATTATTTATAGGACCTGCATAGTCAACATGGATCCTATGCCAAGGTATAGTAGGCCATTCCCAAGGATGAAGTGGACTTTTCCTTGGGAGATCTCTGTTCTCTAGGCAGCTTTGACAGGAACGAACCAATGATTCGAGTTCTCCATCTAAACCAGGCCACCAGAAATAAGCTCTCGCCAGCTCTTTTATTTTTGTTGCACCCATGTGTTCAGCGTGACGTTCCTTCACTAAATTCGACCTGCCTTCATTCGGAATTATCACTCTGTGGCCCCATAAGAGAGCCATTTTGGATCGAGAGTCCAGACTGACGTTGATAAAAAGGCTGTAATTCACTCTCAACCTTAGTAGGCCAACCAACTGAGCAGTAATGGATGACCAGTGGTCGGCGAACTTTTTTGGGTATTACCCCAAAATATATTTGAGGACGTACTCAGGACGTAAATTCGTAATATTCTAAAATTTAGAATAACGCCACATTTATATAACAAAATAAAATAAAAATATACGAAAAAAATATCAGCACAAAGTGTCTCTCATACCGCACGCATTACCCACAAAAGTTTTAAATTTACCCCATTTGGGTAATTTACCCCTGTTCCCCGACCACTGCCCTAGATAGAATAGGGTCTGATTTTTGTCCACTGCTCTATTTGTATCGCAGATACTGGAGTGGATTCCCAAAACTCCACCAAGTGAACCCATTCTGTAGGTATAGGTACACATTCATTTGGATTTTCTAAAGGCAACCTACTTAGCGCATCAGCCGTACCTAGAAGTTTGCCTGACCGATGTACTAAGTCAAATTTATAGGCTTGTAGAATCAGTGCCCATCGTTGAATCCTACCCGAGGCCATAACTGGAATATTTTTATTAGGTGAAAATCAATGGTGTAGTGCTGTGGGAACGCGTGGGAACGGCGTTCCCTTACTTTTTTTGGTAGACGGAACGGCGTTCCCTTACTTTTTTTGGTAGACGGAACGGCGTTCCCTCACTATTTCAAATAAATCCGAACTTACAAATCTCTAACGTCATGAAATTTTAATTCCCACCCCTAGAAGAAATATGAGAAAGAATCATTAACTGTTTCATTTCTTTTAGCTTCGACTGAGGCAATGCTAGCCTATAAAGATCTGATGAAACAGTCACCACGGCGTACCAGTTGTTAACTTTTTTTTAGTTAATCATTCCAGTTGTTAGCTATTTTTATTGATCGTACTGGATGTCATATATCTAATGACACTGGAAATACTGCATCTTCAACCTTGGAATATATCCTAATATCCAGTGCATATGACCTCAAAATATCCCTGAAATTGGTCAGATTTCAAAAGATTTCCCGGGGGGCTTACAGTGCCCCCGGACCCCCAGCTGTATGGGCTCGCCGCGCTCGCCATTGTCCCCCCCGCATCTGAGTAACACTTTCAAAATGCGTTCCCTCACTTCTTTATTTAGCACTACACTATTGAAAAATTTATTGAAGGATTTATTGAAGGATTTATTGAAAAATTTATGGAAAAATTTATATATTTTTTTGTTTTGAGAGAGATTATTTAGGATTAGGTGTAATATTAAGGTTAAGTTTACTTTAAATAGACACAGTAATTATAGAAATAATAATGGCCTATTTAGACACTGTCAACATAGCTACAGACTTTTTCACTGTAGGTTGCAGTGGTTTTCAGGTTAAAATTTGGTCAGCAGCCAGATTACTAACTATGGTGAAGCTAAATTCATAAAAATTAATTTAGACTTACCAAAAATGAAGTTGCCAGTTAAACGTTACCCTTTCTGTTTCTAACTAATCCATAAGTTTCATTTAGTTTCCAGGTTTGAATTTTATTTGTTAAGTTTTAAGTTATTATTTAACACACTGCTAGGTTATTTATTTGTAGGGGCTATTTCCCAGACCTAGGTTTTGCAGGTTAAGTTAGGCTAGGGCTGTATTGCCCTTAAGGTTTTGTTTTTAAAGGTTTAAGGTTTAAGGTTTTGAAGGTTTTACTCAAGTTAAGTTAGGGTTATGTTGCCTTTAAGTTTTAATAGGGGCTATAACAGCCATTTAATTATTGAGTTAGGGCAGTTGTAGCCGGTTCGAGTTTCTTCTAGGTACCTAGTTTTTTCTCTTACCTTAGTTATTTTCTTTAATTAACTTACTTATACCTAGTTCTGATAGGCCTCTATTTAGTTAAACAGAATTTTTGCTTAATTTCAGTGGTTAGTAAGGATAAGGTTATAACGTTTAAGGTTTAAAGGTTGACTAAGTTGCCCGGTTAGTTGGGTAACCACGAGCATTTTACTTTACGAAAAAACTAGCCCGCTTCATGCGGTCAAAATTTTTCAAGACTGGACAAAACTCCGTTTTTCTTTTGTCTCAGAAACTTTTTTCTTTCTTCTTTTTGTTAATTAGGGAAACCCAACTTCACTAGTTGGTTAGAAACGAGGGTTGTTATTTTTATTTTGTATTTATTTTGTTTATATTTTCTTTGGAAATATATGCGGTTATTTCTAACCACTTACACCACTGGTGAAAATAAACCTAAAAGAGACTTATAGTCAGTAATTAGTTTAAATTCATGACCCCATAGATAGAAATGAAATTTTTTTACTGCAAATACTAAGGCTAAGGCTTCACGTTCAAGTTGTGCATATCGTCTTTCAGTCTCAGTTAGTGTTCTAGAAGCGAAACAGATAGGCCTATCTACACCATCAATGTGGTGAGATAACACTGCTCCAATTCCATAAGAACTGCTATCTGCTGAAACTATGAGAGGAAGTTTAGGATCATAATGCACTAGGAGAATGGACTTTAGTAGTACGTCCTTGGAAGCCTCAAATGCTTCCTTTTGGGTTTTCTCCCATTTCCACTGTTTCCCAGATCGTAATAGCTTATTTATGGGTTCAAGGAAAGTCGATGCATTAGGCAAAAATTTCCTATAAAAGTTTAGGAGACTTAAATAAGCTTGTAACTGTGTGATGTTTTGTGGAGGTGGTGCATTTTTTATTGCTTCTAGTTTATCCACCGTTGGATGAATGCCTGAGGCATCTATGCGGAACCCTAAATATGAAACCTCGTTAGTGACCCACGAACACTTTTCTTTTTTTAGCTTAAGTCCGGCATCCCGGAGTCTTTTTAGAACTGTAGTTAATCTAGTTAGGTGTTCTTTTTTAGACGAACCTGAAATGAGGACATCATCTAGAAAACAAAGTACCCCCGGAATGTGACCTAGAACTTGGTCCATTGTCCTCTGAAAAATACCCGGAGCCGATGCTATTCCATAGCATAGCCTATTGTACTTACATAGGCCTCGGTGCGTATTTATGATAGTTAGTTCTTTAGAATTTTCATCTAAACTTAGTTGAACATAGGCTTGGGACATATCTAGTTTTGTGAAATATTTACCCCCAGCAAGAGAGCTAAATAATTCATCGGGCTTGGGTATAGGGTAGCGATCTAGAAGGACTGCTCTATTTGCTGTTAAACGGTAATCCCCACATAACCGCACGGACTTGTCAGGTTTTAGTACAGGAACTACTGGGGCAGCCCACTTAGCGTGTGTGACTGGTTCGATAATTTTATCTTTGAGCAGCCTGTCAATTTCTAAATCTACCTTCTCCCGCAGTGCATGCGCAATTGAACGAGCCTTACAAAATTTCGGAGTTACATTAGGATCTACTTCTATACAGACCTGATGGCCTTTTAGGTTGCCTACTTCAGGCCCAAAAACAGAAGAAAACTCCTTTAACAATGAGTCTATGTCAGACGGATATGAGAGTGTATGCACATCTGCCTGACCCTTTAGCAAGATTTTGTCAATCGGCATTTTCAAAGCATCAATCCAATCACGGCCTAGTAGAGTAGGCCCTTGCTCATCCACCACTAAAAGAGTTAAGGGATGAGACAAAGTTTTCTTGTTGAGTGTAACTGTGATGGATGCTTCTCCACAAATAGGTATTTGTATGTCCCCATATTTTTGTAGTACTGTTTTAAATGCATGTAGTTTAGGTGTATTTTTTAAAGTTTTATCAAAAACTGTTTTGGACATTACAGTTCGGGCAGCACCTGTATCTAGTTCTAGAGGGACTGTAATTCCATTTAGGCCTACCTCTACAATATATGGGCCTGTATTATCACCTCTTTGCTGCTCATAAAATAGGTACTCCACTCCAATGTTCGCAGTATTTCCCTTTTGAAGATTTACACTAGAAATGTTATAATTAGAATTTTCACCCCTTGTTTTCTTTGAAAAACAAACTTTAGCTATGTGGCCTATTTTACTACAGTTTCGGCAAACTGCTTCTTTAAAAGGGCAGTCCTTCTTCCAATGGTGTTTTCCACACCCAGTACATGGCTTGGAAGGCTTTTCCTCCTGTTTAGCGTTTGAATTAGTAGGTTTAGTCGTATTTGCCGCATACCTTTGATTTGACTGTCTAGTAGGCTCATTAGGTCTGCCAGGCCTAGAAGATTTACAGCTATTTACGTGTTGGGCTTTACTACTGTGACTGCCAAAAGCTCTAACATCTTTATCAGCTGCTTCTCTAGCCGCAGGTATTTCTACAGCCTGACTAAAAGTTAGGTCCTGTATAGCTAATAGGGCTCACTCCTCTTTGAGACCCATTACAAACCTATCTCTTAGCATTTCGTCTAATTTGTCCCCAAATTTACAAATACGGCTATGGGCAGTGATGGGCAGTATCTAGATACATGTATCGCCGATACGTATCGATCGATACTTTTGTATCGGTATCGGTATCGCTTTAGCTACTTGACAAAAGTATCGATTTATCGGTATCGCTAAGGTCAATTTTCTTAAATGTATCGAAAAAAATCGATACTTCGATACATCGATACATTAATAAGAATTTTGTAATATTTAGCCCGCTGGTATTTTTGAAGGGTAATAGCAATTACTTTTAATTGTTAGTGTAATATTTTCAGTCATTCATGTATCCTACAAAATTAAAACATATTCATTAAATAAAGCAATTGTTTTTATTTACATCTATAAAACCCATTAATGTCGTTGATTTTACTTACAGTGCGTACAAATTACTAGTATAAACAATAATATCTAATACCTACATATTAAATGAATAATTATAAAAATGTACCGGCGATGCATGTATCGGTATCGCTTAAGACATCTAGAAAGTATCGGCGTATCGGTATCGCCTAAGACGTTCTTCATATATCGATGTATCGGTATCGCTTTAGCGATTTTCATGTATCGATGCCCATCACTGGCTATGGGCTTTTATTCCTGCAACAAACTCTGCAATGCTTTCATTCACCGTCTGATGCCTCGAATAAAATTTTAAACGTTCATAGATGAGAACTACTCGGGGTTTGTAGTGATCGGTTAGGGCCTGTACCAATTCACTATAGGTGCAAGTTTCCGGTGCTTTAGGAGCAACTAGGTCCATAACTAAGCCAAACGTTTTAGGGCCTATTATAGTTAAAAAGGTAGGTACTTTCTTAGCATCAGGAATGGAATTTTACTAAAAAAACAACCTCACCCTAGTGAGCTTATGCCACTAGGGTGAGTCTTCGTAGGGTCTTATATGGCCAATCACCGACATATAGATATAGATTTGGTTTAAATTTGATCTAGTTACTCCCCAGTTAGGGCCGAATGGTAAATCAGAGTTAGGGCTGAGAAGGAATTAGTATTAGAGTTAGGGCTGGGTAGGAATTAGTTTTAGAGTTAGGGCTGAGTAGGAATTAGTATTAAAGTTAGGCCGGCAGGACCTAAGCTATAGTATGGTAGCTTACCCACACAAGCCAACCAGATCGGACGACCCACTAGCAGGGCCGGATTAACCATTAAGCAAAATAAGCCCGTGCTTAGGGCATCAAGGGAAGGGGGGCACCACAGAAATTTTCCATTGTCGGATTTACCATGGATTTATTATACTATTATAATCGCGGCTTATAGCTTATAAGCTGTTGAAAACTGAATTATATATATTCATATATAGTATTTATTTTTTTTCATTGTTTGAATTTGTAGTGAACAACAACCCTTTTGAGAGAATAAATATATTTCGTTGTAATCACACACTTTACGCTTTGCGTTATTATTTTGTTTATATCAAATCTTTGAGCGCCATATTAAAAATACATATAGATTAAATATTTTCGTGTGCTATAGTAAATGTAAAAACAAGATTCAGTCATGCTGAACTTTATAAAATAATTGTAGAAGACAATATTGAGTGTGCCTTCCCAAATGTAGAAATTGCCTTTCGTATATTTTTAACATTAATGTCACAAATTGCTCAGCTGAGCGTTCATTTTCTCAGTTGAAGTATATTAAAAATACCAACAGAACAACTATGCAACAAGGCAGGCTGGATGCTTTATCTCTACTAAGTATAGAAGCAGATGTGTTACGTAAGATTAGTTTTGAGGATCTGATCAAAGACTTTGCAATTAAAAAAAGTAGGAGAAAACTTTTCAAATATAAATGAAGTGGAAGTATACAAAAATAAACATTATTTTCCATCTTACTGTAAGTTTTGTTTCATTTCAAAAAATAAAATTTTATTTTATGGTTTATTTTTGTTTATATTTTGAATTACATATATATGGGGCACCAAAATCTTTTAAGTGCTTAGGGCCTCTAAAGGTCTTAATCCGGCCCTGCCCACTAGGCTACATCCAATTTTCCAAACAACCACTTGAACCCAATAAGCCAAATTAAATCCAATGAGCCAAATTAAATCCAATGAACCAAATTTAATCCAATGAACCAAATTTATTCTAATGAGCCAAATTGAATCCAATGAGCCAAATTGAATCCCATCCTCGTCGCCAAATGTAATAGCTTGGGGTTAGTGACCCCGCTAAGTTACTAGGTTTCTAAACAAGAAACAAAGGCACTTACCGGGGCGTTAAATTAGATATTCTTTAGGGCCTACCATAGATTTCCTGCGTCCCACAAAGCAGTCTACCTAAACTCTCTAACTTTACTAATTTAGAAGCTATAGACATTACCCCGAACTATTATTATTTACTGACAAGTTTCTACTCCATTTGTCACCTTAGAAACATCACCAAATTAAACTTAGCGCCAACGATTTAGTCAGATATGAACAGCCATGCTCTAGTCCAGCCAAAAACCAACGAACAGCCCGCGTTGCTCTGTTTATCCCTTCGTGTTGCCATTCAGCTTTCTTTTAGTGATTTTTCCTTTTAGTGACTTTAGACTATATACATATATATATACAGGGCGTCCCAAAAAATTGTATACACACTTTAAATACTTATAAAGGCAGTGTTTATTAAAATACATTTCATTTTCAAAATGTAATAGAATCTACAGACATTATTTAATTGTTTTGTCAACGCCTGTTTTCAAACTGACGTCCGTTCTGGTCCAGGCACTGCTGATAACGCGAAGCAATGGAATCGCAAACATCACGAAACATTTCGTTTGGTATTTGTGTGCATTCTCGTTCAATGGCTGCTCCCAATTCAGCGACTGTTGCAGGTTTTATAGCGTAGACTTTGTCTTTTAAGTATCCCCATAAAAAAAGTCTAGTGGTGTGAGGTCTGGTGAACGCGGAGGGTATTCTACGAAACCCCTTCGTCCAATCCACATCCACATCGTGCCAAGTACCACTCGCAATACTCCACTCTTCGGTCCGGATCATCTTCATTAATAGCATGGACTAATCTTGGAATGTAACTTTTCCATTGACAGCGCTTCAAAATGAATGCGTTGGACAGACGATTCTGAAATTCCTACCTCACGACTCGCTTGCCGCACAGATTTTCTTGGACTTTGGTGATACGTTTCCAGTACTCTTTCTTGCTTTGTGGGGCTTGTCGATGTCCGTGGTCTTCCGGAACGCTTCTTGTGGACATTCTGAACAGTTCCATCGGCTTCAAACTTATCTCTAATTCGAGTGATGGTAAGTCGCGTTGGTGGATCTGTTTGAAACTCCCTCCTAAACTGTCTTTGCACTTCAACTGCGTTTTCACACTTCCAGTAGCATTTTAGAATGAATTTCCTTTGTTCAAAGCTTAGTCTGACTGCCATTATTAATTCTAATGGGTTTAACTTGGAAAGAAAGAAACATCAATTGAGCTATCAGCTGTTAAAGTGTGTATACATTTTTTTGGGACGCCCTGTATACAGAGATGGGCAAGATCACCAACTTTGGTGATCTTGAAGATCAAGATCAGATCACCAGAAAAATGTGATCTTGAAGATCAAGATTAGATCACCAGAAAAATGTGATCTTGAAGATCCAGATCAAGATCGTGATCTTCAAGATCACTTTTCAAGATCACTTTTTAAGATCACTTTTATATGAATTGAAAAAGTTGTACTCTTGTAGAGTAAACAAAAACAAATTATTTTGTTAATCACTCCTGAAAAGTATCACTCCTAATACTCCCCTGAGGGCTGAGGCAATACAAGCATCGCATCCTACCCATGTCACCTGATCTAAACCACGGGGATTGACGATTCCCCTTTCAGTTTTTCAGGTGGTAAACTTAAAACTTAGTATTATCATAACTTATCAGCAAAGAAAAAACTATTAAATGACCTACATATAGTTTTTAGTTCTATTTTTCTCAATTCTCATTTCACCAGGTCCATAACCCATATCAATGAATGGTCAGCATATATAAGTAAACTTTTTTACATAGAATTTAATTTTACAGTTTTACTGCAGTACGCAATTACTGACAAATAAGGGTAAAAACCGCAAGTTAAGAGTGTTAATTTAATGTTCAACCGCTGTAAACATTTGCTTTCAGCAAAACCAATTGTTCAAAGTTACCATCCGAGAGACAACTTCGTTTGGGGCTATGAACCATGCCAGCAAACGAAAACAACCGTTCCACTGGTGCAGAGGAAGGTAGCGTGGTGTTATACCTCTTGAAGATCTTCTTTATAGCAGGATACCTATCTAAAGAGTCGAGTGCCTTACTGGTGTCCTGCAAATAATTGAGGACTTCCAAGTCTTCCTTGTTGTTAGGAGCAGAGAATGAGCCTTCCATAGTTCTGAAGAAATCGTCTTCAGATGATGAGTCTGAGTTCACCGAACTATTACCACTGCTGTCAGAATTACAATTTCTTACAGCCATTTGCAGCTTGTCTTTTACTTGAGACTTGATTGCTTCATGATCGCCGAAATTAGGCCCTTGCAACAATGATATCCATCTAAGTTTGAAATACGGATGAGATACTGAGGCCAAAACGGCATCAGTTACCTCGGGGCTCAACGACAAAAAATGACCAAATCTGGCATTGAAGCCAGAGACGACTGCTGCCAGTAATGGCATGCAGTGTCTCAAGCGCAGGTCGTTTGGTTGGATAGGCTCCAATCTTGCGAGGGCATCTTGAGTCACTAGGACTGTTGGAAGAAGACAACCGTAGTAGCATTCTTTCTCTGCCTGTAATTTGTTGAGGGCTGCTGCAATTGGTTTTAGAACAGACAAATATTCTGAAATAAATTCCAATTCATTGTCTTTGAGGATGGGTAGATTCAGTTCTTCAAGAGCTACATTCACGTCGTTCTTATGTTTATATATTTGGCTTAATGAGTCGTACATTGAGTTCCATCGGGTGACGCATGGGTACCTAAATTGGACGCCAGTTATTTCCTGTATTTTTTCTGCTGACTTGGGTTTACCAGCAGCATTCCACAGCGCCGAACATTTTCCCATTGCAGAATGCTTTATCTTCTTTAGTCCAGGTGAATTCAGTCCTTTATCTGCATCAGTTGTTGCTACCAAGTTCAATGTGTGGGAGGCACATCGAATATGGGATGATAGTTTCACTGACTCCTCTCCATGCTCTCCTGAATGTTCAGGAAAGTTGCTGATGATAACCTCTTCATCTGAATCTTTTTCATCATCATCTTCATCTGCATCATCTTCATCAATGTCGTCAGTACGATTCTGAACACGAACACCGAACTCTTTAAAGCATTTCACCATATTCGATGCATTGTCGGTGACTGTAGATACAACTTTTCTATAAGATAAACCATGCTCCGAGTTGATCCTGTCCAATATTCCAGCAATTTTATCAAAGCTATGTGTTCCACGAAATCTTCGGCATGCCAGTGCAGCTGATCCTCGCGACAAGTCATCATTGATCTGTAATGTAAGAATATAAAATCAATGTTTGTATGAACATTTTTTTAAGCTTAATTTAATAATATTGGTTAGACACGCACCAGCTAAACTGCGCCACCAAACATTGAAGAGAAGAACTATGTGATATAAAGGAGGCAATTCAGCGATGAGTCGCCTACCATACCACCACATCAGTGACCCATCCCATAAGAGCAAAATGTGGAAGAGTCCATATTCACAGCCTGTGAATATGGACTCTTCCACATTTTGCTGTGAATCAGACACAATGACAGATGACAGAATCAGTGAATTAGTGTGAAATTACTGTGAATCACAGCAAAATGAAGACTCACCAAATTAATGAATGAGGAACACACGTCGAATAATTGAAAAGATTATATTATAAGTCTATCAGTCTATCACCAATGGTCAATTTATCAATTATATAAAAATAATACACTAAATCAATAGCATACCCAATGCGCAGTGACTCCCATGAAACTGCGGTGATTAGTTGACCATATGTCGCATGTAACACACACATGGTCAACTGCTGCCAGTTTTGCTTGTATGTCTTCCTTCATTGTACTGGTTGTTGTTGCAAGAGATCTAGCCAGGGTGCGTCTAGATGGCACCTGAACAGCCGGGTTGACGTCTGAAAAAAATATTTAAAAATTAAAACAAATACAATAGATTAGCTATGGAAAAAATATCAAAATATTTAGCTAGGCTAGCGATAGTCTAATTTTCATACAAATAATATGATTAATTATTTTAATCAGATATTAGCTATGGAAAAAATAGCAAAGTATTTGAATTATACTAACATGAAAGGATCCTTAAATTCATGTAGTTCAACTAGGCTCAATGGTAGGAGCCCATTAGCCACAAGCGAGAGAATCTTCTTTTCAAGGATATCCTTGCATATTGGTGGTCCTGGTTTTTGCTTGGAAATGTGGAACATGCTTAGTGTTGACTGCTTGGCAATTTTGGCAGGGCCAGCATTGCTGCCGCTGGCATCTTCTTTAGCTGGACGCTTGCGAGATTTCTTCTCCGATTCATATTCACCCAAAAGATCCGAATGTAGTTTCTGCACAAGAAAATAAATTATTATCATGCGGAGAGACTTCTTGAACACCCTGTATAATATTTATCAGAGTATCAAACTTCTAGTTGAAATTAATACTTAACAAGATTCTAAAATTTTGTTATCTTTAACTAAAATTATTTTCACCATGATCAGTGCATTTTTATCCTATGTTAAATTGAAAGCCGAATTTCGTCCTTCAGTAACTAAATAGGAGAAATTACAGACAGAGAGAAAGACAGATACACCTGGCGTTTTATTATAGTTGGATATCGGCAGTTTTTAATGTAGTTACTAGTCCATAATCTATTAATATCTGAAGTGCACAATATATTCAAATGGACGTCTATGTAAATGTAGCATTAGTCTTGTCTGGCACCAGTCACTTAAAATATGACTTGAACCATTATGTTAATGTTGCTACTTACTACTTAGTTACTAAGTAGTACTAACCCTGAGGTGCCTCAGAAGATTGCTTGTTGAGTCGAGGCCAGCAGACAGAATTGTAGTTTTCTTTGTACACTGCCTACAAATAACTTTGATACTGTTTCCAGTTTTTTCGACAATTTGAAAATATTTTCCGTTCAATAGCACAGATTGATCCTTATTACCAACATTGTTATCTAAATATATTGAATACTGTTCTGGTGACAACCTAGAATATTTGGTTCCCTTAGGAGCCTGTTGAAGTTGTAAAATTGCACTCATTATTAAAAAATTCAATCTGTAAATAAAATATGTTTAGAATTAATTTATTATGAATACGGACCTATAGGCTATATTTTATGCCTATATATAATAATATTAATAGAACACTTTTAACATAATTGCACAGTAAATTACACTTTTTACGAGCCTAAATTCCACAGCAACTACACCTTCCATGAGCCCACGCATGACGCAAGTCACCCAACTAACAGAAAACATAAACAGTCGGTGTTGAACAAAGTTGCCACCAGATGTCGCTTGGACAAAAAACAAATGACATTCGCATAGCGGCATATTTAAGAATCTGAAATTAAAAGTGATCTTGAAGTCTAAAGTGATCTTCAAGATCAAGATCACAAGAAATAAAGTGATCTTAGATCAAGATCAAGATCACCATAATAAGTGATCTTCAAGATCAAGATCAGATCACGATCTTGATCTTCAAGATCACGATCTGATCTTGAAGATCAAGATCGTGCCCATCTCTGCCTGTATATATATACACACGTCACCTCACTGAGTTTACTGAATACTTTATACATGGAATATTATGAGTTGAAATTGTTACAAACAATATGTCCCAGTAATTTAATTTGATTTCATTATGTAGATATTTTTTCATTTTGGCCTGACAACTGGAACAATTTTGATACTTTCTTTCAGTCATTAAATAATCTTGTTCCCTCTATTAAATTTAAATATGAATAGGAAAACGATAAACAATTACCTTTTTTAGATGTTTTGGTCATTAACAAAAAATGGAAAGCCCAATTTCACTGTCTATAGAAAATCCACTCACTGCAGTTTGTATATTCATTATTTTTCATATCATGATGATGGTGTTAAAAGCTTAATTATTTCTACCATGTTTCTGAGAGCACTTAGGATTTGTAGACTACATTTGCTGGACTCAGAAAATTCAAAGATTTGGAACATTTTTAAGGATTTAAAATATCCTGAGTGGTTTATCAGAAAGGCATAGTTTAAAGCCAGGAAGTCTTTTTATGTTCCTCGGGAACCTTTAGTTAACCAAAAACAATATTTGAGTTTGTCTTACATTTCCGGCTTAGAAAGTGTAAAACCTTTGGCAAAAGATTTTAGGTTTAATTTGGCGTTCAAATATTTGTCTACTGTAAAAAGTAAATTGGTTATGAATAACTTTGCAAAACAGGAGAAAGCTGGTGTCTACAGCATTCCCTGTAAAAATTGTAATTTAGTATATGTTGGAGAAACTGGAAGAAAGGTAATTGTATACAACATCCCCCTCACCTCAATTTTATGAAATTGACTTCACAATCGATGTAAAATCTTTATTTATAGCATGTAATTACTTTATTTATTTTCGGAAACCAACCTAACCTAATCTAATCTAATCTAACCTAACCTTACCTAACCTAGAAAAATGTATTTTTGACTAAAACAGTGCATAACTTAATATGTTATTACATTATCATTTGTATAATTTATGTCTCGGGGGCACGGGGGCGGAGCCCCCGTAAAGATCACGCATCACAAAGTGAACCCTATACCGATCAATTTGTGATGCGTGATCTTTACGGGGGCTCCGCCCCCGTACCCCCGAGACCTAAATTATACAAATGATAATGTAATAACATGTTAAGTTATGCACTTTTTTAGTCTTCATCTAGGGCACATGACGAATCAAGTTCTCAAAGTCGAAACCACACGAACAGCACGTCATAATTCTGTCACAAACACGACCAAACTGAGGTATTACCCAAACTGAATCCAATTAGAAAAAAAAATAGCCAGAACAGAAACCAACCAACTAATTAAGTCGCAGAGTAGCGAAAAAATAGCCCAATCAGAAAAACGTCACGTCAAATGGATATCGTTAATTAAATAATATCTCCATAAATATGATCGACCGAAAAAAATTTAACTTAAAGGAAAGGTTTTATTTATTATTTTCTACCCATTGCAATAATTTTTATTAGAAACTGAGGTGAGGGGGATATTGTATAAAATTACCGGAAGAAATATTGAAACTCTTATTAAAGAACATAAATATGCCTTCAGATGTTGTAACACTAATAATGCAATTTTTTATCACGCCAGCCAAAATACTCATGCCATAGATTGGGAATCAAGTAAGTTACTTTACAAATGTAATAATTATGTCAAAAGAAAAATAATAGAATCTGTATGTATAGAACAAGGAGATAATTTTAATTTGTATGAAGATACTTATAAGCTTGACCCTTTAATGAGATTCTTGGTCAAAAATTCCCTTCCGGTGTCGGGTGAACGGGATCTAACCTAGGTGTGAATTTCTTAATGGTCTCTGGCCTTCTAGAACATCGTGGCCAATGTCGTAACACCGCTTCCCAGAGATCAGCGAAGTTAAGCGACATTGGGTTTGGGTAGTAGTTGGATGGGAGACCGTCCTCTTCGCCCAGATTATGTGGCGAGTGGCAACCAGTGGCTCGGATCCCACGTAAAGCTGTAGGTCCCCTTCGTCATATGACCTTAGATGGTGCGAAGGTTAAATAACCCCAACAAAAAATGGTTATGGTTCAGAATACGGGCGCCACTTAATTAAGCAAAATTTCGAAAAATACCACAGAGACAAAGTTGTTTCTCTCATTAAAATATGTTGATTGCATGTGTCGCATAGTCAAAACAACGAAGTTAGAAAATTACGAAAAACATTTTTGGGTATGAATCTAGGAAATTTTGAGTTGGCAACCCGACTATCGTATCGTTCATTCACTTCAGTTTGAAAATGGCTTCGGTCTGTGACGTATGTGCGGTGACGCTAGTAGAGCTCGCATGGTGTTTTCCCTTTAAATGTAGTGTCCAATTTGCAAAGGTGGGCACCCGGCCCTCAAAAAGGACCGACGGTCCCGGTCCCGGTCCTTGCCTCAAACTGGACCGACGGTCCCAGTCACGGTCCTTTCTGAAGATAGGACCTAGGAACGACTCGGTCCTCGGTCCTTATATATAATATAAGTGAAAAATTTGATTAAAATGAAAAATGAAATTAAAGACACCGGAAATCTTTAATTTTATTAACGTAAATTATAATTAATACAATACATAAATGATGAAAAAAAGTTATTAAGTTAAATGCTTGAGTTTCCCTTCAAGAAGACTAGCATTTCAAAATGGCTGTCACTGAGCCCTGACCTTTTCGGCTTGAGGACGTCCTTCCCCAAAGAGAAGAGCCTCTCCACGGCGGCACTGGATGGGATAGGCGTGTCAAACTTGATGAACAAGTCCTTCAACGCCGGGCTGGGGAACGAGTCCATGTTGAAGATGAAGGGTTTCACAGGCCTCTCGCTGAGAAATGTCTCCACCAACTTGGTCCATCTTCTTTAGAACTTCAAATAATCACTAAACACACTAAAATCACTAAAAAAGACCGTCCGGACCGGACCGTCCGGAATTGTTTAAAAATGGACCGTCGCTCCTCATTTCGGTCCTCACTGAGAACAGGACCGACTTTCCCGCTCACGGTCCTTAAAAAGGACCGAGTTCCTGGAGTTCGGTCCTTTTGGAACTCGGTCCTGCCCACCTTTGCCAATTTGTATAATTTAGGTCTCGGGGGTACGGGGGCGGAGCCCCCCGTAAAAATCACATATCACAAACTGATCGGTATAGGGTTTTATATTTTTTAGGTTAGTTAGGTTAGGTTTTTCTCATGGTTTTTGATGCGTTTCATGACGCGTGTTTTTTCCTCCAAAACATACTAAAACCATTGGTTTCCCGTTGTTTAGGATAAATCTGACCATCGCTATTACAGTAAATTATTGCTTGTGCTGTGTTCCCCCACCCAAAACCCCCGGTTCCCACGGTGGCCCCCCAGATTGTAGTAGGGGTTGGGGGGGTGAAATCACTTCAAGCAATAATTTACTGTAATGGCGATGATCACATTCATTCTAAACAACAGGAAACCAATGGTTTTAGCATGTTTTGGTGGAAAAAACACAAAAATTGAGGTGGCGCCCCTATTCTGAACCGTTACCCAAAAAAATAACACTTTTTGGCTCCTACCCATGATTTGGTGAAAGACTCTAACTCCAACAATTCCAAATTCTACAGGTGCTAATACCGTGTACGTCCTCGACTTGAGGCTAAACTAAGCAGCTAGGCTATTCTATTACGTTTCACGTTTGATCTTCTCACTAAATATTTGTAGTGGATCGAGTCTAGTTTGTGTTGTTGGTCTTTTATATTACAGTATTAAGAGAACTGGGTAAATCTTTTTGAAATGTCATCACCTGCAATAACTTGCTTGTAACGTATTTATACAAAAAGCATTACTTGTGAAAAGTGTTAGGCCAGGGGTGGCCAGACTTTACTGAGATGGGATCTATTTTTTCCAAAGTTCTCTATACGATCCACCAGCCCAGTTATATATATATAATATATATATATATATATATTAATTATGCGGGTTGCTTCTACAGAGCTTCAATTTAATATTTAGTAGAAATCCAATGACAAGGAGAAATGTAAATGCCATGAAAAGTCTTCTTTATTGCGCAACGTTTCGAGCAAAAGTAATTGTTACTTTTCAGCCCAGACTGCTATTTTCCATGAAACGTAGGTTTTTCGCATGGTTTTTGATGTGATTCATGCAAATCTGACCTTCATTTCCGTCCGAAATGACCAGTTGTTAAGATATACCCCATCAATATTGGCGAACCTGTGGGGAATCGTTTTTTTGGGGGGTGAAAAAAACTTCATTTCCAACGAAAATGAAGGTAAGAATGTCATGAAACACATTAAAAACCATGAGGAAAACCTAGGTTTCATGGAAAACCTAACCTAACATGAATGTTATTACATCATTTGTATAAATACCGTACAGATCAAGTTGTGATGCATGATCTTTATGGGGGCTCTGCCCCCATACCCCCCCTGAGACAAATTATACAAATTGGACACACTACATTTAAAGGGAGAACAACATGCGAGCGAAGAAAATTGAGGCTTGCTTTATTTTCAAAACAAAGTATGAAAATGCGAGCTGGAATGGGAAGGTACTGGTTACACTGGACAGCCATGTCGATTCTGAATTTGAACTGAAAACAGGAGATGAAGGATGAAGCAGATTGGTTGGTGATTTGCTGGATTAGGTCACGTGATGAAATAGAGGCCTGTGATTGGCTCCCTCAAAAATGTTTACATAGTTTGTCGTTAGATGGTGCCACTACCTATTATGGCAGCGATAGAATGCCCCTTCAAAAAATTTTTTTTCAATAAAATAACTTTCATAAACTAAACATTTGCAACGGAAATGTTATTGATAAATGTTTTGTACTTGTTGAGACAATGTAGAACCCCCTCAAAATTGTCGGGAAACATTCTGGGCTGAAATGCCATTCATTTGCCCCGTGTTTAATTGAAAGTACGAAAAAAAGATTTATTCTGTTTATTGATACTCTAGCTACAGGTGATTTTCAAGAAAAATGGTTAGAACATATAAGAATAATAGTAGTACAGATGATCATGAGAGAAAGTTAGCTGATGCTCTTACTGCTGTAAGAGTGCTAGAGATACTGCTAAGCAAATGAACATTAGTAAGACTACACTTTTGAGACATTTAAAAAATATAGATGAACAAGGAGCAGATAATACTGAGAGGCCAGGAGCTAGGTTTGGCCTATCAGTGCATAGTGAAACTGAACTAACTGAGTGTCTTGCAATCATGGCAAAGTAGGGTTTTGGTTTGACTCTTACTGAAGTGTGTGATTATATGCAAGAGTATGTTAAAGCCTGTAATAGCCAAATATCTGCGTAAATATTGTAAGTTTAAGGATGATAGGCCTGGAGAAGACTGGGTTTATTCTTTCTTCAAAGAAGGCCAGTAACTTAAAGAAGACACAGAGAGAAGTAGCTAGCAACCCAAACAGTAGTTGAAGTAGTTTAAATGTTTAAAATACTTCAGAGTTCCTTTGGCCCAAATGAGAAGACTTAGATCAGGTCAACAGGAGCTTCTTCATATATGCACCTCTCACTGTGAAAGGCACAATACCTTTTACATTTAACACACGCATCCTAAACAGTGAATACCAAAACTTTCAGGGCCTATTTAAAGCTCTGGAAAAAGAACAACTAGCTTAATAGTTGTATATGTATAGTGAAGTGAGAAGTCTTTGTTCTAATGTAAATATTAGCAACCATTACACTGAAAGTAGCCTTTAGTATTAGCTACCTAAGTGTTTGAAAAAAAAAAATATATATATATATATAATGTATATATATAAAGAAAAAACAAATGATAAACTTACTAGTGTAAAAATGTGTTCTTGTGACAGTCTGAGCAAACAGTGGATTACAAGTGAAAGCTAACATACTTTTGGGACCCAAAGAGAGATTGGAGCACCTAAACATATTTTCCCTAAAGCGAAGATTGTTACGAGGTGATATGATAGGAGTACCATATATAAAATATTAAATGAGTTAGCTAATATAAACTTCCACTCTCTTTTTACAAAGGATCACAATGATAGGACAAGAGGTCATAGCCTTAAGCTTTTTCAGCAAAGATGTAAATCATAGTTAGTACAGCATAGTTTTTCAAATAGAATAGTAAAATTCTGGAATAGCTTAGATGAAGAAGTTGTGAGTTCCCATACTTTGGAGACTTTTAAGAATAAACTAGATAAATTAATGACTGAGAGAGATATTTGGTAATGACATTTTGCTGGAAATGGTAATGGTGTAGAGAAGAGGTTTGTGAACCCTTCCTGCATATATATAATATATATGTATATATATATATATATATATATATATATATATATATATATATATATATACAGTAAAACCCCGATTAGCACGGTTTTGAATTAACACGGTTTTTGAATTAACACGGTTTTTGAATTAACACGGTTTTTGAATTAACACGGTTTATAAATTGACACCAAATCCCAAATAACACAGGGTCAAACTTTGATTAGTACGGTAATATTTTCAAATGTCACGCGCAAAGTCGCTGTCTTCTGCTGTGTTCTCAAATGTTTTTAAACGTCAAATTACGTACTATATTGTGGGTTTTTTTCATTCTGTATTCTGTATGGCAGAAACAAGCATTAGGGCATGCACTTGTGGAGAAAATAAATTTTCTAACCTCTAAGTTACTAGGATTCTAACCCAGGACCATTTATTCACAGTCACAGGCTCTAACGACTAGAGGGTTAGAGGGATTTCCGCTATTTAATAATAATTTAATATTAGGAAGCTGTACAATTTAAGATAGGCTAATACTTAGAACTGTATTCATAAGTGTAATTATTAAAATATAGTTAGTTACAGTATATAGGCACACATGTCAATAGGCAATTTTTTGTTTTTTTAATCCTCTCCTTACTTGCATGTCTGTAGTTTGCATGGTATGACAGTGAGTTAAGACTGTGTTTGCATGGTTTGTAAGCGTTCTCATTTTACTTCTTTTCATCTTTCACCCCTCTCTTATTCTCTTTGACTATTTTTCTGACTTGTCAGCAGTGGCTGGCGGATGATGATGGGGAGTCTTTCTTTCTCTTTTTCTGAATGAATGTTAACCCATGAATGATAGGTTTTGCTACTTACTTAACCCCTTATTCTCCTCTTTCCTTTCTCTCGGGCTAACCTTAGGGTCTTTGTTAGCCTTAGCTTCTGTAGATCTGTAGAAATAGTAATACTCACATTTTCCATGCAGTTGTAAGTTTTTGATTATATGTTTTTGACAATAAGTTTGTATCCAGTTTCTTGATTACTTTTTAAGATGATGCTTTTTCAGGATCATATTGGCTTCATTGGTTTCCTTTTTTGTGATTGTATATGTTCTTCCAGTAGCTGTTGTTGGGTTTATGATTGTGAAGATGTCAGACAAATCTACTGTAAGTATATCAGGATTTTCAGGATAAGTAAAGGACTTGTTTGGGCCACAAGGGTGAAGGAAATTTACTTTCACTTCACCCTCACCAGGATATGTTTCCATCACACAAGTGGTTATCATACTCCACCTTTACATATCCTGTGACATTTTCAATTAATTGAGTGGCTTGTTGGGGGGAAGCGAATTCTTTTCAACTTTCAACTGAGGTGCTGTACATTTGTACTTCTAAACAATTTTTTGTCAGTGGTATGAATGAATGTAATTTTTGAGTTCATGGTATGGTTCTCACTTTTGATAAAATTGGATCTAAAAGTTCTTTCTCATTTGAGTATTGTTCTTGACTTCTTGTGTTGCAAAGTTAAAAGACATTTGAGTCAATTTTGAGGAACAGAAATCAAAAAGATCATTTGGGGACAGAATTTTTTATTTTCATATGGCCTCCAAAGACTTTCTTTTGATGGTTCCTCCGACACCATCCGACCTCCGACACCATCCGATGGTCCCTTGCCATAGCTGGTAGCAACAAAATGCCACTCATCCTTAACTCCAAATTCTTCATGGTGGCGGCATAAATTTAAAAAGTTTTCGCAGTTTTTGTATTGACCTGCGCAGCCATCGGTAAAATAGATAATTCTGTTTAGTAGCTGAAAATTTGAATTAAGGTGATTTATTAAAACTTTTATGAATAGATGCACTGCAACAGTATCATGTGTATTACATTTTGAGATAATAGAGAGCTGTGATTTACTTTTTCTTGCTCTGTAATAATAAACCCATGGATGAAGAGTTGCTTGGCAATTATTCCAGTGAAATCCTTGAGCACAATCTTGGACTACAAAGGAATAGTTTTCAGAAAAGTCCCCAATCACCAAAAAATTGCCTTTGTCCAGTTCATTTTCTTTTTTCTAAATACTTGGCCTGTTGTTTGGCAATGAAATCATGATGCCTTAGTCAAGTTAGTCGAGAAATAAAGGTATCTAGGAAATCTTCTAAATTTTGAATAACACAGTCCAGCTGAGATTGATCTGTTGTTGTCCACTGTTTGTACTGGATTTCATCCATACCTTTTTCTTCGTAACATGTAAGAAGAGTTTCCTTTAGCGAATCAGGTCAAGGGCATTGATCACACACTCCTAAATAGCAAGAACCAAATAGAGAACCAAATAATTTGTTTGTAAAAGTCTTGATGCTTACCTGTAGGTATACAGTAAGCCCTCGCTGTTTGTGGCATCACCATTTGCGGCTTCAATTATTCGCAGTCACTGCTTCAAGGCTGCTGATGGAGAAGAAACGAGCACCACTCCCGAATCAAGCTTTGTAGAGCTCTAGTAAAGGCTGGTTTGAAAGATTCAAAAAACATTTTTGTTTTTCACTGTACAATGTCAAGATTTCAGGGGTATAAGCCTGAACAGGTCTTTAACGCTGATGAGACTGCCCTTTTTTGGAAGAAATTGCCATCATGCACTTACATTAGTCAGGAGGAGCATCATGCATCAGGATTCAAAGCCGCAAAAGATCGTGTAACTCTTCTCTTTTGTGCCAATGCTGCAGGTCACATGGTGAAGCCTGGCTTAATTCACAAGGCAGCCCCCGCCCACGGCCCCACGAGCACTAAAAGGCAAGGATATGAACGACCTTCCTGTACATTAGGCACAAAATCAAGGGAGTATGGCGTATTTGCGGATTTCCCTTATTCGTGGCACGAGTGGAATGCATCTACAGCGAATAATGAGGGTTTATTGTATATCAAATCATGTATGTAGCTATATTATATGATATATGAACTATTTGTGAAGTTATCTTAAATAAAATGCTCAAAATTTTCAACATGCACAATTTCAAATGCTTGTGGAAAGCAAACCCATGGAGATTCCACTCCAATTTTTTGCTTGAATATGCTTCATCTAAAGGTCTTTACTTATGCCAATTTTCATGACCTTCAATTCTGAACTCTGACCTGAGGTCAAGGTCAAAGGTGAAATATAAATGCAACTTTTTATTAATAATGTACGCACTCTGTGCATAAAATTATAGTTATTCTGCTATCTTTTCTGAGCATTTTGACACCAAAATCATTAAAATCCATCCATTAGATCCTGAGTTATGATCTTTCAAAATCATGAGGTTATGCTGCTGACCCCAAATTTGGGGGGTCATTACTCCCAAACTATTTGACCCAAGTGGCTAAAATTTGGTCACGCTTCATTACTCATCATACCCAACTACCACGAATGTATGACAAAAACCCCACAAGAAAAAAAAAACACCGACAAAACCCCACCAACAAAACCCCCGAAATAGGGTAATGTGACAAAACCCCCCCACACAAAAATAAATATATAATGTGTATTTAAATTCAAGGTTAAGGTGACAGAGTCTAGGTTATAGGTTTTGAGAAATTCCAGTTTCAGTTTCTGAATAAGCTTCACTGCAGCAGTATCTCTGAAATTTTCACCGCAAATTATATTTTCTTTCCGTTTTTATCCATCATGGAAGTCATTCGGAATAATAAAGGTGGCGAAAAGCTGTGTTATAATGGCTATATGTATACTAAAAAATCCACTAGTTCTAATACAAAGTGGTGGGAGTGTGCTAGAAGAGCAGTGTTTGGATGTAATGGTAAAATAACAACTAATTTAGAAATAACTGCTATCATTTCAAGTATAGAGCATAACCATGAGAGAGATGAAGGATCAATAGAGGCAGCGAAAGTGCGTGCATCCCTCTATCAACAGGCCAAATCAAACAAAGGAAATACTAGTTGCATTGTCGCGGATTCATTGGAAAGCATGACTCAAGAAGGAAGACTTGCTATAGGAAAATTAAGTACAGTAAAAAGAAATGTTCAAAGAAAGCGTCAGGAAGGACGACCTAAGGATCCAATATCTTTAAATGATTTACAAATCTCAGGTGATTGGGCTATGACTGGTAAAGAAAATACTAAGCCTTTTCTTATTCACGATAGTGGCATTGAAGCCAGGAATCGAGTCATTGTGTTTGCTACAGAAGAATGTATGCAACATTTAGGTAAGTCCAATATTTGGTTTATGGATGGAACGAAAATATTACGACAACCTAACCAATCGTCAATATATATATTTTTTTTTTTTTTTTAAGTTCGGGAAGAACCGATTCGCCTCTATTTAAAAGGGCATATCTCGGCGGAAAAACAAAGAAAAAGTGAGAGGAAAGACAGGAAAAAGAAAGGGTGGAGGGGACAGTCGAAGTGGAAAAAGACCAAGGACTGCAGGGTCGAGCCCCATCATCCTTGGGTGCTAGGGCCGGGAGGGCGCACGTGAAACTCCAGGAACAAGCACGTACAAACGAGCACAAAGAGCACTCAAGAGCACGAGCTTAGAACCCCCTTGTGGGGCGTCAATATATATATATATATATATATATATATATATATATATATATATATATATATATGCTGCAAACCCACAAGGAAAAAGAAAAATGATTATAAGGCTACCTAACGAAGGCTGGGGACCCTGGTTTTGTCGCTGGGTTTTTTTTTCAGTGGGTGTTTTGTCGCCAGGGTTTTTTTCGTGTGGGGGTTTTGTCTGTGTTTTTTTTTTCGTGTGGGGGTTTTGTTGGATCTCCAACTACCACCAAAAATCATTAAAATCAGTGAGATGACCTGACATAAGGTGTGTACACTTGACATGGAATGTCTCAATGGGTGTACATTCACATACCCTATACAGTCTTTACAGTCCCACCTACTCCTCTTATCTTAATTGTAGAGCTTGTATTATATTGTTCAAGTTATGGCTGTATAGATATATAGCTATATAGATGTATGGCTGTATAGATAACCATATGATGTCTACAATTAGTGCAGTAGTGGTATTGATGAATGATCCACAAGATCCAAAGTTTTGCAGTTAATGTACAGCTAGTAGATGTGTGACAATCTGCAATTTGCAGAGATCAATTGGATCTTAATTTTGCATGTAACTGTATTTATGGTTTGTTTATATTAACAGTGGAGCCACCCAGATGGGCCAAAGGGCCCCTAGTGTGCCCACTATAAAATTTTTACCATGTTACCATGACCAATTAGCCCCGGTAGCTAGGACCACTTCACCCTGAAACTCCAATGGGAGTGGCCTGCCATTTTTCACTAATTATTCAGTAAGTACCATAGATAAAAGATTTATATTTATACCATAGATAGCTTATAGCAGGTGGGTCATTCACTGATAAAAGCAAGACTTTCCATCAATTAGTTAGTTTCTTATTTGAGGTTGTGCCAAAAGTGAACTGAATAGCCCCAGTTGATGCTATTTTTTCCATTTTTATTACCATGTGCTTTTCATCCTTGATTCAATGGACTTTTGGGTCTAATGGACTACCCTTCCCCGCATATAGTCTGTTAAATTGAGGGGTCACTGTACACTGAAATACACCAAAATACACAGAAGTATACTATGCCAACATATATTGAAGGGTTGTAGGCTAAATGCAAGTTTGCTTTGTCACACAAATTTTTATGAATAGATAACAGAACAAATAGTTTATTTAGGCTAACCTAACCTAACCTAACCATAATCAGGGTTCCCACAGCCCTGAAAAAGTCCTTAAAAAAATTGTTGTAAATTAGATAGTCCTGGAAAAGTCCTGAATTTTTTTTTGAGAAATTACAAACTTGGTGTTTAAAGTTAACATAGCTCAAAATTAAAACCAAACAGTTTGATATGTGTCAAAAAGTTTTTTTTTTTAGCATATTTAGGTACACCTGTGTACTCTAATATTATATGTATGTATATGTTTTCCAAGAAATTCATGGATAGTATAAGGAAGAAACCACAGTTACTGAAGCTTGTACTTTTTAACAAGACTAGTTTCTTTTTTTAATTGACCAACTCAGTTTTATAATCAACTGATGAATTGGCCAATTAGCCAAAGAAAGTAGTGTTAAAAAATGTAAGCTTTAGTAACTGTGGTTTCTTCCTTTTAATATATGTATGTATGTTGTTATTTTTTTACAGGTATTTACTATGTGCCTAAATGAGTTTTTATTTTGTCTCCATGGATAAGTAGGTACCTAATCTTGAATACCTATATAGCTAATAAGATTAAAGTACTAAAATTGAAGCAAAAATATTTAAATTTTTCATATTATTAATGTAGCTACTTGAAACAAGAATAAGAAATTGGATCATATTACTGAAATTATAATAATCTTTGAAGGTGAGGAATTGTGTGATGAAATTAATTCTACTGATTGTTATGCACTCTCATTTGATGAATGCATGAATAAAGTAACGCAAAATGAATAGATGGATATTTTGGTTCGGTTTTGAAATAATCAGAAAAATCAAGTTTCTGTGCGTTATTTAACATCAGAGTTCATGGGTCACACTATGGCTAAAGACCTATTAGATCATTTTAGAAATGGAACTAGAAAGTTAAACTCAAATAAATTGCTTCAAATATCTATGGATGGACCTAATTATGTCAACTGGAAATTTTATGGAGATTTGATTCAAGAAAGACAAGAAAGCGATTCACAACTACCCAAGATTTTAAATATTGGCAGCTGTGGATTACATGTCATTCATGGGGCTTTGCAAAAGGGTGCTGGAGCCACTGGCTGGCAATTAGACTATATATTAAAGTCGCTTTTTGCTCTAATCCATGACACCCTTGCCAGATGAGATGATTTTGAAAATATAACAGGGACATCCACCTTCCCACTCAAGTTTTGCTCCCATCGATGGCTGAGAGAGCCATTTCTATATGGCCTTTTATAAAACAATATGTATTCATGGTAGAAAAGAGTAAGAAGTATAAAAAACCCATTTCAGGTTCTTTTAAAGTAATGCAAAATGCTTGCAATGATAATTTCATAATTCCAAAATTAGAATTCTTTATATCTACTGCAAAACACTTGTGCCCGTTTCTTATTCAATTTCAAACAGATCACCCGGTTACTCCTTTCCTTGGAGATAAGCTTGAGGAGCTGTTAGTAAATCTATTGTCTCACTTTCTAAAAAAAGAAATATTGGAATCTCTTAATACATTTCATAAATTAGCTTCTGTCAATGTTTTGGATAAGATCAATCAGTTGAAACCTAAAAACATTGACTTGGGATTTTGTGCCCAAAAGAGAGTGAGGGTATTCGTGGCCGGTTGATTCACCGATAGACATTTTGCCAATGGCTGTTTTGCCGATAGACATTTTGCCAATGGCTGTTTCGCCGAATGGACAATTCGCCGACAGCTGTTTCGCTGAATGGACGATTCACCAAATGGACTGTCATTAATATTTCTATGACAAAATACACACGTTTCAACAAAAAAAAATTATTTAAGTGAACATGTCAAATTGTTTACACTATTCTCACAATAAGTTTATCAACCAAGTAACATAATAGTTTTGTTTTCATCAACCAACTACTCGTGCAGCTGTAACTTTCTTTGTTCGCTTATGCCCAGATCTTTTATGTTTGGATTTACTCATCATTCAGTTCAGGTAAGTCATTGTAATTGTTGCAATTTGTATTGTTATTAAACTTTTATGTTATGTTATTAAAGGTTATTATTAAATGTTATTGAATTATTTTGTTAAAATATTAAATTATGTTAAATTGACAGTTATAGATGCTTGATGTAAAAACATAGATACCTTTTTTAAATAAATTTATATTGATAATACTATATAAAATATTTATATATATATATACAGTGCCCGCGAAAAGTATCCGATCACCCTTGAAATTTGTATTTTTTACATAAAAAACAATGTTTAAATGTATACTAACCTTATATTAGTATTTTGTCATCTGTCCTTTGGTTTGGATGACTTGTTCTAGACATTTTGGCATGGATTTAATCAAGTTTTGACAAACTTCCACTGATATTTCCTTGCACCATACCTTTTTGATGGCCTCTTGTAATTTTTCGACTGAGCCAGTGTCGTGGCATTCAACCTTATTTTTTATTATTAGCCACAGATTTTCTATCGGATTGAGATCTGGACTATTACCAGGCCAATCCAAAATATCAAATTTATTGTCAGTAATCCATTTTGTCACTATTTTGGCCCTGTGACATGGTGCACCATCATGCATGTATGTTTTTGTCCTTTGGATTGCCATTGCCATTGGAAGTTTATCCTGTAGCATTGCTAAATACCGTGCACCATTCATAGTTGTGTTCTTCGGAAGAAAATATAAGTTTCCACGCCCATAGTAACTGAAACAACCCCAAACCATCACACTTGGAGGGTGTTTCATTGTCTTTAGGGTGTATTTAGGGTCCATCCTATTTGAGCCAATAGGCCGGCGAACCTTTTTTGGACAACTTCTGAATGTCAAAAATGTCGACTCATCGCTAAATAAAACCTTCTTCCAGTCATCAACAGTCCAATGAATGTATTTTTTACAAAATGCGACACGTTTTTTACGCATTTTTTCATTAATGAACGGTTTCTTAGCAGCATGGCGAGATGGTAATCCGAGTTCTTTTTGGAGCCGCTCCTGGATAGTTCGTTCAGAAACACCAGATAACAAATTATTCATATTAAATTTTATTTCTTTCGTAGTTATTGTTGGGTTTTTCAATACTAAACGTTTCATAAGTTTGTCTGTTCGCGAATTTGTTTTTCTCGGTCTGCCAGATCGTTTTTTAGGGACTGGCGTGGTTAGGCCACCATTGTTCTTAGCCCGTGAAACCCATAAATTAACGGTACTTTGGGATATGTTTAATTCCTTAGCTATCTGTCTCTGTGATTTCCCACATGCATGCAAAGCAACAATAGCACCTCGACAATCACTCTTAAGTTGTTTTTTAGCACATTATATATAAATTTTATTTACACCACTTTCTGTAAAAAAAAAAAAATATCAAGAAATTTACACAAACAGTGAAATCTGACAAATTTGAGACACAGCCACCCGCAACGAAGGCTACCAGAACACTAATTTGAGAATGCGTTGGATAGCTCTCATATCAGCGAGCAACCTCAAAGTTACCAGATGTCGCTAGAACAAATAGAAAGTGAATTACGTGTCTCTGAATATTAAGGGAAAATATTGTATTTTCTTGAGTGATCGGATACTTTTCGCGGGCACTGTATATATATATATATATATATATATATATATATCTTTCTCGTGTGTATTGTATAATTTAAAACTTTCATTTTAGACCATGGAATTCACTTTGACAAAACATGGCGCAAGGAAATTGCTTTACGGCGGATTAGGCCGGGCTGAAACTCAAGATAGAATTAATCAGAGTCATTAACAGTTGGCTTTTGATATAAAAATAAGATTCCTGAAAAAAATAATTGGTGGCCACCAACGTGTGTCTGGCCACCCCTGTTTTTGTAAAAACATCTAATGCCGCACTAGTAAAATCAGGAAAATGGCAATATCTCTTCTTCCGAACATGCTAGATAGATGGTTTGCATACCGAAAGATGCAGAATTTGATTTAGAACAAATTATTAAGAGTGGTATTTTTTTCATAAAATGTTTAGTTTTTGAGTTATTTTAGAAAAACTAATTTTTGGGGCCCATAGACCCCCTTTCGACGGACCTTAGTGACAAAAGAAATTCTAAAATAAGCATGATTTGGCTTTTTGATTACTAACATTGCCCTAAAAGGATGTTGACATGGACATAGTGATCACATGATATGACTTTTCCTTGTCATCTTGCATCCATTATGCTTGATTAAAGAATAGAGGGTGGGGCTGCTTTATGAACTTTTTTTAAATGTAATAAATTGAAAACTTGTTTTTTTTTCAGGTGCCTTTGTTATAAGTTTCCAACGGCAATTTGTCATTGAATTCAACATTTGCAATATAAAGTATGACTTCTACAAGGAAAACAGTTGCTAAAGTACTTGGTGATGTACGTTTTATGCCAGCAGAACAGTTTCCTTTAGGGAAATTGCCTATGTTGAAGCAAGTTATTGAAAGGTGTTTGTGTTTCGGAGACTATAAAACAGATGCTGTACTGAGAGCTACTTCTGAGGAATTGCATAAATTGTGGGTCACATATAATGTTTATCTAATATCAGTAAATGCCATACAGAGCCGACTGAAAACCCAAATAAAGGAATTCAACCGCCTTCTGAAGTATGACAAAAAGAAAAGGGGACCTAAATATCATCAAGATCTGGATGATTTTCTGAAAACTGTAAATGTTTTATTTGACATATATCAACATGATCACAAACTGTTGGCAGATACAGAGAAAAAGCACTTACTAAAAATGACTGAATCTGATTACCAGTTTTATGAGGTAGGTCTGTTGATTGAATTTCAAGTTGTAAATTATTAATATTATCAATTATTAATAATTTGCTACAATTTTTAAAGTGCATTTAATAAGTTAGTAATATCAATAATACACTATTAATGATGTTAATGATAAGTAATATTTTAGTATTTTCTCATTTTTGTAAGAATTTCAATAGTGTAATGAAATATAATCACTTTGTAGGACCAGAAAACAACTAGGCATGGTTACTGTACCCTGAAAGAAGTCCCAGAAACAGCCACTGACTTAAAATTCAAATCACGGGTTATTCAATCTCAAAAAGCAAAAGAATCAGTTCCTCCTCCTCATCCTCCTGAACCTATGGACATTCCTGAGTTGACAGATAATGACAGTTGTAATGATTCATTTTGATGCAGACTGTGTTCCAGAAGTCTCAACATTACAGAACAGAACTAGATTACGCTCATTAGCTGAAGCATGTGACAGGTATAGTACTGAAAGATAAATCTTTTAATACAGCTTAAAGTGAAATCATTGTGACTAAGAGATTAAGATTACCAATAAATTATTCATTGACATTAGATATGTAAATCTATTTTAAATATCCTAACAGATATCAAGTAAGTGATAGAGCAGGAGCGGCTATTGGTTCTGCTACATTGGTGGACTTTGGAGTAATCACCCCAGATAACATACAAAATGTTATTGATAAGTATGTATTTAATCACGCTAGATATTACATTTCTTAGCTTCTGCTATAAGTTCTAAATCACCAGATTTACTATTATTTTTAATTAGCGTCAAAATTTCTATTTTGTATTTATATTAATTAGTTTCAAACAGGACACTGACATTTGTATTTTGTATATTTGTATAATGCTAATGCAGTAATGCATGGCCAATATTTTTGAAATACTTTTCAGAAACAAGTTGAGAAAGGAGAGAGCTAAATTGAGAGCTGAAAGGAAGAAGGAAGAAGAAGTGATATTTGAAAAAGTGACTGGCATTGGCTTTGACGGTAGAAAGGATGCTACACTTGCTATTAACAAAGTAAATGAAAAGTATTATACATCCACAATCCTAGAGGAACATTGTCATTACTGGAGAGCCAGGTAAATGGAAATGATTGTCATACAGTTACTGTATAGGCATTATGCTGTTATATTACTGTACTATAAAGTAATATTTCAATTACTTAAAAAATTTTCTTTTTAAGTGACAACTGTCCAGTTAACTTTATTCCTTCCTTTTTCATTTTTATTTAATTGTAAAATTAATTACATTTATTTTCAGATGATTTCTACCTCGACCATTTTACCCCGGAGAGTGGCAAAGGCATTGACATTGCTCATGGCATTTATAAGATCATTAAAGGGACAGAACTTGAGGCCAAATTAAACTTGGTTAAAGCAGATGGGACAAATACTAACACAGGACATATGCATGGGTCAATCAGATATTTGGAAATGTTTTTAGGGCAACCTCTTCAGTGGGATATTTGTCTTCTGCATCTAAATGAATTGCCATTTAGACACATCTTCATAACTTTAGATGGGACAACAAAAAGTCCAGACAAATTTTCTGGCCCTATTGGTTCTCAGCTCAATGGGGATGTGTCAGAATGGAATGTTGTGGACTTCAAATCTATACCCAGTGGCGGTCCTAGCTTACATGACGCCCTGGGCGAACCTCACCTTCAGCACCCCCCCCCCCCTGTTCGCCAAACACACACATTCGAACCCCCAAAATAAAGGACAGACATAACTCTTTCACAAAATAACTTTTTATTGGACTAATTGTTGGAACTTCAGAACCAAAACAAAGACTCAAATTTCTGAATTTTACAAATCCTTCATCACGTAAATAGAATAACTCACTTAAGAGAATGTAATTATGATACTATGAACAGGAAAAATACAAATTAAATTGCACAACTGCCATAAATAAACTAGAGAATCAAATTTCTAAATTGTACAAATGCTCTATCACATAAATAGAATAAGACACTTAAGAGAGGGTAATTATTATGCTACACTTTGAACAAGAAACAAATAAATTGCACCACAGCACAACTGCCATCTAAAGCCTGACTCTTCTTACCTTCCTTGATGCAAAGTCATGAATTAAATCATCATATGAAATCTGCTCAGCAATTGTATGATTTATACTGATGATGGCCAGACCGGTAAGGCGTTCCTGTGATATAGTTGACCTCAGGTAGGATTTGATGAGCTTCAGCTTTGAAAAGCTCCTCTCTGCTTCAGCAACAGTGACTGGAAGAGTAAGACCAATTCTGAGAGCAGTCCACAAATTTGGATATATTTCAGAGAGCTCCCTTTCATGGATAAATGTCAGCAGTTCAAGCAAGGATATGGTCTTTGATGGCAAGTCAGGCAAGTTCTTCAGCTCCTGTGCAAGCTCTCTGCCATCCAAGTCAGATTGTCCCTTAAAGTGTAGTGTAGTACTAAGGTTCACACATTGTTCTGTCAGCTCCTCAAATGTGAGATTTTGGAAATGTGTCAGCACTCCAAACTTCTCTCCCACAATTTCCAACGTGGAAAATCTTTCCTGAATGGCTGATGTTGCAGCATCAACCACTGCATTGAAAAATGTCACCTCCAGCTTCTTCAAAGCATCAATCAAGGGCTCATCAGATGCTTCATAGGAGAAGTGCCGCTTTGTGGACCTCAGCCGTTTTTGTTTTAACACAGCCTCCACATTCATTTGTTCACAGATATCTGTGGCTGCCATTTGTGCAGCCACAAAACCTGTTGCCCTGTAATTGCGGAGACCTCTCTCTGTTTTTTTTTAGGAGATTTACTGCAACATCAACGTGCATGTTGGAGACTGCATCTGCTTGCTCACATGCTGAATTTGGCACAACAGGTCATGCCACACCACTGAACAAATGGCGAAGCGGTATGACCCAACCTCCTCTGACAGAGATTGAGCCTCGACCTTTATTACAGAGTCTTTGGTGTGGTCCCTCACCTCGATCAGTGCATCTCTCACTGCAGCTGCCTGATATCTCAGGGGCTCCACACTCTTGATCTTGCTTTCCCACCTTGTATCAGACCACATCTTCAATGTGATGTTCACATGTTTTTTCAAAATGGCCCATCGTTGTGTGGAGGCTGAAAACAAGTTGTAAAGCTTCTGCAAGATGCCAAAGTAACTTGTGGCATCAATAGATCCCTTAGCAGCATCGGCCACAAGCAAATTCAGGGAATGAGCCCCACATGGAACAAACAGAGCTCTGGGATTAATTTCTAGGAGCCTGGATTGAACACCCTTGTTTTTTCCCCTCATGTTGGCCCCGTTGTCGTATGATTGTCCTCTACAGTCCATGAAAGGAACTTTTAGCTCCTCCAGTCTCTTCAGAATCAGAGATGCCAAATGTTGACCAGTGGACTCCTCTGCCTCCAAAAACCCCATGAAATGTTCCTTTATATGGGGCTTCCCCTCCAGTGACAACCCGAATCACAACTGACAACTGTTCAGTGTGGCTGATATCTGGAGTGCAATCTAGAATTATTGAAAAAAACTTTGATTGTTTGATGTCGCTCACCATTGCTGAAATGGTCTTGCTGCTCGACAAATCAATGAGTTCGTTTTGTATGTGGTGGCCGAGGTAGCTGGTGTGACTGGAGGTCCCTTTTGGACACGGTTAATGTGCTCTTGCATTATAGGATCAAATTGTGCCATCAGTTCAACTTCTTTCAGAAAATTGCCATTTGATGGTGAGAACAATTTTTCTGTATGTCCCCTTAGTGCCAAATTCCTAACTGCCAGAGAATGCACAATAGCAGTGAGACGTGTCAGCACCGCTCTCCATCTCAACTTCTCAGCCTCCAGAAGTGCCATCTCCTGCTTGTCAATGGTCTCCCCCTTTCTCATCCTCACTGCCAGTTCTTTCCAGATTTTCATAGAATTTAGGTGTTCTGAACTGTTGTCATGTGATGTGAGCAATGAGCTTGCATGCTTCCAGTCCGAGAGTCCCAAACTTGTTAAATTTATTTTCCTCTTGGAAAATAATGTACAACAGAAACAGAAAAGGCTGTTGTTTTTTAAGGAATAGACCAACCAACTTCTGGTTATATTTTCCCCACTAACCAATGACTTCCTGAAGTATTGATGGTGGAAACTTCTTCCGTCACTGTCGTTTCTAGGGAATACAAAGTCAGATGGTACTTGACTTGGTCCCCTGGAAACCAGTTGTGTCCGAATTCTCTCAGTCAGAACTGAAGGCCAGTTAGCAGGGTCGGTGGACAGAGACTCATCCTCAGGAGGCGATTCTGCTCCAGGCATTTCTAATAGAAAGAACAAGAGCATTACTCATTAGTATACACACCTAAGTTAGATAACACATTATTCACAGCACTTTGTTATGGTGGTGGTGTTATGGAATTATGGTGGTGAAACACCACACATACCCAGTAACCCAGACCCAGTGATAATAACATTATAATTTATAACTGTTTGCAAAATGCTTTGCAGGGATGCGCACACATACACATACACACACACGCACACACTCACAGACATATGTGCACACAAACTCACCTGAAGAGTCCTGCCGGGGAGAAGTAGAAGCAAATGGGTCTTCATCCTCAGGATCAGACTGCATTTGTGGAGACATATGTGAGGCTGAGGAGGTAGATGGCTCCTCAGCCTCAATAATGGCAGAAGTAGACGGCTTCTCATCCTGGCTAGTGGCAGAGGGTGTTCCAAAATATTTCAAAAGTGCCCCTGCAAATAGTAAAATAGAACATAACAGACCAATGCATGAATAGGCTAGTACAATTAATTTAACATGTTATTAAGCACAATTTATTAAACTTTTAGAATAGGAAACAAATGAATAATACAACCTCCTTGGTTAATGGCTAATTATATACATAATAGTACACTTCAAATGACTCAGAAAGCTATATCACAAAATAGCAGTGCAATATAGCAGTGAAGAGTAGATGACATAGCTCTATACCTTTATCTTTTGCTCGTTTCTCTCTTCTTCTTTCCTCTTTTTTCTAAACTGAGCACCTGATAGCTTTGACCTCTTCTTATCCATTTGCGGTTATTTGACAGACCTTAGTGGCTTAGTGTGAAGATTCGTTCTGTAATAAATAATATACATTTCACTATTTAACCAAACCCAGAAAAATAACATTACATATGTTAAAGTATGGGCCTTTATTCCCAATAATATTAATCTGGAAGCATTTTGCATTGTTTAGGTCTTTTATGGGAAGGTTTATGGAAAATGCAATAGATGGTTTTTTATTAATAAAAATATATTTATTGATCTTTTATTATTTATTTTATTTTATTTTTTATTTTTATTATTTCTTTATTTATTTATTCTTATTTTTATTTTTATTTTTTTTGCAGGCGCTCATGCCGCCCCTCCACAAATGCCGCCCTGTGCGGCTGCCCATATTGCCCATATGAGGAACCGCCACTGTCTATACCTTATCCTGCATTTGTGCTTCTACCAAATGAGGTGGTCAATAATTTATCAACAGACCAGTACTATGGATACTGCATCTGCTGGGCAATTATTACTGGTGAAGTGGATGAAGACCTTGCACTCTTAGAAGTTGGCCTGCTAAATCACTCTCGGTGGCTCACCTTAGCCTGTAGAATTCTTCGCTTTTATGTTTCACAAAAAAGACCCAGTAAGAACCTCAAAATCATAGTAGAATTCATCATCAAAGTATACTTTCACAGTTGGTTCAATATCAAGGCTAATAAGAGACTAAGTGATGGGTCAAGAAACCTATTCAATATGATCCAAAGAGTAAATAAATTCCCTGACAGGAAAATTAGAGAAATTTGTTATGACGTATTAAATAATAACAGCTATTTTGCTCATGGTGAAAATATTTTAGTTGGAATGCTGGCTGATGAAGAGGTGAGGAGGTGTGCTATCAATAAAGTTCTGTGTCTGAGGGGAGTTATAGAGGATTTTGATGATGAATCTGGTAGTAGCAATGATTTTGCAGGTGGAATAATTGAAAGTGATGATAATGAAGAGGATCATGAAGGTGGTACTGATGAATATCCTGCTATAGATGAGAATGTTAGGGTCTTTAGAAAGCTAATCATCAATTTCAAAGCTTCTGCATACCACAAGCTGTCTGCTATGTCCCAATGGGAAACTGTTCCACCTGTATTAAAAGAATTCAGTAGTGATGTACTGCGTGATATCATTAATACTGCATTGAAACTGGATCACAAGTGCCACAGTCAGAATGTTGAAAGGCACATCAAGCTTGTCACTGAAGCATCCTTGGCTGTTGTAGGTCATGAGTGTAGAGATGGTCTTATTAGAAACAAAATTAGATCACGTAAATTAATGAAAGATTTTGTGTCTAAAAAATATTTTAAGTTCTAGATTATTATTTATCATGCTAAAATATGACAAAATGACAATTTGTTAATTGTATAATTTAATGCTTGGTGTTTTGGAATGTCAAAAAGCATTTTCAATGAATTTAAAATGGCTGATTTTGATTGATTTTGATTGCTGATTGAAAACCACTAATACATGTCAATTTGCAGCTTGAGAATGTTTTATTGTTTTGACATTCAGTCGAAAGGGGGTCTATGGGCCCCAAAAATTAGTTTTTCTAAAATAACTCAAAAACTAAAGGTTTCATGAAAACATACCACTCTCAATAATTTGTTCTAAATCAAATTCTGCATCTTTTGGTATGCAAACCATCTCTCTAACATGTTCAGAAGAAGAGATATTGCCATTTTCCTGATTTTGCTAGTGTGGCATTAGATGTTTTTACAAAAATGGGGGTGGCCGGACACACGTTGGTGGCCACCAATTATGTCAGTGGATATGCCTACGTCATTGACAGGCAAAGGGGTGAGGTGACATATTGGAGATGTGAACAAAGAGGCAAATGTGGAGGACATGTTACGACCTTGAATGATGTTCTTCAAGAAGAACCAGTTGCCCATTCTCATCCCCCTGATGCAAACCGTGCCGTTGTGCTTAAGACGCTGCAACACATGAAAGAAAGGGCTACTGACACGGAAGAGGTCACTCGTACTATCATGCAAACATTCACATCTGACTTTCCCTTAGAGGCAGCTGGTGCTCTTCCCAAAAAGGAAAGTCTCGGCAGAATGATAAGGAGACAAAGGAAAGTTCCTGATGGCAATGAGCTAACAGATGAACTTAGGGTGTCATTTAGGGGAGAACGGTTTATCTTGTATGAAAACAAAGGCATTATTATTATGGCAATGGACAAAAACCTTGATTCATTGGCAAGGAGTCAACATTGGTTTTGTGGTGGTACATTTGATAGCACACCATTGGGTTATCAACTATACTCGATCCATGTCCTGCTCAGAAAAAATCACACTGTCCCTTTGGTATATTGCATCACTAAACAAAAAATCAAGATACATATGACACAATTTTTTCACAACTTAAGGCGGCACGCCAGTTGCAACCAACTTTCCTGATGCCCATATCTTTGGATGCTTTTTCCACTTCGGACAGTGTCTTTGGAGACAAATCCAGTCCTGCGGACTGCAGAATTGGTCAGGGTTGTGGAGTCGGAGTCGTGGAGTCGCACGTTTCAGGGCGGAGTCGGAGTCGGAAAATTTTGGACCGACTCCACAACCCTGGTTATAGCCACTAGGTTAAGAAGGGTTATTCAATTTTAAGTAGGACTACTACTGGTTAGACCTTAATTATGTTTAAGAGAATCTTTTTCATTTATATATATATATATATATATATATATATATATATATATATATTGGAAAAAATAAAAATCCCTTAATATGATAATATCTACAAGTCAATATCCTTCTTAATATTTGAATGTTCCCTTATCCTAGAAAGTAACCTGACGATTCATGTGGTGGTGATGAAATGTCTTATTATTATGATAATTATAGAGTGAAACACTAGAGGAGTCGGAGTCGTATATTTAAAATGTGAGGAGTCAGAGTCAGATTTTTAGATTTTTTACAATGTGTGGAGTCGGAGTTGAATTTTTACAATGTGTGGAGTCGGAGTCGGAAAATTTTGGACCGACTCCACAACCCTGGAATTGGTATAATGAACCCAAGAACTCTATGATTAAAAGCCTTCAAGCTTTGGCATTTGTTCCTACCAACGACTTTATTGGCAAGTTCAATGACCTAATGGCTTCAATTGTAGATGAAACTGATGAAATTCTTAGTGAATTTCTCCCCTATTTTGGGGCTACATTGTTAGGGGTTGTGCAACGGGGAAGGCGAAGGCAGCCACAGTTCGACATTACAGTGTGGAATGTAACGGAACGCACAACAGCTGGTTTACCCCGCACTAATAATTCATTAGAAGGATGGCATCGCGGGTTCCAACTAAGAGTAGCCATCACCCATCCAAACTTCTGCCACCTAATTGGAAGGCTTCGTAGAGAACAAAATGAATGGGATATAACCATTGAACAGGCTTTAGCAGGAAATATGCCAAGGGATGTCAAGAAGTATGAAGCGGCGAATGAAAGGTTGACTAAGCTGGTAGACAATTATATTAACTATGAAGGTTCAGCTTACTTAAGAGCAATTCCTCACAATCTATAAAATTTGTTTTTAAAAATTTTAGTCTTTAATGGTTTTAATGCTCAGAAAATAAATATTTTGTTCTGTAATGATTTTAAAACACACTTAATAATGTATTTAGTTCTGTACTGATTTTAATGTCTAAATTTGACATGTTCACTAAATAATTTTTTTTTGTTGAAATGTGTGTATTTTGTCATAGAAATATTAAAGACAGTCCGTTCGGCGAAACAGCCATTGGCGAATCGTCCATCAGCAAAATGTCTGTCGGCAAATCAACCGGGTACCGAGGGTATTAGTAGAAGAAGAAGCAGTTTCAGAGATTTCTTTGGAAGAATTTAGAACTCAGTGTAGAGAATTTTTAGCTAAAACAACACAAAATTATAGAATGGTCTCCGCTTAAATATCCACTAGTCAGTCATTTAAAATGTTTTGATCCAAAGAAAATGATCTCCAGCCCAAATGATTACACGAATAAATTTAAAAAGGTGCTCGATTTATTAATGGCTAATAAGTGGCGTAACAGTACATTATGCAATCAAATCTTAATAGAATTTAAAAGATTTCTGATAGACATGAAATGGGAAAACCTTGCTGAATTTCGAAGTTTTTGTCCTAATTTGGACAGACTTGATACTTTTATGTTTCAATATATGAGCGATGCTAAATATAGAAATTTGCTTAGTATTTTTAAAATGATATGCTGCTTATTGCATGGACAAGCTTCAGTAGAGAGGGGCTACTCTGTAAACAAATCTGTACTGGTGGAAAACCTCCAAGAAAAATCTTTTGTAGCCCTGAGGATGGTTTATGATGCCATATCAAATTAGAAGTGTCCTCTTTATGATATTAAGTTAACTCAATCCATGAAGCGTCATATTATGTTTGCCATGAAGAGGTATGGTGTTTATTTAGAAGACAATAAAAGAATAGAAAATTAAACTAATAAAGAGAAAAAGAGAAAAGCTGATCTAGCTGAAATTAATGAACTGTGCAGTAAAGAAAAGAAGATCAAACAAACTGCACATGACTTGGAGAAGGAAGCTGATCAACTCGCTAAGAAAGCGGAAATAAAACACGATTTCACATTGCTTTCATCATCAAATGCTTTAAGATTGAAAGCATCAGACAAGAAAAAAGAAGCAAAAGAAACTGGAGAAAAAATTCAATCCCTAAAAGAAAAACAGAATAATCAGTGATTTGTGTTGAACCTATAGTGTGCCAAAATGAAAATAAAAGAAATTTTAAAATATGAAGAATAATTCACAATAATGTGTCACAAACTAAAAATAAAAATAACCGCACTTATCAATTTTTTTTAGAAAAAAGTTGAAACAAATTGCTGAAATAAGAAATCTGGTTAATAATGATGACTTTACATAGGTAGGTACCTTGGTCCTGTTCAAAAATCAACTTTTTCTTATTTTCATAGGTTTCTGTACATTTTCCCATGCTTTTTGACCTGAAAAAGCCGAAAATCACAACTATTTTGACCTAGGATGTTGGGAAGCATTGCCGCATGGAGCTTTAAATTTTCTGCCTTGAAATCGGCCAAAGCGCCAATTCCGGGGTCCCTTGAATTATGTTTTGCACTTTAACTTTTGATCTAAACAAGATAGAGCAACAAATTAGGTATCAAATGAAAGAGCATAAAATTAATAAATAATAATAATAATAAATAAATAATAATTAATAATAATAATAATAATAATATCTATCATTTTTCAGGAAACAACAGAAACTCAATCAGAATCTAGAAAACCATCTACAAGTTACAACTTCACAATGGCATTAAGCAAGGAGCTGAGGGAGCTCCGTGGGTGCACAGTTGATATCTCAGAACCTCCACGTACTGTCCACAGGCAGGTGTCAACTGGGCCATCTACCAGATCTCTCACTGAAACTTTCCTGGTTGGATACCCTTCAGCTTTTATCAGTGGTTCCCAGCTTCCCACCAACAGACAGGCGTTCCAGTATTTCCTTAATCTTCAGAATTTACCGGAAAATGCAGGGAGGCCCATGGTTCAAGACCTTGCATATGAAATAGTTGAATCTATCATCCCATTCTGGCAGATGGCTAGGATCAAGACAATGACCAAGTACAACGCAATGAAGCTCTTCATGAAACTACATGAGAAACATCGTGCTCTGGTGAAAAGCAAAGGAAGAGCAAGTAACCCTGGAGGAAAAAGAGCATTTGTGCTGGAATTAGACAGCCTGTTCGATATAGGAGCTCCAGATGCAATCCAGGAAATACAGAACAACAGACTGTTATCCAGAGAAAAGAAAGATGAGGATATCAGGTTCTACGAAGACCAAAAGACTGAGAGGAAAGGTCATATGTCTGGTCATGACAAGATTTTTGAGACAAGATCCCTGCAGCAAGCAGCGAGGAATGAAAGACTGCAGCATAGACAAGAACAAGGTAAAACTAATTACTTTGAACGTTACAAAAAGTTTTAAGTTTTACTCCATTGCGATATTTAGCATGTACTTAACAATTACTGTCTTAACATGTTGTACTATTTTACAGCTGCAGCAGAACAAGAGGCAGTTGTTCATGTGGATGACATTACCTGGGGTGACTCAACTGACAACAACGCTAACACAGAGGACATGGATTACCATCAGCCTCATCCTGGATGTTCTCACCATCAAGACACTATGACTAGTGTGACTTTGACGTTTCCAAGGAAGGTCATGGAATGTGATGTCATCTGCAATACAGCTGATCGTCTTGGTTTATCAGACAATCAAGTTACTGCCATGGTTTCTGCCACCTTGAAAGCTGGAGGGGCTGATCTGGATAACTTCGTCATCTCAACCTCAACAACACGTCGCAACAGAATGCTGTCCAGGTATAATATCAGCCAGAGTCACATGTCCAAGTTTTGTGAAAACCCCCACAGTACGCTGCCTTACACTGGGATGGAAAGTTGCTCAAAGATGTCTTGGGCAGTGAACCTGGAAGTACCTCAGAGACTTTAGCTGTGCTAGTGTCTGGTCCACCTTCATACACTGAAGGAAAGTTATTGGGAGTACCTGTCATCGACAATTCTTCTGGCACAGCTCAGGCTGAGGCTTCAATGGATTTACTGGAGACATGGGAACTTATGGATAATGTTACTGCCCTTGTTTTTGACACTACATCCAGTAACAGTGGAGTTCACAGAGGAGCTGCCAAACTGCTAGAGAAAATGCTGAACAAAAAGGTGTTTTATCTGGCCTGTCAACATCACATCCTGGAAATCCTAGTAGGAGCAGTTTGGGAGAAGCTGTTTGGGAAGGTGAAGGGGCCAGATAATCCCTGGTTTGAGCATCTGAAGGATGTTTGGACAGACTTGTCCAAGGAAAACCCAAAGATGCTGGCTATCAACAGCAAATGGCTGAAGGAAAAGAAGAAGAACAGTGAAGAAATACTCCAAGACATTCTAACAGCAGAAAGGCTTCCAAGAGCCGACTACAGGGAAATGGCTGAACTGACAGTCATTGTTCTTGGAGGAACGCCTCCTCGAGGTATTCACTGGAGTCGACCAGGCGCCATTCATCAGGCCAGATGGATGGCCAGAAACCTGTACTCTATGAAAATGCTGATGTTTGCAGATCAACTTGAGTATGACGAAGACACTGTATCAAAGCTGGAAAGACTCAACACCTTCCTTGCACTGTTCTACCCTCCTGCATGGATGATGTCAATGTCTGCTGCAGATGCTCCCGTGAATGATCTAAGTCTAATCCAGGACATGTTGAAGTACAAGAAAACTGACCCGGAGCTTGCTGATGCAGTACTTAATAAGATGGAAAACCACAAATGGTACCTGACGCAGGAAGTCGTGCCATTTGCCCTGTTCTGCAGTAGATTGAGTGACACATTGAAGCACGACATTGCTGCCCAGTTACATGCCACTGAGAAGCCAGACAGCTTCAGAACAGGAAAGCCTCTATTCCAGAGAGTCACAGCTAAGACCACCCTGGTTGATCTCATTGGCCCAGAATCATATTTCCTGCTGGACACACTGAACATTGGATCCGAGTGGCTTCTGGAACCTGTCACGTCTTGGCCACAGAATGAGGACTACAGAAAAGCGTTGGACTATGTTAAGAATCTGAAAGCGGTGAATGACATTGCTGAACGTGGTGTCAAGATGATGAGCGACTTTGCAAATGTCATAACAACAGATGCCAAGCAAAGGGACTATCTCCTTCAAGCTGTGGAGTTCAACAGACGCCGCTTTGACAGCTTCAAGAAACAAACTCTCAACAACTGACTGTGTAAATGTCATTATGAAATTAATCATCATGTAATGCTTTCACTTCTTGATCAATTAGACTTGTGACAAAATGTTAATCTCAAATTTGTGTCATGAATAAGGCGCCTTGTCTGCCTTTAGTGTGAGAAAACAAATTTTGTGATATTTCTGAAATCTTTGTATGTACCAATGTGCCATTTCTTGTTCCAAGACTATCATAATTGTATAAGTTAGAAAGAGGATTAAAAACACTTTAATTTGGTGCCTATTTTGTTGCTCTATCTTGTTTAGATAAAAAGTTATAGTGCAAAACATGATTCAAGGGACCCCGGAACTGGTGCTTTTGGCCGATTTCAAGGCAGAAAACTTAAAGCTCCATGCGGCAATGCTTCCCAACAACCTAGGTCAAAATGGTTGTGGTTTTCGGCCTTTTCAGGTCAAAAAGCATGGGAGAAAGTACAGAAACCTATGAAAATAAGAAAAAGTTGATTTTTGAACAGGGCTATAGGTACCTTGTGTACAGTATGTGCAATTTTATTTTTATTTTGGCGTGTGCAATTTTATTTTTATTACAATATATGTAATTTTATTTTAACATAGGTATTTGGTAAAAATAAGGGATTTTGGTGTGCTCACCTATGTATGATTTGGTAAAAATAAGGGATTTTGTGTGCTCACCTATGTATGTGCAATAGGGTGGTCCTTAAAAATGAACTTTTAAATTGTCATGCTCCCAACCTAAGAAAAGATTGTACTCCTACTAAAGACACTTACAAAGAATTTTTGTGAACCTACTTTTATTATAAGGAGTCTCACAAAGCCATTGCACTTCCCAACAAAAGAGCCTGTCTTCTGGTGTGTTTGGTTCTGTTGGAAACTGAATTCTTGTTTTTTCATGTAGCGGTTAATAAATGTGTTCAAGTTAAAACATTACATATGTTATTTATTTTATCATTGTCATTATTTATAGTTATTTTTATTACAATTAGTTCAATGAACATACAGTAACCAAGAAATATATAAACATTTAAAAAATTAAAATACATTCTTCCACTTATTAATAGTGATGAACATTTCATAAACCTAAGTCATCATTTATTAATTTCATAATTATATAATGGCACCATAGTCTGCATGTATGATATTTACTTAATCAAAAGTACATCACTAACAAGTCACATGTAAATTCAGTAAGCATTCCATTCTCATGGTAAAGTGAATACTTGCCGATTATCATGGGAGTTTTGTTTGTTGTGGATGTATTAATATCAACAATTATGAGTCAGAGATCATTATTTGGTTATTGACTTTTATTGTGTGAGTTATCTAATCAGAATTTTTATTCATTTCAGTGTTATTAAATAGTTTTCACACTGTCAAAGATTAAACCTAACACTCGAGCCTCATGATAGTTATGCATGTAGCATTGTGAAAGGTATAAAAGTTGTTAATGATAATGCTGAATGAGCAGTGGCCCTCATTGAACAGCTTAATTGCCGATTAACTCACGACGAGGAGCAACTGCAGTATCTGATGCAGGTTGTCGCTAATCATCGTCGAAAATATCCTGACAGCAGAAAATGCACACTTGAGTCCAATATTCAATAACACTTTTTTTGTAATATGAAAAATATGTTGCTTTGGTTTCTTGTAACATTAAAAATATTTTGTTTTTATTTCTTGTCGTATATCTATTGTTTTGCTTTTTTTGTGTTATTTTCTTTTTTTTTTTTAAAGCACTTAGTTTTTATGATCCTACTTTACATGGAGATTTATTTAAATTTTGGTAGCATATTTGAGATACCGCAAAGATTATTTATGTTTATTTTCTTAAAGTATTCATCATTTATATTGTTTTATTAGTCATCCTTTATTTTAGTTTCCATTTGATAAAATTTTAAAAAATTACCCATAAAATACAAAACTTTATTAAGCCTGCACAACCCCTAAATATTCTCTAAAATAGAAGAAACTCTATGAGAAGTTCATTCATTCAAGAGTACCTAATTATGGGTTGAGAGCCTGAAAAATTTAATATCAAAATTTTTTTATATTTGTAAGAACCACCCTAATGTGCAATTATTAATGTTAATAAGGTATATAACCATTTTGCTATATACTTTTAATTTGTAATTACATATTCATTTAATTGCTATTTTATTTATTTTTATTCATCAATCAGCAATGAACATAATCTATATTCCTTTACCAGAACTGGGGTGGCCAGAGAGAGCACAAAATTGCAAGTTATTTGAAGTATGGAGGAAGATAAGCTCTGTAACAGCAACTGTTTTCACTCAAGGAAAGGATTTTCTTGCATTATGCATCTATATAAATTATAAATTCATGGATTCTTTATGAAAATGTGATAAAAAAAAGTCCTGGAAAAGTCCTGAATTTTTTTTCTTAAATATCTGTGGGAACCCTGCATAATGCAGTGAAAATTTTATTTTTATGCTTTTATGCCCATTTCTGTTTATATGAAAATCATGTTTTATTGTATTCATATTTTTGTAATTTTAATAAATATAATTTAGAGATTGTAGGCAAAAGTATATTACTCGTAAAATACATGTTATGAAGATATAAAGTAGGCTACGGTACTTGTATATATTTCAGCAATATTTTGGTGTACAGTCATCCTTCATTTTGTGTTGAGGATGCATTCCTGAAAACCTAGAAAGCTACAAAACAAAAATAGTTTTCCCATAGAAAACACTACAATAATTAAGGATGCATTCTTGGATATAGATCATGTTTGCCTTTTTCAAATCTTCTAAATACTTCCAGCTTCATACTCAAAGATGATGATGAACTTCTTTTTTCAGCCATTGTTCTTTTCTTTAACAAAGAATGCAGCAAACTGAGAGTGACAAGCAAGACCTTTACTGGATAGGAGATGGACAAATACTGAGTGAATGCTGTCCGTGAAGCTCTTTTATACCCAATGAGTGAGAAATGCTGAGTCATGACCCAGATGCATGGGAACATTCTGGAAGCTTTGGCTGCATGAGGGAAATTTGGGCAGTTTGGGTGGGATCAAACAATGAAAATTCAAGATTTTAGATGATGCAAACCAAAAATGTTCCCTAAATTATTGATGACTTAAAAATGAAAAGATGCAAAATGAGGGATGACTGTATTTCTGTATAGACCCTTATTTTGGTGTGTTTTGGTATTAAGAGCACCTGGTTTTTAAGCACCATAAATTAATCATTACATAGGCAAACTTTAGCTTTGGCTACAAATTAGGCCCTATGGATAGATGAAAATCATGGACACATTCATGTAGCTTAGGTTAAATTGGGCCTGAGCTAGGTTAAGAGAATGTCAGTGACTGATACCCATATTTCCTCCATATTAGACCTGGACCCCAAAAAATTATAATATGCATTTTCCTCCTTTTATGGCAGGTTATATAGTGCAATTGAGCTTTGACCTGTTAAAGAAGTCATTTGGTAGCTATGAAGTAAAACTTAATCAAGAAATATGAGTCTGAAAAGAAAATTTCATGCTTCATGTCAATCAAGGCCTTTAGATGATGATAAGGTAAGTTAAATCCAGTGTCATTCAGACTAGAAAATTTTATCAAAAGGTATGGTGAGATTTCATCTTGCAGTAGAATTCCTCTAATCCAGCATTTTATATACTGGCACTTCCAATGAACTAGCACCTGCCAAAGTTGCAAAATTTTCCCACTAGGTGGAATTGGTGCACATTGAATTTAAATTTGAATCATTCCCACTGCATTCTATATCTGTATCTACATCAATGCTACCCAGCAACAATTAAAGTACAGGTAGGTCTTGTTTTATGTATGGGTTACATTCCTGGAAAATGGCAAGTAGGGCAATTCTGCATAAACTTAATCCTTATTTCCCATAGGCCTGAAGTCAGCTTACTGGGCACAGGAGGTTGGAAGGGGAGGGAGTTAACAAGCATTTGTGCATGTTCAAACTTGTTTATTCATCTGGAGGTTGTGGGTAGAGCATGTAATATTGGGTTATATAGCGTGTGAAATGAATTTGTTCTCTGAATAGTTTAGTGTGTTAATAGTGATTCTGCATAAAGTGGCACCATACTGCATATAACAAGACCTAGCTACCTGTACCATATAGTGTATTCAGTACAAACAATTTTTATTTTAAGTTTTCTAGTATTAAAAGACTAATATATACAGATTAAGTGTTAAAAGACTAGCCACTACATATGTGTATTTTGCTTATTTTATGTTTTATTTTATTTTATTTCATTATAATAGATAAAATATCTTCATTGGTGGTAAACTGGCACATCCTCTTAACTGGCACCTGTCAGATTGAGAGGAATTCTACTTATGTTTTTATTTCATAACCTATCCTTGCCCCTCAGACCCATAATGTATCTAGACTACTACTACATTGATTGAGAACCAGAGTACAAACTTAGAAATTTGAAATTTTGATAGTTAAATCATTGAAATTGATGTAGACTTACCATGATTTTAAGTTTGCAATAACTAAAATATATAGCTAATGGTTAACTGAGTGCAGGGTCAGGGTTGGTCTGGTTGGACCCAACCCAGTTGTATCCAGTGGGTTTTATCAGAAAAATCCCACCTTAAAAAAAATCCTGGAAATCTTCATAGGTCTTTACATTTATTTCTTCAAAACTTTATATTTTCCTTAATTTTTTTTAAATGTAACTAGCATATTTTGAGGAAAAACAAAATGGCTACAGTATAGGCTCCTATGCTTTATTACTATTCATTTGTAGGGCTAATAGTCAACTCAATTTTTAGGCTTTAATGTAGCTTCTTATCATTCAGTTGATAAATTCAAATATCCTTCATAATTATATTTTCTTTAATATTTATAAATTTTCACCAACTGACTTGCCTTTTTTGCGGCTAATCTGTTTCTAGCTTTTGACCAAATATGGCCAAAAGTTCAGCAGTCTAATTCAATAGCAATTGTTAATTATTACCTACGTAACCATAAACAAACTTAAGTCTTTGGAGATACAAAAAAAGCAATGAGATATTATGAGAATCTATATATTTAATATTAAACTAAAATAGGTAAGCTATGGTCTAGATCAGGGGTGGGGAACCGTTGGCACGCCAATTACTTTTTTTCCGGCACGCGATTCCCCGGGCTCACCTTAAAAAAAATTAAATAAATAAATATCCAAATTCTTCACTGAGTTTTATATTTTAACTTAATGTTTTCTGCTAAAAAATGATAAAGATTAACTTCTGTTTAATATATTATGTAGGTAAAATAACATTTTATTTTCTCTGTAATTTTTATGTATTATTCATAAGGGATTAAGAATCAATAAAAGAATATCTTTAATTTTATTTTCTTTCATTGTGCTTTAGTCAAGTAAAACGATTATGAGATTGGGCACTGTAATGTATTGGGAAAACTTGAAAAAACTTATGGCTGATTGATCTGATATATAAAAAACAAACAAAAATCAGAATTATTGTTTACTCTTTTGCTGATGTTAAAAATTGTGTTTTTAAATTGTGTGGCTGTATATGGCAGCTATAATTACACTTAAAGGCTAATAAAAAATACCCATGCTATCAACAGGGTAGAACAACCTTCAAGTAAAAATTCCGTCACTAAATTTTACATTTATTCAATCTTACATGACTTACAATAATCACTCTTACAATATTCTTTGATTTTACCACTCCAGTGTAATTTTTGATTATTTGAAAAGGTTCTCCCAATACTTAAAAGGCACCAAATAATAATATGTTCCCCAAAATTTTGGTTGGCACGTGAGAAAATTTTGCATCAAAGATTTGACGATTTTGGCACGCTCACTTAAAAAGGTTGCCCACCCCTGGTCTAGATCAAAAGAGAACCTTTTTTACTCTAGACCAGTGGTTCTTAACCTTTTTACTACCATACCCCCTCTAGGAATTGGTCCTTCCCTCCACGCCCCCCTTCAATCAAAATAACATTCTCAATAACTTCTCAATATTAGCCCATGCTCTCGTTAAGAGAATAACAAATACAATTAGAGAAATTCCTGTTTCTAGGGGGGCGCGCCCCCCAGGTTAAGAACCACTGCTCTAGACCAACTAACCCATATGTGGTTGTGCAGTGAGGTAATGGTATACTTAAGCCGAACGTTTTTGTAGGGTTAAGTCTAAATGCATGTATTTAAAACGGTACGTATTCAACCCAGTCGGTGTTAGAGGGTTAAGACAAAGTTTTACCTTTATATTCCTTTAAAATCAATTTTGAGTTAGAGACCTTCATTGGTGAAACCAATCCTTTATTCTAATTGGTAAATTTGTTGTACAGACAGATGATCTTCTTCCAATTGATAAAGAAATAGATGAAGAAGCTGACTCCACAGATGAAGAATTATCTGATTCAAACTTTGAAGATGATGTTGAAGATGATTTTGAAAAATTAAACTTGAGTAGTGATTCCAATGAAGCAAATGACATTGAAGACGAGAATGAAAGTGATGAATGGGAAGACATTGATAGTGAAGAGGAGCAGGGTCAAGACATTGTAGCTGATGATGATTCTGATTATATTGGAAGTTCAAAGGGAGATATTGAAGAAAGTAGTTCAGAGATGGGTAAAGAAAATAGCAGCTCTTCAGAAAGAAAGGAAGATTTTAAAACTAAATCTGATGAGATACCCATTAAAAACCTTCCTTCTAAATTATTAAATAGTAGTATTACCAAGGCTAAATCAAAAGTTAAAATGAAAAAGAGAAGAGTGCCACGTAGAAAGCTGAAGAATGACTCAACCTCCAACAAAACAGTGGTAGAAAAAAATAAAGAACCAACGAAAAATGTTTCAAAGAATAAGCAGAACAAAACAAAGAGCAGTGGTCGGGTTAAAGGTCTCAATAACAAGACTGTTATTGATGAATATGAAGATGATTCATCGGATGAAGAAGATTTAAGAAATACCATAGGTAAAAATTTTTATCATAGTAGCCTGATGAAAGTATAGGTACATTTTTAGAGAGTAGCTAGCCCATAAGGACTTCACTGAAACTGATCACATAGTTTTAGAGTAGATTCATTGGTTCTATCAAAAGAGTTAAATTTAGAGAATACAGTACAGTGTATGGAACATACCTTAATGCGTTATAGTATTGTATTTGGTATCATAAAATTTGTTTAAATGTTTGTATTTAAGGGATTCGTGTAACTGATACATTGCATGCACTGTACCTTATAAAAGTTACAGGACATGATTTTAGTCCTTTGATGATAAAATTCCTGAAATTCGTAAAAAGTTACCAAGCTAATCCCTACCAACTGGATCTTTGATATATAGGCCCATTGTTTAACCTCATGAAGCCAACTTCTACATTTTCAGTACAACCAAATTTGCTGAAGAATTATCTTCATTTACCTTGTTTTTTTGAAACTATTTCACTCAAGTGCATAGTTAGCCAGAACTAACAGAGTCTGTCAGTGGCTGAAGTTTTAACTGTACAGAAACTGAACCTTCAATAAAAGTACACTAATAAAGAAGCAGTGAAATAATTTTGTTTTTAAAGTGTATTATTTTTTGTTTGTAGGAAATATACCAATAAATTGGTATGATGATTATGACCACCTTGGGTATGGATTGGATAGCTTACCAATTTACAAACCTAAAAAGGGAGATACATTGGATAAATTTCTTGAAAAACTGGAAAATCCTGATTATGGGTAAGTAAGCTATGCTTGTTGATGCTTCTTTGTCATTAGGGCCTTGGTGAAATTCTTTTGAATATGTTAATTTCAAAATTAGATTTTTTTTTATATGTGGCTGTTATTGGCTACTATCTGCATTTAGTAACTTCATTACAATAAGATTTTTTTTGGTGCATTTTTTCATTTATTACAATTGTTCATTGTTATTTTCTTTGGCTTTTCACTGAGGCACCCTAAAAATATGTAATACAATAATAAAATTTTTAATTTTTCAGTCGTACAGTATTTGACAAGCAAACTGGGCAAAGTGTACGACTAAGTGATGCTCATTTGAATTTGGTACAATGCTTACTAAGTCGCAAAGTTCCGAATCCAGAGCATAACATGTATGCCCCATTTCCAGACTTGTATTCGCATGAAGTGATGGAGATGCCACTCTCTGGAAGAGCTGAGCATAAAAGATCTTTTCTCCCAAGCAAGGTTAGTGTAGATTTAGCTTAGTTTGAGACTATTAGTTTGTAGGTTTAAGAATCCAGATAGGAGAATGAGCAGTCTTTTCACACATTTAGGTTAACACTGAAGCCTTTTCCATCTATTACTTCAGGATGTGCAAAGCCCCAAACCTTACTTACTTACTTAAAAAAAAAAAAAAGAGCCAATCCCAAGTTTGACTACTCCATGTTGGGAGGTAATATCAAGGCCACTGATTTGGAAAAGGACTTGGGTGTGCTAATTAGCAGTGACCTTAAGTTTACCAAACAGTGTGTAGAGGTGGAAAAGAAAGCCCAGAAGCTGTTGGGTTATATGAGGAGGCAATTTTTATTTCAGAACAAGATTATTGTGTTCTCTCTGTACAATTCTCTGCTTTGGCCACACCTGGAGTATGCTGTGCAGTTCTGGTCACACCACCCTCAGGAAAGATATTGACAGGCTGGAGTGAGTCCAGGCGAGGGTCACAAAGTTAATCCCTTCCATTAGGCATATGGGCTATAACACTGGTATGCATATGAAATTTTTTTGTCTGCTGTGAGGGTTTTTTCAACTCATATTATATAATTCGAAAATGACATTGGTTTTCCTCAATCAGGTCAGGTTTTTTCTCTATTGGCCATTTATTATAAGTCCAATTTTATCCCCAAATTTATTGATTTTTTTAGCTTAAACACTGTAGATACGAGTAATATTATAAGAACACTCGTGAAAAATGAAAACATTGTGTGAATAAATACTTTTATTCATACAATGAATATGGAAAAAAGTTTATTGAGGAAGGAATGAAGTTTTTTTGGCTTTCCGTCTGTGTTTTTCTTCGGGCACGTCTCGCTTCAAACACCAGCAATAGTCCGCCAGCATATTGATATCCCAGTTTCCCTGGTACCTCTCTTCCATTATTTTGATATCTTGGTGAAATCGTTCACCCTGTTCCTCACTATAATCCCTGCAATTTTCAGGAAAATAGTCCAAGTGGGACTACAAAAAGTGCATTTTTATGGACATGCGCGACCCATGAGCTTTGAAAGCTTCCATCAAGTTTTGACAATGGACTCGTATTCTGGACTTCTACGCTTGCCAAGAAAATCAGTGACAACTGATTTGAATGCCTGCCAGGCATTCTTCTCAGTTGGAGTCATTGCGTTTTCGAACTGAGTATCCTTGATCAAAGTTCGAATTTGAGGACCATCAAAAACCCCAGCATTTAGTTTAGCATCAGATATATGAGGAAATTTACTCTCGAGATATCGGAATGCTGAACCCTCCTTATTCATTGATTTGATGAAATTTTTCATCAAGCCCAGCTTAATATGAAGTGGTGGGAGCAAAATTTTTGTTGGTGGTACAAGGGGCACTGAAACGACATTATGCGACCCAGGTTCAAAATTCTCTCTGGATGCCCATTCACGCTGTGCATAGTGCTTCTCATCCGCTCGGCTATCCCATTTGCAGAGGAAACATGGGTATTTCGTGTATCCCCCTTGCATTCCCAATACAAATGCCACAATCTGAAAAAAAAAGAAAATATTTAAAGAATTTAGAGAATTTGTTCTATCAGATAAAAAAATCTATGCATTGGACTGTATCACTTCTGTGGGGAAGTTAAGCGTTCTTATACGCTCTCAAATAACCTTTGGAAAAACAACATAGTCAATAGCAATAGTTTACTTATGATATTAGTATTACCTTCAAATCTCCACAGATCCTCCAGTTATGTTGGTCGTATACGAGAGCATCCAGTAAAATTTTCATGTTATTGTAGCTCTCAGTAAGTTGTACGGAATGTGCTACAGGGACTGATGCAACCCTATTCTCAATGTTGAGAAGTACTGCTTTCAAACTTCATTTAGACGAGTCTATAAATAGTCTCCATTCTGATGCGTTATATGGCAGGCCCAAGGATTCGATTAGCCCCTCAACATTGCAGCAGTACACTAAGGAAGAGGTATGTTCGTGCACTGCAAAAAACTTGCGGAATTCTTCCTCTCGTTTCCTATACCAGGAGAATGTTGTTCCCGGAGCCAGCAAGTTGTCCTCTCGAAGTCGTGAGCCAAGATCTCGGCAGCTAATTTGGAAAGTCCTAAATCCCTGGTAAGATCATTAAGTTTGGCCTGGTTGAGAGGCCTCAGCTCATTTGAAGCGGTATTTTGAGGTATATACGACTGGGACTGGTCATTGGCATTGGTCATTGATTCATCATCAGAATCATCGAAGTCCAGGGTTTGAGGTGGGTCGGTATTGGGATTCCAGGACCATGGGGTACAGGTCTCATAGCAGAAGGAATGTCAGGGTATACAACAATGTGTTTATTCTTCTTGTTAACTCCTGAAAATAGAAACACAGAAACATGGATATAAAACTTGCATATGAAATAGAAGAAGCATTCAGACAGTGGTGGCTTGTGAGGGAAGGCTGCGGTCTGTAAGATATGAAATAGGTCGATGGAGTCTGTATATTTTCTTTCTTTTTCATTCATATTGTCCCCGAAGGACAAAAGAAAGAAAGAAAATATACAATCATTGTATATGTAAATGTGACTTGTATAACAATATGTATGTGTAAATATATTTTCTATAACAATATGTATATGTAAATGTATGATTACCATTATGGTGAATATTATGTCAAGTTTCATACGAGGATTTCAAAATATTTAAGAAAAATAAATTTATAAGCCTACCTTGGAGGTTTGTCATGCAGAAATAGCAATCTGTCACATGATCCTTTCCTTCTCTCCAAATCATGGGAATTCCAAAAGGCAAAGATTTTGCTCTGCCTTTGCTCCATCTTCTCAAATTTTCAATGCACGTCTTGCAGCACATATGAGGGGCGAAATTTTTGTCCTGGTCCCCTAGCTTAATTCCAAAGTATGCTCTATACATTGTCTTCACAAATTTAGTGATTTGGGACTGGTTATTTGGCATGGTAACCGTCCCACATAGCCTATATAGCAGAATCTATTGGGATCATTTTTACACGCTCTATTCATTTGAAATATTTTATCTATATGCCTGAAAAGTAAAAAAAAGATATTATACAAGTGAAACAAGTGATGATAGATGTTACTGTTCCAATTCCGCTTTGACAAAATCATGAAAAATTCTATTTTACTTATGAGGCCATAGCCGGATAACCTGAGCTGACTGAGAAAAATGGATTGCAGATTCGAAATCAGCAGGAAAAACTCTATAAGAATCACTTACAAAACCCTTGACAGCAAAATTGATGCATACCAGTGTAATCGATGCTTACGTGCCCTGAATTTATTTTTGCTAAAAACTTGGAGGCTGCGCAGTCAACTTATTGAAGTTTTTAAGCTCCTACGTGGGTTCAATGATGATGATTTTAGAAGCATGTTTAGTTTAAATTATAACCCAACTCGAAACAATGGTTGGAAGTTGGATTTGAAATGGTTTAGCATTAGTGTGTGTGGGAATTACTTTACCTATCAGATCTGTGACATGTGGAACAGGCTACCTTCAGAAGTTGTAAACAGTTCTTCTATGGATCTGTTCAAGAAAAGGTTAGACTGAATCTTGCACACTATTTGAGGGTGACAGAATTTTTCCATGGCACCCATTGCCATTGGTACCTACTTGGTATGGGCCACAAGGCCTTTTGAGGTGATACTTCTCCTTGTAACTTGTCTGTGCTGGTGGCAATGACCTGTTCCTCAAAGGCAGTAGGGTAGGTTCGATGGAAGGGATCATCACCAAGATCATGTCTCTTGCAGATGATCTAAAACTTACAGACAGGGGAATGTTGATGGGTATTTTACTGTGGATGAATGCCAGTGACCACATGCTCAGTAAGGTCATTGGCATCAATGAGTGGGTGCAAGACTTGTTTGTCCCACTGGGTGTGAGGTTTGTTGACCCCTTTGACACATTTTTGGGTAGGTGGGACCTTTATCAGAGGGATGGTGTCCACCTCAATGCAAAGGGTAAAGGTGTGCTAGGCATGCTGCTTGACCGACACGTATACTGTATGGTGAGGTCAAGCCCAGGGATTGATGATGGGTCCCCACTGGGGAGAGATGATCTTGAGCCACTGGTGGATGTATCTTCAACTGAAGGGTGTGTCCATGTCCAGGTGGGTGACCCTCCTTCACCATTGGAGGGGCTCAGGCTCCTGCAGAAGTTGCACCCTCATTGGTGAGGTGCTCTTCAACTCCCAACAGCCCTGGCTGTTCAGGAAATGGGTTGTGCTAGGGGCAGTCAGAATAGGGAATGCTCCTTCCATGCAGTGCTTTCTAATGCTAGGTCGAGCTAGGGCTGCTCTTAGTATCAGAATACCAGGATATTGTTGCTATCACAGAGTCCTGGATTCATACTGATTGTAGAGCCCTGGCTGTTCAGGAAATGGATTGTGCTAGGGGTGGTCAGAATAGGGAACGCTCCTTCCATGCAGTGCATTTTAATGCTAGGTCGAGCTATGGCTGCTCTTAGCATCAGAATACCAGGATATCATTGCTATCACAGAGTCCTGGATTCATACTGATTGTAGGGACTACATTGGGGAGTTTGAGATTCCTGGGTATAGAATGTTTCACAAGGACCACACCTATGGGGAGGTGGGAGGGGTACTAATATACGTGAGAGACACATTGAGTCCAATTGACTGCCAGTTCCACTCAGAAAGGGAGCTGCTTGGCGTCATTCTGAACCTGGAAGGGATGAACTATAGGTTAATCTTGGTGTACAGACCTCTGCATCTCCTCCTCAAGGACGATACAGCCCTGCACACCAAACTCTGTAGCCTGCTAGGGGACAGGGTGTGTGTAGTTTTAGGAGACTTCAACTGTTGCAGCATAAACTGGGAATACAGGACTGCTGCTGCTGAAGGCAGGAGGCTAGTTGACTTTTCTGATGAGAACTTCCTGATTCAATGGTCCTAAATGAGGTGAAAGTGTTCTAGACTTAGTATTCATGACCAAAGACAACCTTGTCACTGGCCTCACCATCGATGAATCATTGGGTAGGAGTGATCACAGTCTGATTAGGTTCTGTGTCTGCATCCCTCGGGTGAAGCGTAGTAACTTGAGAGGCAGTAAGCTCGATCTATGGTGGGTGGACTTTGTTGGCCTCCAGGATAGTGTAGGTGATATGGGGTTAGAGGTCAGTGGCGATGTTGAGGGAGTGTGGAGTGCATTCTGGGACCAGTTTATGGGGGTGCAGTCTGCTGCCATACCCTCAAAACTGGTCACCCCTGCTTCAATGCAGCCTAAGTGGTTCAGTCGTGACATTGCTTCAGCTATCCAAAATAGGAAAGCTGTGTATAGGAGGGCAAAGGCCAATCATTCCCATGAGAACACAGGCGTATGTCCACCTATGCAGGGAAGTGAAGGCGAAGGTTAGGCTAGCCAAACATAATGAAGATCTCTGGGTGGCAATCCTGTGCAAGGGGAACCCTAAGGACTTCTTCAGTTATGTCAATAGTAGAAAGCCCATTAGAAGTATGATAGACCCATTAAAGGACCCCAGCGGCGTGCTGTGGACATCACTGTGCTGAATGAGTACTTTGCGGGAGTGTTCACCAGGGAGGACACCCATGTCATCCCCGAGCCAGACATCAGGCACGAAGGTGCTGGCCTGGATAGTGTTTGGTGTACCACGACAGTCATGCCGATAAAATAGACAAACAGTGTATTTAATGCTCCTGGGCCAGACGAGTTTCTCCCCAAAGTGTTGCGGGAGGTGCACAACCAGGTGGCTCCCCACCTGGCTACAGTCTTCAACAAATTGTTGGAGATGGGCCAGGTGCCTGGTGACTGGAGGGAAGCCAATGTGACCCCTATCTTTAAGAAAGGGGATCATGAAAGTCGAGGGAACTATCGTCCCATTAGTCTCACTTCAGTTGTCGGTAAATTATTAGAGGGGATAATAGTGGATAGGATCGTTGACCATTTGGATTCGTACAAGCTGCTTGTGGACTCCCAACATGGGTTTAGATGGCATAGGTCATGTCTCACCAACTTGCTCGAGTTTTTCCATGTCATGTTGGGTGAGTATGATAAGAGTAGGGTGATTGATATACTTTATCTCGACTTTCAGAAAGCCTTTGATAAGGTACCTCACCGCCGGCTAATGGCGAAAGTGCGCGCGCTGGGTATTGGTAGGGAAATAGGTAGGTGGATTGAAAACTGGCTGAAGAATAGGCAGCAGAGCGTTGTAATTAGAGGTGCTAGTTCGGATTGGGCCTCAGTCACTAGTGGGGTTCCTCAGGGATCCTAATATTGATGAAGTTGGAGAGAAAAGTGAGGGTGTTAAAAGGGGTTACTTTTGTGGTCAATGCAAGAACAAATATTCAAAGAAGCAAAACTGGGAGGAACATTTTAATTCCAAAGAAAATATTTGTTACAATACAAGAGGTCCCAGAGTTTGGGCCCACAGCTTAGATATTGCAGTAAAGAAATACCAGGATGAAGTGCAGCAAAGAGATACGGCAAAGCAGTCATTTAGTTTGTTCACAAAATGTGCTAGTGCTAGACCTCAGAAAAATGAACCAACTTCATCAACTGCTAATCTAGAAAAAAACTTTTTCACTAGATGTTTCACAGACTGAAGAAAGTGCTTCTCCTCCACCTAAGAAACAAAAGGTAAGTGAGGAATCTGCGCATCAGACTAACAAAACTGCTTTAGAGGAATTTGAAAATTCCCAAATCCAGAAGACATTGAATGCAATTTTGCGCCTAACAAAAGAAACTCACCAAGCTGTTGTGGTTAATAGAGAGGAGTCAAAATATGCCTTCAAGTTCAAGTGTTGCATCCAAATCTAATAAAGCAAAAAGCAACAAATTTGACATTTCCATAGCCCATTTAAGCAAGTGTAAATCAATACAAGAAATCCTGAACAATGATTTGATCAAATCTACATTCAAATTGGTGGAAAAGAAGGATCTAGGGCATGCTGATGATTCATTTTCAGTACCAAGTGATATAATGGAAAACATTGCAAATAGTGACACTAATATGCCTGATGTAGATATAGCTGTTGAGGATCTACAGATCTACAGAAGCTAAGGCTAACAAAGACCCTAAGATCCACTCTAAGGCTAGCCCGAGAGAAAGGAGAGTAGGGGTTAAGAAGAGAGGAGAATAAGGGGTTAAGTAAGGAGCAACACCTATCATTCGTGGGTTAACATTCATTCAGAAAAAGAGGGAAAAAGTCTCACCATCATCATCCGCCGGCCACTGCCGACAAGTCAGAAAAATAGTCGGAGAATATAGGAGAGGGGTGAAAGATGAAAAGAAGTAAAATAAGAACGCTTACAAACCATGCAAACACAGTCTTAACTCACTGTCATACCATGCAAACTACAAACATGCAAGAAAAGAGTTAGAGACATGCAAAGTAAGGAGGATAAGAAAAAAAAAAAAGTAGGTAAAGTTAACAAAAAGTGGGTTAGTTTACGCTATGAGCTACATCTACATTCGTGTTAGTCTAATTTTTTTTTTTTTTTTTTTTTTTTTTTTTTTTTATTGCTGGCATCACACGCTGGCATGTCACAAGCTGGCATTCATCGTCAACAGACTCATCCTCGAGCACCACCACCAGAGCTCCTGTTGTTAACTTTTTTTTAATTTTAAACAACGTTAATATTTTTAAAATGTCTGTCAAGACGGTTCTTAAACACATTAACGCTGGTAGAATGAACGACTGACGCGGGAAGATTATTCCATTTATCAATTACTTTAAACGTAAAGAAGTTTTTAGCGATATTAGTAATGAAACGTCTGCCACGCAACTTGAATCCGTTATTGCGAGTATTACTATTATCGAAAGTGAACAATTTGTCAAAATTTACGTTATCGATGTTATTAACGATTTTGAAAACTTCAATAAGCTCCCCCCTTAATCTCCTAGTTTCGAGTGAATACAAGTCTAACACTTTAATCCTATCTTCATAAGGCTTATTGCGCAATGCCGGAATAAGTTTCGTGGCACGACGCTGAACCCTTTCTAACCTATCAATATCCTCACGCAAGTACGGGCACCAAAACTGAACGGCATATTCCAAATGAGGCCTGACTAGGGACTTGTAAAGGGGCAATATAATATCCTTCGATTTAAATTCGAAATTACGCGCTATGAAGCCTAACATCCTATTAGCTTTTGCGCAAGACTCCAGGCACTGGTTCCTAACCTTTAAATCTTTAGTTACGCGTACGCCTAAATCTACTTCCTCGTCAACGCTCGCTAAATCCCTATCATCCATCGTGTACACGTAATTATTGTTGCGAGAACCTATATGCAAAACTTTACATTTATCTACGTTAAATTGCATCTGCCACTTATCCGTCCACTCCATAATCCTATCTACATCGTCTTGGATCCTATTTCTATCGTCCTCGTTAACAACCTTACCGCCTATTTTAGTATCGTCCGCGAATTTTGACGTTACTAATCAATCCTACATCTATGTCGTTAATGTAAATTACGAATAACAATGGGCCTAACACTGAACCCTGTGGGACACCACTACCTACCTCTAACCACCCCGATTCACTACCATTAACTACGACCCTCTGCCTCCTAGCACGAAGCCATTCTTCTAACCAGTTAGCTACCTGACCGCGGATACCGTGCGCTTTAACCTTCGCAATTAGTCTCCTATGCGGAACTGTATCGAACGCCTTTTTAAAATCTAAATAAATAACGTCAGCTGCCCTATGCCTATCGTATTCGCGCACTATTTCGTTATAAAATTCTAACAAATTTGTTAAACAAGACCTATGGCGTCGAAACCCGTGCTGACTACTATTAATCAAACCCCTACTTTCTAAGTGCTTCAGACAAACATTCTAACATAAAAGGTTACTTCAATGTTAAAGATTTAACCTATGTATGCAAACAAGGAGAAAATCAAGAGAGATGGTTTAGAAATCTGAAAACCCACCTGAAGAGACATTTAATTAAACTTCAGCATCATCAAAGAGCTGCTGTTTATGAAGTGATGAAAACATCTTCTCGGAACACTACTAAACGTATAGAAGACTTATGTGGCAACATCTTATACTACATAATGAAAACAAACACTGCATGGGCTCTATATCCAGTACTTCTAGCTGTATTACATAGGTCAGGTTGTGAGGTTGGAAATTTGAATCATAGCACACATGCGTGCGAGACAATTTGTGAGCTATTAGATAATCAACTTAAAGAACAAACTGTAAAGTGGTTCTTAGAACAAACTTCAGTAACAATAACAGCTGACATTGGAACAATTTTGGGATTAAGCATGCTAGTTGTATTAGTTATGAGTGAAGAAGATAAGACTGTAAAACTTGCTGGGATAAATTTAGTACGCAGCAAATCAGGAGTTTATTTGGCCAATGAAATTTTTGATGTGTTGAAGTCTCCTAATCACTTGAAACTATCTGAAGAAGCAATTAAATCCAAGGTATCTGGAATGGTTGGAGATGGGGCTTTTTGTAAGGACAACGAGCCATTTAAAAACGAAATGAAAAAGTTGTTTGGAGAAAATTTCAAATTTCGATGGGACTTAATGCATCTTGTGAACAGAGCCCATGTTGATGCATTGAAGAAAATTTGTAAACTAAGTGAGCTTTTAGACTTTATTCAGAATCACACTTCAAATCTGAGATCAGGCCTTGACTATACCAATATGGTTCTTGACAATATCATTGGTTTTAAGAGACCAAAACTCAAATCTGATACTCGCATGGTTAATTACGAATTTGATCAATTTGACAGATTTGTGTTTTTTGATCATCCACAAGAGAAAGAAATTAGTGCCAAGTTCTATGTATTGATTTCCTACGTAACAAAGATTATGTTGCAAGTAGCTCAAAAAACCACAGTTAGTGCAGAATTTGTAGAAAATATATTTTATAAAGAAGGAGGGAAAACTGTTATGTTAAGAGTGATGGAAACAATTTCCAAATTAGCTAATGGAGGAAATGCAAATGATGTAGTTTCTGAATTTAAGCACGATACCACAGGGCAGCAAAGGAACTAACAGCTGAGGATTACATCCTAAATGAAGTTTACAAATACATCAAGAAATGTTCTGATTACTACCAGGTTGCTGAAGTTGCTAGACCATCCAGAACCAGATCTGAAAGTAGTTTTACAAAAGACTCAGTGATAAATTGGCTGACAGAATATATAGAACAGCTGTGGAAAGGAATCACAGAGAGATTAAAGCATTTTGATAAAGATGGATCAACTGCCTGGAGTGAAGCACCAGCTGAAGGGACATTCTCCATTCTTGGTTACATTGTTGAACACAAAGGATCCATTAAGCCATCTCATTTGACTAAGCTGTGCAGAATTGTGAAGGAGGGTCCAGCTCCAGGCACTAGATCTGCTGTAATGATCACACAGAAAGCCATTGATCAGTGGCCAAGCATACATGGCGGTAAATTCACAACAAATGCCTACATGCAAGGTCTAACATCGTCCACTGTTGCTGCTGCAATGAATAAATAAACTTAAGGTGAGTTATAAACTGTACATTATTGTATTATTATGTTTAGCTAAAACAATTTGTAATTGGTATGTCGTCAATTCAAGAGTTTACTATCATTAACCTATCTAGTGGTGTAAGGGGAAAAAAAGTAAATTCAGAGCTGTGCTCCAGTAAATTTTTTCAAATCTGGAGTCATGATATCAGGAGGCAATTTCAGTTTGAGAACAAGGAGATTGTGCTCTCTCTGTACAATTCCCTGGTTCGGCTGCACCTGGAATATGCTGTGCAGTTTTGGTCGCCCATCCTCAGGAAAGATATTGAGAGGCTGGAGCGAGTGCAGGCGAGGGCCACAAAATTAATCCCTTCCGTTAGGCATTTGGGCTACAATCGATGGTTACGCGCCCTGAACTTGTTTTCACTGGAAACTCGGAGGCTGTGCGGTCAACTGATCGAGGTTTTCAAGTTCTTATGCGGGTTCAACAATGTCGATTTTAGAAGCATGTTTAGTTTAAATGATAACCCAACTCGCAACAATGGTTGGAAGTTGGATTTGAAGCAGTTTAGGACTAGTGTGTGTGGGAATTACTTTACGTATAAGATCTGTGACACGTGGAACAGGTTACCTTCAGAAGTTATGAACAGTTCCTCTGTGGATCATTTTAAGAAAAGGTTAGACCAAATCTTGCACACTATTTGAGGGTGTAAAAAAATTTCCCTGGCACCCATTGCCATTGGTACCTCCTTGGTATGGGCCGCAAGTCCTTTTGAGGTACTTCTTCTTTTCCTTGTAACTCTCATATGGCATGCCTCCTCCTTTAAGGAGAGCATGCAGTACCAGACATTCTACACATTCTCATTCCTTTTCTCTCCAATTCTCTAATGAAAAGGTTAGTGATTTTTTTCAATCTTTCATTTACTCAACCGGTCAGCTCTGGAACAGCCTTTCTCAGTCCATCTTTTCCCATCTTTAACCTCCAATCTTTCAAATACAGTGTGCCTGTTCATCTTGAAAACCTTGGACCCTTATTTTGGTTCTCTCCTTCCTTTATGGAGTTTAGGGGGGGGGGGGGTTGCAGGCGTTTGCCCTTCGCCCTCCATCCTGCATTAAAAAAACAAAAGGAGCCTTTTCATGTTCAAGTTATAACTTTTGAACCACTCAAATAAATTTACGAAAAAAATAGAGACAGAGAGGATGATATATCATGAGTAAGACTCGGGGTCCCAGCATCAAAGGTAACAGTCACAAATAGAGATATAGGCTTTAACTTTGAACTACTGAACAAGAATTGATGAAAATTCACACCCATATAGATCATCACAACATGATGTATCATGAGTAAGGATCAGATTCTTGCATCAAAAGTCAGTCACAAGTAATGGTTAATTGGAGCTTTCTCGTGTTTACACAATACCTTTTGAGTTGATGAAACTTCATACACTTGTTTATCATCACCAGATGATATGTTTCAACAAGAATCAAGTTTTTACATCATAGGTCAAGGTCATAAATGATGATGATCCAACATAGTTCTTGCTCAAACTTTCACCCAGAGAAGCAGGAACCTCATGATTAGGCTAATTAACTAAGCATCTTAAACAATATTAAAAATTGGTATTTTTAAAATTACTAAATGGTTTCAAGCTAGAATTAAAGTTTGAATAGTTCGTGAAGTTTAGTGTAATTTGATGTATTATTTTTTCTTTATAATTAATAGATTTGCTGTAAAGAACTTTCATGTTGAGATGTTCATGTGCTTTCCTTATGAAAAGGGATTACCAGATTAATTTGTAAATAATCTGTATTAAATTGCGTCCATTCATTAGTGTTGGCCTTTCTGTACCAGTTAATTAACTTTCAAATTTAATTTTAACTCATGATACAACTGGACTGGTCTAAATTGAGGTTTGAACTGTCTCAGATCTTGGGTTTCATCACCAATTTTAACAATACATTCTCGTCCTTTTGTCCATTCAAATATTTTTCAAAGTAAAATTTCATCAAATGATGTAAATCATATACTGTATATTGGGTAACTTTGTTGTCCCATTACAGCCAGCTCATTCTTTGCTTATACCCTTATTACTAAGTTTTGCATTCAGCACCAGAAGTTTTGCATATTGAAAGACATCCAAGGTATATTATATAGAATTATATGTATTCAGGTATACACATGTACTAATATATGATAGTAATCATGCAATAATTGTTAATCAACAGATTTAGCTTATTGCCAGCCCTCTTGGCTATTAACTTAATCAGTGGTCTTCCATTTGTATTAACCCTTCCCTAATTTGGACATCATAATTTCTTATAAACTGTGCCATTTGTAACTAGCATAAGGTTCTGTTAAAAAATTTTAAGTGCCTAACATTCTTATTTATGATGATAAAAACCCACTCTAATAGAGAGTTTATTTCCACAACAGTTTCAATGCCCACTGGCATCCTCTTCGGGTGGATACAGAAAAACCTTTTTCGTTTTTCTGTATTCACCCAAAGAGGATGCCAGTGGGCATCAAAACTGTTGTGGAAATAAACTCTGTCTATTAGTGTTTTTTTATCATCATATTTTGACCTCCACATAGAAAAGTGAAGTTTTTTGCATTCTCATTTATCTTTTTTATTTTCTTAGTTTGAACGTCAAAAAGTAGTGAGGTTAGCTTACCTAATGAAGAGAGGGCTGTACAGGAAACGTGGTCTGCGCAAGAAGGAAAAGACACAGTATTATGACTTATGGAAACCCAGAAGTGAGGATGCTCCCAGATTAATGGGAGTTACAGATCATATTCCAGCCCCAAAAATGCATTTACCAGGTTTGTACAGTTATATGCTGAAATTCAAATGATGTACAGTAATAAAAAGAGTTCTTCTGTCAGTTGTAGAGTGTAAATATTGTTAATGCCAATGTATTTGTAGGCCATGCTGACTCTTATAACCCTGCACCGGAGTATCTCGTCAGTCGATATGATGAAAAAGGATTGAGAGGCAAGGACATGGAAGGTAGAAAAATGTTTCAAGGGTTCTGGAGGAAGTTTAAAAGTGTCAGAGAAATTCCAGGTTATCCAAAGACAGTTAAGGTACTGAAGAAGAAGCTGGTGCTAAGCTTATTGATAAACACTGTATTCAATTTAATAAATGTCCATCATGCATTTCCTCTCCCTTAAAACTTTTTTTTTTGTTAACCCTTTAATGCCTTTGGTCCAAATAAATGGACAATTATACACCTGCCACATTGTTACATATTAATGTCTGACATCTGATTGGTTGACTTTTATTATTATTATTATTATAACACAAGTACCTCCTCTTCAAATATATGGACAAATTGTGCACCATTGAGACAGAGGCCAGTATATTTTCTTACTGGGACTATCATACAGTACCCAGGATACCCATTGTCTACATATGTGGATGCTTAAGAGTACTTGAAAACTGAAAATGAAAGTGAAAAGGTTTATTGGCGGACTATAATCCCTACGACAAATATTAATAATACAATGACAGTTCACATACTAAGGATAGAAATATATACAATTAATTAGAAATAATACAGTAATGTCGAAGTTAAGTGGAGCTACAGACAGACGTTTTCGTACCATGAATTCTATAGATTAGACGACAAATAGCAGGACTCGTGGGTAGCTTCGATAATCGGGTTGGTTGATTTTTGAATTCTTTGCATTAGTCTGTTTTGAGCATGCCTTGTTACCTCCGGGAAGCTCGGGACATTGCGGGTAGCAAACAGTTGCGAAGCTCAGCATCTCGGGGGGAAGGGGGGGTAATTTATGTAGTAGTCTAAAAGACCCATTGTAGAGCAAATTTAGGGTTCTTCCAGAACCTTTTTTATAATTCACCCGGAGTTGCTGTCCGTATATATTACTGCAAAAAGTACAAAAAAGTGTCTCTAACTTGTACAGAACCGGAAGTTCCTTAGTCATATTTGCTTTAGCACAAAGGCTTCGAGATTTTCTTATATCTGAGTCATCACTCGAGAAGCTGGTGATAGTTTGACCCAAATATTTAAAATCTTGTACTTACTCAATTACTTCACCTCTCATTTTAAACTTAATATTAGCTGGCTGATTACATCTTTTAAGATGGAATTGCATAACCTTAGTTTTTGTAACATTATAAAGAATATCATGTTTCTGCGAATACACTTCGCAGACTTTTAGTAGCCAATCCAGATAAAAATAACAAAACCCAAACCCAAATTGTTTAAAAGTTGAAATAATTTTGTTTACATTAATAATTTGCCAGTTCAAAACCAGGAAAGTACCTCAGGCACTAAAGGGTTAAAGGTATCAGTTAATCAGTATTTCTTTAAGATGGTATCGTTTATATTAGCTGTACAAATAATGATTTTGAAGTTTCATAATTTATTTTACAAGTTCACACACACATTATATACATAATAAATTGTATATAAATTTCAATATTGCTTTGGTCCTTCAAACTATATTTATCCATCCATTTTCTGAAGGAAAGAAAGTTTATTGAAGCAAATGTTTTCCAGGAGCGCTATGAGAGGCTTCTGGATTTATACTTGGCACCAAGAAAGAGATACAGGAAGGTTGTTGCTGAAGCTAAAGTGAGTTGGATATAGATTTACTTTGACTGGAATAATTCGGTTATTGTTAAATGACCGTAGTTTGCCCAATTTCAACCTTAGCCTTTATTAACATGAAAAGTAAAATTATTTTTAAGAATTGAATGTGTTCTGAATTAATCTTTTTTCGTTTTAATTTAAAGTTCAATTTATAAAAATTTCATCAAATGGCTTTGTGCAAACTGAATTTGATAAAATGTTTTGCCACCCAAGTATTTTGATAGTTATTTCCCAGACTCCGTACTAAACGGACGCACTCACTGAGAGCACTCTGGATTTTTTTAACTTGTGGTGTACTGTGTTGGAAGTGGTGTAATGTATCGTATCTGCATTTTTGTGCGTGCGTGTGAATAGTTGAGTGCTTTTAAAAGTAGTGGATTTTAATAATAAGCCGTCCTCTACTTAATTCGCAATAATACGTGGGGGGTTGTCGTAGAACGTCGTAATACATTCTGAAACGCGTAGGTACGAAATAATACGGGTATTGCGGGTATTTAGTTTCCGATTGGTCGAGTGGGTTAATTCCTAATTTGGAGACGTCCTCTTAATACACAACGCATATGTATAAATATAATATTATATTGTATAGGCAATAGTTTATTTATGAAGAGAGTGGGGTGGAAATTTTATAATTTTGTGTATTTTATGAATAAAAGAATATATTTTATTTATTTTTGACACTGATCATCCGTATGAGGAGCAAATCTAAGCTTTTAGGTTTCCGTTTCCAACTTATAAATAATGTAACATTTCATTCTTTGTGCTAAAATTAGTCACATTTTTGACATTGTAAGGGGAAGGTTTAGGTCGACTGATGCCCGAGTTAGGTTAGGTTCTTTTTCCACATCACAACGTTCATAAATTATTTCCAATCCAATGCTGTAACTTTTATGCATGTGCAATAAAAATTTGGACTCCTCTAAACTAGGAATTTACCCCTCTGCTTAATTCCTCATACAAGGAAGGATGATGTTAGGCAAGTGATTCATACATTGAAGTCAAATAAAGCTGCTGGACCTGATAATACAGGGTGTCCCAGAATTAACTATCTATTTCAATGAAATCGGACAAATTTAATAAAAACTGACATAATTTTGTGTTTATTACTAAATTATGATACAAAAACAAATAGATTTATAAATCATAAGTCAAAACTTTATTGAGAAGTTTCAACATGTGCACCGTCTGTATCTCTGCAAATTTCAAATCTATCCTCAGCGCTGCGAAACACATTTTGAAGCATTTCAGGTGTTATCTCCCGCACTGCCAACTGGATGCGTTCTTTAAGTTCAGCTAAACTATTGATCTTTTGGCGATAAACCTTTGTTTTTATGAAACCCCATGCAAAGAAATCCAGGGGTGTCAAATCCGGAGAACGCGGAGGCCAAGGTCGAGGTCCTCCACGTCTAATCCACCGATTCGGAAGGCGTCTGTTGAGGTATTCTCGAACAATTAGAGCATAATGACATGGTGCTCCATCTTGTTGAAACACAACATTATCAAGAATGCCATCATCAAGAAGCTGTGGTTCGAGAAACTGCTGAAGCATATCAAGGTAGACGGTACCTGTTACAGTTGCTTCCGCAAAGAAGAATGGGCCATAAATTTGGATTTGGTCATTCCAAGCCACACGTTAACTTTTGGAGAGTCTCTCTGCCATTCTAAAAAAAAAACTGAAAAAATTATGAAAATTTTTTAGAAATTTATACATTTTTAACACACATTAAACATGATAAACATAAATAAAAGTGTGTTTTTAAAAAATTTGTCCGATTTCATTGAAATAGATAGCTAATTCTGGGACACCCTGTATATATGCTAGGATTCTCAGAGAAGGGGAGGAAAGTTTACCTGAGGCACTAACTGTTTTGTTTGCTACGTCTATTAATTATGTAGAAATACCAGATGAATGGAAAAAAGCAAATGTAATACCCATTTACAAAAAGGGTAGAAAGGAGGAGGTAGGAAATTATAGGCCTGTTAGTTTAACATCGTTGGTAGGAAAGATACTAGAAAAAATAAAGAATAATATTCAAGATCATTTGAAAAATTTTAAATCTTATTTCAAGTTCCCAACATGGATTTAGATCAGGAAGGTCTTGTTTGTCCAATCTCTTAGACACTTTAGAGTTTGTTAACCAATCATGTAGATTATGCAAATGTTGATGATGTTTATTTGGATTTTAGTAAGCTATTTGATAAGGTTCCACATAGGAGACTTCTATATAAATTAAAAGCTCATAGGATATTGGGGTCAGTTATAAATTGGGTAGAAAATGGTTAGAAGACAGAACACAAGAGTAATTCTAGGTGGCAGAAAGTGAAAAGTGCGGTGCCACAGGGATCAGTTTTATATCCATTACTCTTCATTTTATATTTAAATGATTCAGAGAAGGGAGGAGGTAGTAAAGTTTCTAAATTTGCGGATACAGAAGTAGTTTCCCCAGTTACAAATATAGAAAATTCTTATAAACTGCAAAAAGATCGATAGATTAAATGCTTGGGCTAGTAAATGGCAGATAGAATTTAATGTTGAAAATGCAAAGTCATCCATTTTGATAAAAATAATGAAAACTTTAGTTATGAGATGCAAGAGAACTGGTTAGAGGATGTTAGACAGGAAAAAGATCTTGGCGTTATAGTTAGTAGTGATCTAAAATTTTCTAAACAGTGCTTAGAGGGTAGAAATAAAGCAAATAAAATGCTAGGTATTACTAAAAGGAATGTTAGTTACAAAAGTAAGGAAGTCGTTTATAAATTATATAATTCTTATGTTAGGCCTCACTTAGAATACTGCATTCAAGCTTGCTCCCCTCGCCCTCGCCTATATTTGCCCCAGTTACAAATATAGAAAATTCTTATAAACTGCAAAAGGATCTTGATAGATTAGTTGCTTGGGCTAGTAAATGGCAGATGGAATTCAATGTTAAAAAATGCAAAGTAGGGTGTCTCATTAATACATAGAATTTTTTTTTTTTTCGATTTTCTCTTGCTCGCGAATGCTGCCCCGATTTCAATAGGCATAGAGGTTCTAAAAATCGAAAAATGATGGGAATCGAACAGTATTTAGAGGTCACTCAAGTTTAACACTTTCTTGTAGCTATTTAGGAAAAAAAAGAAATTTCTATCATTCTCTTATTCTCTTTATTTCTGAACAAAAATGAAAATAAACGAAATGCACCTTTCATTAATTGAAATAAGCGCGTATAAATGGATTGTTTTCATCATCAATCTGTCCTACACTACTTGATTTTACTCTTCAAGCTCTCCTTCGTCTTGACGGGGATCAACTTCTGGTGAGCCCGAACCACCTTGAGGACGAATTGCTTCTGCTTCTCATCACGCGTGATGGTGGAATTGAATCTTTTCATCAAAGCGATACCACGCTCGGCGACGTCATTGACCACCTTCAGGGCTTTCACCCTCTTTTGCGCCGTGATCCAATCCTGGTCATTGATCCAATCCTCTGGATCTTTCATGAGGAAGGTGGGAGACTCAGATTCTGGAAGGATCGCGCGGAAGAAGACTTCTTTTGTTCTCCGGGTGACGAAGAGCTCGATGGATTGCTGTGGATTGAAGTTCTTCGGATCGATCCGCTTGAGTCCTTTCTTCGTGGCGGGGGATTGAAGTCGTTGGACCATCTTTAGCTTCGTGTCCTTTGGAATGCGGTCGTCAAAGAAACCAAGCCCCACGAGATCCTCTGAGAGGTACCACAGGTGCCTTTTCAAGGCCATGGATGCAGTGTGGCTGACTTCCTTGTCAGGGTAGGCCTCGAGCAGGCGAAGGAACTCTAGGTCGTTCAGTGGAGCTCGATTCGAGACCATTGCCTCATTCCACTGCTTCACGTACGCGAGGGAGATGAACAAACACAGCCGCCGAAGTCCTCCTTCTTCCCTGGCTGTCAGGTCCAGTTGGTGACGGAACATGAAAATCTTGAGGGCATAGATGGCTTTGGCCATCCATCTGGCGTGGTGATAGGCCCCAGGCTGACGAAATCCCCCCTGGACCTGACCGCCAAGGAAGCGGTAGGAAAGGATGAGGAGTTCACGGTAGTCTTCTCGGGGATGTGTGCCGTGGGAAAGCGTCTGCTGCAGGTATTTCTTCATGGAAGACGCTTGATTTGCCCAGTTGTCAGTTGTTGGGATTGCTTTCGTCACCGATGGACAAGAATGACCCTTTGTCAATGGAGGCCCACCGCTGTTGAAATCTTTTGAAGAGGAGAATGTCAGGGGAAGAGGACGGCCCCAGACATCGCACGAAGACATCCTTGAGTAAGATCTCCAAGACGTGGTGACGGCAAGCCAACCACAACATGGGACGGCCAAACTCCTGCTCAATGCGAACGCAAGCACCTTGGATCATCCCAGCGTTCACAGCTGTGGTGTCGAATCCCAGTCCAATGATTTGCTCCGAAATGCCAAAAGCCTGGACTTCCTGGAGTACGGCTGCAGCCTGTTCTTTTCCAGTGCCGTCCACCGCAACGGGTACACCAAGAAGCTCCTCGACTCCATCGCCCGTCACCACAACAGCAATCCGGTCAACCTCCTCCTTCTCCTTGGCGATATCTTCCAACAGTTTCCCATCCCAGTGCAAGACTAAAGGACCAGAAGCTTCGAACTTTCGGGTCAACTCTTCTCCCATCTCCTTTCGGATCTTGTTCCGTGTTCGATGAACAGTTGCTGGCGAGATTACCAGGTCATCCAGGTCATGACCCAAACTCTGAGCTGCTGCTGCTGCAAAGGACGACGTTGCTTGTCTCACGGACATGTTGTCGTGATCCCAAGCAGCGATGAGATTCGGGTCCGTGAGGGCATTCATTCGCCTTTTCTTTTGAGTCTGGGCCTTGCTGGTGCTGGGCGCTTGGTACGTCTCGTCGTCATCATCCTCGTCTTCCGTGTTCATTTCAGTGCTGCTACCATCCACCTCCAAGATCGCTACCTCCATGAGCTGTGTCACCCCAGCATCCCATTTACTCTTCCTAGCCGTGGCTGCAAGATCCCTCTTCCGCTTCAAAGCTTTCTTCTTCGCTGTCTTCTGGTCCACCCCCGCAAGACTTGACGACATCCTGTCTTCCCTCTGCGAGGTGAGAAAATCCTTGTCCTCCTGAGGGACCTTGGAGGAGGATAGCGCGGAGGAGTGAGCCACGTCAAACACGTCTTCCAAATCCGACTTGAACATCCCCTCCTTGTACGGTAACCCTCTTGCGGCTTTGTCCTGTTCTTCTTGAGTGCGTCGTAGGTATCGATCAACTTCGCCAGCTTCTCCCCTGCGTACATCTTGGTGGTAGTTGGTATGTTGGCCTTCTCCCAGATGGGCCAGATGGTTTCCACCACCAGGCGAATGCTCTCCGATTTGGTCTTCCTTCCCTCTTGGTCTTGGTGGTGGTGGAAGTAAAGGAGCAGGCATTGCTCCTTCGATGGAAGTCGTGGACAAACAATCGCTGCAATTGGGGCCTTGTCCAGCAACCACAACTGGTTTCCTGCTCTAGTAACCATCACCTGCGAAAGAGAAGAAAATCTTGTATAAGTGAAACAGAAGTGGCGAACTTGAGTGACCCCTAAAAATCCTCCTACAGCTGTCAAATTTTGTGATAACAATCCTTTATAAAGGTGTAATACGGGCAAGCGTCGCCCCGACCCGAAATCCTCCATTCGTATATTTGAGACACCCTAATGCAAAGTCATCCATTTTGGTAGAAATAATGAAAACTTTAGTTGCACATTTAGTTAGCTACTTGAGATTGATGTTTTGCAGGATTCTATTATTATTAGCTCATGACTTGGATAACCTCGATAGACCCCAGTGGCTTCGTTTTCCAAGTGAAATGTAATTTAATGTAATGAAATTGGATGCTTCTCAACTTCGCGCTTGATTACAGATATCTGCCATCTTATCTGTCACTTTTCTTATAGCTCCTTTATCACTTCGCTCCCTCAGTTTGGTGCCCTCCGCTACAAACTTCTTTACAGTTCGATGATCTCTACCTAACTGCTGCGCAGTTTCAATAAATTTGATATTTTCAGCAAGTAGCTTGACTATTTGTTTTTTCAGTTGGGGTAAAATCCTTCTTACATATTTTTCAATAAAACGAGGCAATTATTTTCATTATTAGAATATTTTATCGAAATGAATACCATCACTACTGTTATATATAGTGATTATTTGCTAAAATTTCATTGAAATTGGTGAAAAACTTTTGAAAACATTCGAGAAAATGTATTTTGCTTAATTTAGAACGCAGTGTAAGTAAATTCTTGTAATAACGAGTTTGTGTACACGATGGCTGGCAGGCAGCTAGCGAGCGTAGAGGAGGAAGTAAATTTAGGAGTTCGCGTAACAAAGGACTTAAAAGTTAAGAAGCAGTGCCTAGAGCAGAGCTTTCCAAACTTTTCAAGTTGGCGACACACTATTTAAGCATAAAAATTTTCACGACACATTAATCAATATTTGTTATCAAATATCAGATAATTTTTCAGTAGGTGGTTTATCTTGTAGCCGATTTTGTTGATACAAAAATCAAAATTTTCAAAATACAAAAAAATTGAAAATAATTAACTAAATTTGGCGACACACCTGGGAGGTATTGGCGGCACACTAATGTGTCGCGACACACAGTTTGGAAAGCTCTGGCCTAGAGTCTTGCGCAAAAGCCAATAGAATGTTAGCCTTCATTGCACGTAATTTCGAATTTAAATCCAAAAGTATTATATTGCCGTTGTAAAAGTCTTTAGTTAGGCCCTACTTTGGATACGCTGTACAAATTTGGTGTTCCTATTTGCGCGAAGACGTAGAGAGGTTAGAAAGGGTACAGCGTCGCGCTACGAAAATGGTTTCGTCACTCCGTAATAAATCTTACGAAGATAGGCTTAGAGAATTAGACTTGTATTCTCTTGAGACTAGGAGATTGAGGGGGGAGCTTATAGAGGTTTTTAAGACCATTAACAAATTCGATATATGTAAATTTTAGCAATTTATTTACTTTCGATAATAATAATAATATCCGAAATAACGGCTTTAAATTACGTGGTAGGTGCTTTGTTACCAATATCGCCAAAAACTTTACACTCCAAGTAATTGAAAATTGAAATAACCTTCCCGCGTCCGTCGTGAATTCTACTAGTGTTAATATGTTTAAAAATCGGCTGGATAGATATTTCATAAATACCAGTATTGTCTAATTCTCGACTGAATAATCTCTCTCTCTCTCTACCTACCTACCTTCTTCCTTCTTACGGACTAGCCTTAGAGTGGACTTTAGAATCTTTGTTAGTCCTTGCTTCTGTAGATCTGTAGTTATTTACGAGCCCAGAAAATCTTTTTGCCAAAACAATACAATGTTTGGAATTCATTTTGTAAATTTTTTGTTAGGGATATGAAATGAGCAAATAGGAGAAAGTGTTTAAATTACCTACAAATAATAATCTTCCTTCTAAATAAAACGAAAAGCGCTCCTTAGCAGATTTTTTTTTTATCTAAATTATACCAAGCAAGAGTTTTTCTCAAGTTCATTTGTTACCTCATAATAAAATTTTTGTCGCAGGATTTTCTGCCCAAACTACCTGATAAAAAAGACTTGCGACCTTATCCTACGTTGGAGGCCATCAAATTCGAAGGACATCGTTCCATTATCCGAACCATTTCAGTTCATCCAGGAGGGAAGTATTTGGCATCAGGTTCCGACGATCACACAGTCAGAGGTAAAAACAAAATGTGATTAACATCACTATCAGAAATTTTGTTAATCGGACTCGTAATTATTTTAAATGTTTCATTTTTTTTTACTTTTAATATATTTACAAAATTAATTTGCGAATGTATAAAACTATTAAATATTAGAAGACAATGATTTTGCGACTTAAAGAATTGTAAAATAGACATTTTGTACAAGAGACCAGTAATTTTGATCCAAATATTTTTCTTCTGTGCTACCATTGAAAAAAAAAAAAAAAAAAAATTCAGATCATTTGACTTCTAAATTCAGGGATGGAAACTTAAATTTTTTAAGTACATTTTTCAATACAATACGCAATTATGTCCTCAACCAAATACATTTGGAGGGACTATACTGGATTGCACTTGTCCTTTCGTTCATTTTTAACCGCTCAACATAAATTGTTGAAAATTCAGCCACACATGGATAATCACACGACTAATTGTCATTAGCGAAAATTAGGTTCTGCATCAAAGGTCAAGATCGCAAATGGAGATCAAAGGTCAAATTGAGTTTCGCGTGTCCGGGCTGTAACTTTTGAACCGCCGAACATAAATTAATGAAACTTCACACGTACATGGATCATTACAAGACGGTGTCACGAGCAAGAATCGGGTCCCTGCACCTGCATCCAAAGTCAAGGTTATAAATAAAGATAGAGGTCAAACTGACGTACACTCCATAACTTTTGAACCACTCAACATAAATTAACGAAACTTCACATACATATGGATCACCGTAACACGATATCTCATGCACAAGAATAAAATACCGCATCAAAAGTCAAGGTCGCAAATAGAGGTCAAAGTTCAAATCATAAGTTTTGAGCTGCTCAACAGAAAATGATAAACTTCATACACGTATCATCACAAGATGTGTCGCGAGCAGTAATCGGGTTCTTGCACCAAAGGTCAGTGTCACAAATATTGGAGGGGACATTGATGATGATCCAACATAGTTCTCTCTGCAATCGATATTAGTACTTTTTCAATCCTATATAAATTCAATATCAATAGTTTTCATTTGGTTGCTAGATACTCTGTCGCAAAAACGTGATATGCAGGTGTATCAGATCCTAATGGAGTTTTCAGGTCGTGTGCGTGCATATGACCCCCCCAATGTATTACAAATTTTTAGTGTTTTGTTTATTGCCACATCACTATATTTCAATACTGATAAATTTAATATTTGTGATAACAGTATCCAATACGAAGAAAATCTTCAACAATTCAGTTTCCATCCCTGCTTTTAAATAGTGGTATTTGAAGTAGGGTTGCACCGATTAATCGGTTGACAATCGGTAATCGGCCATATCGGCCATTTGCCGATTAATCGGTCATCGGCTTTTTTTTGCCGATTAATCGGTTTTCATACTCGGTCATCTTTGTTTATTACATTACAGAAATTGCATTCCTGGTTTAAGAATTTCAGTTATCCTAGACATGGAATGAACTTAAATAATATTTTGCTTGTTTTTTATTAAATATTTTCTACCAATTTGCATTGTTTGGAGAATAATAGGCAGAGTATTATTGAATTAATTTACTCCATTATCACTCCATTTATTAAAACAAAAAAATTGAGATGGAAACATTGCATAGGGTGCATTTGCAAATAATTTTGTTATTTTTATCTACTTTAAAGTATTTCCATGCAATGCTTGGAGCCATAAGGGCTTTATGTTATTTAAATTTGTAACAAAAATATAAAATTTCTTGGCAACTTTCATTAAAATGCTTCATTTAATCTGTAAAAGAAATTAAAGAATTAGAATATGTAAATAGTTCTAAAAATATTAGATTAATATTAGATAAAAAAATATTAGATATTAGGCCTACGTTTTATATTGTGTGCTCCTATTTACCAGTATAATAGGTATAAGCGGCGTAATTCAGTAACCATATAGTGCTATACACTTATACAGTATATAAAAAGAATTATCGGCCGATAATTTTAGGCCGATTAATCGGTAATCGGCTAATTTGCTTATCGGTGCAACCCTAATTTGAAGTAGAGTTTCTGTTTGTTTGGATCAGTATCATTAATCTTCATTTTTCCCTAGTATGGGAAATCGGCACGGGACGTTGTCTGCAAACATTTGAGGTAGAGGCGGCCGTGAAGAAGGTGAGCTGGAACCCCAACCCGAAGCTTTTCTTACTGGGCATTGCCATGGGAACGATGGTAGTCTTCTTAAATCCAGAGACTTATCTGACTGATAAGATCGTCGTACAACAGACGAATGCCATTTTCAGGGAAGAAGTGGACCAAGGCGACTACATTAGTAAGATTTAATTTCTTCATTAAATCGTGTAGCTATGTATAATTGCATTATAAATATCATCCATAAGTATTAAGCGATTTGACTACCCTATGCAGAAGGGGAAAAAAAAAAAGAGTAATATACCATTAGTTTATGAGAGTCGGGAAACTGTATCGTAAAGTAGGTATGGCCCAGTGCATTCCGACTTCGGTAACCGGTGGATGCCTGAAAAACGTAGGTGTGTGTTTATCCCCAAAATAGTGAATAAATTTTTAGAATTTCGTGAACGAGTAAACTAGGATGTGACTACTCCTCCGTCGTATAACCACATCACGAAGTTGTACTTAAGTTTTTAATTTCAAACAAGGCTAAGCGTGTTGTTGTTTCTCAAAGAACGAACGCCTTTGACTTTGAGGAAGCGGAGATCCTACTCGTAACTTAAAAGATAAATATAGGAATGTACCGTGCTGTTAAAGAAAACATTTTCTTGAAATTGTGTGTAAGAATTTCGCGAGCAACTGTTTTGCCCCCACACCACAGACGCATTTTCGACATAAGAAAAATAAAAGTTCCTCACTTACAAACTTTTTTTTTCCCCCCGCCCCTATAGCTCCACAGAGAATGCAAACGGCTGTAACTTGGCGCAAACCCACAGATAAAGAATGGGCCAAAGGGTACAGGGTAGTTCTGGATCACTTTAAGGAAGTAAAAGAGGCGAGTTTAATTTTTTGTTTTTCCAAACTTTAAATCCTGTAGTTCTGATTGGGAAGATATTTCTAACGCAGTATTACTGTTTTAAGAATAATACGCGAAAGCGCCGTGTTCATTTAATCCTTCGTTTAATACTTAACTAAATCAGGAGGTTGAGTGCAAGATGAGAAGCAAATTTTAGTGGGGCTGTTTTTAAATAAAACCTTTGTTTTTCTTCCAATAGATTGTGTGGCACCGGCAGGGAGATTATTTTGCCACTTTGATTCCGGAAGGGTTCCATCGTTCGGTCATCATGCACCAACTAAGTAAATGGCGTTCCCAGCTGCCATTCCAGAGGAACAAAGGAAGGGTGCAGACGGTAGCCTTCAACCCGAAGCAGCCACAGTTGTTCGTTGTAGTAAGTGTTAGATTTAATTTTTTTAGGTTAATCACCAAATAAATTTTTTTCTGGTTTGATCGTTAAGGTATTTTACACTTAACTTTCGTTGCGACTGCCATAAGCATCATTTTACTTTAGTTTTTGAAGCTTTATTTATACTGTAATTTGTTCTCTGTTAATGTCTTCATTTGAAAAATTCAAGAAACTTTATTCAGAAGAAGTGAATACAACTTGCATAAAGTTTTACAATATTATTCAGTATCTTTTTTTGTGTACAATTTAGATATCTGATATGACATTAATATATTTAAAGTATTATCATCTAATTTAAAATAATCTAATCATTATTGAAAGTATTTCCTTTCCTAACAGACTCAAAGCCACATCCGCGTGTACGATCTGAAACGACAGGGACTGCTGAAAAAGATCCAAGCGAACAGTCGTTGGGTGTCGTGCATCGCTGTCCATCCCGGCGGGGAACATTTCGTGATCGGCGGCTACGACAGGAGAGTTAATTGGTGAGAACGTTTTCTTAATAGACTTTTTCGACCTCGTTAAATGATTAATTTTGATTGGAATGATCCTCTCTCCTGTGAGGACTAAGTAGAGGCCGTTTATCAACGTCTGACATACCAGCTGAAGATAGTATCCTATCTCACTCTGTTCCGGCTTCGGCTCAAACTAGATTGTGTGTCAGTCCTCCTTATTTTAATTGTCAGACCCAATCCAAGGAAATGTTAAAACATGTTAACAACAAGGTGTGGAAGGTCTGTAGGTTTTCCTGTGGTATTTACTTATTTATAAGGTACACCCATTCCGACAATAACAAGGCGAGTTCGAAGCGGAAAATGTTTTCGTAGCTTCAAAATTTTTTCTTTTTAATGAAGCAAAATTTTGAAATACTTTTCTGAACCGAAAGAGTCGATCAAACCTTTAATTTTTATCCTTTAACATAATTTCCAAAAAATTCTTTCAATTCTTTTTTCAAGGTTTGAAATGGAATGCACTAAACGACCTCACTTAATGCGGTACCATTCAACAGCAGTACGAAGCATCAATTTCCATCGCAAGTACCCTCTTTATGCTTCTTGTTCGGACGAAGGCAGATTGATTGTAACTCATGCAATGGTTTACGAGTAAGTGATTTCGATTTAAGCTTTGTTTGGAATCGAATGAGAGTTGTTTGCCTATTGTCTCGCCTCCTTTTCATTTTTTCCGTATTAATCTAAGCAGGAGTGAATTGCTTCGTACGATAATCGGTCTTATTCCTTTATTCTCATATCCGGTTAAACATAGTATATGATAGTAACTTTCTTCTGTAATTATCATTCTTTTTTTTCCAGCGATTGGCTCAAAGACCCTTTGATTGTTCCTCTGAAACAGCTCAAAGGACACAAGAAGTTTGACGATTTGTACGTTTTAGACGTGGCTTGGCATCCGTATGAACCTTATTTGTTAACAGCAGGCGCCGATGCCACGATCAGGCTTTGGCACTGAGACGTGTTAAATTTATCATGATCTTTAAAAACTTTGTCCACTTTGTCTTTTTTTTTTCCTTGAATGTGTCCGTCGTTTCGTTTAGAGGAAATTATCCTGTCGGTATTAATAACAATGTAGTAAAATTCGTGAATCTGGTATGTAGAACGATTCAAGAATTCTTTCCAAAAAGTGAGACATACTGTATATGTACGTAAAAATATCGCGCGTTTCACAAAACATGAAACAAGAAAGCAAAAACAGCCTGGATATTGGTGCCTATCGTGAGCGTTCCCATTCCGTATTACAATATTACAAGAAATTTGCATTACCGTAGTCAAGTTTATTAACGTTGAAATTTAAACTAATTTTAAAATTCCTTAATAAACCAATAGACTGTGGTGCTTTTTAGGAGAAAAGTGAAAAGCTGTCGGTAAATGGAAATGAAGGTTGGTTTTATTTCCTTATGATGTTTAGGTGAAAAAATTTTCATTTTGAAATTTCGTATATAATGACCTCAGTAAATATGGATAACATTGTTCTCAAATTCGTGGCTAATCGTGCAGGAGAACACGCTTCTGGAATGGTTGGATGGTTAAAAGAAAATTGAAGTTACTGAAAATGTGGAAATTTCAAATAAAACATTCACAGTTTTTATTACGTCTATACAGAAACTGTATGAGCTCCGTTGGAATTTGTGATATTTGAATGGGTAGGAACTGGATGTTTAACAATGGAAGACTAAAATCCTCTAGTAGTGCCGCGAGAGAAAAACCTGGCATTAGGGTGTCTTGAACCAGGAAAGGTTGGGCACCGCTGATCTAGGCAGTCATGTTCCCATTATAACTTAATTTACATAAAAGATTTTGAACAAAAGCCTTTAGGTCAGTGAGAGCTTAACGTTTACTTTAATGTAAAAATGTACGAGGGCTACTCCATATATTTTGCCCCACTTTTTTTTTTTCTTTCCAAGTTTCCTTGTAAGTTCCAGAAATTTGTACACAAGTAGTTACATACCTTTTTTACAAGTTTTATTTTTCCACATAGTCTCCATCCTTTTCGACGGCTTTCCTCCACCTCCAAACAAGGACCTTTATTCCTTGTTGGTAAAGTCCGCTGGGTTCCGCTGGAGCCACCTCTTACCTCCTCAACAACCTCATCGTCACTCTGAAACTTTCTTCCACGAATAGCATCCTTCATTGGTCCAAACAAATAGAAGTCTGAAGGTGCTATATCCGGGTACGGAGGGTGGGGTAACACAGTCAAGCGCATTTTTGTGATGGCCTCTCCTGTTTGCAAATTGTTGTGTGGTCTTGCGTTATCGTGCAAAAGAAGGTCTTCCAGTTTTCTCTGGTCGAACTCGTTTTATGTCTGGAGTTTCTGTAGGTAGCAATATGCCTCTGAGTTGATTGATTGTTCTTTCTCATAATGTTCACCAGAATCACCCCTTTAATGTCCCAGAAGATGGTGGCCATAACCTGCAGAGGGAGCCATTGTGAACTTTTCTTGCGTGGGGAGTCTGCGTGATGCCACTCCATGGATTGCGTTTTGTTTCCGGTTGAAAGTAGTGTACCCAAGTCTCATCCCCCAGTCACAATTCGTGAAAGGAAGTCATCCCCTTGTGTGTCGTATCGAACCAACGACTCGGAAGCAATTTCTTTTCTTTGGGCTTTCTGATCTTCACTCAGTTCGCGAGGAACAAACCGTGAACACACTTTTGGGTGTCCCAGTTGCTGAATTATCGTATTCACACTTCCTTCATTAATTCGTAGCTCCAGTGATAGCTCCTTATATGTGACGCGCCAATTTGATTGAATGATGCTGTTAGCACGTTGCACAGTGTGAGATGTCACAGCCGATGGCGGGCGACCGCTGCGTGGCTCATCATCGAGGCTGCTCTCTCCGATGATCTCGCACGTTTAGACCACCGTCCAACTGTGCTTCGATCAACAACAGCATCGTCATAACGTTTTGTAGACGTTTGTGAATATTTCCAACTGTTCCTTCTGTGCGATTAAGAACTCGATAACAGCTCTGTTTACGACGCACATCACTGTCAGACGCCATTTTCGAAACTGCGTTAACCATCGGTTTTATACAAGGAGGGGAGGTTCAAACTGGAAAAATCTGGTTATGCGAAGCGCAGAAAGTTCAAACTTACGGCCCAAAAGGCATTTCAGCCCCATGACCTATTATTTACCTAAGAAAAAAGGGTGAGGCAAATATATTGAGTGCCCCTAGTAGTAACATAATTAGATGTATATTTATTCATCAGGCTTAGGTCTAAGATTCGATGTAAGCACCATCATTGTCTCTGCAAATCTCAAATCTGTCCACTGCATTGCGGAACACACATCAAACATCTCTGGGGTTTATTTTAGTGACTGCTGCGACAATGCTGGTCGCAGATCCTGCAGGTCTGTAACTCTTGTTTTGTAAACCTCAGACTTTATAAAGCCCCATGCAAAAAGTCTAATGGTGTTAAATCCGGAGATCATGTTGCCCAGAGCCTGTTTCCACCACGTCCAATTCAGCGATTTGGTAAAAGCTCATCAAGGTACGCCCGAACGATGTTTGCATAGTGACATGGAGCTCCATCTTGTTGAAAGACAACAGTGTCGAGAATGCCATCTGAACGAAGCTAGGGTTCAAGAAACTACTGAAGCATGTCAAGATAAATTGGCCCTGTTACCGTAGCTTCTGCAAAGAAAAAAGGTACGTAAATCTTCGATCTTGTCATACCTAACCAGACATTAACTTCAGGAGAATATATCTCCCATTCGTAGAACTAGGTTCGTTTTTCACTGGCTCAGATACGGCAATTATGTCGATTAACCTTTCCGCATGTGTGGAATGTTGCCTCGTCGCTGAAGAGAATGTGGTTTAATAAGCTTTCGGTATGAACTTCTCAATCAATTCCGTGCACATGGCGGCTCGTCTTGGATAACCCTCACCGTGTATCTCGTGTAGCACTTGAATATGGTAACTTTTCTTTTTTAATGTTGATTTTAAAATCGTTAGAAAAGTCGTTTTGATATGCTTATTCTACGTGATGCTGTGCGAGTTGACATTCTTAGATTTGTTTCAAAGGCCTCTCTTACCAATTCGACATTTTCTTGAGAGGTATCTGGACGTCCAGATCTTGCCTCATCATGAACAGATCCTGTTCTTTTAAATTTATTGACCAGCTCGTGAATTGCTTTGTTTGTAGGTCCTGGTTTGTGAAATCATCTTTCGAATTTTTCTTGAATTTCTTTGCACTTCTTCCCTTGGATACGTAGTGTTACTAACTTAATACCATCACGTTCTTGTACATCCATCATCATCTATGGCCTGTCGAAAATAAAACATATCATTATTTCAGCAAAATATATAGGGACTTTTGGACCACCCTGTATTTATATATACCTTGTAACCACTTTGTACTGGTTCCTCGCAACGACTTCACTCGCTCGCTCACACTCATGCACACGCTCACACACACACACACGCGCGCGCGCGCACACACACACACACATATATATGATGTAAATCCACAAGGAAAAAGAAAAATGATTCCAAGCCCTTTCGTGTATTCAGAAGTACACCTCGTCAGGGAATTCTTTGACGAGTTGTACTTCTGAATACACGAAGGGCCTTGGAATAATTTTTTTCTTTTTCCTTGTGGATTTACATCATTCACTCATTTCACGTGTTTAATTGTGAAATTCATCCCATATATATATGGGATGAAGTCAATAAGGAGAAGTCAATAGCTTTGATATATATATATATATATATATATATATATATATATATATTTGTCATTTACCATTACTTATTCGGACTATAGTGGATTTAATTATCCCAGAAGAGTTCCTTGTTCCATGCACGGTCTGTGTGTATTATATATATATATATATTAGGGCACAATCAACCAGAGACGTCTCTCTCTAAAGTTGGTGGAGAATTAAGTGTAGGAGGAAGCGTTTAAACAAACTCCGTAAGGTTACATTATAATGTTATTTTCTTAAATTATGTACGTATATGTGAGGACATTCTTTAACCCTGAGTGTATTGAGAACTTTGTCCAAACTACTTTTAAACATGTTTTAGATGTTTTAAGTTCCATTTTAAAACCATTATTTTTTGTCGGATTGGTATTAAATAATGATATCATAATTTCTGTAGTGTACTCTGTCTATTCCACTGTGCATCTTGACAACTTGAAGAGGCTGACAGCGCAACCTCCTAGTCTTGAAGGTAAACAGATTTAAGCGGTCTAATAATAATCTTCGTTGGTAGTTTTGCAGCCTCACTGAAGGGATCAGTTTTGTGGCCTTTACTTCTACCCTTTCCAAACTTTCCAACCTTATTTTCTTCTTTTAACCCCTTACTCTTTCCTTTCTCTCGGGCTAACCTTAGAGTGGATCTTAGAGTCTTTGTTTGCCTTAGTTTCTGTAGATCTGTAGATCCTTCCTAAGAAGAGTCTGGCTTCATTTCAGTTGAAAAAGTTCCATTTTTGCTGAATTATTCCCAATTTCTTGACAGTTAATACTGCCTACAGTTAATTAATTTACCCAGATTACCCACGAGACAAGTTAAAACTAATGAAAATTATGGTAAGTTGATCCAGGTTAATCCAAACATAGGCCTACTATATGCCATGAGTTATCGATGTTTGGCCCTATCAGTCTGACTGACACATGAATTGACCATGTTCTAGAAACTGTAGCCTAATAAGGATTTAATTTTATGTAGGCAATTGTAGATCAAAGCTAAGAGACTTTGAACCAAAGTTAATTAAGTGGTAAAATTACTATACAGCAAATTCTTTAAGGTAAGTTACTGCACAAGTTGTTGGCAGCACGTTTGGCATCTCGTATGCTATTTAAAATAGGTCATATGTTAGTGGTATTTCTTGCACTATAGAAATGATTTTATACCACTAAAAACTGTCGGAGCAAGCAAGTGTAGTTTACATCCCCCTGTGGTGCCTAGTGTAGTTAATTTACCCAGATTACCCACGAGACAAGTTAAAACTAATGAAAATTATGGTAAGTTGATCCAGGTTAATCCAAACATAGGCCTACTATATGCCATGAGTTATCGATGTTTGGCCCTATCAGTCTGACTGACACATGAATTGACCATGTTCTAGAAACTGTAGCCTAATAAGGATTTAATTTTATGTAGGCAATTGTAGATCAAAGCGAGACTTTGAACCAAAGTTATTAAGTGGTAAAATTACTATACAGCAAATTCTTTAAGGTAAGTTACTGCACAAGTTGTTGGCAGCACGTTTGGCATCTCGTATGCTATTTAAAATAGGTCATATGTTAGTGGTATTTCTTGCACTATAGAAATGATTTTATACCACTAAAAACTGTCGGAGCAAGTGTAGTTTACATCCCCCTGTGGTGCCTAGTGTAGTTTACGTTCTCCTACATTATCCTAGTATAGTTTACATTCCCCTACATTATCCTAGTGTAGTTTGCGTTCCCCAACTTTGTCCGCGTGTACCCATTAAAATAAATTAAAATTGACGATTGGTTAGGTCAAGTCATAATATTTTCTTTAGTTTTAACGTTTTATTTGATGGATTCATTTAAAAATGTCTCCTAAAGATCCTAGTGTAATTTACGTTCCCCAACTCTGAGAGTGTAGCTTGTGTCCCCTTTTGCGTCAGCGAGACGTAAAACACTTGCTCCAAAATTTCCGTTAGACCTGTTAAACTATAGTTATACAGGCTCTGTAGAATCATTTGATATTATTGTGAGACCAAAGCCTACTTGTATCGGAAAGAAAAATTCACCCTCGCATAAAGATGTAAATTTATACCAAAGATTTTGAGCAGAAAACGAGAATGATAGTTTACTACTTATTATAAACTCACGAGGCATTACATTTTAAACTCAACTTCATTAATTTTGATGGTTTTTATTTCGTAAGTTTATTGACCGCTTAACTTTTCTGTATGTCACAAAAGTGTATGAAAATTCGTAGAAGTTTGCAAGGACTAGATTAGTCCGCAGATCAACGTGACCTAAATTATTTTTTCTAATAAATTACAGCCTCATGCCCGAAGGACAGTTATGTACGTTGTAATTACCTAACTATTTTACATAAGCTTATAGCCTAACTTGAAGTATACTAAATATATTTAGGATATCAATTTAAAAATATTTACTGTATGCTTGATTAATTTCCCTCAACGACTGGACCTTTTCATAAAGTTCCAGATCAAAGCTCCGAAGGTCTGCCCCAACCCTGCTGTTTGCGGTTAAACTAGGCCTTGGAACTGCTTCTCGTTTTTCCTTGTGGTTTGCGTCATTTATTTATTTCACATGCTTAATTGTGAAATAACCGTTTACATATGTGAGTCTTCCTGCCCTCTGGCGTCTGCAGTCTGAAGCAAAATCTGCTAACATGAGTCAGTAGTTGGTTGGAGGGTTTAAAAGGAGGGTGTGTTTTTGCAGTACGTATAAATCTCTGAAATGGAACAACGCGCGTTCGGAGACGAACGAAATTATTAAAACAGCTTTTGGAAATGATGCTCTCAATGTAGCTAACGCTTACAAATGGCACAAAAAGTTTAAAAATGGAGAAACATCGCTTGAAGACAAGAAACGCAGTGGCCGCCCTTCCACTTCTCGTCCGGATGAAAATGTCCAACAGATTCGATTTCTGGTACGAGCAAATGTTTCTCCATTTTTAAACTTTTTGTGCCATTTGTAAACGTTAGCTACACTGAGTGCATCATTTCCAAAAGCTGTTTTAATCATTTCGTTCGTCTCCGAACGCGTGTTGTTCCATTTCAGAGATTTATACGTGCTGCAAAAACACACCCTCATTTTAAGCGCTCCAACCAACTACTGACTCATGTTAGCAGATTTTGCTTCAGACTGCAGACGCCAGAGGGCAGGAAGACACATATATAAATGGTTATTTCTTAATTGCATTCATTTGTCCGTAGCAATAAATTATCGATAGTTTTTGATCACTCCTCGTGGTATATATATATATATATATATATATATATATAATATATATATATATACTGTGTATATATATATATACTGTATATATATATATACTGTATATATATATATACTGTGTATATATATATATATACTGTGTATATATATATATACTGTATATATATATATACTGTATATATATATATATATATATATATATATATACACACAGCGTGTCCCAAAGAAATGTATACCCACTTTGTTCGATAATACCAGCTATGAGGATAATAAATATATTACTTTTTATATGTTTTGTAATAAAGAATTTTCTCCTGAATCTAAATATGTAATTATTTTTATTAAAAATTGAAAAACAAAAAAGTTACAGATGTTTAAATTATAATTATTATTTTCGAGACTTCATGTGCGATATTTTCTAATATTTTTGCACGTATACGAGATAAGTTTGAAACCGACGGCACTGTGCAAAACTTACAAAAACAACGTTCTGGAAGACGTCGAACATCTTAGATAAAGTGTCATTTAACCATGAATTTGTAAATTTTTTGAATTAACTAATAATTACAACATTTATGCTTCAATATCAACACTAAACATAAGTATCTCAAAACAGTCGGTTAAAATATTAGAAAATATCGCACATGAAGTCTCGAAAATAATAATTATAATTTAAACATCTGTAACTTTTTTGTTTTTCAATTTTTAATAAAAATAATTACATATTTAGATTCAGGAGAAAATTCTTTATTAAAAACATATAAAAAGTAATATATTTATTATCCTCATAGCTGGTATTATCGAACAAAGTGGGTATACATTTCTTTGGGACACGCTGTGTATATATATATATATATATGTATGTGTGTGTGTGTATTTATTTACTTACGTCCTCTTTACTCCTACGTGGAGCATAGGGCGTCAACTGTGCTTCGCCATCGGGTACGGTTGGCTGCTTGGGCTTTAATTTTTGACCAGGTTCTTCCAATTCTCTTAGTTTCCATCAGTAAGGATCTCCTCCAAATCATCACCGGTCTACCCTTCTTCCTTGCGGATTCCATTCCAAAGCCGTCTTAGCTATTTCTCCTTCTCTCCTCAAAGCATGTCCAACCCATCTCCACTTACTTCTAATTTGCTCTTCTATCCTTTCCTGATTTGTGATCTGCCATAGTCTTTCATTTGAAATTCTATCCGACCATCTGATTCCCATAATCTTTCTCAGACATCGATTCACAAACATTTGCACCTTCTTTGTCAGTTCTTTTATTACCTTCCATGATTCACTACCATACAGGGCGACTGATTTAACATTACTGTTAAATATTCTTATTTTAACTCTCCTCGACAACTGGTTTGATCTCCATACTGGGTTTAGCAGCGCAAAAGCACCTGCAGCCTTAGTCAACCTTTTTCTAACATTATCCTCCGCTCCTCCATTCTTTGCCACTACACTACCCAAGTAGACAAACTCGTCAACCTCTCCCAGCTCAACCTCCCCAACTCTGAAGGCTCCATCTCTGCCATTTAATCTCATTGTCTTAGCTTTTCCTTTATTAATTTTTAATCCTAACTTACTTTCCTCTCTTTCCAGATCCTCCAGCTTCGCTACCATATCCTCACGCCTCTGTGACAAAAGGCACAAATCGTCGGCATAGTCCAAGTCCTCCAAAACATCCAACAATCCACAACTAATACCCCTCCTACCTCCCTCAACCACTCTCCTCATTACAGTATCCATCATAAACAAAAATATCAGTGGTGACAACAGACAACCCTGTCTCAATCCTGTTGTCATCTCAAAAGGCCCTGTAAACTTATCGTTATGTTCCACTCTGCAAGAAAATCCTCTATGATTTTTTAACGATATCAATAATCTTCTCCAGTATTCCATAGTTTTCCATCACTGTCCACATACAGCCTCTATCCACACTATCAAAAGCTTTCTCAAAGTCTACAAACACCAAATACGGGCTGGACTGCCATTCCAAGCTCTGGTCCACAATAATTCTCAGTGTATTGATCTGATCGGCACAGGATCGGGTCTCTCTAAATCCTGCCTGTGCTTTTCATAGCCTAGCATCCACCTCCCTTCTTATTCTTTCCAAAATAATATAGGTCAGCACCTTACTAGGTATAGACAACGGTGTGATTCCCCTCCAGCTGTCACATCGCGAGAGATCCCCTTTCTTTGGTATTTTTACCAGCAAACCCTCCCTCCATTCCTTGGGAAACTTCTCGTTTCTCATATTATACTGAATAGTCCATGTAATTCGTTTGTCATCATCCCTGGGTCCACCTTCAACAGTTCTGCCTCTACACCATCCATCCCTGGCGCCTTTGCTCCTTTTAACTTCTTGATAGCCCTCCGTATTTCAGCCTTACTTGGTGGTCTAACATCTATGTTCAGCTCCTGGTTCCCTCTCACCTCTTCTTAAATTAACCCCTCGGGTCTATTTTTATTGAAAACTTCTCTAAAATGCTCTTTCCACCTTTTCAATTGTTGCATCTCCACAGTCAATATAGTTCCATCCTTTGACGTTACTTGTCTTGTCTCTATAATTTCTCCCTGTCAGTGTTTTCGCTATCTTATATAATTCCCTCATATTTCCTCTCCGCGCTAATGTCTCTGTCTATTGCGCCATCTCGTTCACAAATTGTCTTTTATCGTTTCTGGCCCTTCTTTTGACATCTCGATTCAGTTGTTGCCAATTCTCCCCCAACTCCATCCTGTTTATCACGTCTTCACATCTGTTCATTCTTTCTTTTGCTTTCCTTCTTTCTTCTACCGCATTCCATGTGTCCTCAGTCATCCATTCTCTTTTCTCCTTCTTTCTGAAACCGATTGTTTCCTCTGTACGTGCTCCAATAAACCTTAGCCCCCCCCCTCCCATGGCCTAAACCATTAGAGGTACAGTAAAACTAAACATACCTTACAAAAGAGAATTTAATCCTGCATTTAATGAGAAACAATTAAAACTTGGTGTTCCCGCCATTGGCTTCCAAGACAGCCTGAATTCGCTTTGGGTAACTTGCCAAAAGTAACGTGAATAGATCTTGATCGTTACGCAAATTTGCTAAAACACTCGGCATGTTGGTTCAACGTGAAGGTCAAGCACTCCTGGATCGAAGGGGCTAGGCACATCCTCTTTCAGCTGGACTGCCTCAAGTCCCAGAGAAAGGAGGTGCTGGATATTGTGATGCCAACTGTGAGAAGATCTGCTTGGTATGCCCACAGTGAAGTCATCCTCCAAACACTACTCTGCTCTGAGGATCAGAAGGAGAGGATTGAAGGGGTGGAGAGAATCCTGGCCATCAGGGGAGAGGGGGACCCGGACACTCAGCTGGGGGACTCCTCTGTTAGGAGCAGAAGGACACCTGACATCAATTGTGATGCTTCCAGCATCGGTGACTTGATCAGCTGGTCAGAAGGTGTGTCAGAGCCACCTCTCACCTGCTCTCTAAGCACCTCAGAGGTGAAAAACTTCATCAACACCCCCATGGAGGTGCGCAACTGGCCTTGCCACACACAAAGCATTGAGAGGGTTGTTAAAATGGTGACTGAGGCTTCTGCTAAGTACTTCTCACAGGAAAAGAGGGATGGAGGGATCAGGGCTCAGGAGACCAGCAGGAAGCTGATGTCCAAGTCTGAGTCAAAGCAGGATTTGTGCAACCTGGCAAAGTTCAAGATGTCAGGAGAATGATCTTTGTAATTATATCCAGTGATATACATGCAGTTCACCTATTAATAAATATATGTAAAGTTGATTTGGCCTTGTCAATATAAATGATTTACCTTATATCTTTTAATATATTATAAAGGGGTTCAAAAGGGTAAAATTGGCAATTTAGAAATACAAAATGATGTAGGTTAGAGTTATCCTATCCAAAAAATAAGCTCATATTTGAATTCCCCATGTAAAAACACATAATTTAGACACCCCTGATGGTAGGATTTCCTTCAGATTCATGTTGTCACCTGAGTACGACCCGCCCTACTAAAACAGTTTCAATGTGTTGCGTCATTGTATCCTTCGAAAATCGATTTGCTGCAGGTTCTTTAAACAAGAGACATTCAACCTTGTCCTTTATAACTGATCCAATGTGTTCACAGACGTTCAGGTCAGGAGAATTTTCTGGCCATTCTTCATTTCCAAAGAAATCGATCTCATGGTTCCGCAACAACTGTTGAGTGGCTAATGCCTTAAAGCAGGGGGCCTTATCGTGCAGAAGTGTGACCTAATCGACATCCATAACATTGTTTGGGTTTCTTAGAAAAGGAATGACATGCTGGGATAGAATAATATCACGAAAATACTGTCCATCCCAACTCTGACTATTTGGCTTCAGCACCCACATGAGCTTCTTTGCAGTGAACAAAACAAACACACCAACACAGTCTGGACTTTTTAATAATTCGTGATAATGTTCATTGTCATCGACTTCATCTGGTGTTGTGGCTCTCACTCGATCATTTTGGTAGTTAGGCCGACGTGTTACGTAAACAAAAAATTCATCGGAGACAGCTAAATGCATGAAATCATCCACATCCCAATCTTCAAGATAATGGGCAAACCACATTCTGTCATCGATGTTAAGTTCAGTTTTTCTTGGCTTTGGAAGTTCATGCCAAGGCTTTAAACCTTGCCTATGACGGTACAGTCGATCTCACCACTAACCATCTTTCCTCTCAACACTTCGATCTCTCTAGAAAGTTTAGCACAGCTGTTTTTCCGCTTACGCGTACCGCTTTCAATGATGTCCTTTGTTTCCTGAGAGAGTGGCAAATTTGGGCGCCCAGATTTGGTTGTATCCATTTCACATTCATCCAAAGTTTTATTCCAATTTCTTTTGACGAAGTCCTCACTTCTTCGGAACTTTTTGGCAACCCATGAACGTGTTATAAAGGTGGCTCCAGCATCACGAGCTTCCCGAAATGTTATTGCTCGTATGCGATCTATCACACGTTGCCTCTCCGAATCACCAATTAATTGAGAAGCCATTATATTATCACTTTATCAGCTAGAGTAACTTTAATACCTGCAATAAATAAAGAATTTTATATATTTTTATAATCACTAAAAACTATTTCGATATAAGTAAACATGTAAGCTGCAAATGGGGGGGTGGGGCTAAGGTATTTTTGGAACCCCTTAGATTGTCTCTAAATCTCACCCACTTTCTTTCCACTCTTTTTACTCTATCCTCTTCATTTTCTTTGTGTCAAGACTTCTTCATCATCCTGGGGAATAGCAAATCTATTTCTCACAGCCAATTTGTATTCCTCTTTGACCTCCTTGCTTGCGAGCCTATTTACGTCAAACCATCTCCTTCCTTTCTTGACTCTTTCTTCGGCTTTTGCCAGTCTCAATTTCACCTCAGCTACCACCAGATGATGATCGCTCGCTACATCTGCTCCTCTTCTATTTCGCACATCCATCAGCGATCCTCTCCACTTCTTCCTGCCATCAGACGACATCCAGGTAATTTTGACACTCTTTATGTGGGAACAGGGTACCACCAATCACAAGGTCCTGCTCTCTTCAGAAATCTGCGAAAAATTCACCATTTCTATTCATTACTCCTATACCATGCTTGCCCATTACATACTCCATGTCTTTGTTGTCTCTCCCCACCTTTGCGTTGAGGTCTCGCATCAGGATAACAATGTCTTTTCTCTTCAGTCCCCCCAAAACTGTCGTGAGCTGTTCATAGAACTCTTCCTTCTGCTCATCCTCCATTTGTTCTGTAGGCGCATAACATTGAATAATTGTTATGGGTCTAGCCTTCGTCTTAAATCTTACTCTTATTATTCTCGAAGATATTGGCCCATTCCAATAAACTTTTCTCCACCTCTCCTGTGAGCAATATGCCTACGCCTTCTCTATATTCTTCACTTGGTCTTCCGGGCTACAATAGTTTCTGGCATGGTCCCACTCGTACTTCTCCGTCTCCTGTCCACCTCGTTTCACTCAATCCCAGAACCGCCACCCGATATCTCTCAGCCTCTCTTGCAATTTGCTTAAGCCTCGATGCCTCATACATAGTTCGTATTCCAGCATCCAATTCGTGTCCGATATTTCATGCTAAAGCTCGTCAACGTTAGATCCCTCCGGTTTTGCACAGTTTCAGTTTCTGTAATTGTAGTGTTTAGGCTGTGCAGGGGATTAACCCACAGCAGCCGAGTCCGGTGGTGGGGCTGCCACCTGAAGGTCTCCGAACATACCTTGTCAGTTTTTGGTTCACGGGCGTAACGCCACTCCCCAGCGGGGAGCTACCCATCCGCCACCTGGGGACGCTCCCGATGGGGGAACTGACAAAGACCTCTCACGGGATATATATACATATATATATATATATCGTTAACCTCGTTGATGTTCCGTGTGTTAGTCTCTCTTCACACGAAGGTCAAGCTGGTGTCCCCGCCTCTAGGCCTGGCTTGGTGGAGGAGCGAGTTGCTTTCTTGCGCTCTCCACCGCACATAGCCAGGTACACCCGGCTCATCTGGTACCATCCTGAGCCAGGCATCTAGTCTTCTCTTGAAGACTTCAACTTTGACCCCTGTAACGTTTCTGAGGTCTTTTGGAAGCTTGTTAAAAAGTCTAGGCCCCTGACAGCCAAACTATTTTCCTTCAGTGTTGAGGAGGTCCCTTGTCGGGCCTTTAATTTGGGAACACTACACATTCTGCCTTTCCTATTTTCTAGCGTTGTTTGAATGGTAATTGGGTTTAGTTTGAGGTTTGGTACCAGTTTTTCGATCATTTTTCACATGTAGATTATAGTGTACCTCTCTCTTCTTTTCAGGGAGTACCGATTTAGTTTACGTAGTCTTTCCCAGTAGTTGAGTTCTTTGCAACCATCACTCTTGGCTGTGAAATGTCTCGGCGTTTCTTCTAGTTTATTAATTTCTTTCTTTTTATATGGGAACGTCAAAACTGAGCAGTATTCAAGTTTTGGTATGATCAGTGTTCTCAGAAGGGGAATCATTACTGTCCTGTCCCTCCTTTTGAACGTTCTTAGTACCTGTCCCGCGACTCTTTTTTCTTTGTTTATTGCTATCTGATTTTTTGTCTCGAATTTGGCATCATCGGTCATTATTATCCCGAAGTCGACCGCTTTTGTGCTTCTCTGAATTTCCTCTCTATCTGGAGCATAATATGCAGTCTGTTTAAGTTCCACATTTCTACCCTATCTCAAGAGCTGAAATTTCTCGGTGTTAAATGTCATATCATATTGTTGTCTTCTGACCATGTGTATATTTTGTTTGTGTCCCTCTGCAAGGCCTCCACTTCATTTGCATTATATATATATATATATATATATATATATATATTAGGGTGGCCCAAAAAAATGAAAGTTGAAAATATTTTTCTCCACAAGGCCATCCGTGTTCCATATCAAAATGTAAGAACTTGTCTACCAGTAATAACAAACAATAAGTTTTCTGTTTTGGGTTTCGAAGATGCTGATGAACCGGAAATACGACTCGTTGGCGATTCCATTGTTCGAGGGCAGCTCGAGGAATTCTGTGGGAGAAACCCTCGTCGTAGGCGCCGTTACTGCTACCCTGGAGCAAGGGTGGAGGATATAACTAATAATGTTGACCATGTTATTCATGTCGGTACTAATAACGTTTTAAATTCTAGATCGGAAGAACTGCTGGCTAGGTACAGAGACTTACTAGAGCGACTAAAGGAAAAAGCTAATAAAATTGTTTTAACAGGTGTACTTCCTCGAATTATCCAACGTAGCGATTTCTACAGCAAGGCGACCTATATCAACAATAATCTAAATTCTCTTTGCCAACAGGAAGGAGTGCATTTTGCGAATTTTTGGAACAGTTTCTACGGCAGGAGGGACTTGTTCCTCGGAGATGGATTTCATCTTAATGCCGTTGGAGCTGCGCGTTTAGGAAGACTATTTCATAATACTGTCTCTTCTTTTCACGCTGCCGTAACTCGAACGGTCCCAGCGTAATTTCCACAAATTTCCCCTGCGCTCGCGAAGGTGTCGCAATTACAAACAATTTGAAGGTTCTATCCTTAAATGCTCGTAGCCTACGAAATAAAATAAGTTAATTTTTTCTTTAATTGCTTGTAATGACTATGATTGAATTGCGATAAATGAATCGTGGCTTAGCACTGAAACACGTGACTTTGTAGGGGAGTATCAAATTAGAGGTTATAGACTTTTTGTTAAAAACAGAATAGGTAGGCGAGGAGGCGGTGTTATGTTGTATATCAAAGATAATATTGTGAACGTTATAGAAGTAAAGCACACAATTCCAGAACCGATAGATTCGACTATAGCAGAATTTAAATTGAACGATTTCAAACTTGTTGTTGCGGTTATATATAGGCCCCCTAATCAAACAGCTGATACGGACGAAGCGTTATATCGTGAACTAAAGAGAATAATAGGTAGTAAGCAGGCTTTACTTATGGGTGACTTTAATTGCGCCAACGTGAATTACGATACAATGCAGGGAGACGCGGAAGGTAATCGTATAGTTAATTTTCTCGAGGATAGCTTTCTTATTCAAAAGGTTGGGGAACCTACGAGGTTGGACAGTATTTTATATTTAGTAATAACTACGGATGATAGGCTAATCACTGATCTTCAAGTAATAGAACCGTTAAGCAATAGCGATCACAATATGGTAGAGTTTGTCCTCTCAGTAAGTCACTCGAAACCAGCTAACTCGACTAAAATTCCTAACTTCCAGCACGCAGACTTTTGTAAATTTCGAAATAAATTGTTACACGTCAATTGGGAAAACGTAATGGAGATCTCCAACGCAAAACTAATGTGGGAATCGTTTGAAACAGTATTTAGGACTATAAATGAGGAATGTGTACCGTACAAAATTACCGTACTCTTCTAGAGTAGGAGACATTATAAAGAGTAGGGATATAGCTTATAGGCTGCATAAGTGCGATAAAGACAATTTGTGGTTACGAAACAACTACATATCTCTAAGGCGTGAAGCGAAAAGTGTAATAAAAAAGTCTAAGCGCGAATTTGAAATCTCCATAGCTCGTGACGTAAAGAAAACCCCAAGCGATTCTTTCAATACGTCAACAATATAAATCCAGTAAAAAGTGTCTTGGGGCCGTTGAAAAATGTTAACGGAGAGCTAGTTTCTGAAAACAAGGAAATGGCTACCTTGTTAAACAAATTTTTTACGTCAGTTTTTACTTTCGAAGATGTAACGAATATCCCTACGGTCATAGACATAATACCTTTTGATAATGGTAATATTTTGGATAATATTGTGGTTAGTGAAGGGGAGGTAATGCGCTATATTGATAAAATGAAAATGCATAAATCACCGGGCCGGATTCCATATAACCATACAACTAAAAGAATTAAAAGATAGCATTGTTGTGCCGCTAACAAAGATTTTTAATGCGTCTATTTCTGAGGGGTGCGTACCAGATAATTTCAAGTTAGCAAACGTAACACCTATCTTTAAGAAAGGCGATAAAGGTGCGGCGGGAAAATATAGGCCAATCAGTTTAACGTCTGTTGTAGGTAAGCTACTGGAATCAATAATTAGGGTCGTATAGTCGAACACTTAGAATTGCATAAACTAGTTAGAAATAAGCAGCACGGTTTTAGGCGAAACAAATCTTGATTAACTAATCTTTTAGAATTTTTTCAAAGCGTGGTTGACGTTTACGATAGTCATCAGGCTGTTGATGTAGTGTATTTAGATTTTCAAAAAGCGTTTGACACTGTACCGCACAAAAGACTCATTGAAAAAAAACTAAGGCTCATGGAATCAGGGGTGTAGTAATAAATTGGATAGAAGAGTGGTTGCGAGGCAGGAAACAGAGGGTGGTCGTTGATGGAGCGGAGTCGTGTTGGGCTAATGTAGCGAGTGGCGTTCCTCAGGGTTCTGTATCGGGCCCCTTGCTTTTTCTTATATATATTAACGATTTAGATGTCGGCCTAGTCAGTACAGTTTCAAAGTTTGCGGATGACACGAAGCTGGGTGGTAGGGCGATTAATGACGAAGATAGAGGTAAAATCCAGGAAGATCTGAATAAAATCGTTGATTGGTCAGTCACATGGCAAATGAGATTTAACGTCGATAAGTGCAAAATTTTACATATAGGTTCGCGTAACGGCAATTTTGTATATAGTATGTCAGGGAAGGAGTTAACAAGCGTAGAGCAGGAAAAAGATTTAGGAGTTATAGTCACTGGTGATTTAAAAGTAGCGAAACAAAGTATAGCAGCGGTCAATAAAGCGAACAAAGTGTTTAGGTTTTATAGCTCGGAATTTTGAGTACAAATCGCGCGATATTATAGTTCCTCTTTATAAATTAGTTGGACCCCATTTGGAGTACGCGATCCAATTTTGGAATCCGCATATGCGAAAAGATATAGACAAAATCGAAAGAATTCAAAGATGAGCAACTAAGATGATCCCGTCGCTTAAGTCGAAGTCGTACGAAGATAGGCTTAAGGAGTTAAAACTGACTACACTCGAGACTAGGAGGCTAAGGGGTGATCTAATCCAGGTTTTCAAATTATGAATGGGTTCGATAACGTAGATATAGATAGCTTTTTCGAAATATCTCAATATAATAGGACTAGAAATAACGGGTGTAAGTTGACAAGTAGAAGGTTCGAGACAGCAGTTGCCAAAAACTTTTTTACGCATAGAATAGTAAATAGCTGGAATAGTTTGCCGGTAGAAGTACTTAGTAGCACGTCTATAAACATGTTTAAAAATCGATTAGATGCATATGTTGATAGATTGGGTATAGTTTAAGGTAGTAAAATTAAGGCTTTGTGGTTCGGAACCCACGTAAAATTGTAGGTCCTCTCCGCCACCACGGAGGACATGCACAATACACAATTACGAACACAGTTAGGTAGACCAGCCATGAGTGGATCCTAGGGTCTTTGTTGGTCTGAAACATTATAACATTATAACAATATTTAGAGGTCGCGACCAGTTCCTATATTTTTAGGATTTGAAACAAAAATACAATACCAATGTTTATTTCAAAATTTAAAGTCAACAGCACAGAGCACATGTTATGCAAAAATATACTAGAACACGCATGTCATAGCAGTTAATACGACTGCACTAAATCCTTGTATATCACACAAACAGCGTCACACCCGTTACTTTTTCTTCGTCAAAGCCAACTTCGTCGGAACTGGCAATCTTTTTCGGTGGCTGGCGACGAGTCGCAGTAGGTATTGTTTTTGGGTCTCGTCTTTCGTCAGCGCGGTATTGTAGGACTGAATAAGAGCGACTCCTCGTTCGGCACAGTCGTTGACGACCTTGAGGAGCCTGCACTTAGTCTTAAGTAACTGGTAAATGGGGTCTGTCACTCAGAGGGAGGGAGGTTTTGACAAGAATGTCCTGGCTTCATCTTGTCCTTTCATGGAGAGTATATCGAATATCTTCAAAGACCGGCTCGTGATGTACGACGCCAAAGAAGAACGATGATCGAACACAGTCCCGTCCAGACGTCTCAAGAGTTTTTGGTTTGAGGGACATACTGGGTTCGATAAAATCCGGTGTTTCGTTCTCAAGGAATGTGACAGTTTGGCGTGCTCTGTGAGCAGGGGCTCCATCTTGTTGAAAAGTATATCTTTCACCACTAATTCGTTGATATCAGTTAGATAGAGTGAAAGATATACTTTCCAACAAGATGGAGCCCCTCCTCACAGAGCACGCCAAACTGTCACATTCCTTGAGAACGAAACACCGGATTTTATTGAACCCAATATGTGGCCGGCTAGTAGTCCCGATCTTTCACCACTAGATTATAGTATTTGGGAAGCCCTGAAGGCCAAAGTTTACATCCCTGGTACCAATATAAGAGACATAGATGAACTACGCGAAAGAATTCTGCTCGGCTGGGAGAAGGTGTCTCAACGATATGTAAACAGGTGTATTGATCAGTGGCGTCCACGTTTGGAGTCCTGCGTTGAGCAGGAAGGGGGACACATCGAGCAACTTCTCAATTAAGACGAACAACATGCTAAGGTAAACATCTATGAAGTTTGGAAGCTCTAGTCTCCTTACTTTTTTTAATATGACAGTTTACCTCTAAGGGGTCACTTTTTTTTACTCACCCTATATATATATATATATATATATATACAAACAATCTAGACGCACAGTTGTCCACAGAAGATTCGTACAAATTACATTTTAAATAAACTTGGTTGTACGATTCTTTTGTGAACACCCTGTATACTGGTGAGCCAAATTATTTAAACGTGTTGTAAATCACGCAGCAAAACTACAGCTTCCGTAAAGTGGGTAAAAATAGTGCTATTTTTGAGTGTGTGTATCATATTAACATAAAATTGAATATGATTATGCAAAAGTAGTTTCACATTCCAGTAATGTAAATGAATAAATATACTTATTGGGTTGTTTATAATAAATAGGGTGTCCGGCTTGAAAGTAGCCCTGCAAGTCATTCCTGTTGGAAGCTGTCCTTCGCCATAATTGCGATATTTTGTTGTGGTTTTGCACGAAAGACTTAAAGACTCTGGGTATCTATTATGTCAATGGCAGCCATTTCTAACAACTGATCTAACATATTCCTTCTTTTTTACTTACGTACGAAAAAAAAACTTGCCTGCCTACTTTCAACCGGGTTACCCTGTTGAACACCTAGTAGCCTACGCATTAATCAAATTAATAGGTTTTTGTAAATTAGGTGATTTTATTTGTAATGCCGGTAGGTATTGCAGTTTATACTTAGCGTACAATCATGTTGACTATATAGGGTTGACAAAATTAAATAGACACCTTCGGTTTTTTCATAGTTTTTTATTTGATAATAAACATCAATAAATAATAACAGATTTATTGAATCAATATATTTATGATCGTGTTGCTTTCCCCTTCAAATTATGGAAAGGTGACACGTTCTAGTATTCCATTGATGAGCTTTGCCATTCGTTGTTTAGGACAATCATTGTGGTGTCGTTTTACTTTTAATTTCAACATTCTCTACAGTGTTCTGGCATTTTCTGTAATTAAGTTGTGGGATCAAGTCAATTAAGTATTTTTGGTTTTACATCTCTCTCTCTCTCTCTCCTTCTCTCTCTCTCTCTCTCTATATATATATATATATATATATAATATTATATATATATATATATATACAGGGTGTACATAAAGTCAGGATCTATTTTTGTGAAGCACTTGGAAATTATATGGAATTCAATCATAAAATGATAAAATGGTAACATTTATTAAATAATTAAGAGTAGGATTCGACGTGACGCCCATCAGTATCCCTGCACAGCTCAAATCGTTCCGCAGCATTTCTAAACACATTCTGGAGCATTTGCGGGGTTATGTTATCTGCAGCAGTTCGTATACGTGTACGTAAGTTTTCAAGACTCGTAATCTTCGTCTGATAGACGTGCGATTTGATAAAGCCCCATGCAAAGAAATCTAAAGGGGTTAAATCTGGTGATCTCGCTGGCCAAAGTCTGTTGCTTCGGCGTCCGATCCAGCGATTTGGAAAACGTCCATTTAGATAATCCTGAACAATTTTGGCATAGTGACAAGGAGCACCATCATGTTGATAGACGACGGTACTAACAATCCTATCCCCGTGCTTCACAAAAATAGATCCTGACTTTATGTACACCCGGTGTATATATATATATATATATATGATAGGGCTATGTCGTGGCCAATGTCGTAACACAGCTTCCCGGAGATCAGCGAAGTTAAGCGACATTGGGTCTGGGTAGTAGTTGGATGGGAGACCGTCCTCTGCACCTAGATTATGTAGCGACCCGTGGTTCAGAACCCACGTAAAGCTGTAGGTCCCCTCCGTCATATGACCTTAGATGTTGCGAAGGTGGTTAAACAACCCAAATTTTATATATATATATATATATATATGATACACAACCAAAATAAAATTAACTTCGTTTTTAACAAAATTAATCGTTCGTTGCGTAACGTCCAGTTAATTTATTCCGTTTAAAATACAGAAAGAGTCAAATTTTGTTGTGGTACATAATAATATCCACTTAAGATGCAGAGTTGCGCAGAAGTCATTTAAAATTTACTAACTTTTCCACGAGCCTCACAATACATCATTCATATTTGCGTATATAAAAATTTCTTATTTACTTTTTCAGGTACAAGAGAGAGATCTTTTTTTTTTTTTCTTTACTTTAATTATCTTGTAACAGATTAATTTAAAACAGTATTGTAACTTAGCGGTGAAGTTTAAATTTATATGCAATGGAGAAAACATTTCGACAACCTTGCCCTTATCCATATCCGTTTCCTGCAGTGAAATGAAATTGGAATTTTGATGAAGGTTACATTTTTAACATTACCTTCATAACCTTGCTTTTGCTTCCGCCCGAATTGTTCATTCTGACGAAGGTCAAGCTCGTTGCTTTACCTTAGACCTCAGCATAACGTGGAATCCGAACCACGACCCACCAGGGTGGGTCAGTAATTACGGAGTCCTTGCCCGGATTCGATCTTACGGCCTCCTTATCAGCAGCCCAGCGTCTTAACCACTAAGCCACCCATGGTACCATTTATCTATCAACCTATTCTTTTATGGAAGGATGAACAGCTGGGTAAGCTGCGCGCCGCCCATTCTCTCCGGGAATCGAACCTAGGGCCGGCGGATTCGTAGTCAGCGATGGCAATCACTACACCAGTGAGGCGCATTAAGATAACACTTTTATACATTCTGAAGCATATTTTTATTTAGACAGTTCATATATGAAACATGATGTTAACGAATAAGGTGTTTAAAATTAATAGCCTACATTTGTTTTGTAATAAGTTGGTGTTTATGTTCATCGGGACACGCACAACAGCATAGTCGTCGCCAAAAGTTTGGAATCTCCCTCGGCATCAATGATTGCTTTGATCATGCTGCGCTAGGATACTACGAGGGTTTGATACCTTCGCTTGGCTTCGTTTTTTTGGGAAATTTTTTCGTTTTCTGCCAATTAGTAATTCATTATGTAATGGTGCGTAAGAGTTACGAAAATAATTGCGAATTTACGACCTTTTCTTGGCCTAAATCAACAAAAGTAATATTAATAGCATTTTTGCAATATCAATTATCAATAGAAAATTTATTACTAATGCAAACTGCGATTGCATTTGTCGAAACTGCAATCAATTTAAAAGTATTTGATTAAAATACTAATATTTTTAAAAAATGCATAAAAGCAGTAAATAAATTAAAATAATGATTCAATTTTTCCATTTTTTGAATGTTACGTGTTACATGTAACGTCTGTTGCCTCTCCCACTACAGATAGAAAGAGAGGTACTGCCCTTCTTGCTCGTAAGGAGGTCTTTCATGCTCATGTCTCATTGCAGACCTTCAATAGGCCATGTTTTGCATGGCTGTTTTTGCAGAATAGACACTACACGGTCTGCACTTTGTATTTTTCCCTGAACATTCCCCTTCACCTTAAAAATCCATGTTCTCCTATCACAGCTACCTCCCCGTTATTTGTTTTTAGGGGGTTTTACTGGAAGATACACATGGTGAAGTGACACCGTTATGAATCAGCGAAACCGTATTATTGAATTTTTCATCCCTTCTAATGACTTAGTTTTGCTAAATGGGCAAGAGGATCTCGCACCCACTTTTCGGAGTCCACGGGCTTTACTTCGGTGGTAGATCTCTCCTTCTGCTCGCGAGGTATCTCTGTAGACTTCCCTTGGTCGGCCATTTCTGATTCATACTAAGGTGATCATTTCTCTATTTCTGTTGAATTTCATCAACGCTCCCAACCCAGCGGATCTCCGACTGGAATATAAGGAAGGTGGACTGAACCCTCTTTGTGTCTTCATTTAATTTTTCCAGTTTTCCTTCGTCGTTCTCCGACGCTGATGAGGCATTGGATTACTTCGACTCAGCTATTTTAGGACAGTTTCTCTTTCCATTCCCCGTACTGCTACACCTTTACCAAATGTGAGCGTCCTCTGGTCGACTGCAGAATAACAAGAGTCTTTACGTAGAAGAAAATCCACATCTCGGAAATACCATCGGACGCTTCCTCCTCCTTGACAAAATTCTATCAGAATACCAGAATGTCTGTTAGACGTATAGTTAAAGCTGCGAAAAAGAAATATTGGCAGCTTTATGCCCCCTCTTTAACAAGAAGAACGGCTGAAGAAAGTACGAGGTCGAATCTGTAAAATTCGAGGACATCCCATAGCTGCCCAGATGTTTGTTCTTCACGTGAATAGATGACATATTGCTGACCCTGAAGAGATCACCGAGACTTTTGTCAAGGAGCTGTCCCAAATCAGCAATAGCTCGATGTATTCTAATTTGCGTCAAACGAAATTGAAGGCTGTATCGCAAGTGCATGACGTTGACTAACAGAACGAAACGGGTAACTTTTTACAATAAACGAGCTTCAGAAACTTTTTCTCAATCTTCAGATCCCGCCTCTAGACCCGACAATGTCACGTATAGCATAATTCTTCATGCTCCCTCTTCAGATCGGAGCATGAAGATCGAAGCACTTGATTTATACAAACTTATTTTCGATTGCAGGAGCTTTTTCATAGCTTTGGCGGGGAGTGATAGGGCCACTGTTTCCGTGATCAAAGAACAACAATTTTAATCCTACAAATTTCGACCAATTTCTCTTCCGTACGTCACGCGTAAACTATTCGAGATGGTTAACCGCGGGCTTGCATGTACCCTTATTTCGTTCTGGTCCAGTAAGAGTTTGGATAACCTTATGTTGAACGTGAAACCCGTTCAATTTCTGCCGAAATTCTGGAGGCCGTGATAAGGAATGACACTGCCCGGATTCGTCACTAATAATGTAAAAAGAAGGGCATTTGTAGCATGTTGCGTGCCGATGAAATAAAATCTTATTCTTCCACAATAATCGTGCCAATTTTCATGAACATAAGTTAAACCAATAATTTTTAATTAAATTTTGAAAGTGTGGCGTAATTAAGGAATCATCCTGTAATCATCCTTTAATCCTCTTCCACGGCATTTGATCGAGTGAGGCCCATGGTGTAATGGTTATCATATCTGACCGGCAATCGGAAGATCCCGGGTTCGATTCCCGGGTGGTTACCTCGTTTTTTAATTTGTTTCGTTCTCTCTCCTCATCTTGCGCGGAATATTCTCCTATACAAGCGTCGTTCTTTACGTTAATTATACTGCGTGTTTGCAGTTAAAATGTATATATATACTGTATAAGAGATGATGTCCGTCTGCTTGTTTTATTTTCGTTTATACACGCCTAAACTGCTAGGGTAAGCACCAAATTTAGCATACACATTAAGGGAGAAAGAACCAGGGAAGTTTTTAGTAACAAACACCGCCCCTCCCAATCCCCCCTCCCCTCCTCCGAACCTCCTAGATTGTGTTTAGGAGGGCTTTAGCTGCGCAAAGCGCATATATATATATATAAACTGCAAACACGCAGTATAATTAACGTAAAGAACGACGCTTGTATAGGAGAATATTCCGCGCAAGATGAGAGAGAGAGAACGAAACATGAAAAAATGAGGTACGGCATGCGGGAGGTGCCCCCTTGGGGCATTGGTTTCTGCGCGTATGTAGAAGAATTACGGCATTTGATTGAGTGAGGCCCATGGTGTAATGGTTATCATATCTGACCGGCAATCGGAAGATCCCGAGTTCGATTCCCGGGTGGTTACCTCATTTTTTCATGTTTCGTTCTCTCTCTCTCATCTTGCGCGGAATATTCTCCTATACAAGCGTCGTTCTTTACGTTAATTATACTGCGTGTTTGCAGTTTAAATGTATATAATGTACGGCATGCGGGAGGTGCCCCCTTGGGGCATTGGTTTCTGCGCGTATGTAGAAGAATTACGGCATTTGATTGAGTGAGGCCCATGGTGTAATGGTTATCATATCTGACCGGCAATCGGAAGATCCCGGGTTCGATTCCGGGTGGTTACCTTGTAGTAATGCCTAGTTAAGAATATTAATTTTTGTTTAATTAAGATTATAATGTTTAATATAAATCATTTACTAATAATTGTGAAATTACGAAAAAGTATGTTTGTTTGAAATTGTTTAAAATGGGAAGAGTTGGCAATCCTGAACAGAGGCCACAGAGCGGACTACCCCCAAAGAGAGTCAGTCGTCCGGCAGCGCGATAAGCGTGAAGTTGGGGCCATGTAACCTTAAATTAAATTAATTGTTTTGTGCCCCTCTCCGACGTAAAATATTATAGTAAAATTTCCTACTCGCATCCCCTCAAATTACTTAAACCATTTTCGGAATTAAATAAAGTGTTAACAAGCGTTAAAAGAGTGTTAATGAACCCCCCTTCCCCCTTTGTGTTGTAACGGCTTTCAGTCTCGGCGTGGCTACCATGAATATAATTGTAAAGTATGTGGAAATGAGTAAAGAGAGTGTAAAGATAAATGCAATAGAGAGCAGAAAGTAGAGTAAACAACGAAGAAAGTAAATAATAAAAGTGATTCACGACATTTTGGTGGCTAGCGGGGTCTTACATCATATTTTGTATGAGGCTTACCCACGTCTATTATTTCGATTAAAATTCTTCCGACCCGGTATAATAGCCAATAGCGTTAATGAATATTTTATTTCGATTATTAAAATATCTAAATGCAAAGTTTACCCCGTTTGCAGGCAAATTTCGATTTCCATTCCTTAAAATTTCATGGTGAATGTAATTTCAAAATGGCGCATCGCCTTCGACATCCTTATAGCGTCCCTTACAAACTTCGCGCCTAAAAATTTAATTTTTTTTCTTTCTTTTCGTGGGAGTTCGTTGATTCTGAAATGTTCGTTTGTTCCATTTTTCATCGTACGGTTCCGTTACTTTTCGCAGTCTAGTGACTCAAAATTTCTTTTAGTCGTGGTGCAGAGTCGGTAGAAAAATTTGTCTGACTCAATATTGCGAGTCATTATTACGTTAAATTTCGTTCATTACGTCGGAGAGGACATAGTTTTGAAAATTTATCGTGCTGCCTGAGGCTCAATTTTTCTTTTTTTCGTCTCTTCCACTGTTATGCCTGTTTCAGCTTACCTTTGTTTACTTTTGTGTTTAAACTTTTGGAATTAGTATAATTGTGATAAATAATAATAAGAATAACGATTAATAAATAAATTTTACTGATTTGTACGTAAGTGAATTATGTTAGTTTAAATACAGTGATACACATTTTATACGGTCCTTTAAAAATGTTTGAGCGAAAATTTGTACCGCATTTCTAGGTATATATACATATATAGTATTGTAAGACATTTCATGAACATGTAAAATTTTCTGGGTTTCATTAGTAGATTTTTGATTATATTTCGATTGGTTGTATATATATAATGATAGGCTTATTTTATTGTTTATATAGGTTTACGGGCTTTTTGCTTCGCTTCGCTTCGCGCTAAATAGGATTAAGTTACATTTTAAGGGACAGTCGAAAAATAATCTTAAACATATTAATTTGTCAGATTATAGGCTGGCCGTATAGGATTGTGTTAGACTTCAAAATAAGCTAAATTGGTTTAACTGAAATAGAGAAATTGTGTTGTGAAATTTTCTATAATTTTTTTTGGATTTTTTTATATACTCATTAATTATACACTTACATATTAACTTATACGTATATATTAGTTATATATATATAATTATATATATATACACTAAAATTTGGTAGGTAGGCTGATTATCTATTTTTTTTCTCTCCGTTCCTTTCGTTCATTTTCACGACAATTCCGACTGATATTTTGTAAAATGGCTATTGTATTGTACTAAAGAAAGATTTCTTGTAGGCCTATCGTTAAATATTGTTCATATATTGACCGTCACTATGGTATATGTCTGAGTATTAAATTCTTAGTTATTTAACAAAATTTTAATTGGTTTAACATAAATAATCATAGGATTTTTTTTAATAAGCACAAATGTTATGCATTAAATTCTAAATTGTTCTTTCCACGCGTAACATTGAATTTATTAATTATAGGCCTAAAAGTGCGGCAGTAAATTTTATTTTTATTTTGGGGCCAATGTGAGTTACGGTACATATTTTACGAAATCTGGATATTATTATAATTTTTGAATTACAGAAATTGTGTAGAAAATTTTCATATAGTTTCTTTACGTTTTATAAATTCATTCAATTTTATTTTTATAGGTAGGCCGATTTTTATTTATTTCTTTCTTCCAGTTCAATGAAAATGGTTAAATTTTTATTTGGAATTTAGATTGTATTGCAAAAAGGATATTTTGATTTGATATTTTAATTTGGGTATTAGAAATGAAAAATGTCCTTTTTTTTAGTTCGAGCGTTTGCATAGAAAAAATTACAAAATTATGTCAGGATATAATGCAGTTTCATTCGGTTAGGGATATTTGTATAGAGGTTCGCTTACAAACAAAGCGACCGCTCTCAATTATGCAATGTTTTGTTTTTGTTTACAGTAGGTTGCGTGTATTTTTGAGTGCATATTATCTATTCTTATTTAGTATAACGATGCAAATTTGTAGTTTCACTTGGAAACGATAAATTACTGGGATTTTTGTGATTTGCAAACCATACTGGGGTTTCTGTTGAAGGAGAGAGTTGTATCTCAGATGTAATTGTGAATTGCGAGTTCAATTCATATGAAATTTAGACGTTTCAAGTTGGAATTACTGTATTAAAATAATTTTCGGTAGTAATTTTTAATTTTTTAAATTTTAATAACTGTTTTGGAAAATTATTATTGTTTAAACCTTCAGTCGGGTACTAATGCATTTAAAACATTGGCTCGAGTGTTCCACTCGGAAATGGAGCCTTCTAGATAGCCAGTAACGTTTTTGTGGCGTCTTAGTGTGCTCCCCTCAAAGGGCAAGAGGGTTCATGATTGTCAGAGAAGTGATGACATGAAGTTTCTGGGTTCATTTTTGTCTTTTGTATTTAAAAGTATTGATGTGATTTCTGACGATAGTTTGAACAATAATATTTCTTAAATTATACTAACAGTTACTATGTATGGGCGCTTTTATATTTATACTGTACAATTTTGTTTCGTACGTTTTATGACCTTTTTTTATCTTCTCCGATGTAACTGCCATAAGTGACCTTATTGGTAGCTAGATGTGATTAAATTTTTGCGAAATTTTAGATTTGTCATTTTTTTTTCTCTGTGAATTTGGCCAGAGCAAATGTGTAGTTATTGTTTCGAAGTGAACTGTCGAGAAAATTCGGTAAATTAAATATTAAATAAATGATAAGCAGTACAGAAACACGTTTCGAATAAACTTTTTTTTCAAAATTTCAAAAGGCTCGGTTTGGAGGCAACCAAGTTGAATCCGAGTTCCATCCATTGAGTTTAGTCGACCGGATAGGTGATCGATCACCAATGATGAGAGAGAAGAGAAACCAACTGCGCAGGGACTTGGCGCAGGATGGTTTCGGAAGAGAAGAGATAGAAGAGAGGAACCGAATGCGCAGGGACTTGGCGCAGGACAGTTTCGGAAGAGAAATTTACGTGTGCAGGGTCTTGGCACACGAAAGTTTCGATCGAAGATGGTCTACTGGTATTTTTCGGGCAGTAGCTGGTCACGCTGCTCGAATGCTTCGCTAAATATGTGTCGTAGCACGCGGTAGGCAAGCCACGAGAGCTTGAACGGGTGTCTAAGACTGTACTGTCCATACAGACATACAGTAGGTTCGTTGGGAAACGGCCTACGGCGGAGTGATCGTTTGATTGTTGCCAGTAGAAGTCTTTCAGCTGGACGTAGGAAGAGCAGCGTTCACCGACAAAAGTGGAGATGAGACAAGGCGAGTTTCTTCATCGACTTCTAGAATTGCAAATTCCGTCCAATTCCAGCGCGTGGTCCCGCTTTCAGTATATTCCCCCCCTGATCCTTTTAGAATTGGACGTCTCTTTTTTTTTTTTCGCCATTTGGAGAGAGAGCGGAACCATTATAGCGTGCTGCCCTGTTGCATGTTGATTGATGCAATCCCTTGCATTCTAGCGAAGTGAGCAGGAGAGCTGCGATTGAAAATTGAAGTCCGTTGTCAGCGTGCGGATTGTGATCTAAACAACGTCCAGCAAATTAATGTACTGATTATTATGTAATGAAATTATAAGTGAAAGGGTGCGATTATTGCCCATATTTGTTGTGTTTTTTCGTGAAATAGTATGTGCGCTCTTGGTCAGTATTTTATGTAAACTTTTTCTTAATTTTTCTAGGTTGCCCTGATAGTAACTGTATAACTATACAAATAATTGTTTCAAATGTAAAGCGATCTTTGATGAGGAATCGCTGGAATAGATTGTGAACATGAGATTTGTGCAGCCACTGTAAGAAAATTTTCCGTTTTTTTTTTTGGCATGTATAGATTAGTTACAGGTTGTAATTTAATTATTAGTGTGAAATGTTATTTTATGCAAATGTGAAAATTATAAAGTTTTCGGTTTTTATAATATGATACAAAATATATGTGTGGAATTTGTCATTCTAATTATTTCTTGTCTATCAACTTTGAATTTGTTAAAGGAAAAAAAAAAAAAAATTGCAAAATATATAAATTTGTTGAATAAATTATTAAATTTGTTGAACGATATTAATAAGCTTTCCTAATGAAAAACTTATTTTCAAGGGGGTGATGCGAGTGTAGTAATGCCTAGTTAAGAATATTAATTTTTGTTTAATTAAGATTATAATGTTTAATATAAATCATTTACTAATAATTGTGAAATTATGAAAAAGTATGTTTGTTTGAAATTGTTTAAAATGGGAAGAGTTGGCAATCCTGAACAGAGGCCACAGAGCGGACTACCCCCAAAGAGAGTCAGTCGTCGGCAGCGCGATAAGCGTAAAGTTGGGGCCATGTAACCTTAAATTAAATTAATTGTTTTGTGCCCCTCTCCGACGTAAAATATTATAGTAAAATTTCCTACTCGCATCCCCTCAAATTACTTAAACCATTTTCGGAATTAAATAAAGTGTTAACAAGCGTTAAAAGAGTGTTAATGAACCCCCCTTCCCCCTTTGTGTTGTAACGGCTTTCAGTCTCGGCGTGGCTACCATGAATATAATTGTAAAGTATGTGGAAATGAGTAAAGAGAGTGTAAAGATAAATGCAATAGAGAGCAGAAAGTAGAGTAAACAACGAAGAAAGTAAATAATAAAAGTGAGTCACGACAACCTCATTTTTTCATGTTTCGTTCTCTCTCTTCATCTTGCGCGGAATATTCTCCTATACAAGCGTCGTTCTTTACGTTAATTATACTGCGTGTTTGTAGTTTAAATGTATATAATGTACGGCATGCGAGTGGTGCCCCCTTGGGGCATTGGTTTCTGCGCGTATGTAGAAGAATTACGGCATTTGATTGAGTGAGGCCCATGGTGTAATGGTTATCATATCTGACGGCAATCGGAAGATCCCGGGTTCGATTCCCGGGTGGTTACCTCATTTTTTCATGTTTCGTTCTCTCTCTCTCTCATCTTGCGCGGAATATTCTCCTATACAAGCGTCGTTCTTTACGATATATATATATATATATATATATATATATATATATATATATATATTTATTTATTTATTTGAATTTAAGGGAGATCTGAACTGAACAAAATGTTTAAAATGTTGAGGACAGTCCTCCAACCAATTTGGAATAAATTTGCGAAGGGAAGTCCAAGGGGTCCTTCCACTGTTACCCCGTGTATCGATGAATCGGTACAGAATTTAAATCTGTCCCGATTCGTCGACTTGTTGTACCTGGTATTCCATACATTAAAACCAAGCTCACCCTCTCGTCTAGTGTTAATTTGGCAGCCATCCCCTACCTAAAAGAAAAAATAATATATTATAGTCAACACTGAAAATTCCTATGATGCGCGTGTATATATATATATATATATACGAGGGCCACTCAATTATTTCGCCCCACCTTTTTTTTTTCTTTCCAAGTTTCCTTGTAAGTTCCAGAAATTTTGTATACAATTAGTTACGTACCTTTTATACAAGTTTTTATTTTTCCAAATACTGTAGTCTCCATCTTTTTCTGTGGCTTTCCTCCACCTCGAAACAAGGGCCTTATTCCTTGCTGGTAAAAGTCCGCTGGGTTCCGCTGGAGCCACCTCTTAACTTCCTCAACAACCTCATCGTCACTCTGAAACTTTCTTCATTGGCCCAAACAAATGGAAGTCTGAAGGTGCCAGATCCGGGCTGTATGGAGGGTGGGGTAACACAGTCAAGCGCATTTTTGTGATGGCCTCTCTTGTTTGCAAACTGTTGTGTGGTCTTGCGTTTTCATGCAAAAGAAGGATGTCTTCCAGTTTTCTCTCCAGTCAAACTCACTTTATACGTCTCTGGATTCTGTGTGTAGGATAGCAATAAATGCATCTGAGTTGATTGTTTGTCCTTTCTTCATAATGTCCACCAGAATCACCCCTTTCATGTCCCAGAAAATGGTGGCCATAACCTTTCCTGCAGAAGGAGCCATTTTGAACTTTTTCTTGCGTGGGGAGTCTGCGTGATGCCACTCCATGGATTGGCGTTTTGTTTCAGGTTGAAAGTGGTGTACCCAAGTCTTATCCCCAGTCACAATTCGCGAAAGGAAGTCATCCTCTTCTGTCTCGTATCGAACCAACGACTCAGAACCAATTTCTTTTCTTTGGGCTTTGTGATCTTCAGTCAATTCGCGAGAAACAAACCGTGAACATATTTTTGAGTATCCCAGTTGCTGAATTATCGTATTCACACTTCCTTCACTAATTCTTAGCCCCAGTGATAGGTCCTTGTATGTGATGCGCCGATTTGATCGAATGATGCTGTTAGCACGTTGCACAGTGTGAGATGTCACAGCCTATGCCGGGCGACCGCTGCGTGGCTCATCATCGAGGCTGCTCTCTCCGATGATCTCACACGTTTAGACCAGCTTCGATCAACAACAGCATCTCCATAAACGTTTTGTAGACGTTTGTGACTATTTCCAACTGTTTCCTTCTCTGCGGTTAAGAACGCGATAACAGCTCTCTGTTTACAACGCACATCACTGTCAGACGCCATTCGAAACTGCGCTAACTGGAGGGGAAGGTTCAAACAAAAAAATCCGGTATATGAAGAGCAGAAAGTTCAAACTTACGGCCCAAAAGATATTTCAGCCCCATGGCCTTTTATTTAGCTAAGAAAGAAGGGTGGGACAAAATATATTGAGTGCCCCTAGTATATATATATATATATATATATATATATACGGTATATATATATATATATAATATATATATATATATGCACAAGGACTTTTGAGACACCCTGTATTATTAGATAATGTATTGTAAACTGCAATTATATTTTGTTATTCAGGGTCGCAAATTGAGAAGGAAAAGCAAAGAAACGCCTCTCTCTCTCTCTCTCTCTCTCTCTCTCCTCTCTCCTCTCTCTCTCTCTCTCTCTCTTTATCAAGGGTGTATTAATTAATAAAAAAATTCTGACATTATTTTTTTTGCATCATTACTTTATTTACGATGTTAGATGTGAAAAAAAAAAGGAAGGCCGAGTTTTGGAATGTGTTAAGCCAGTGGTTCTTAACCCCTGGATTGCTACACAAAATTGGATCGCCAAGCCATTTTGATTGGGTCATTAAATTGTTACTTATCATTTATTTATGTTATCGCTAATCATTTTACCATTAATTATTTATTTTATTATCTATTACGAATGAACTTTTTTGAAGGCACGGGTCGCCGAGCTAGCTCCGCGACCAGAATTTGGGTCGCAGCCTAAAAAAGTTAAGAACCTCTGCGTTAAGCGATGTAGATGGGATCATTGTGAATGCATATTGAGAGAAACTGTAACAGATGATCTGAATAAGAAAGTGAAAGTTTCTCCTGAGTCTGGAATGACAGGAATGGACGTTGCAACATTGTTGCAACGCTAGAGAGATTAGAGAGATTACTCTCGATTATGGGTCGCCGAGCTAGCTCCGCGACCAGAATTTGGGTCGCAGCCTAAAAAGGTTAAGAACCTCTGCGTTAAGCGATGTAGATGGGATCATTGTGAATGCATATTGAGAGAAACTGTAACAGATGATCTGAATAAGAAAGTGAAAGTTTCTCCTGAGTCTGGAATGACAGGAATGGACGTTGCAAACATTGTTGCAACGCTAGAGAGATTAGAGAGATTACTCTCGATTATGGGTCGCCGAGCTAGCTCCGCGACCAGAATTTGGGTCGCAGCCTAAAAAGGTTAAGAACCTCTGCGTTAAGCGATGTAGATGGATCATTGTGAATGCATATTGAGAGAAACTGTAACAGATGATCTGAATAAGAAAGTGAAAGTTTCTCCTGAGTCTGGAATGACAGGAATGGACGTTGCAACATTGTTGCAACGCTAGAGAGATTAGAGAGATTACTCTCGATTATGGGTCGCCGAGCTAGCTCCGCGACCAGAATTTGGGTCGCAGCCTAAAAAGGTTAAGAACCTCTGCGTTAAGCGATGTAGATGGGATCATTGTGAATGCATATTGAGAGAAACTGTAACAGATGATCTGAATAAGAAAGTGAAAGTTTCTCCTGGGTCTGGAATGACAGGAATGGACGTTGCAACATTGTTGCAACGCTAGAGAGATTACTCTCGATTATATAGTCAATAACAATGGCAGTAAAATAAAAGAACTGATAGCTTATTATTATTAATAAAATAAATACATTGGTTTTATAATTTACAATGACAGAATTGTGAAGCTGGACTATTTATTTTATTTTATTTGGCCCTTAAGCTTTAGGCTTTACTGGGCTCTACATGTACATTAAGGTGTATATAATTGTGGATAAGATTGTACTTAATGCAAGCTTAGTAAAACATGGTTTGGCTCATCTTTCTGATTGAAAGGATATTGCTTTAAAAAGTTACATTACTCTAAACACATGGCGTCTTCTGGCTGGATTTAATCATTGGATGCCATGACCAAAAACAGAGATCATGATCAAATGCTTAACGTGTAAATTTAATACCAAAACTTATTAAATTAATTTAATTTCTCACAAACTTTAAAAGAAAACTAAACCTACTGAAACTGTACAAAGACATGTGATGCCAAAGCTTACTACTCCTTCTTGAAGGACTAACATCTGGGGAAGGTGCAAGATGGAGAGTAGAGTGTGCCACTTTTAATAAATGTTTGAAATTTTGAGGTGCAATATTCTCATGTGGTGATCCCTGCTACTTTATTGACGAATATGAAGTTTTAATCCATTCTGAAAATATTTGACCCCGGATCGGGGGCATTGAAATTTTGACCCCAGCCTGTGACGTCATCAGACCGATTTTTCATATGTATTTGGCCATAAAATCTTTATTTATTAACCGATTCGAATGATTCTGGTGTCAATTGATGCAGAATTGGAAATACCTTTTTTCATACCAAAATAATGGCTTTTACTATAAGTGTTTGGTCGAAAATTCAGGTAATCTATAAAAATTAGACAAATTTGGTGCAATACAGGAGACATTGTGGGTGTGACCGCCACCCTGAAGCATCATCCCAGATCAGCTTCGCGGCAATGTGCCCATCTGAAAAGCATAATAATAAGAAATAGGCTTATTTTGATGGGTGGGAACAATTTTGAACATGTCAAAGTTGAAATAAACCTTTCACAGAAGCGGAATGAAAAGTCAAAATTGTCAATAACATGATCAAAACCCCATTTTTTTTTTTTTAAAGCATACAAAAGTAATATAAAAAACATTCCTTTGAACCCTTCTTGCCAGTTTATTGTCAATTCGGTTGCCGTCGAAGACCCTGAAAAAAGAAGAAATTGTTAATAATAATTCATAATATTAACCCAGATTAAATACTGAAAATATTTTAATGCATGAAACAGTATATAGAACACTCGCCTTTTATTTTTTCAAGTTGTTTCGCAAACTGCTCTTCTTGTAGATGTCTGGAAGAAGGCGTCTTTCATTTTCAACAAATTGAAGGAGGAAATGGCGTTGCTGTTCATTAATGGTGAGGCTCTTAACATAATCTTCAATAAGTTTCATCCCCCTTTCAGCCGTATCGTTTGTTACCTTCATATCTCGGACGTAAGAAGCTAAGCGAATATAGTCTTCGTGTTTCTCCCATTCTTCTACTGGTCTTCTCAACCAATCCACATTTGATTTAAAGAGCCTCAGAAATTGCCATGATTTTGGACGAGCAAGGTCGGAAAGCTTGGTTCCTTCCCTGAGTATAGGGAAGATTGGATGGCCAGTTTTCATGTCATAAATCTTTTTCTCTGACTTTTTTAAGGCATTGGCAATCTTAGCATTCTCTGCATTGTTGACCTTGTGTGAAAATAAGGAGAGTGGTATCACTTCTTCCACAAAGTACCACATTTGCCTATCAAGGGCTTTAAGACCTGAACCTGCCACTTTACTGTTATATTTTCATAGGTTTTCAGATCGTGATATAAGCTTAAATCATTAAAAGAAGAATCTGCGGCGTTGTCTGAATGTAGCCATGCTTTAGCGTAGAACAATGCATTAAAAAGACATATCTGCTCAAGCATTTTCATCATAGCCAGCCTGGTATCCAAAAGCATACATTTTATAGGTATATAGGATTGCAGACATCCATCGTGCACGATGAGCTGCTCCTGGACGGAACCAACGTACTCCTTTTGGGGGTACTTCCCCTAAAATTTGGATTGTCAACTCAGCGCATTCCCGATAATCACCACGTTTGAACGCATTCTCAGTCAGCAAATCGGTTAATGCATCTAAGACTTCTTGCCGCTTAGACCTTAGCTTTCTGTCCTTGATTTTCAGTGTTCTGACATCTTTTATGCTTGTGTCAATGCCTTGCCACTTTTTCTCCCGGAACTCTTTGAAAATTTCATAATCTGGTGAAGTGCTTCCTCCAAATATTTCTAGGTGATGCCGACAAGCAAGCCACAATACTTTCCTACATAGATATTCTTCAAGTCTCTTACAGGCTCCAGTATGGCGCCTTGAGTTGGAGCTTGTAGTGTCAAAAACAAACCCAATAACATGGCGCTCTAAGTTCCACTTTTTGATCATATCAAAAGTTTCAGTAGCCTGCGACTCGCCACTAGTATTTGAGATTTCAGGAACAGCCAACAGCTTGCCCTCTTTGGCATTTGGGGCACCCGATACCAGCACGGCAAGTCTTTCCGATTTGCCTCCTGCTTTATCCGTTATCAGCTTACTGTCCCAATGGATGACCGAGAAAGGTGGTGCAATAAAATCCTCTTTTATTTGTCTTGATGTTTGATCTCGAACCATCTCTGCTGCACGCTTAGCAGAACTTTTAGATAAGGCCAGCTTGCTTAGATCCATTCCACAAGCAGAGGCTACTGCTGCCGTCATTGCTGTCCTCTGTCCCAAAGAGATGTTAAGGCGATCTGCCATGGAGGATACGTTTTCGGAACGAAACATTTTCTGTCTTTTGAGTGTGTTTTTAGGAGCGGTGAATTCGTCATCGTTATCGTTGTCACTGCTGGACGTCGATGAAGAAGAATTGGCTTTCGATGACGTTTCAAGTGCTTCGAATTTCTGCAGTGTCGTTTCTTTTTCTTCTCTTTCAAATTTTTTGTACCTTTCCTTTCGTGTTCTGTTTTTCACGACTTTTTTCTCGTAACTTTTGTCAACATTTCCAAGACAATATGAGGGGTCCCGCGTCTTAAGGTACCTAAGCGCCAAAATTAAAATTCGTCAGAAATCGCCTCCAAAGTTCAGCAATATTCTGGCAATAGTATCTCTGTTATTAATTGAGCTAGAACGTTCATTTTTGGCTAAATTAGAGTTCTAAGTATGCTAATGAAGATGTTGATGAGTTTTTGGAATAGATTTTCATATTTTATATTATATTATATATATATATTTATTTTTTTTTTTTTTTATTTTCTTATTATGCCGAACTTTGAGTGAACTTTTGGCTGGCGATAGAGGTGAAAAAAGTAGTTCGCTTCATAAGGTTTTCAACCATACTTCTAGTGTCGTTAGGTCATTATAACCCAAACCACGCGATAGAGGAAGGGTGAAAATAGTGATATCCATCAAAAACACGTTTTCGCCTGTGGTGGCGCTTAGGTACCTTAAGACGCGCGACCCCTCATATCTTCCCTCTGTCCTTTGATCTTCGAGAAATGTTGTGTCTATCATTTTTTGATTTTCGTCTTTAACCTTGTCTTTTTTTATCTTATCTAAGGCGTCACTGGCCGCGATATCAAATAATTTCTCTAACTTCCTTAGAAAGTCTTTTTGTTTTTGTTCAAAATTAGGGTTTACCTCTGTTACGAGCTAGTGAAGAACGCTCTTTTATCAAATCTTTGAGTTTGGCTTTAGGCAGAGGATTCTTTATTACATTTTTGGTAGGAATGCTTGCCATAATGCCATATCCCAGACGACCTTCACTTTCCTGAAAGCAATTGCAATCACTTCATCCTGAGAAGCATTTTGGTATTCTCCTCTAGTTAAATAAATAAAATACTTCAACACATCACCATTGGATGGCAACACACTGCCTTTACCAGTTTTTATGTCAGTCAAAAGTTTTCCAATAAATAATAAGATCACTGGAATCATCACTGACATTTACTTCATTTCGCCTTAGCGAACAAGCATTATTATTATCCATAGTCTGAAAAGAAGTACAATAAAAGATCTGAAAAGAAATACAAAAATATTAATAATTAAAATGCATTAATAACATTACTAACTACTAATAACAATTAATATTAATAAGTACAATAGCATTAATAACTAAAGAACTTTAAATTCTGAATCAATTAACACAAGAATCATTCGACTCGGTTAATAAATAAAGGTTTTATGGCCAAATACATATGAAAAATCGGTCTGATGTCGTCACAGGCTGGGGTCAAAATTTCAATTCCCCCGATCCGGGGTCAAATATTTTCAGAATGGGTTAAAACTTTATATTCGCCAATAAAGTAGCAGGGATCACCACATGAGAATATTGCACCTTAAAATTTCAAACTTTTATTAAAAGTGGCACACTCTAATGGAGAGTCAGGCATCACACAGGACACCAAGCCTTATATTCCAACCATGTGATGAGCACTGTATAGAAGGAAGTCTCTGATGCAAATACGTGTTTCCATCCCAAGGACATCTATTGGTAAAAGTACATGTCAGCTTTGTGGATTGAAGTATACAGTAAGATTATGTTTGAGGCATATCAGTGATGAGGAGCAGAAACTGGCACCGCGCTCAGGCCAGACTTCGCTTACAGGGAAACAGTGCACTGAGCCACGAGCGCTGGCTTTGGGAAATAAGCGAATGAATGTTCCGAAGATTTAATTCTATCAGGTATTATATTCTGACTCGTTCGAGCTGCTCCTCAGGGTTAGAGATCAATTCGCTTTTGAATTTCAGTGCAGGGCCGGATTAAGTGGGAGCAGAAGGGGCAGCTGCCCCTGGGCCTATTCTCGGAAGGGGCGCTAAAAATTTAAATCAAGGCTGTCCAACTTCTAACTTCAAGAGGGCCACATTGCTCCTGAAGTATCTGCCAGGGGGCCACACTCTAAAAATTAATATAAATTAAAGATTGGGGGTTGTATAAATAAAATAAAAAACATTTTACAATACCTTGCATCTTTATTAACTTCATCTCTCTACTTTCACTAGATTTATTGAATTATAATTACTGAGAGCACTGAGGACGACCTATCTCTTTCACCAAGAAAGAACGATAACGAGACTTTATAAATTTCATGTAGGAAAAGGTGCTCTCACACAAGTAAGAACTTCCGAACATAGATCACATCCTTAATCCAAAGTCTCTTAAGTTTGGATACCGTTCTTGAGGCAAAAGTCTGAAGAAGTCCCCGCCTTTTTCCGCCCTTCCACTGAAAAAGGGGTCTACCTGTAAATCACACGATTCCAACTGTAACTGAGGAGGTTGGTTGGCAATTTCTGCTCTGAGTCGATTGCTAAAGAAGACTGTCATCCTTCATAGTTTTAAAGTCTGTGAAACGATTTTTAAATTCCTCCAAAATGTGTCTATACTGGTAGCGAAGACTGAAAAATCTGCGCCTTCACGCAGTTCCTCGGCTAGTTCTGCACACGAATATTTTGGAGACAACCTAGGGCTGCATGCGGCCCGTGGGTCACCAGGTGGACAGCCCTGATCTAAATATTTGTGTTTATTTTATTCCACGCAAAATATACTGCATATTTTTAAAAATTTAATGTGGCGGGAATATATTAATAAATATTTTTTGTTTTGTCTTGTATTGTTTTTTGTTAACATTAGTTAACACTAAACTCATCATACATTTATGGTGTATGATGTGTGAATTGTGATAATTGTGATGCGTAAGCATTAGCGTTCGTTGACGTGGAGAGACAACTTACAGCTAATGTTTTCATAACGGAACTCGTGAATAAGGAAAAGAAACAACGAGAATGACTATTGTATTCCGAGTCAAGCAATGGTTTGTTTTGTTTCCCTTATAGGCTATTCTCAAAATTGTAATCGTCTTTCGGTGAAACGGGTTTTAATAACTGGAAGAAAGATCATGAAAAAGTATGGAACACGAGAGAAGTGCTACACATTTGAACGCTGTTAATATCTGGGTATTGAGATGTGATAAATTGGGAAAATCTACGATCGATAGAAGTCTAAAACAACAAATACGGGGCTCCAATAAACCTTAGCCTCCCCGCCCATGGCCTGAACCATTAGAGGTACAGTAAAACTAAACATACCTTACAAAAGAGAATTTAATCCTGCATTTAATGAGAAACAATTAAAACTTGGTGTTCCCGCCATTGGCTTCCAAGACAGCCTGAATTCGCTTTGGGTAGCTTGCCAAAAGTGACGTGAATAGATCTTGATCGTTACGCAAATTTGCTAAAACAGTTTCAATGTGTTGCGTCATTGTATCCTTCGAAAATGATTTGATGCAGGTTCTTGAAACAAGAGACATTCAACTTGTCCTTTATAACTGATCCAATGTGTTCACAGACGTTCAGGTCAGGAGAATTTCCTGGCCATTCTTCATTTCCAAAGAAATCGATCTCATGGTTGCGCAACAACTGTTGAGTGGCTAATGCCTTAAAGCAGGGGCTTATCGTGCAGAAGTGTGACCTGATCGACATCCATAACATTGTTTGGGTTTCTTGGAAAAGGAATGACATGCTGAGATAGAATAATATCACGAAAATACTGTCCATCCCAACTCTGACCATTTAGCTTCAGCACCCACATGAGCTTCTTTGCAGTGCAAAACAAACACACCACACAGTCTGGACTTTTTAATAATTCGCAATAATGTTCATTGTCATCGATTTCATCTGGTGTTGTGGCCCACACTCGATCATTTTGGTAGTAGGCCGACGTGTTACGTAAACAAAAAATTCATCGGAGACAGCTAAATGCATGAAATCATCCACATCCCAATCTTCAAGATAATGGGCAAACCACGTTCTGTCATCGATGTTAAGTTGAGTTTTTCTTGGCTTTGGAAGTTCATGCCAAGGCTTTAAACCTTGCCTATGACGGTACAGTCGAATAATCTCACCACTAACGATCTTTCCTCTCAACACTTCGATCTCTCTAGAAAGTTTAGCACAGCTGTTTTTTCCGCTTACGCGTACCGCTTTCAATGATGTACTTTGTTTCCTGAGAGAGTGGCAAATTTGGGCGCCCAGATTTGGTTGTATCCATTTCACATTCATCCAAAGTTTTATTCCAATTTCTTTTGACGAAGTCCTCACTTCTTCGCAACTTTTTGGCAACCCATGAACGTGTTATAAAGGTGGCTCCAGCATCACGAGCTTCCCGAAATGTTATTGCTCGTATGCGATCTATCACACGTTGCCTCTCCGAATCACCAATTAATTGAGAAGCCATTATATTATCACTTTATCAGCTAGAGTAATTTTAATACCTGCAATAAATAAAGAATTTTATATATTTTTATAATCACTAAAATCTATTTCGATAGAAGTAAACATGTAAGCTGCAAATGGGGTGCTAAGGTTTTTTGGAACTCCTTAGAACGTGAATTTCGGTATTGGAAGCAAGTTTTGTATAGGAGTGTTGCAACAGTAAAGCACTTAGCATCAAGAGGTCTTGCTTTTCGAGGAAACAACAAAATTCTAGGTTCATCACATAATGGGAATTATTTGGGCACATTAGAATTACTAGCTCAATTCGATCCGTTTTACAGTCACATTGAGAAATATGGGAATCGTGGACGTGGTAATGTTTCATATTTATCTTCAACAGCCTGCAATTAATTTATTTCAGTTATGGTTAACCTTGTGACTTGTAAAATTGTGGATGAATTGAAAACAGCCAAATACTTATGACAATAAAACCCACACTAAATCCCGTACTTTTTGTTGATTGTTGAATCGACGCCAGATATTTCCAAAGTATATCAACTAACCAGGCACGTGCACAGGGGGGGGGGGCTTGGGGTGCTTGAGCCCCTGCCCTTTTTCTTCTTCATATCAAAAGTGCCCTTTTAGTCAAAATTCATAAATATATTGATTCGACATAAATTTGAATTAATTAGTTATATTTTTATTTAGTTACTGCTACTTCAACAGATTTTCAAAACTGGAATTACTTTGATCTATGATTTTTTATTAGAATAATAAACTTAACATACCGTTACTATTATTTTGTCAATCAGGGAGGGCGTCCCTAGTGGTAACACTGACTGCAGCTGTTCACTGTTGATTGCGTCTCTCGGGTATGTGGGTGTATTGTTTACTGTTTGTTTACTGTTTATAATTTTTGCTTTTGTATTTTCCTGATAAGAATCAATATTTTTCTATTGCTACTTAAGAGCTGTGGCCATCATATTAAATAGCCCACAGTATATTTCTATAAATCTTTAATTTATAGTTTCATATTATTCCATATTTAAATGTATATACAGCAGAATACTGTAATTTATATGATGAGCAAGCTAAAAGTCAATATAATAAAATTGAATAATAATTGTAAATACACTCCAATATTTCAATATCTTCATATCTTTTGAAAATCTTGCAATAAAAACATGCCTTTTTACAACAAATTTTCATTTATTTTCTTTAATCAGCTTTATATACAAAAATAATGCATTGAATTTAATGGAATTTAAGAATATTTACCACATACAATTTTAAAATTTTTCTTTGTGTGTGTATACATATATATAGCCTATATGGCATTGCGGATTTCATTTTTAAAAATGTTAGGGGAGTGCCCTTTTTTCAACTGAGCCCCTGCCCTTCTGAAAGTCTGTGCACGTCACTGCAACTAACGTTAGTTGTTAAGTATATTCTTCCTGACGGAAATCCTGTTGAAAGATTTTTTAAGTTTTTGCCATCAGTTGTTGTTGTTGTTGTTTAGCCGATCAGCCCACCCTGATCGAGCAAGCCGGCGGCACGCAGGTAACCGATCGCCCTCTCCGGAGTGGACCAGAGGTTCAGCGCACTAGTGATGTTGTGCTGTGTTCGTTGTTGTGCTAGAGCGGTACAGTCTGTCATAATGTGTTCAATTGTTTGTGGTGTGTCCTGGCACAGGTGGCAGGTGTCGTCTATGGAGTTGTCTAGTCTGTGTTTATATGTCCGTAAGTTGGGGTGATGTCCACATCGGAATCGTGCTAAGTTAACTCGATCCGATCTGCTCAGGCTGATCTCTGACCTGTTAATGGGTGGCGGTTTCGCACCTAGGACCGCATTCGGACCGAGTCGTGTCAGTGCTTGTGGGTTAGGTGTGTGTGTATGTGTTTTCTGTACTGTGTGATGTCTGTGGGGCGTGGTATGGAATGGAGTATTTGGTTATAATGTCTCTGGTATTACCTTAATGGTGCGAGGTGTTGGTGCATGATTGTACATGTAATGGCAAGGGTGTTGTGGGTTAGTTGTCGCTGCTGCCATGAATTGTGTTCCCCTCATGTCTAAATGTTCCCTAACTTTTAGTATTTTTGTTTCTCTGTGCAGGTGTTCTATTGGTGTTGTTTGAGTGCATCCTGTAATGATACGAAGTGCGTTGTTTTGTATTGTTTGTAAGGTGTTTATGTGTGTGTTTGAGATAATGGGTGCCCAGCATGGGCTAGCATAGTCCATAACTGAGCGAATATATTGTTTGTATATGAGTGATGTTGTTTCCTGCTGGTGTCCAAAGTTTGTGCCTGTTAGTACCCTAAGTGTGTTAAGTCTTGACGTACATTTGGTTTTAATGTCCTGAATGTGGTTTGCAAAAGATAATGATGTGTTGTATGTGACACCAAGTATTTTGGTTCTGTGAGTGTGTGGAATGTTGATGTTGTTTAGTGTAAGCTGTGGAATTACCTGGTGTTCTTTTGTGTTGCTTGTAAGCAAGGTGATGGTTGATTTTGTGGGCGCTACTTTGAGTCTATTGTGTGTGAGCCAGTCTTGTATACTGTTTATGTATGTTTGTAGGTTATTTGTAGCGGTGTCGATGTTGTTGTGGGTGGATGTTAGAGTGATATCATCTGCATATGATGATAAGGTAAGCATGTTATCTATGGGTGTTGGAATGTCATGCATGTATAAGTTGAACAGTGTTGGTGAGAGAACAGAGCCTTGAGGGACCCCGTTCGGAAAAAGCTTGTTTTTGGATGACTTGCCCTTAAATGTGACATGTGAGTATCTTCCTGAGAGATAGTTGCTCAGCCACCTTTTGGTGTTATTGTGCATGTTTGTGTTGAGTGTTTTGTTTATGAGAGGGAAGCGTTGGATAGCATCAAATGCTTTACTAATGTTTATTGTTGCTAATAGTGTACGTTGAGCTGGTCGTCTGGAGTTGATGCCATCCATGATGTGCTGCGTGAGGTTAGTGAGTAATGTCGTGGTTGAGTGGTGAGGTCTGAATCCATGTTGAGTAGGCGATAGTGGAATGTGTGGTTGGTGATTTGTAAGATTAGTCTTTCTGTTACTTTGGAAGGTGTGCATAGTAAAGTAATGGGTCTATAGGAAGCTGGTTCTGTTGGATTTTTGTTTGGTTTGAGTAGTGTAATAATTTTACCTTGTTTCCATATGTCAGGAATAATACAGTGTTGGTATGAATATGTGCTGATATTTGTGAGAGCTAGTATTCCTTGTCGAAAGGTGTCGAAATTGAGAAAGCATTGTTGGACGAACTGAAAAATTTGGAGGTTTCTATACTTTCTATACTTCAAATATGGCAGGTCCCTATTCTGAACTACAAGCCAGAATACACCAAAATTCTAAATATGCAGTATTTGTGCCATGTTCGGCACATTCCTTAAACCTCGTAGGTACCAATGCTGCTGAGTGCACTGCTGAAGGTGCTAATTTCTTCTCGTTGCTTCAAATGTTGTATAATTTTTTTGCCAATTCTACACTAAGGTGGAACGTACTTAGTACGAAGATGTTTTCTGAATCTGATACCCTCGCAGTAAAGAAGCTCTCAGCTCCGCGTTGGTCATACTGAAATGATACCTGTATTGTTTTTTAAAAAAAGGCTACAAACCAATAAAGGACGCATTAGAGGAAATTATGGAAGACAATCTTCAAACTAATGCAACGCGTGAAGAAGCTTCGTCCTTACTAAATAAACTAAGTAATTTAGATACTGCATTCACGATAGTGAGGTGGACCCCTCTTTTGAATAGGTTCAATGCGACTAGTAAGCAATTACAGTCGATAAATACAGATCTTTCCACAGTTGTATTGTTGTACGTTCATTATTATTAATTGATATTTAAACAAATTTCGGGAACAATTCAATGAGTTGGAAACGCAGGGAAAAGAAATATGTGGAAATGACAAGTACACGTATGAAATGCTTAAGAAACGTCGAAGGAAACATTTTTATGATGACAAGAACAAAGAAGACACGCAATTGCAAGGAAGTGAAAAATTAAGATAGAAACATTGTAAACAATATTATCTGAGAATTGCACCGCAGAAAATCTGCTTATGATTTAATATCTGCGAGATTTGGTTTTATTTTTCATTTAATTTTATGACTAAAACTGTTGAAGAGAAAGCTAAAATGCTGGTCAAGGTTTATATAGAAGATTTGGAACCAGACTTTATATACAAGAAATTTTATGACTGAAAGGTGTTGCACACACACACACACACACACACAATTTTTTATGCTAAATCAAAATCTAACAAGGAATTTAATTTATTAAAAACAATAAGGGAGAAGATATTATAAGATGTTAGTTTTCCAATGTAGAGATACGTTTGAAAATTTATTCCTTGCCAATACGCAAAAGTTCGGGTGAAAGGTCCTTTTCGGCGCTGAAAAGGGTTAAAAATTATCTTCGATCTTCTTCTGGGGTCATTCAAAAACCACGTGGTCCTTTTTCGGGTGGTTTTCAAACCCGTACCCCACTCCCTTGTGGTCATTTGTAGCCAATGACTTAAACCCCCCTCCAAAACCACGTGGTCTTCCGATGTCACCCCACCCCTTCTTAATCTTATGTAAAATGTAAGGTGCCATATTAGATTTCTTATATTATTGAGAGGTAATGAGGTAAATGAACAATTAAAAGGTATATCTTCTAAATAAACTCTATTAATTGTTTGTTTCTTTAATTCAAAATAATGTTTGTTTCTTTAATTGAAAATAACTAAAAAATGTTGACTAAAAAATGTAATTTTGAATGTTGAAAAAATTATTTATTGGAGCCATACATATTGGATACATACTAACATATTGGATGCATACATATTAATTGGAGCATACAGTGTAGCGTATTTATATTTCTTCCCAAGGCTGTATGTACCATTTGGTCCTCTGGGACGTGGCCATGTGGTTAAACGTCAAGACCCCTGAGGTGACGTGTATGTATATATATGTATATAGTCTAAAAGTCACTAAAGAGTAAATATCACTAAATCTAAGCTGAATGGCAAGACCAAGCCATAAACGAACCAACGGGCTGTTCGTATTGCTTTGGTCTGGCCTAGACATGTTTTTTCCTATCTGACCTAATCTTTGGTGCTGAGTAAAATTAGGTGATGAATCTAAGGTGACAAATCGGGTAGGAAGTTGTTCGTACTTAAGTATAGTTAGTGGTAATGTCTATAGCTTCTAAATTGGTAATGTAAGAGAGAGTTAGGTAGGCTGTTGTGGGACACAGGAATAAAACGGTAGGCTTCAAGGAATACCTAATTCAACGCACCGGTAAGTGCTTTTGATTGTTTGCTAGAACCTAAGTAACCTAACTGGGGTGTCTACCCCACGCTATCACATTTGGCGACGAGGATGGGATTTGGCTCATTTGGTTAAATTTTGTTCATTGGGTTAAATTTGGCTCATTGGGTTAATTTGGCTTATTGGGTTCAAGTGGTTGTTTGGAAAATTGGATGCAGACTAGTGGGTCGTCCGATTTGGTTTGTTTGTGTGGGGAAGCTACCGTACTATAGCGTAGGTCCCGCCGCCCTAATTCTAAAACTAATTCCTACTCAGCCCTAACTCTAAAACTAATTCCTACTCAGCCCTAACTCTAAAACTAATTCTTACTCAGCCCTAACTCTAATACAATTCACTATTCAGCCCTAACTCTAATAAAATTCACTATTCAGTAACTAGACCAAATTTAAACCTAACCTAACCTACTTCACGTGAGTTGGTCTAATTCGGTTTTGCTCTAGCATGTCGGTGATTGGCCATATAAGCCCCTACGAAGACAATGGGGAGGACTTCGAAGCTTATGCCACTAGGGTGAGGTTGTTTTTCGAGGCAAATTCCATTCCGGATGCTAAGAAGTACCTACCTTTTTAACTATAATAGGCCCTAAAACGTTTGGTTTAGTTATGGACCTAGTTTCTCCTAAAGCACCGGAAACTTGCACCTATAATGAATTGGTACAGGCCCTAACCGATCACTACAAACCCCGAGTAGTTCTCATCTATGAACGTTTCAAATTTTATTCAAGGCATCAGACGGGAAATGAAAGCATTGCAGAGTTTGTTGCAGGAATAAAAAGCCATAGCCGTACGTGTAAATTTGGGGACAAATTAGATGAAATGCTAAGAGATAGGTTTGTAATGGGTCTCAAAGAGGAGTCTACCCAGAGAGCCCTATTAGCCATACAGGACCTAACTTTTAGTCAGGCTGTAGAAATAGCTACGGCTAGAGAAGCAGCTGCTAAAGATGTTAGAGCTTTTGGAAATCATAGTAGTAAAGCCCAACACGTAAATAGCTTTAAATCTTCTAGGCCTGGCAGACCTAACGAGCCTACTAGACAGGCAAATAAAAGGTATGAGGCGAATATGACTAAGCCTACTAATTCTACTAAGCCTTCCAAGCCATGTACAGGGTGTGGAAAACACCATTGGAAGAAAGATTGCCCTTTTAAAGAAGCAGTTTGCCGAAACTGTAGTAAAATAGGCCACATAGCTAAAGTGTGTTTATTCAAAGAAAACAAAGGTGAAAATTCTAATTTTAACATTTCTAGTATAAATCCTCAAAAGGGAAATACTTCGAACATTGGAGTGGAGTACCTATTCTATGAGCAGCAAAGTGGGGAAAATACAGGCCCATATATTGTAGAGGTAGGCCTAGATGGAATTACAGTTCCTCTAGAATTGGATACGGGTGCTGCCCGGACGGTCATGTCCAAGGTAGTTTTTGATAAGATTTTCAAAAACACACCTAAACTACATGCATCTAAAACGATTTTGAAGAAGTACGGTGACATACAAATACCTATTTGTGGAGAAGCATACGTCACAGTTACACTTAACCAGAAAACTTTGTCTCATCCCTTAACCCTTTTAGTGGTGGATGAGCAAGGGCCTACTCTACTAGGCCGTGATTGGATTGATGCTTTGGAAATGCCAATTGACAAAATCTTGCCAAGGGGTCAGGCAGATGTGCATACACTTTCATATCCATCTGACATAGACTCATTGTTAAGGGAGTTTTCTTCTATTTTTGGGCCTGAAGTAGGCAACCTAAAAGGCCATCAGGTCTGCATAGAAGTAGATCCTAATGTAACTCCGAAATTTTGTAAGGCTCGTTCAATTGCGCATGCACTGCGGGAGAAGGTAGATTTAGAAATTGACAGGCTGCTAAAAGATAAAATTATTGAACCAGTCACACACGCTAAGGGGCTGCCCCAGTAGTTCCTGTACTAAAACCGGACAAGTCCGTGCGGTTATGCGGGGATTACCGTTTAACAGCAAATAGAGCCGTCCTTCTAGATTGCTATCCTATACCCAAGCCTGATGAATTATTTAGCTCTCTTGCTGGGGGAAAATATTTCACAAAACTCGATATGTCCCAAGCCTATGCTCAACTAAGTTTAGATGAAACTCTAAAGAATTAACTATCATAAATACGCACCGAGGCCTATATAAGTACAATAGGCTATGCTATGGAATAGCATCGGCTCCAGGTATTTTTCAGAGGACAATGGACCAAGTTCTAGGTCACATTCCAGGGGTACTTTGCTTTCTAGATGATGTCCTCATTTCAGGTTCGACTAAAAAAGAACACCTAACTAGATTAACCACGGTTCTAAAAAGACTCCGGGATGCTGGACTTAAGCTAAGAGAGAAAAGTGTTCATGGGTCACTAACGAGGTTTCATATTTAGGGTTCGCATAGATGCCTCAGGCATTCATCCAACGGTGGATAAACTAGAAGCAATAGAAAAGGCACCACCTCCACAAAACATCACACAGTTACAAGCTTATTTAGGTCTCCTAAATTTTATAGGAAATTTTTGCCTAATGCATCGACTTTCCTTGAACCCCTAAATAAGCTATTACGATCTGGGGAACAGTGGAGATGGGAGAAAACTCAAAAGGAAGCATTTGAGGCTTCCAAGGACGTACTACTAAAGTCCACTCTCCTAGTGCATTATGATCCTAAACTTCCTCTCGTAGTTTCAGCAGACAGCAGTTCTTATGGAATTGGGGCAGTGTTATCTCACCACATTGATGGTGTAGATAGGCCTATCTGTTTTGCTTCTAGAACACTAACTGAGACGGAAAGACGATATGCACAAGTGGAACGTGAAGCATTAGCCTTAGTATTTGCAGTAAAAAAATTTCATTTCTATCCATGGGGTCATGAATTTAAACTAATTACTGACCATAAGCTCTTTTAGGTTTATTTTCACCTAATAAAATATTCAGTTATGGCCTCAGGTAGGATTCAACGATGGGCACTGATTCTACAAGCCTATAAATTTGACTTAGTACATCGGTCAGGTAAACTTCTAGGTACGGCTGATGCGCTAAGTAGGTTGCCCTTAGAAAATCCAAATGATTGTGTACCTATACCTACAGAATGGGTTCACTTGGTGGAGTTTTTGGAATCCACTCCAGTATCTGCAGTACAAATAGAGCAGTGGACAAAATCAGACCCTATTCTGTCTAGGGTCATCCATTTCTGCTCAGTTGGTTGGCCTACTAAGGTTGAGAGTGAATTACAGCCTTTTATTCAGCGTCAGTCTGGCCTCTCTATTCAAAATGGCTGTCTCTTATGGGGCCACAGAGTCATTATTCCAAATAAGGCAGGTCGAATTTAATGAAGGAACTTCACGCTGAACACATGGGCGCAACAAAAATGAAAGAGCTGGCGAGAGCTTATTTCTGGTGGCCTGGTTTAGATGGAGAACTCGAATCATTGGTTCGTTCCTGTCAAAGCTGCCTAGAGAACAGAGATCTCCCAAGGAAAAGTCCACTTCATCCTTGGAATGGCCTACTATACCGTGGCATAGGATCCATGTTGACTATGCAGGTCCTATAAATAATATTTATTTCCTAGTCAGGTGGACGCCTACTCTAAGGGGTGGAAATTTTTCCAACCACTTCCACGACTTCGGGTGTAACGATTCGCTTACTCCGTTCAGTTTTCGCTCGATGGGGTTTACCCGTAGTCCTGGTTTCCGACAATGGTACTTGTTTTACCAGTGAGGAATTTCGTTCCTTCGTCCACCTAAATGGCATTAGACATGTCCGGTCTAGTGTTTTCCACCCATCTACTAACGGTCTCGCGGAAAACATGGTCCGTACTTTCAAGTCGCCTTGCGTCATTCTCGTGGGGAGGAAATGCAAGTGGTGTGGATAAATTTTTGTTTAAATATCGAATAACACCACACACCACGACAGGGGTGTCTCCCTCTAAACTTTGATTGGCCGGGGAATTCGTTCAGTTTTTGATTTGTTACGTCCAAACGAAATGTTACAACAACGAGTTTTACGCCATCAGGAAAAACAGAAGTTGTACCACGACACTAAAAGGGAGAGTTCTAGAAGCGAAACCTAATGATCCAGTTGTGATTCGCAACTATGGGGCTGGACCAAAATGGGTTCCTGCAACTGTGCAGGAGAGAACGGGCCCTGTTTCCTTCAAGTGCCAACTAGAAGATGGTCGTTCTATTAAACGCCATCAGGACCAGATATGGGAACGGGAAGTGCAGAAGGACCAGAGTCTTCCGGAAGAGAAAACTGATCCTCCGGAAAATGGTTCAACTTGCCCGCCTATACAGGTTGCACCTGATCCTACTACATCAACCCCGCTCCGCAGGTCGTCTAGGGTCCCTCATCCCCCTGACAGACTAAACTTGTAGGGGAGGAGGAGGTGACGTGTATGTATATATATGTATATAGTCTAAAAGTCACTAAAGAGTAAATATCACTAAATCTAAGCTGAATGGCAAGACCAAGCCATAAACGAACCAACGGGCTGTTCGTATTGCTTTGGTCTGGCCTAGACATGTTTTTTCCTATCTGACCTAATCTTTGGTGCTGAGTAAAATTAGGTGATGAATCTAAGGTGACAAATCGGGTAGGAAGTTGTTCGTACTTAAGTATAGTTAGGGGTAATGTCTATAGCTTCTAAATTGGTAATGTAAGAGAGAGTTAGGTAGGCTGTTGTGGGACACAGGAATAAAACGGTAGGCTTCAAGGAATACCTAATTCAACGCACCGGTAAGTGCTTTTGATTGTTTGCTAGAACCTAAGTAACCTAACTGGGGTGTCTACCCCACGCTATCACAACCCCCCTCCCCCATGTGGCCCTTGGTGGTCAAATAAGGAACCCCCTCCCCATTTTAAGGACCACACGTGGTTTTTGAATGGCCCCTTCTATATTCCAGGAAAAAACAACAGTTTGTCACTTCTGAACATTGAATCAGAATTATTAAAATTATTTCTTGGGACTCCGCTATCGAACAGTTCGCCAGAAAGAAGACTCGAAAAGTGTTCTAGTTTGCTTTTTCCTCAGAAGAATATGACTATTTCTTTATTTAATTATTTTGACTCTGTTTTGTTTGTTCTTCAAAAGTAAAGTTTGATTTAATTAAATATCAGTTAAATAAACAAAAATTTTATTACATATAAAATTCAATGGTAGGTGGGCGAATATTAGACATACCCCGGGGCGCAAAAAGTGTTAATCCGGCCCTGTTTCAGTGGTGGACCTTTTTGGGGTATAGTTATTTAGGCCCTAAACCAGTGGTTCTTAACCTTTTTAGGTTGTGACTCAAATTCTGGTTGCGGGGCTAACTTGACCCATGCCTTCAACAGTTCCCTGTAATAGATAATAAAATAAATAATAATGGTAAAATGATTAGCCATAACATAAATAAATGATAAATGACAATTTAATGACCCAACAAAATGGCTTAACGGCCCAATTTGGGTCGCAACCTAAGGGTTAAGAACCACTGCCCTAAACTAACCAAACAGCCTAGTTTTCTAATCAATTTTAACCGACCTTAACCCAACCGAACTTAACTGTATTTAACAAAACCAAGCGTTAACCGGACAAGTTGGTTCTTGAGCCAAAACGAAAACGATTGTACGGGGCTCCAATAAACCTTAGCCCCCCCCCCCCCCCGCCCATTAGAGGTACAGTAAAACTAAACATACCTTACAAAAGAGAATTTAATCCTGCATTTAATGAGAAACAATTAAAACTTGGTGTTCCCGCCATTGGCTTCCAAGACAGCCTGAATTCGCTTTGGGTAGCTTGCCAAAAGTGACGTGAATAGATCTTGATCGTTACGCAAATTTGCTAAAACAGTTTCAATGTGTTTGCGTCATTGTATCCTTCGAAATTGATTTGATGCAGGTTCTTGAAACAAGAGACATTCAACCTCGTCCTTTATAACTGATCCAATGTGTTCACAGACGTTCAGGTCAGGAGATTTCCTGGCCATTCTTCATTTCCAAAGAAATCGATCTCATGGTTCCGCAACAACTGTTGAGTGGCTAATGCCTTAAAGCAGGGGGCCTTATCGTGCAGAAGTGTGACCTGATCGACATCCATAACATTGTTTGGGTTTCTTGGAAAAGGAATGACATGCTGAGATAGAATAATATCACGAAAATACTGTCCATCCCAACTCTGACCATTTAGCTTCAGCACCCACATGAGCTTCTTTGCAGTGAGCAAAACAAACACACCAACACAGTCTGGACTTTTTAATAATTCGCAATAATGTTCATTATCATCGATTTCATCTGGTGTTGTGGCCCACACTCGATCATTTTGGTAGTTAGGCTGACGTGTTACGTAAACAAAAAATTCATCGGAGACAGCTAAATGCATGAAATCATCTACATCCCAATCTTCAAGATAATGGGCAAACCACATTCTGTCATCGATGTTAAGTTGAGTTTTTCTTGGCTTTGGAAGTTCATGTCAAGGCTTTAAACCTTGCCTATGACGGTACAGTCGAATGATCTCACCACTAACGATCTTTCCTTTCAACACTTCGATCTCTCTAGAAAGTTTAGCACAGCTGTTTTTCCGCTTACGTGTACCGCTTTCAATGATGTCCTTTGTTTCCTGAGAGAGTGGCAAATTTGGGCGCCCAGATTTGGTTGTATCCATTTCACATTCATCCAAAGTTTTATTCCAATTTCTTTTGACGAAGTCCTCACTTCTTCGCAACTTTTTGGCAACCCATGAATGTGTTATAAAGGTGGCTCCAGCATCACGAGTTTCCCGAAATGTTATTGCTCGTATGCGATCTATCACACGTTGCCTCTCCGCATCACCAATTAATTGAGAAGCCATTATATTATCACTTTATCAGCTAGAGTAATTTTAATACCTACAATAAATAAGGAATTTTATATATTTTTATAATCACTAAAAACTATTTCGATATAAGTAAACATGTAAGCTGCAAATGGGGGGGGGCTAAAGTTTTTTGGAACCCCTTACTCCACAATAAAGTTCACCAATCGACAATTTTGAACAGTAAGACTTGTGCTATGAAAAGTCGATTAGGGATTATTTAATACTAAATATAATTTTTAGATTTTTAGTGAAATTCAACTTAACTCGGTTCTCTAATCCTCAGTATAAAAGCGTGTTCATGATAATATTTTCACTTGAGCTTCATACCTCTCAGTGTTTTTGTTTATACGTTTGAATCGAAGGTACACTTTCAACATGTCTGAAAGCTTCAAAAGTTACTTTAATTTGTAGGTGAAGCCGCCTTCATCCTTGGAGCGTATATAAAGTAACAAATAACCATATTTTTTCTTTGAGTTTGCTTTAGCTGATTTGACTTGTTTTGCCAGAAAGAAAGCATATTTCAGCTTTTTTACTTGAAATTTCACAATTTTGACTTACCATAACTTGTTTTCATAAGTTATGATAAGGTAGGACTCAAGATTTGTATTCAGCTTGTTATTACGTTCAGTAACAACTTCAGCTTATTCTTACGGTCAACAACAGCTTCAGCGATGTCGTATGTTCTCACAGATTTTTTCTTTTTTTTTCTTTACTGGTTCGTTATCGACTGCATGTTCAGATCCAATTTCAAAACCTCATTTTAACCATACAACTTATTCTTTATTTCAGTGTTTTCCTCGCCTCTTCTGAGGTCCCAGTAGCTCATTGGTGTCTGTGTCAGACTCTGGATGGTGATGCTTTAGATTCGTTCCCTGCTGATGGCTCTTGTGTTGGGTTGGGTCGGCCACTCACCCTGTCAATACGCGGGTTCAGGTGACCCTTGGGGGCACACTCACTCCCACATAGTGGGGAAATGAGTTTCTGGGTTGTTCCTCACCCTTCAAAAACAAATTGCTATTTTTCATATTCTTTTTATTTACAAGAATGAAGATAGCATAACTGTAAACAACAGTAAATAACGATATATACTAAATTTACTTCTAACACAATCATTGTATATTCTAACGAAATAGTATCGGATTTCAGGTATAAAATTATTTTCTTTTCTCCGATTGGTTAGACTTTGGGAGAAATGAAACATGGTCCCCGATTGGACAATTCATAATCTTTAACCTAGCATTTTGTATACACGTTGGTGAGATATGTACAGACTCCGCCTCCGTAGGCGGATACTTCAGTGAAAGTGACAAACACTTTCAGACATCACTCAATTACTATTCTGTAAGAATATATATATTATTATTCTTGAACATTTTTTAACAGCAGAAGGTAATTGTTTATTTGTTTTAAGGTTAAAATCGTAAATTATTTGATTTGAAACATTATCTTCCGTGGCTAAATTTTAAAAATCAGGAAAAATTATAGAAAACATTTCCAATTAATAATTAATTAAAGCCTTAAATGTTGCGTATATTTTATTTAGTCTTCATAATTACAGGAAAAATTTACATTCACAATACTCTTGTTCAGAAAACATAATTTTTTAATTATACATCCGAGGTTTTAATGAAATTATGATTTTTTAACAGAATTTGTATCAGTACTTATTTTATCTATCATTATGCATTTAACCTTCCTTAAACAACGAATCATTGTTAATTTAACATTAAATAATTAAGCAAAAACATCAAATATACTATAATTAAGAATATAGTTAAATATAAAAGGGAATAAACTCTTTGATCATTGAATAAAATGAAAAGTTTATAAGGAATTAAGAGAGATTTTATTTTTCCCCAAACAGAAATAAAATTTTAATTTAGTCTCCGTTATTAGCCTTCAAGGTCATATTACAAAGAAAACGAAAAGAGGTAGTAATAAAAAGGGTGAACAAAAAGGGACGAAACTCGTGGGAAGAGTAATGAGACACACTTTACACAGACAGTTTTATAATAAAAATATGAAAACCTTATATGTACAGGGTGGCCCAAAAGTCTGTTGCCCGACGCATAGGTTTGAAGGCGTCGGGCAACAGACTTTTGGGCCACCCTGTATATAAAATTTGTGTGCGCACGCGTCCTTATGGAATCGCGATAACTTTTAGGAAACACAAACAACTCCGCGACATGAGCGTGCGGTACTGCCACAGACTCGCTTATTTTTATTGAAAATAATTAAATATTATAAAAACAAAGATATATAATATTTACTGAGGATTAACTGCAAGGACTAGTTACATATACCTAATAAATAATTAATTAATATTATTATATGTACAATGCTAACCTATTAGACAACTGCTTTGCTTCATGACGTTACATTAACTAAAGCCTACAAAACTGAAACGGAGCAAATGCAAAATGTAAAATAAAATAAAAAAAAATTTTTTTATCAATTAAAAATCTTTATTAGTTCATTGAAACTATATACTGTATATAGCGTTTCTTTGTTGCGTAATTACGCATAATCCACTGGATTTCAGCTCGCTAATGAGTAACAGTAACTAGCTTAATACATACATCAGATGAATTTATAATCTATTACTTTTTTACTTTTATACCTGGACTAAAATCGAAATTTCGAAAGTGATAAAAACTTCAAATGAGTATGATAAAAAGTTACGAGGAATTTTAATTTCCATTTGCTTTGCACTTATTTTAAGGTAAATGACAATTTATTACGACAAATAGCTTTAAAATGGGTGATTAAAGTGAATAATAATTATAATGATGATAATAATAATAATAATAATGGTTCCTGTATTTATCCATTAATTAAGGTCGTACAAGGATTTATGTAGTTTTAGCCCTTTTGAGAAGATGTTGGGTCTCCTTAGTCTGTTTCTTCTTCTTCCGAACCGACGTGGAGCGATGATGTCATTGGAAGCCCCGCCCATTCCTAGAGATGTTCTGTTCCTCATGCAAGAACGGTATAAACGCCCTCCGAGCCAACTGCAGGAGCCGTCTGGCCTTCGAAGACACACCTACCAGGGGAAAACAGTGGATGAATGAAAAACCTGAGTGTTACTTGTTCGTTCGAGCTTCCATCAAATGTCACACAATTTTGATGACTTGAAAAAGATACTTCCAGAGTTTAAGGTTTAGTTTAAGTCGCTTAACTTCACTGATCTAACCGGAAGTGGTGCTGGGACGCGGCCACGATGTAGCCTAACGTCTTTCCAAATGACGTGCATTTGCGGGTTAGGTTACGCCACAAATAGGAAAGATTGGGTTCAGTAAATTTAAGTCATATACATATAAATGAAAAGGTCTAACCTAACTCGCAAACGCGTTTCATTTGGAGTAACATTCATCCACTGAGTTTATCAGTTCTCTAAAGGGAATTCGACCAGGAAGGTATATCAGGAGATTATGTGCATGGAGGAAAAAAGGACACCACCTCGCCAAATCTCCTTGTTAAATATATCCCGTTAGACGACCCTTGGTTCAGGTTAAATTGCGTTAGAAAAAAGTGTTTCCATAAAATGTCACTGTTTAAGAATAAATGTTATTGAGATAATGTGTTGAGTAAAAACTCAAAAACTTTGCAACAGCTTTTAAGCGGAAAGAAATAACGTCTTTCAACACTGTTTTACAGAAAAAGAAAGAGACGAAGAGTGTTTTACAACAGAAAGGTGAAGAAAAAATATAAAATAAAAGCATGAAGCTCAGTTTAGATTTTAAAGTATTCGAATGTCTCCGCTTCAAAACAATGAGCATCTTGTGTGACGTCCATGCACTGATGGTAAACTTAAAAAATCTTTCTCCATCTAACGACGAATGAACCAAAAATCTAAGTGAATAAATTTACATACGTACAGAGGGTTGCCAAAAGTAAATAAACACTACGATGATTGTCCTCAAGAACAAATAGCAAAGCTCATGAATGGAATACCAGAACGTGTGTCACCTTTACATAATTTGAAGGGGAAAGCAACACCATTCTAATTATATTCATTCAATAAATCTCTTATCATTTATTGACTTTTATTATCAACTAAAAAAACTATGGAAAATCCGAGGATCTCTCTCTCTCTCCTCCTCTCTCTCTCTCTCTCTCTCTCTCTCTCTCTCCTCTCTTCTCTCTCTCTCTCTCTCTCTCTCTCTCTCTCTCTCTCTCTCTCTCTCTCTCTCTCTCTCTCTCTCTCTCTCTCAGCAAGGAGCGAAGTCGGATACTGAATATAACATTGTTAATTTCTTAACTTTGTTAATTTCTATATAAAAGAATGTAAATAAAATATCGTACCCCGTGTCTTCCTTGACAATCGTCTTCTTCGCGTGTAGTTTCCCATGGACAGAAAAAGTTTCCTGGAGGGCAACGGTCCCACCAGTGGCAAGACATTATCTACATGAAATAAAATATAAGGTGAGTATGTCTTAAACTACTGTATTATTCACAGCTACGAGTATTTTTTAAAAAGAAAATTAGGAGATTGTAATACGACAGCCCATCTCTTCTCAGTCTCCTCCGTGACCATGTTAACAAAAACCAGAAAGTGATGCTCAGAATGTAAAATATTGCAAGACTTCATTCTTTAAATCTTGAACGGCATTTTGGGCTGTGTGTGTGTGTGTGTGTGCTTTGTGGGATGTTCATTCTCCTCCGTAACAACAAAGGTCATGTGACAGATAGCACATGTAGCTTTACGTGGGATCAGAGCCACGGGTCGCTACATCATCTGGACGCAAAGAGTCTGTATTGGAGGCATGCTGTGATGATACTTTTAATCACTAAATGAGACCATGCAGTGGTTCGAAACTCACCGGGCAATCGCATCCCGTCTGGTAAAGAAGCCGAAATCCTTTCTTCATCTTCGGTGCCAAAGACCTCCATGGTTGAGCAAAGCTGCAGGCGGAGATCCAAGGTTTACCCCCTTCTACATCGCCTGCTATGACGTAATTCGTCTTTCTTTCCAGTCTCACCTCACATTGACCAGGAATAGTGTAGATCACCTTTTTTGAAAGGGCTAAGTGAGCCTTCTCCGATATCTGCCCCAAAATAATGTAAAACAAACATATAGTACATTATAGGTTGTGTGTGTGTATGTGCGCGAGCGCGCGTGTTGTTGGGGTTGTCAAATGTCGCTTAACTTCGCGGATCGACGGGAAGCGATGCTGCGACATAGCTACGACATAGCTCATTCTATAAATTAAATTTATAATGATAATAATGATTAATGACAATGAACATCGATTCTTCTTAATGGAGTCCATGATGTGTATAAGTGTAACACTGTGACTGTATGAGAAGACAGTTTTAACGGTCCTGTAATATTATAACTACTTAATAATAATTATTACAGTTAAAATACAGTGCTTCAATTCATTATATTTGAAGTTAATAAATATTTCTTTCATATATAAATATATTTACGTTAGTTTTAATTTATGGCTTAAATTTATTATGGTCATCTATCAACATAATTATGTAATATATATATATATATATATATATATATATATATATATTATATATATATATATATATACTAAAAAGACATTGAAATTGTTCTAAATATACTTTTAAGTAAAATTTTACATTTATGTATTTCTGTATATTAACATATCCTTGGAAATCTTTTTTATATACTTACGCAACAATTTATATTAACTTTTTATATATTTAAAATAAAAAATTATACTTTACCTTGGAACACGATTCTATAAATGGAATTATAAAATAGTTCAATTCAAAACTATAAATAAACATACTTTTAGTACATACTGAATTCGAATTTCCTCTAAGACCCCGTTCCGGCTCTGATATAATACCTACAGTACCTCACTTACCCCTTTATTCCCGATATTAGACGGCTAACTAATTACTACAACACGGGGTAAAGGGGTTCCCCTTTCACCCTGTATGTACACGAATAGATTACGCATACAGACAAAGATCTTCATTAATGACTAAAAAATGGAGTTACTTCAGTATTTGAAATCAATAAACCTTGTTTAAAGACCAAACGCGCAAATTTAAACGTCTTATTCATGGCTGCTTCGACCTTTCAATTTAAAATTTATTTTTACGTACGTTCAGTGTTTCAAGAGTCCCACGTACCTCTTCGTCACCAATCTCAAGTCTTCTTAATTGAGATCAAGAAAGTAATATTTATAGATGGAGTTCACTTAAAGTGGAGTTATGAATAAAGATAAATGTGCACGCGCTTGATACGAAATAAAACTGTTTACAGTTTATTGAAAAAGCTTCGTCATATTCTGGTTTAGATGCGATATTACGTTACGTTTTATATAAGAAATATTTATACAAAAGGGAAAAAAATGTGTTTATATATGGGGGCTTACAAAATGAAGTGACCTTCTTTTTGTTTTTACAAGAAACACCATTCAGAATTATATTTTTAAGCGATGTCTCTCCTTATAAATGACATTTCACCTTTATGATATATTAAAGGCTTTTACATTTAAAAAATTAAATGAAATATGGGGAGAATTTTTTTTTTTTTTTACTGAAATGGTGACAAAATTACAATTATGATACACTTATTCTATCTCTTCTTTTTAATATAAAGTAAACTTTATCCAATTAAAAATTTAAAATAGTAAACTATTTGGCAAGGTTTCTTTACTGAGGCCCACGAGAAATTTGACTATACGACTGAACATAAGGAAACGCGCGTACATTTATTTGGGGCAGGAAAATGTCAGGTCCAAACTAAGTAATATAATTAATATTGGATCACCCGAAGAGCGGGGCCCCCAGCCTTCTTTAGTTAGCTTTATAAGGCTAACTAACGAAAATATAACGACCTAACCTAACCAATCGTCAAGGGCGTACAGTTGACCTAACGATTGGTTAGGTTAAGTCGTGATATTTTCGTTAGTTAGCCTTATAAGGCTAACTAAAGAAGGCTGGGGGCCTTCATCGTCAGGGCATCCTTAAATATTTTATATTCGTGTATAATATAATTTTCATATTATTTAAATTATAACTCAATTATTGCATCTACAGTACACTACTTATGCTAGAAATTGCAAAAAGAAAAAAGTGTAGAATGTGACATGTTTACTAAGTAAGGTTTCCTACGGTCGTAAATCCACTGTGGCTTTAATTTAAAGAGAAATATTCCACGACTCTATTATCTCATTTAGCACCAAAGAAGCAATTATTATCACTATTAACTGTCAGCTCAGCGCTAATTATCGCAGATTTTTTAACGAGTTACTGTAGTTCACAATGATACCATGATTTTTTCCTGATGACAGACTGGAAGTCGTCATAGAATCAAGGCGTAACTACGTCATAGTGACTTAATTTTAACACAAGTATTTTAGGTTACCAGAACTGCTTCATACAAATTAGCAAAAATATGATCAGCAAGACGATGAGAACGTTCAATAGTATGTAGCCCTAAATTATTTCTCAGTACAGAATAAAAGTACCGAATAAAGATATAGGTCGACTGTGGTACAGTCATAAATGCTTATAAATTAGATATTAGCAAGATGATAAAAAGTATGGACGACAAAAATATATGGTTATCTATGCGCAACTAATTATTACATATACCGGACTAGGGTTGCCAGATTTTTCAAATGCCCATGCGGGACAAAAAAATTTCTGAGGTTTTTTAAAGACCAAATTTTTTTCAAATTGAAACTAGATTTTTCCAACAGTTACAACAAACAAAATTAGAAAAATTGTATTAAATAATGCTTAACAATTAAACATCGTGAATAATATTGAAATTATTATACATAATACTGAAATATCGTAAATAATAATGAAATTATCATAGCATATTAAATACTGTATTGTAGTATACATCGCTTTACTAATTATATTATGACACATGTCAATATTTTTCTGAACTTTTAATCTTCAAAATTTTAGCTCCATCTTCTGACTTCAAGTATAACTAAAATTCCTTGCAAGTCATAGAAAAATTTTCTTTAATCATCAGTTCTGATTCTAAGTTTTCGATGAGCAACCGATTTCTCTCTTTCCTCCAGTTGGTTGTCATCAAGCTGAAAATCAAGCTGGCCAACTCGTGGCCAAACACAACATTTTATAAGAGTTATGTAATTTCAAGGATGTTCTAGAACATTCAACACTACAGAATTCTACAAGATCCTACATAATTCTAGAAAATTCTAAATCAATTCATTCCGAAAAAATTTGCTTAAAAAATATTTTTTGTGGGACATTTTGAATACAAAGCGGGACGCGGGATTTTTTTTTTCAAATGTGGGACTGAGAATGCGGGACGTCTAACGTCTGGCAACCCTATACCGGACCCGCGAATTTCAGTTAGGTGCTAAACTTGAGTGATGATTGATGGTTGAAGTGAATTGAAAGAGTGGATTTAGGATAGTCTAACTTAAAGCTTTTAAAAAAGACTACGAATATTTGGCTCAACTTCGAAAATGGCTTATGATAGTGTGAATGTGTGTGAATTGTAGACATTATTAGCTTGAAGCTTAATCGTAAGACTAGACCTAGGTCTACCAGAAAACGGACTCGGCTGAAATATTCCTGAGTGACGCCGCCTCTCGAGTCTAGACTAAGGTAACCTAAGCTAGCTTAGACTAGCCTAGCCTAAATTAATAATGAAGCCCTAATAGTGGGCCTACTATACGTAATTTGGAATTAACCTACTGTTATTGTTAAGGTATAGCCTACACTGTTGAACAACATGCTGATAAGCATATTTCACCCTTTCACTCCTGTTTATGAAGCTTAATCCCCAGGATTACTGTTAAAAAAAAAGTATATGCTATACCCCAACGACACATATTCGATGCCAGACATGACAAAAAAAATTCATATCTTACCAGGCGCCCTATAAGACAAAAAAAAAAATCTCTGAGAAATCCTCAAAGCTGTTCCTATTTGTTATTAATGCTAAACATTTACCGCCCATTCCTAACCAGATGGCCGATGTACTAAGGATTTAAACCTCAATATTTTCTTACGGATGAATAAAATAGCGATATATAGTTAATTTACGTCTTAAATGTTCTTCTAACGCAAACTTTAACCGCTTGTCAAATAAATTTAACTATACCTTAAATATCCTTTTAACGCGAATTTTAAATGCTGTCAAACCGTCTGGCGTTATAGTTGGTCTTCTTATTCTCACCGCCAAAACTGAAATAAATAAAATATGTAAACAAAAGCATTACAAAATAAATAAAAGGATTGAATTAATCAAAATATATACATAAAACGAACGACAAAAGCCTCGTATCATAATGACCGTACTTACAAGCTAAAAACATATATATATATATATATATATTACGGAGTGGTCCAAAAGGCATGATAAAATCTGTGCTAACCTAGATTATAGTGTAACAAACTCGCAAGTTTAAACCCGTTAGCGCGCAGATGGAGTCTGTACAAAAATTAAATTATTATGCTTTGATGTATACATTTCTTAAAAACCAAAATGATAAAATGTATTTCACCCGATCAACGCTTTTGACCACCTTGAAATATATATATGATGATCATAATCCTTAAATCTATTTTATCTTAATGCATCATTTTATCTCCCTTTGTAAAAGATTCATTCTCTTCGAAACTGATGTAAAGGAATTTCAACCTTTAAATTCAATTTGACTGCTTTGATGTTTACTGCAATATATATTATATATATATATTATATATATATATATATATATATATATATATATATATATATATATATATAGAGGGTTGACAACATTAAGTAGACACTACGATGATTGTTCTCAACAAGAAAATGGCAAAGCTCATCAATGGAATGCGAGAACGCTTGTCACCTTTACATAAAGAAAAGGGGAAAGCAACACCATTCTAAATAGGAGTATATTTATTCACTAAATCTTTATTACTAATTGACTTTATCAAATCAAAAGCTGTGGAAAAATTGAAAGTATCTATTTACTTTTGTCAACCTTGTGTGTATGTGTGTGTGTGTATATATATATATACACACACACACACACACCTTTCAACCCTTCAAAGGTTCCGTGCGATGATTCCTCATTTCACGAAGGTCAAGCTTGTTGCCCCTCCTCTCGAGTTGGCCTGGTGAAGTAGCGAGTTGGTTTCTTGTATTCTCCACCTCATAGCCAGGTACCCGGCTCATCGGGGATTGTTCTGAGCCAGGCGTCTCATCTTCTTTTGAAGATGTCCACTGCAACACCATTCGTGTTCCTTAGATCTTTGGGCAGCTGATTGAACAGTTTTGGTTCTCTCACAACAAAACTATTTTCTTTCAGGGTTAAGGATGTTCCCTGTCTCGCCTTTAATTTGGGAACACGACACAGTCTTCCTTTTCTACTTTCTATCATTGTTTGGGGAGTTACAGGGTTCAGAGTAAGATTAGGGACTAGTTTCTCCATTATTTTCCAAGTGTAAATAATAGTGTATCTCTCTCGTCTCCTTTCCAGTGAATATATCGTGCAACGGTGGCCAAACCCCGGCTCGCGAGCCGCATGCGGCTCTCGAGGTTGTTCATTGCGGCTCGCGAGACAATTTTGGTTTTTATTGTATTTATCATAAAAGACAAAATTCATAATACAAATAATTTTTTTTTCACAAAAAAAAATATGAAAAAAAAAGGAAAAATTGAATTGACAATAAAATGCGTCATGCGTACGACAATTTCTTTTGCGTGACAGGCACTAAGCGGGATAATTACGTAATTAACACCAATCGCCACTCACCAGTGTTCAGTACCCCTCGAGCTACCCTGCGGGCCGCGTGTAGTAACGAGTGAGTGTGTTTTAAAATTGGCTTCTTAGATCAAATAGTGGCTATTTTTCTCAGCTATACAAGTGAAAGTTATACAACCCCTTAGTTGATTAAAATGACTGAGCAGACAAAGTGTAAGAAACGGAAATATGAAGAAGAAAATAGTTTTTAAACAGGAGTGGGAGGAGAGCTTTGCCTTTACTGTTAAGGGTGGGAAACCTGTGTGTCTTATCTGCCACGTGGCACTCAATCACTTTAAAGCCAGTAACTTAAAGCGTCATCATGAAACTAACCATAAAAATTTTATTACGGAATTTCCTCCCAAATCAGAATTGCGGAAGACTAAGTCAACCATGTTGAGATCGAGCCTAGTTGCCCAACAAACTGTACTTTCATCATTGTGTAAGACAGCTGTCTTAACTACTGAAGCTAGTTTTGTTATGGCATGGAATATTGCTCGTTCTCAACTTCCCTACAGTAGTGGAGAATTTGTGAAGAAGAATATTGCCGATGTTACTGCAATTCTCGCTCCAGATAACACAAGGCTTCGAGAACAAATAGCAAGTATTTCTATTTCCCGCCACACTACAGAGAGACGTATTTCCCAGATCAGTGCTGAAATTACATGCTCGTTGCCAGTGTTGGGCACTAAAGCGTTAATCCGATAACAGTTAATTAACGAAGTTAACTTTTTTTAACGGACTATTAACGGAAGTTAATTTCCATTTATCGTTATCGGACCAGTTAACTTCCGATAACTCGATATTTAGTCTGTTAACGCGTTAACTGCGAGGAGTCATTCACGGAAGATCACCGCTCCGCGAATGAATTCAAACCGCCATAACTTCAGTTCCCGCCATAATAATTCTCTGGTAAATTAAAATTTAGTTAATGGTTAGTGGTTACAAGGGTTTCAAAACATGTAATCAGTACATTTTTTATTAAAAATAAAAAAAAAGTTATTGAGCAAAAAAGATGCAAAACTTGATAAAAATACAGTTAAATACCTATTTATTGTTGGATTTTGCATAAATAAACATTTTCTATGGGTTTTGAAGCTTTTTTCCTTGATTTTTTAAAATGTTAGTAAAGAAATAGTTATCGTTAACTTCCGTTAACTTTGTAGTAAAATTATCGGATTATCGTTATCGGAGTTAAAAATTGGGGTTAACGGATTATCGTTATCGAAGTTAACTTTTTGGTTAACGGTGCCCACCACTGCTCGTTGCAGAGTGATTTGAAGAATTCTGTTGCATTCAGTTTGGCCCTCGATGAATCCACAGACATTAAAGATAACCCTCAACTGGCGATATTTGTTCGTTATGTTACTGGCGATGGAAATGTGAAAGAAGACCTCTTGGACTTAATGACCCTAAGAGAAACCACCAGAGGGGTTGACATAAAGAACGCACTTGACGAGGCATTATCAAATGCTCAAGTACCATTGAATAAACTTGGCAGTGTTGCAACAGATGGAGCACCACCTATGGTAGGACAAAATGTAGGCCTAGTTGGGCTCTTGACACGCGATCCCAAGTACTGTATCCTGCATGTCTCTTTATTCACTGTATCATTCACCGTAGTCATTTGGTAAGCCAGTACTTTAGGTATGACAGTGTTATGAAATGTGTTCTAAAAATTGTGAATTTCATTCGTTCAAATGCAAAAACGCACCGAGCGTTTAGAAATTTTATCGAGGAGCTGGATCTTCAAGATAAGCCAGATGACCTTTCATTCTACTGTATTGTAAGGCGGTTATCAACTAGTAATCTCCTGAATAGGTTTGTTGCACTGTTGGAGCCTATCATTGATTTCTTGAAAGAAAAGGGAAAGTCATACCCACAACTAGAAGATCACGAATGGGTGCAGGATCTGATGTTTTTTACTGATGTAATACAACACCTTCAAAATCTAAATTTGGCACTTCAAGGAAAGGATAAGGTCATTTCTGACCTTACACAGACAGTTTTCAGTTTCCAGAATAAAATAAAGCTCTTCCAAAAAGATCTAGTAACAAAAAAATTTGACCACTTTCCCCACCTGAAAAACCGAGCAAACACTTTTCCTGATATTGAAATAAAAGATAGTAAATTGGAGGAATACGAAAGGTAAATTAGAAGGACTAATTGATGATTTTCAGTTCAGGTTTGATGAACTAAAGAAGCTAAAACCATGCTTCGAATTTCTTGTAAATCCTTTCCTGATTGATGTCGTCAACGATGGCTGTCCTGTTACCACATCTTTTGTTACGGAAGCTGCTTCAATACAAACAGAACTTTTGGAAGCTACAGGAGGACGTGGGTTTAAAGTTGATACATAAAGCTTATCTGCAGTTGAATTTTGGAAGCAAGTACCAGAGACAAAGTATCCTCACCTCAGGAAAACCAGTTTCCGACTTATCTCAGTTTTTGGGACAACTTATTGCTGTGAAGCGCTCTTCTCGGTAATGAAGTTTGTAAAGTCAAAACATCGTGCTGCCCTCACTAACGAACAGCTGACTGAGCTTCTTCATACCGCCTTAACATCACATCAGCCAGACTTTAAAGCATTAACAGCCAAAATGAAGACCCAAACTAAGCCTTCTACAAGCAGTAATTAAACAATTTAATAATGTGAGTATAACTATATGTATATGTTTTAATAATTAAATTCTTTTTAAAATATTTTGTGGCTCTCGTACATCTGAAAAACGTCGTATGTGGCTCTTGGGTCCAGGAAACTTGGCCACCCCTGGTCATAGGTTTAGTTCGCGTAACCTTTCCCAGTTATTTAGTTCTTTGTACCCATTGATCTTGGCTGTGAAGTTTCGCTGAATCCCTTCTAGCTGTCTAATGTCTTCTTTTTTATATGGGCATGTTAGGACCGAGCAGTATTCCAATTTGGGTATGATCAGTGTTTTCAGTAGAGGAATCATTATATTCCTATCCCTTTGTTTAAAGGTTCTCAGTATCTGCCCAGTTATTCTCTTTGCTCTGTTTACTGCTATCTTGTTTTGTGTTTCAAATTTCGCATCATCAATCATTACAACCCCTAAATCTTTTGCTCTAGGATTTCTCTGGATTTCCTGTCCATTTGGGGTATAATATTCCATGGATTTTACGTGTTCTCTTTTTCCATACCGTCACAGCGGAAATTTCTCAGTGTTAAAATTCATATTGTTGTCTTCCGTCCACTTGTAAATTCTGTTCATGTCGGTTTGTAGAGATCCTATATCTTCTGGGTTTCTTATTTTTCTACTGATCTTTACGTCATCGGCAAAGGATGTTACTGTGCTGTCTCTGGTAACGTCCTCATCTATGTCAGTTAGCATGATTATGAAGAGTAGTGGAGCTAATACTGTTCCTTGTGGTTCTGAGCTGAGGACCTCTGATTCTGATGTAGATACTCCTTGTATTGTAACGACTTGCCGCCGCTCACTAAGGAAATTATATATCCATTTCCCTACTTTTCCCGTTATTCCCATATATTTCAGTTTATGTATTATGATTCCGTGGTCACACTTGTCGAACGCTTTGGCAAAGTCTGTGTATAGTACATCATAGTTTTCATTACTTTCAAGTGCATCAATAATGTTGTCATATACTGTGTGTATATATATATATATATATATATATATATGTATATATATAATTTTATTTTTATTTTTTATTATTATTTGCCTATATTTTCCCGTCCCTAGTTTTAACATAAAAGACCATTTAATACATGTAAACCTGTTTTCAGAATTATGGTATGCGCATAATTACATCATAATAATTAGCATAATTATTTTTTGTCTCCCCTCCCCTCGAACCCCTCTTATCTGCGTACAATGTAATTTTAGTTTTAGTTTGTTTTCTTTTAGAAAGCGTTTTTGATTTAATGAGAAAGACATTCAATCTTCTTTTATAATTGGCTTCAAAGAAAGTAGATAACGAGCATAGTATCAGTTTTCCATATATATATATATATATATATATATATATATATATATATATATATATATTATATATATGGGATCTACAGAAGCTAAGGCTAACAAAGACCCTAAGATCCACTCTAAGGTTAGCCCGAGAGAAAGAAGAGAGTAGGGGGTTAAAAGAAGGGAATAAGGGGTTAAGTAAGTAGCAAAAAATTCGTGGGTTAACATTTATTCAGAAAAAGAAAGACTCGCCATCATCCGCCGGCCACTGCCGACAAGTCGGAGAAATAGTCGGAGAATAAGAAAGGGGTGAAAGATGAAAAGAAGTAAAATAAGAACGCTTACAAACCATGCAAACACAGTCTTAACTCAAACACGGTCATACCATGCAAACTACAGACATGCAAGTTAAAAAAAAAAAAAAAAAGTATAAAGATTATAACAAAAAGTGGGTTTGTCTACGCTACGAGCTACATCTAAGTTCATGTTAGTCTAATTTTTTTTTTATTGCTGGCATAAATCGTCAACAGACTCAAACCTCGACCATTAGCCCCAGAGCTCCTGTTGCTAATTGTTTTATTATTTTAAACGACGTTAATATTTTTAAAATGCCTATCTAAACGGTTCTTAAACATATTAATGCTGGTAGAGTTCACGACGGACGCGGGAAGATTATTCCATTTATCAGTTACTTTAAACGTAAAAAAGTTTTTAGCGATGTTAGTAATGAAACGTCTACCACGTAATTTAAATCCATTATTACGAGTATTGCTATTATCGAAAATGAGCAGTGTCAAAATTTAAGTTATCGATTATATTAACGATTTTGAAAACTTCAATAAGCTCCCCCCTTAATCTCCTAGTTTCGAGTGAATGCAAGTCTAACTCTTTAATCCTATATTCGTAAAACGTGTTGCGTAGTGACGAAATTAGTTTCGTGGCTCGTCGCTGAACCCTTTCCAACCTATCAATATCCTCACGCAAATACGGACACCAAAACTGAACGGCATATTCTAAGTGAGGCCTGACTACGGACTTGTAAAGGGGTAATATAATATTATTCGATTTAAATTCGAAATTACGCGCTATGATGATGATGATGATTATGATGTCTGTTCATTTATAAGCGCCTAAACGGCTTAGGTAATCTGCGCCAAATTTAGTATATACATTAAGGGAGAACCAGGGAAGGTTTTAGTAACACACTCGCCCCTCGATCTTTCCCCTAGGTTGTTTCGGTTTTTTGCTGCGCGGGCAATCTAATATATATATATATATATACAGGGCGTCCCAAAAAAATGTACACACACTTTAACAGCTGATAGCTCAATTGATGTTTCTTTCTTTCCAAGTTAAACCCATTAGAATTAATAATGGCAGTCAGACTAAGCTTTGAACAAAGGAAATTCATTCTAAAATGCTACTGGAAGTGTGAAAACGCAGTTGAAGTGCAAAGACAGTTTCGGAGGGAGTTTCAAACAGATCCACCAACGCGACTTACCATCACTCGAATTAGAGATAAGTTTGAAGCCGATGGAACTGTTCAGAATGTCCACAAGAAGCGTTCCGGAAGACCACGGACATCGACAAGCCCCACAAAGCAAGAAAGAGTACTGGAAACGTATCACAAAGTCCAAGAAAATGTGCGGCAAGCGAGTCGTGAGGTAGGAATTTCAGAATCGTCTGTCCAACGCATTTTGAAGCGCTGTCAATGGAAAAGTTACATTCCAAGATTAGTCCATGCTATTAATGAAGATGATGATGATCCGGACCGAAGAGTGGAGTATTGCGAGTGGTACTTGGCACGATGTGGATGTGGATTGGACGAAGGGGTTTCGTAGAATACCCTCCGCGTTCACCAGACCTCACACCACTAGACTTTTTTTATGGGGATACTTAAAAGACAAAGTCTACGCTATAAAACCTGCAACAGTCGCTGAATTGAGAGCAGCCATTGAACGAGAATGCACACAAATACCAAACGAAATGTTTCGTGATGTTTGCGATTCCATTGCTTCGCGTTATCAGCAGTGCCTGGACCAGAACGGACGTCAGTTTGAAAACAGGCGTTGACAAAACAATTAAATAATGTCTGTAGATTCTATTACATTTTGAAAATGAAATGTATTTTAATAAACACTGCCTTTATAATTATTTAAAGTGTGTATACATTTTTTTGGGACGCCCTGTATATCAGTATATATACTGTATATATATACCTTTGAGTTGCTTCCGCCCGAAATGTTCATTCTGATGAAAGTCAAGCTTTTCACTCCACCTTAGGGATATATATATATATATATATATTTTTTTTTTCTGTTAAGCATGTAGGACACTCCTGATCTTAGCTTCAGCGTACGCCACAGCTCGGCTGGCAAATTGTTAACCGCACGAATTATTACTGCATGAAAATTCTAAAAAAAGCGCACGTATTCGGTTTGAGGTGAGTAAATATTTTCTCTCCTATGATTGGTCAGCCTTTGGGAGAAATTGAACATGATCCCTGATTAGGTACTTTATAATCTTCAGCTCCAACCTAGCCTGAATACACATTTGTGAGAGATTTACAGGCCAAGCCGCGGTAGACCAATACTTCTGCGAACGTGACAAACATTTTTTAGGCGTCATTCCGTTGCTATTCCGTGGGAATATATATAGGGTGTTTATAAAGTCCCTATCTATTTCAGTGGAAACGTAGCAAAAAGGGTAAAATTCAATAACAATATAATAGAAGGCACATATTTAATGAATACTTAAGCATATGATTCTACATGAGCACCATCAGTATCTCTACAGAGTTCGAATCTGTCAGTAGCATTGCGGAACACATTTTGGAGCATGATAGGGGTTATTTTTGCAACTGCTGTTACGATACGAGCACGTAAACCTTGCAGATCTATAACCCTCGTTTGATAGACGTTTGATTTGATAAAGCCCCATGCAAAGAAATCCAAGGGCGTTAGGTCAGGAGATCTAGCTTCCCAGGGCCCGTTGCCTCCACGTCCGATCCACCGATTTGGAAAACGTTCATTTAGGTACTCCCGAACAATTTTGCGTAATGACAAGGTGCTCCATCTTGTTGAAAGACGACGGTGTTTAAAATGCCATCTGAATGAAGCGGGAACATTTACGTGCTCGTATCGTAACATCAGTTACAAAAATAACCTCTGTCATGCTCCAAAATGCGTTCCGCAATGCTTCTAACAGATTCGAACTCTGTAGAGATACTGATGATGCTCATGTAGAATCATATGCTTAAGTATTCATTAAATGTATGCCTTCTATTATATTGTTATTGAATTTTACCCTTTTTGCTACGTTTTCACTGAAATAGATAGGGACCTTATAAACACCCTGTACAATGAAATTGCGTAATCACATAGACAGATGGCCTGAAGGTCTTGGCTTACTTTTTGATATGATAGTGTCATGTACGAGTATGTGCGATGTACGGTAAGTTGTCTTATTGCGTTGCGTGCGTCGTTCAATTTTGTAGTTATTTGCTTTACAGTTCAATATGATTTTGAGTGAATTAGATGGTGTTAATCAGATCTCGGTATGAAAAGTTACTCCGTGAGACCAGTTATCAATGAATATAATAACTGCGGTTGGAAAAGAAAAACACTAAAAAGGACTCGGTGACAAAGTTATAAGGTTTTCATGTACCACTGCAAGACGTTCTGTCAAGCAATGCTATGCTAACAAGGCAGAAAGTGTCAGTGTTGTTTGTGAGCTGGTCTGCAGCCACTAAAAAGCACGCGTTTTCGCACCGAGTAGTAGTCCTCATCAAAACTTGGTTTCCCGATTTAAAATGTTTTACTGTGGAGTAAAACAAAACACTCAGAATGACTATGTTTACACCAGTGTGAATAAAAAAACAAATAGCGTCTGCATGGCTTTGAGGGAGAGGTCACATTTCAGTGCCTTTGTAATGATTCTTGTGCCGTTTCCTTTGCGGCAAAAACTATCATATTCGTTGAAAGAAGCGTGAAAATCAGTTCAGAATGCTACTGTGAGTATGTCTTGTCCCGCATTTTGTGAAGATCAGATGCCAGATTTCATTTACAAGCAAGATGGATCAATGGTACATCGTTCTTGAGTTACCATTGCATGATTTTTCTAGGAGTAAATTGCGAAGACTTCACTGAACCGAATTTTTGGCTACCAAACAGCCCAAATTTGAGTCCTGTTCATCATTCCGTTTGGGGAAACAAAAGAATAACGATGTACCCTAAAAACATAACGAACAATGTACAAGCTTGAAGGAGAGGATAAAGCAATATGCAACGCTCCATCTAAGGTGCAATTTCCCAGTGGCGCGAGCCGCAAGCTGTTGTTGAACCCTACCACCACTAATAAACGCCCTCAACACAGTAAGGTAACTGCAAGCCGAAGTAGGAGCAACTTTCCTTGTAACAGGCCAGTAGCCTAACTTTATTGAAGGACGCAGGTGCTAAAGAAAATCTTAATATCTCTTAATTCTTTGCTAATATTTAAAAAGTAACTAACTGGAAGCCAATTAAAATATGTATCCAACTGTCTAAACCGCGTTTATATATATATATATATAAATAATATACTAGTGGTGGACCGGATATCCGCATCCGCATATGCTCGTCATTTTTAACAGCCGCATTCGCACTTCTGAATGCGGATGTTATGCGGATATTATCTCTAATAAATTATGCAATTTACAATTAAATTAGCTTATAAAGTAGCTTATAAGGCCCAGTCATGCACATTTCATGTAAAGTATTAATTATTAATGAACAAACAAATATAAACCTCAAAATATAAATAGCTGGTAACGCAGAAAATTGAATGAAACTTGTTTCATTGAATTTTCTGTGGCTGAAACTCTTGATAAAGTTATTATTTTTATCATAATGAAAACATTAATATTAATTTTAATTCTTATGCATTGCCTGCCATAATAGTAATATCAAGAAATTTGAAAAATTATGTCATATACGGTATTCATAATTCCATATTATATTGATAGATTAACTAAATAGCCCCATCCACAGATATTGAAATTAAAGATCCGCATCCGCATATGTTGAAAAACTGACATCCGGTCCACCACTAATAATATATATATATGTCAGGAATTTATTCTTTAAATGAGAAATCTCAGCTTAAATATAAATAAGGGGTTATGATGATGTGACCAATTTTTTTCATTATTGATTTAATTAATTAAGTGTGAGCGATTCAGTATTATCACATCCGATCCTGAATGAAGTCAGAATTATCAAAATTAAAAATTATTGAAATTACCGTAAGTTTTAACAGTTTTAACAATTTATAACAATAAGAAGTTGAAAAAGAAACTTCTATTTTTTTTTTTAATACTTTCCTTTCAACCTTTCAAATATTCCGTGTTGCGACAATTCCTCATCTTACGAAGGTCAAGTTTGTCGCCCCTCTTATTTATTTACTCATTTAAGATAATGAAAATAATTTTAGTAAAACAACAAGAAAAAATCAAATTTATACGATATTAAAAGAAAAAAATAAAGCAAAACTCTGCCATTTAAGAGATGGACGTAATTTAGAAATATTGAGCGATTCTAAATCCGAAAGACTCTTTCGATTAACAGTTGCGCGTAAAGTACTCGTTGGCAAAGCTAAAGTCTACGGGTAAATACTCCGCGAGACGCTCTGGTAATGGCTAGCTAATATACGCTTTCTGCTCGCGCAGCAGAAGCCATTAACGTTGTTGTTGTTGAGTTGATCTTTAGTCGAGACAATTTTTTCCACTTATGACACTGTCAAGTGTCAACGGACTATCTATAGACAATACTTTCAGAATTTAATCGAATTATCAGTCTTCAGTAATTTCTTTAAATCTATTGAAGTTATATGAGCAAACTAATGATTGGAATTGGCCTAGATACCTCTTAAACCTACTTCAGCAAACATTTTCATGTGCTGTTATGAAAAACTTCGGCTCAACAATGTAAGCCTCTTTTCTATGCCACACACACACACACAACACCCACACCTAATAAACCCTTCTTACATTTTTGTAATAAAGTTCATGTAATATGTTTATTACATATATGAACAAAGACTAAAACATGGCAGCCGCAACTGAAAAAACATGATCAATAAAATTTATTTTCATGTTATAATAAATAAAAAACCTTTTTCCTCCCTCAACATGATTTTCGTTTTTTTAGCTTTTTATCTCTTTTAGCTTTTAACTTTTCGGTTTAAAATAAACACTGTCAAAACTCTAAAAATGAAGAGTTTACAAAATATGTCCGAATTTTAGCGAGTTTCATTTACAATTTCTAAACGCAAAACGTTCATCCTGTTTTAATAATGGGTTTGCGTCCTCCATAAGAGACTCGGCAACAAGATTTTTTTACATTTTACTTATAGCGAAAGAGGTCATCTAGTCCAACTGTACAGTTTTGGAAAAAAATGTTTGCCGAGAAATATACAATTTTTAAAAAGTATAAAAAAAATTACTAATTGCTAATATCGTGTTCTTCTTTGAATTTTTAAATTATTTTTTGGTAACTAATAAAATTTTAAAACGAAACCCAAGTTATTAAAGATTAATCTATGCAGTGGTTCTCAAACTGGGGTACGCGAAGGGGTCCTGAAATATAACCCTTTTAATTTTATATCGATTAACAAACGGCGGCAAGTTACACGGTCGTAAAGAAAGTAAAATATTCTCTCTCTCTCTCTCTCTCTCTCTCTCTCTCTCTCTCTCTCTCTCTCTCTCTCTCTCTCTCTCTCTCTCTCTCTCTCTCTCTCTCTCTCTCTCTCTCTCTCTCTCTCTCTCTCTCTCTCTCTCTCTCTCTCTCTCTCTCTCTCTCTCTCTCTCTCTCTCTCTCTCTCTAATCCAGAAAATCTTGCGAAAGAATTCAAGGATTACAAAAGAAGAAAAAGTTTGAGAACCGCTGATTTACACCATTCACCATTTTAGTTAAAACTAACGAAAATATCACAACTTAACCAATTGTCAAGAACGTACAGTTGACCTAACCGGGCATTCAGTTAACCTAACCGGGCATTATATCCCATAGAATGAATTATTTGTTTTATTTGTCCTTTAAATTTTTTTTTTTAATGTAATTGAATTTGTTGCGTTGGGGTACCCAACTGCAATAGTGCCCCAACCTGTACCAAAGAGAACTGTTCTCAGCAAATAACGGGACATTTAGTAAACGTATAAAACGTTTTATTGATATTTTATAAACGTTTTATCTTTTATACGCGTTTTTTACACATTTTATTGGCGTTTCATTAAAGTCTTACAAACGTTTACTGAAGGTCTTATTTGCTTCTGGGCTTACCTTTACCTCATTTTGGGATTCATACTGATATAAACTATGTTTAAACTTACAACGAATTTTAAAGAGAACTTATCCACAAATGAACTTCAACATTGTTCGAAGTAACAATTTCACTGTAAGGCCTCTGTTCTCCTTAATTCAAGGCTAGATTTCCCCTCGGTACGCGACTACGCGATCATCTGTTGTTTAGAGTTACCGTTGTGCGCATTATAACTGCGCAATTTGTATAAGGTCATACTTACGCAGGTAATAGTTTATATTAAAATTTATGACAAAAATCCATCGGCAAAAACTAATTTATTCATGTAATTCATTACGAAAATTTAATTAATAATAAATTTAAATTTTACTGCAAATATTAAAAAAATTAAAATTTAATATCGAGTAAATTTGGGACTGAGGTTAAGATTAGAGGACAATTTTTTGTTTTTTTAAAGAAAATAAATTGCTTATTAGACTTTTAGTAGGGCATACAACCACGTGTAAGTGGGGGTTTTTATGTTAGGTTAGAGTAATTGCCTTTGAATTTTTGTTTTCACTGCTAAACGTGGGACTAGTTCGTGTAGCGTATACTTAGATATTTGGGCGATTAATTATAGTAGCCGAAATCCAAATTGGGCTCCAAATAAATCGTCCAACGGAACACACAACCACACGTAAGAGTTAGGTTAGGTATGTTAGGTTAGATTAGATTTATTTGGAGCCTAATATGGATTTTGGCTTATATAATTAATCACCGAAATATCTAAATATCTAAGTAGGCCTTACCAAAATAGCCTCTTCTTACAACCGATGTTCCATACGTTACACCAACTAGTTCCATGTTTAACTATTATTATAGATTTACTTAAAATTTCTATTTAATAAAACCATTTATTCATGACATAAAAGCCTATTTGCCATTTAATCATTTTATTTTTTAAAATAAAACAAAAAAAAAAGTTGTTCACTATAATTAACTTTTACCTAAATTTTGAATAAAATCACCATAAATAAGCACACACACACACACACGTATATATATATATATATATATATATATATATATATATATATATATATATATATATATATATATATACGAACAAAGTTGAATACCTGAAAGGACTCATGCAAGAAGCCGGAGCAGACTTTGCATGCCTCACGGAAACTCATCTAAAGGACTGCCAGGCGAACTGTGAAAATTGTGAGTCCTGTATTGATAAAAAAGAAATACAAATTGACAACTATAACATCCTCCGAGCCGACAGAACAGTGAGACGTAAAGGAGGATGTGCTATTTACACACGCGAAAGGCACATAGCAGAAATGGTTATAAGTACCTCAAACAACTACGTAGAATGTGTAGCAGCAAAAATTGAAAAATTAAATATGGTACTAATTGTAATGTACAGACCCCCAAACACGCCAACCTCAAAATTTTCAGATTCCATTACAGAGGTAAGAAACGTAGTAAAAGATCTACACTCTCCAACCCCAAATATTTTTCTCTGTGGTGATTTTAATTTCCCATTCATGAAATATAAAAGGATAGGAAAAAATATATGTATCCACCAGGACAAGGGGGGCACACGAGAAGACCAGGAGCAGGTAAAAATGCTACTAGCTTTAGCTGATGAATTTATGTTAACGCAAGAAATAACAGAAAACACAAGAAAAAACAACTGCCTAGATTTGGTATTCACAAACAACAGTAATCTAATTGATAATGTAGAAATCTCCCCAACTATGATATCAGACCACAATATCATTGAAATAACAACTAATATAAAGGCAACAGGAAAGAAAATAACACGCACAACAGAACGAAGCAAATTCGAAATTTTTAATTTTCACTCCAAAGCTATAAACTGGGAAGATGTGACATCCAGCATGGAAGTAATAGATTGGAAAACCATTTTCGAGGCCAAGACAACGGAAGAGATGCTAATGACGTTAGAGGAGACGTTAGAAATTGTGGAAAAACATGTCCCAAAGATACAACAAAGAGGAAAGAGAAGCAGGTTCGAAAGACAAAAGAGGGCATTGTTCCGAAAGAGAAAAAGAGTGACTGCAAAATTAAGTAATTGTAAAGATAACAACATCAGAAAAATATTAAATGATAAACTACAAAGTATCGATGTCGTCATACAGGAACAAATCGAGAAGCATACAGAAAAAGAAGAAGATGACGCTATAGAAGCGATAAAGGTTAACTCAAAGTACTTCTATAATTTCGCAAAAAGAAAGTCGAAAAACCAAGCGACTATCGGACCTTTAAAAAATGAGAACAGTGATTTATCTGATGATCTAACAGAAGTATCTGAAATATTAAAAGCTCAGTATGAATCATCTTTCAGTATCCCAAAAACTGAAATTGATTTGCGATAGAAACGCGTTCTTTGAAGAAGAACCACAAGGGGAAAGTATAACGGATTTCGACTTTACGACGGATGATATTACACAAGCCATAGGGAAACTAAAAACACACTCAGCGGCAGGACCGGATAAATGGAATGCCACACTGATCAAAAACTGCAAGAATGCAATCGCTGAGCCCCTATACTGGATATGGAGAAATACCGGGCATCCTGAAGAGCGCGAACATAGTCCCAATATATAAAGGAGGAGATCGATCCCAGGCCAAAAACTATAGGCCAGTGTCGCTTACATCTCATCTCACTAAAATATTTGAAAGAATAGTTAGACAGAAATCTATGACTTTTTGGAAACTCAGAAAAAATTCAATGATAACCAACACGGGTTTCGATCAGGCAGATCATGCCTATCACAACTAATGGAACACTACAACAACATTATTGATTCACTTGAAAGTAATGAAAACTATGATGTACTATACACAGACTTTGCTAAAGCGTTCGACAAGTGTGACCACGGAATCATAATACATAAACTGAAATATATGGGAATAACAGGAAAAGTAGGGAAATGGATATATAATTTCCTTAGTGAGCGGAGGCAAGTCGTTACAGTACAAGGAGTATCCATCAGAATCAGAGGTCCTCAGCTCAGTACCACAAGGAACAGTATTAGCTCCACTACTCTTCATAATCATGCTAACTGACATAGATGAGGACGTTACCAGAGACAGCACAGTAACATCCTTTGCGGATGACACAAAGATCAGTAGAAAAATAAGAAACCCAGAAGACATAGGATCTCTACAAACCGACATAAACAAAATCTACAAGTGGACTGAAGACAACAATATGAATTTTAACACCGAGAAATTTCAGCTATTACGGTACGGAAAAAGAGAAGACCTAAAGTGCATGGAATATTATACCCCAAATGGACAGGAAATTCAGAGAAATTCCAGAGCAAAAGATTTAGGGGTTGTAATGACAGATGATGCGAAATTTGAAACACAAAATAAGATAGCAGTAAACAGAGCAAAGAGAATAACGGGTCAGATATTGAGAACTTTTAAACGAAGGGATAGGAATGTAATGATTCCTCTACTGAAAACCCTGATCATACCCAAATTAGAATACTGCTCGGTCCTAACTTCCCCATATAAAAAAGAAGACATTAGACAGCTGGAGGGGATCCAAAGAAGCTTCACAGCCAAGATCAATGGGTGCAAAGAACTAAATTACTGGGAAAGGTTACGAGAACTAGACCTATATTCACTGGAAAGGAGAAGAGAGAGATACACCATTATTTACACTTGGAAAATAATTGAGAAACTAGTCCCTAATCTTACTCTGAATCCCATAACTCCGCAAACAACGATGGAAAGTAGAAGCGGTAGACTGTGTCGTATTCCCAAATTGAAGGCGAGACAGGGAACATCCTTAACCCTGAAAGAAAATAGTTTTGTAGTGAGAGGACCAAAACTATTTAATCAGCTGCCCAAAGACCTAAGAAACACGAAGGGAGTTGCAGTGGAAATCTTCAAAAGAAGACTAGACGCCTGGCTCAGAACAATCCCCGATGAGCCGGGCGTACCTGGCTATGTGAGGTGGAGAGCGCAAGAATCCAACTCACTACTTCACCAGGCCAACTCGAGAGGAGGGGCGACAAGCTTGACCTTCGCGAAATGAGAAATCATCGCGCGGAACCTTTGTAAGGTTATATATATATATAAGCTTATATATATATATATATATATATATATAATTATTGAGATTGTTTAACCTACTTCGCAACATCTAAGGTCATTTTTTGTTGTAACCGTTGAAGAAATAGAGTTTCAATTTGAAAAAAATTGATCTTAAAAGAAACCCAGAACAAATTTTGTCCCAAATCTGGCAACCCTAGACGGAGGGGATCTACAGCTTTACATGGGATCCGATCCACGGGTCGCTACATAATCTGGACACGGAAGACTCTCCCATCCAACTACTACCCAGACCCAATGTCGCTTAACTTCGCTGGCTGATCAACGGGAAGCGGCGTTACGACATTCGCTACGACGTAGTATATATATATATATAACATTAATTACAAAATAAGTAAGACGTAAACTGAAAGAAAATTAAATTAATTCTTTGAATTATTATAGTTGGGGTCCGATTTATGTGCAAAGGCTTTCAGAGACCTTTTATATATAAAGTTAAAAGGTACCTGAATTGTATATAAATCCAATACTTCATTTGGCTGACGTTTCGAAGCCACTCTTGACAGCTACAAACATATATTTAGTTTATGAACGATGTTTCATGTTTAGTGTTGGGGCTGTACATCATTTCTTAGATGTAAAATGATATACTTAGATGTATGTATATATATATATATATATATAATGTGCTCTAGAATATTTAGGTTAGATTCCTTGTCAGTGGGTATGCTAAACTTTTTGTTATAGTAAATAGGGAAATTTTAATATACAGAATTCACGAATTACGATTATTCGTTGGTTGTTTTGAACAAATGTTTAGGATCGACTCGTGTTCGATTGCTTCGTAGCATCCAGCCTCATTTAGGGAATTGGACCTTTTCCGTTCTATGGGATTGAAATGAGAGAAATTAATATTTTTTAAACTTATTTTAACTTTTTATTAATAATCAGTACATTTTGAGTAGGAGAAATTTTATTTATTTAACAGCTATGAACATAAATAAAAACAAAAAATATTTGTCGTTTCTCAAAAAATTTGACAATATAATTTGTGTTGAAAATTGGACGTAGGGCTAGGCCATCTTATTCTTAGTTCGCGCAAAGACGAGTTCATTTACGGTGAACTCGTACTGTGTTAAGGATAGTTTTTCCTTTGCGTCCGAAATTAAGAAGTTTGATATGAATTCTTTGTTTATAACAAGTTTCAATGTATCTTCCCTCTTTACAAATGTCTCCTTGGATGAGACCATTGCAATTATTTTGGATAAAGCTTTTCCACAGCCGGACTCACTTTTTCACGGCTTTGGCATAGCACAGTTTGAGCAGCTTCTGAATTTGGCAGTCAAGGATAACTTTTTTAGTTTTCAAGGGGTAGTTTACCGTCAGCTGGATGGAGTGGGGATGGGGAGCCCCTTGGGTCCTGTTTTTGCGAATATTTTCATGTCGCATCTTGAGGAAAGGGCCTTCTGTGAGTGCCCCCTCACCTTAAGCCCAAATTGTGCAGACATTATGTTGATGATACGTTTGCTTTATTCCAAATGGATAATCAATCAGTTGAGTTTCTAAGTTTTCTGAACACACTGCATAAGAACATTGTATTTACGCAGGAAAAGGAAGTTGAAGGTTCTATTCCTTTCCTTGATGTTTTGGTCTCCAAATCTGGCTCGACCGTTTTAACTTCTACATACCGGAAGCCTACGTTTACGGGTTTGGGTTTTAATTTTTATAGCTTTTGCGATTTTAATTATAAATTAAGTTCCATTCGCACTTTGGTGCATATAGCTTATAATATTTGCTCGAACTTTGCTCTGCTTCATAATGAGTTTGAATTCTTGACTGATTTTTTCTTTAAAAATGGTTTTCCACGGGATTTTGTAGGAGGTATTATTGGTAAATTTCTTAATAATGTATATTCCCCCAACCTTATCCCAACGTATGATGTTCCGAAGAAATGTAAATATCTTGTTTTACCTGATCTCTACCATTTTAATACTTTTGTGAAAAAGCAATTGTTGAGTGTTGAGGAAATTTTATTTTCACACTGATTTTAAGGTTGCTTTTGTAAATAATAATAATACCCTTGGATGTTTTTTCCGATGTAAGGACAAAATCTCCCCTGCGATGAGCTGTTCTGTTGTTTATTTGTTTACCTGCCCTGGGTATTCCCAGGGGAACTGCGTTGGCAGTACAGTTCGTTCCTTGCAGGCGAGATTTTGCTCCCATATGGGTATTAGCCATAGGACAGGGAAATTTTTGTCGAAAAAGGAACAGTCTGCTATTAGAAATCATTCTATCAAGTGTAAGGTTGACATTTCTGTTACCAATTTTAAAATTCTTAAATCATTAAAATGCCCGTCCTCCCTCCGTATTTACAAATCTTTGTGTATTAAATTTTTTAACTCCAGTTTAAATATTGATTCTAGCTGTTACCCCCTTTATA